>CM077597.1:3435000-4635000 GCA_039654915.1 Aquilaria yunnanensis | reverse complement strand
CAATTACCCCGTGAAAGTCACCCCGCTCTCACACATGCTAAGCATCCAGCAGTATTGTGCTAATCTCCAGCACTTCTGCAGCACCTTGCTCTTACACTTGCTAATCATGTTGGTAGAGTGTCTCACGACATCCAACTCTTTGTGTTGTCAATCATGAGTTTTTTTCGCTCTTCCCATGTTAACCATACAGCCACACCTTGCATTGTTCACAACTGGATCATTAATTCTGATATCATTTTTTAGAGAGATCTATACTAAAAAAATATAGTAAGCAAGATACCACATATAATAACAACTTTACACATGTTCCCAAAAGGTTAAATCAATAGAATAAGAAACTACCACCACACACACACACACATACAACACACGCACATAATTTCTAGTAATATTATATAAGTCACTCACACACAACCTCAACATAAAAATATAAAAATGACCATTGAGCATAACTTATGTAATCCCCAACACTTTTGCATCACCTTGCTCTTACTCTTGCTAATCATGTTGGTAGAGCATCTCATGACATCTAGCCATTTGTGTTGTTAATCATGAGTTTTTTTTTTGCTCTTCCCATGCTAACCATATAGTCGCACCTTGCATCATTCACAGTTGAACAATCAGTTTTGACACCATTTATTAGAAAGATCTAAACTAAGGAAATATAGTAAGCAAGATACCATATATGATAATGACTTTACACGTGTTCCAAAAAAATTAAACTAATGGAATAAGAAACCACCACTATATGAGTGACTCGCGTACAACCTCAACATAGAAATATAAAAAAGACCATTGAGCATAAAATATGTATATATAATATCAAATTGTGCATCAAACCAAATCTTGAGTCTCTGGTATTTCTAATTATTGAATTACTTTTTGTAACACGTGTCCAAGTTGACAAAACATAAGATGCATGCAACTGTACAAATATTGAGCTTTTCAAAAGTAAATATGAGTATATATGTGACAAACCGTAACATCATGGAATGCGATCAAATGAGTACTTGTGTATCATGATGATTAGTAAATGCATAAATACTAAGAACACTCCTGAATATTTTTGAGGTATTAATCGAGCCATAAATTATAATAATTGGACATTTTGTCCATCAAATTTTGTAACTCAAACGTTTTTCATCAATTATGTAATGAAATTGTATCTAATTGCATAATTTAAAATTTCAAATCTCTAATTTTATAAATCAATAATATTAAGACTTAAACTATAATTAAACATAGTCATCTAAATTTTTTTATTTCAATTATTTTATTTCAAAACTTTTACTCTCACCACTCAAGCATGTCTCTATGTCTTCAGACTATTTTTATTTTTAATTTCTCTTCAAGCACTTAAATTGTGTTTTTATCATCAGCCTCCCAATCCAAACCCACTCGATTCTATATTTCAGCACCAGTAGTGAAAAACAGCTTGATAGACATCAACCTGGGTTGTTTCAAACAGTGGAATTCCCTTCCCCACAAAATGCCAATCTCCATGTGGTGTGCCAAATTTGCCTCGGCACCATCGATGGCAAGGAAACAATGTGTCCAATCTGCATTTTCTGGAAAAATTAATATGTATATAATTTTTTTCTTGCTTTAAAAATGTGAAAAATTCATTGTGATTTTTGCCCTTCCTTTCTCCACCTATTTCCTCCCCCCATTCCGCTGGAGACCTTTTTCCGTTCATTTTCATTCACTCCTCCACTAGCCTTCCTTCATGTTCTTTCTACTAAATGCCATCATCACCACCATTTCCATCTCTTCTCATCAGAAATCGGATCAAGTCTAGTTAGTTGATGTTGAAGATTGCCTCAACTTTGTTCTTAACCTTCATCTCACATGGACTAGGAAACAAAGGCTTAATGCCTTAGCTCCATATTTCACCCTTCATCCCACATTGGCCATAGGAAGGGCCTTGGTACCTTCAACTCCTTATATAAGGAGCTTAGTTGTGACAATTAGAATTCGTCCCACAATCTAGTAGTCACTTAGATTGTATTCTTCTTCTTTCTTAGTGAATTCTTTCTTCCGGCTTGCCGCCCGAGGTTTTTTCCCCGATTTGGGGTTTTCCTCGTAAATTCTTGTGTCTCTTTTCTTTGTGCTTACGTTCTGATTCCTAACAAACTGGTATCAGAGCCAAGGTTAGGTTAGTGATAGCTGCTTATAGTATGCTCTGTGGTTGCCCCTAATAGGCGGATCCTCCACATCAGAAATAAGTAGTTTATCAATTTGTGGTGTTGGGTACTATCTCATATACAGTTACTATTCCCGTATACGATCACTATTCCCGTATACGGTTACTATTCACATATTTGTTTCTGTATATGAGTATTATTTCCATATATGATCACTATTCCCGTATACGGTTACTGTTCCCATATACTGTCACTATTCACGTGTACGGTTACTATTCACGTGAAATTGTCAGAGCTTATTTTTGTCAGAAAGCTCGTTGCAGAGCTGTGATGGCTTCGACATCGACAAAGCTTGATATAGCACCACTCATGTATAGCACAAAGTTTTCAATTTGAAAAATCAAGATGAAAGCAATTCTCATAAGTCTTGATTTGGATGAGGCACTACTCGGGATGGAGAATATGTCTGGAACAGAGCAGGAGAAGGAGAGAAAGAATCTGAAGGCACTCACTCAAATTCAGTTGCACTTATCAACGGAGATTCTTCAAGAGGTCAGTAAGGAGACAACTGCTGCCAGCTTATGGTTGAAGCTTGAATCCCTTCTTATGACAAAAAGTCCAGCAAGTCGCTTGTACGCTAAATCCAGGCTGTACTCGCATAAGCTGTCAGAAGGTAAATCTATTAAATCATATCTTGAAGAATTCAGAGAGATCATCAATGATTTAGAAAATCTT
This sequence comes from Aquilaria yunnanensis, assembly GCA_039654915.1. Classification (NCBI taxonomy): domain Eukaryota; kingdom Viridiplantae; phylum Streptophyta; class Magnoliopsida; order Malvales; family Thymelaeaceae; genus Aquilaria; species Aquilaria yunnanensis. The sequence goes on along the minus strand of CM077597.1, from coordinate 4,632,121 downwards.
GATGTTAAGACCGATGGTGAGGATTTGGCTATGCTTTTATTATATCATCTGCCAACATCATACAATAGTTTCCGTGATACCATGCTTTATGGAAAAGATACAATAACTTTAGATGAAGTTTGTTCCAGTTTATTATCAAGAGATAGAATGGACACTTCAAAGCGTGAGGAGAGCGGAGAAGGCTTGTATTCAAGAGGCAGATCAGTTGAAAGAAAGAATGATAGAGGATCATCTTCAAGGTCCAAGTCAAAACATCGGAATCTTTATTGCAACTATTGTAAGAAGAAATGTCACATTAAGGATAATTGTCACAAATTAAAGAAGAAGAATCAAAATGCTGGAAATGGAGGCAAGAACAAGCAAAGGCCACCAGATGAGGCTAGTATTGCCACCAATGAAGATGACTTTGCTTTAGTTGCTGAAAACTCATCTATAAACAGCACAGAAGCTCATATAACTGCACAAGCAGAAAGTAGCAGGAGTGGCGAATGGACCATGGATTCTGCTTGCTCATTCCATTTGACTCCCCATAAGGACTGGTTTTACACATATGAACCGGTCAATCGAGGAGTAGTCATGATGGGGAATGATAATGCATGTAGAATTGCAGGCATCGGTGACATCAAAATTCGAATGCATGATGGGATAGTGAGAACACTATCAAATGTTTGCCATGTCCCTGATATGAGAAGAAATTTAATTTCTTTGAGTACATTGGAAGAAAACGGTTGTTCTTTTATTGGCAGGGATAGTTCGCTGAAAATCGTCAAAGGATCATTGGTAGTCATGAAAGGCCAGCGGAAAGGAAAGCTCTACATTTTGGATGGCAAGACCGTGGAAGGCCAATCTGCAGTTGCTGAATCATCTATGTCTGATGAGGAGGTGACAAAATTGTGGCACATGAGGCTAGGCCATATGAGTGAAAGAGGCATTTCTGAGCTGAGCAAAAGAGGACTACTCGGAGAACAAAAGGTCAGTAAGTTAGATTTCTGCGAACATTGCTTATTTGGAAAGTAAAAGAGAATCTCTTTTACTACTCCTGCAAAACATAACACTAAAGAAACTCTTGATTATATTCATGCTGATGTTTGGGGACCGTCTCGTGAGGCATCTCTTGGTGGAGCTCGTTACATGGTTACCTTCATTGATGATTTTTCAAGGAAGGTTTGGGCATATTTCTTGAAGCATAAGAATGAAGCCTTTGTCGCATTTAAGCAGTGGAAGACTCTGATCGAGAAGCAGACCGGGAAGCAGGTGAAACGGCTAAGGACAGATAATGGTTTGGAATTCTGTTCGGGAGAATTCAAACAATACTGCAAGGGTCAAGGTATTGTTCGCCATCTGACCGTTCCAGGGACTCCACAACAAAATGGTGTAGCAGAACGGATGAACAGAACCTTGTTGGAAAAGGCAAGATGCATGCTTTCAAACTCTAGATTGGGGAAGAAATTTTGGGCAGAGGCAGTCTCTACAGCTTGTTTTCTGGTAAACAGATCTCCTCATACTTTTATTGGTTTAAAGACACCTGAAGAAGTTTGGTCGGGCAGTCCGGCTAACTATAATGATCTTAAGATATTTGGATGTCCTGCTTATGCATATATGAATGAAGGGAAGTTAGATCCTAGATTGATTAAATGTGTCTTTCTAGGATACACTACAGGAGTTAAATGGTATAAATTATGGAATCCTCATACTTCCAAAGTTTTCACAGCCAGGAATGTTATGTTTGACGAGACATCCATGTTGCATCAAAAGGAGGAGTTGACTGTCGCTGATCCAAGCATTGAGAAGGAAAAGATTGGAAGCAAGGTGGAGCTCCAAATACATCCTGAAAGTCATGATCAGGATGTCAAGGATACACAAGTTGAGGTGGAGCAACAAGCCTCAACTGATGACATTCAGCCTTCTCATTCTATTGCTATCAATCGTCCCCGTCGTAGCAATCAAGGTATGCGTCGAAAGAGGTTAATTGAGGAAGCAGACTTTGTTGGGTTTGCTTTTGCAGCTGCTGAAGAGACAGAGAGTTGTTTTGAACCTGCAAATTATAAAGATGCAACTAACTGTCCAGATTCTTCTAAGTGGGTTGTAGCTATGCAAGAAGAGATGGAATTGCTTCAAAAGAATGACACTTGGACACTAGCTAAACTACCCAAAGGTAAAAGAACTGTCAAGTGCAAGTGGGTGTTCAAGAAGAAAGAAGGAATTCCTGGAGTTGAAGAACCAAGGTATAAAGCTAGACTAGTTGCAAAAGGCTTTAGCCAGGTACCGGGAGTTGACTTTAATGATATTTATTCTCCTGTTGTGAAGCATAGTTCTATCCGACTGTTTCTTGGTCTTGTTGCGTTAGATGATCTTGAGTTGGAGCAACTTTATGTTAAAACAGCTTTTCTGCATGGTGATTTAAAGGAAGAAATCTACATGGAGCAACCCGAAGGTTTTAAGGTCGAGGGGAAGAAGGACCATGTCTGCAAACTCCAGAAGTCATTATATGGCCTTAAACAATCACCTCGACAATGGTATAAATGCTTTGATATGTTTGCTTTGAATCTTGGTTTCAGGAGAAGTAGTTATGATTCATGTGTCTACATGAGACCAGTTGGAGATGGTTCATTCACATACTTACTGCTTTATGTGGATGACATGCTTATCGCAGCAAGGAGCAAGTCAGAAATTGCCAAGATTAAGGCGCAATTAAGTGCAGAATTTGATATGAAGGATTTAGGTGCAGCAAAACGCATCCTAGGCATGGAGATCAGGCGTGATCGTAAGGCTAGGAAGCTTTATCTTTCACAGGAGGGTTATGTACGCAAAGTTCTGGAGAGGTTTGACATGAGTAAAGCCAAATCAGTTTCTACACCTCTTGCTGCACACTTCAAGTTATCATCGCATCAATGTCCGACAACAAATGAAGAAATTAAGAAGATGGAGAAAATACCATATGCAAGTGCTGTAGGGAGCATTATGTATGCAATGGTTTGCACGCGTCCCGACTTAGCACATGCAGTTAGCGTTGTGAGCCGTTACATGGCTAATCCAGGACAAGAGCATTGGCAAGCAGTAAAATGGATATTAAGGTATCTAAAAGGTACAACTACGGCTTATCTTGAGTTTGGCGGTTCTAAAGCTGGATTGATTGGATATGTGGATTCTGACTACGCGGGTAATCTTGACACTCGACGATCCACATCAGGTTACATTTTGACATTCGGTGGTTGTGCTGTGAGCTGGAAGGCTTGCCTACAAGCAACAGTTGCTCTTTCAACTGCAGAAGCAGAGTATATGGCAATCACTGAAGCAATAAAGGAAGCAATTTGGCTTAGAAATATTTATACAGAGCTTACTCAAGATGATCGCAGACTGAAGATATATTGTGATAGCCAAAGTGCTATTTTCTTGACAAAAGATAGCATGTTCCATGAGCGTACTAAACATATTGAGGTCAAATATCACTTTGTTTGTGAAATTGTTGATAAAGGTGATATTGTGATCATGAAGGTTAGTACGCTGGATAATGCTGCTGATATGATGACGAAGACTCTTCCTGGATCTAAGTTCAAACATTGTTTGGACTTAGTAAATCTTATTTGTTGATTATCACTTATTTGGAGGTGGCTGTGAAGATCAGAGAAGAAGGTTACAGATCAATTTGGTATGAAGGTGGAGTTTTGTTCATGTACAACAAAATTGATGCAAGGTGGAGATTGTTGAAGATTGCCTCAACTTTGTTCTTAACCTTCATCCCACATGGACTAGGAAACAAAGGCTTAATGCCTTAGCTCCATATTTCACCCTTCATCCCACATTGGCCATAGGAAGGGCCTTGGTACCTTCAACTCCTTATATAAGGAGCTTAGTTGTGACAATTAGAATTCGTCCCACAATCTAGTAGTCACTTAGATTGTATTCTTCTTCTTTCTTAGTGAATTCTTTCTTCCGGCTTACCGCCCGAGGTTTTTTCCCCAATTTGGGGTTTTCCTCGTAAATTCTTATGTCTCTTTTCTTTGTGCTTACGTTCTGATTCCTAACAGTTGACCTCTATGTAGAGAGCGTTAGCTCCATCATTACAAATGCGATCGAAGCTCCAGCTTTAGCTACTGATTTAACTTTCGCCCAGGAAACAATTGAGGACTCAAAGAGTCTGGTAATTGGGGATGAAGTGGCCACAGTTAAGGAGTGCCCTCCGCTTGCGCGGTTCGTGCGGTCAGTGAATGGATGGAGGAGAAGAGTGTTACCACGATTGAATCGGAGAACTGGGAGAACTCACTGCAGGTAGGGATGTTCAACTCTACTCTTCTTAAACCCGGCTACCCAAACCTGAACCCGATCATACTATTAAAGTCATGGGGAGCGTGTAATTTTAATTTATCCTACCCGATCTTACTCACCCTCCTATTAAGTTAGTATATTTATATTCAAAATATGGTTTTATTTTAAAAATAAAATTATAATTTAACATAAATTATCTTATATTACTTTAGCTTATGATTTTTTAAGTATTAATTAATTGTGAATATACAAATTCTTTTGAAAATATATATAGATAAATAAAAAGGAAGTCTAAAAAAATCAAATATATTTCATAAAATAAATTGGTGGGTAGTACTTGCTTACTTGTGAGGTGGGTACTATCTGAATCCAATTACTTGAGGGGAGAGTTTAAGGTTAACTGTACTCTACCCAAATCCCGGCCTCTTAAGATCCCTAGCTATAGGGAAGCCGACAAGAGGAAGTGTAGATGGAAATGGTGATAGTAGACCTGTCGGAAAAAGCACTTTGCTCCGGTAAGTCACTCAAAGCTTGGGGAATTTGAAATGGTGATCGTAACACCAACAACAAATCCAATATTGGATGAGTGGAGCAATGAGGAATTTCAGCTATGGATTGAGACTTTTATTGTGGTGCCCTATGTGGATCGAAGATGGTGGCCTAAATGGGTAAGACAAAATATTAAGGTGCAAAAGAAAAAAATTAGAAAATTAAGCCGTAGCTATGCAGTGTTTTTATTTTTTAAATAGAAAGAAGTTAAGTCAAATAGGTAACGCGTTCTGGTTATTATAATTATGAGCTCAATTCATTCTCTCAAAATATATTCAGAAAACCGAATAACTGAGTCACTATAGCGCAGACAGAGGTATTCTGGTTATTTTAGGCCTACACACACACATATATACATACAAATCCAAACAGTCCGCATCTATTTCACTTCTGGTCTCCTAATCAATAGTCTGACCTCGGCAAATCAAGCAGAAATGGCGACTCAAACCGGCGACCACCGAATGGGAGAGCTTCAAGAGTTCATCAAAAGTGGCGTCGGAGTCAAAGGCCTGGTAGATTCCGGACTCGCCACAATTCCGGAGATCTTCATCGATCCACCTGAGACTTCAGCATCGAACACCAGCCAGGTCGACCTCCGGGTGCCCGTCATTGACTTTTCCGCCTTCGACGGAGACCGAAGAGCTGAGATAGTGGGGAAGGTGAGAGATGCCGCGGCGACGTGGGGCCTCTTTCAGATCGTCAACCACGGAGTTACGGATGCTGTGATGGAGGAGATGATGGAGGGCGTGCGGCGATTCCAGGAGCAGCCGGTAGAGGAGAAGAAGTGGTGGTACGCCCGCGGCGGAAGTGGACAGGCGACATATGACCGCTACGCCGAGAAGTTCACGGCGGCGCTGTGGAGGGACTCGTTCGCTTGTTACTTCAGTGACGGAGTACCCAACGATGAAGATACTCCTCAAATTTGCAGGTAATTTGATAATTTTTGTCATTCATATAGAACATTATCTGACATGGGCGGTCTTAAAGAGTTAAGAGCTCCCGGAAAACAATTTCAAATTTTGATATCTATTAAAAATGATAATGCACTTGTGGAAAGGTTGAGAAAAATTAATATTTTTCACTCTTGTCATCAAAATAAATTTCATATAATTTAAACGGCATTTGCTGGGAAGAATTGGGGGGAGGGGAACCCAAACCGGGGACCTCTCCTTCCCTCCAGATATCCCTCGCTAAGCGGCGGGGACAATTCAAGCAGCTTTCAAGGGCATATCGTTAAATGACTGATACATTTAAAATATTTTGTATCTTAGAATCAGCAATTCATTAGCATTTTTATATCAGATTATGTCAATAAAGAAATATACACACACAGTTTGATTATTAGATGAGACAATTAATACACTTGACTTTTAAGCAACAGATTGAAAATAAAATCATTCTCTTTCCTTAACATTTTATTCTTTAAATATAGTTTATGACTTCATCATTATCGTGAAATTAAATTTAATGAATTAAAATGCACATGTAACCAAATAAACATGATAAAGATGTTATAATTAAGTATAGTCAACTTTACTAATTTACAATATATTTTATCATCAGTGAATTAACTTAATTTTGTACAGCAACGTGATCTCCAATGAAAAGAATTTTAAAAATAGAAAGGTGGAGATTAATTAGTTGTAGATCTCTAATTAGCAAGGTTCCAGGTTTCAAGTTTTTTTTTTTCTTTTTTCCATTTTTGAGATGCAAACAACCGTAACAAGTTGCATTATTGCTTATCCGCGTCACGTCACGTGGCTACATTCTAAATATCGTTGACTTGTCCCATAATAATGTTGGAATCCCGTTTGTTTATATGTCAATATGATAGAAAAAAACAACCAACATTTAAGACAGAAGATGAAGTGCCGCCGGCAGGTTTGGTCAATGCTCATAGAATTTCTAAATAATAATAAATATATATAATAACTATCATATTTTCAATAGAAATTTTTAAAGTAAGGAAGTATTTGAATAAACAAGCACTTCAATAAAAGAAGTTGAAAATTAACATAGACAAGTGCAATTCAAGAGATTTCAAACCAAAATGGAAAACAAGCTCTTCTATATAATTTAGCAAACGTTAAACCAGATTAGATATAAGCTCCAAACTGGCTGATATATATGGATAATTAATTACAAAGTTCTTAGAAAGTAATTTCTTCTGGAGTTATTCTTCAAAATATTGATGTATGGGGTTAATAACTTTATATATACAAAGTTAGGATAGTTATGCTCACAGTGAGAACGAAAAGTGAGAAGATATATATCATATATACAAATGTTTTACAAACGATCTAATAATATATAGATACGAAATATGAATTTTTTTTAATTTTTTATATTATAGTGAGATTACTTCATAGATTTCCACTTGGGCTTCAAGTAGATGCATAGGGATGGTAATTCGGTGGGTCGGGTTAGGTTTGAGTCAGGTCATTCAGGTTCATGTTTTATCGGGTTATTATGTATTCAGGTTCAGGTCAAATTTAGGTTGGGTTATTTGGATTTGAGTTGATTTCTGGTTGAGTATATTTCAAATTCGGTTGAGTCAAGCCGGGTCTATTTGGGTTTGGATCCAATCAGGTTGGGTTATCAGGTCTTAGACCATATTCAACTTAATTATTGGGTTTACTCGATTCACTGATGTATAAGTCAAAATCGCTAAATTGATTCAATTTTTTTGTTTAATTTTGATTAAAATTTAATTTAACTAAACATAAAAATAAAAAAAATTTATGAAGATATATTAATATATAATTTATTTAATAAAATACTCCTTCTATGTCAAGTTCTTTGTAATATTCACTATTCAACAATTAATCTATGATTTTCTATTTTCAATATTTTAGTATATAAATGAAAAATGATTATATTAAATAATAAATAAAGAACTATAGTTTCTAAATATTTTCTTTTAAAATTTTTTTCTAACAAATAATCTCCCTCCGTCTCATTTTATTTGCTCCATTTAACTTTTCTGATTAGTTTGACATGAATTTATTTATATTATTATTTATTAAAAAATTAAAAAAATATATATTTAAAAATTGTAGATCTTGATTTATTATTCATGTATAAAATTGTTTATTTGTATATTAAAATGCTGAAAACAAAAAATTATATATTAATTGTTAAAATATGAATGGTGCAAATAATTTGAAATATAAAGAGTAATATGAATAAATTCAATTCAAATTATTCAAAAAAGTCAAATACTTCAAAGAATCTAGGAAAGAAAGGGCACTATAATTTCTAAAACCTAATTATTTTTATCTATCTATCACCGTTTCACTAATCGTTTCCCATAGTTCTTACTCACTCGTTTTACAACATAAAACAGATCAGCAGAATTGAAGAAACTCATTTACATATATTAAATCATAATTTTTCTAAAGTCTTTGCTAACCATATATTTTATATTGATTTAAATTAAAGATGGGTCTTGTCGCGTTCAGTGATCAGGTAAAGTCGGGTTCGGGTTTTCTCGGGTTTCACTTTAGTTGGGTTCGGGTTCATATCGGGTTGGGTACAATCGGGTTTGAGTCGTTGACTTTTCTGGTCAAATCAGGTCAGGTTGGGCTTGGGTTCAGGTGGACTAGGTGAAGTCTTCGGGCCGGGTCAAATTTTGTCATATCTCATGCATGAAACTTTGTTTTTTTTTTTTGTAATGTACAGAGCGGCAATAAATGAGTACATGAAATGTATGGTCCAATTGAAGGAAACAATTTCAGAGTTGTTATCGGAAGCTTTGGGGTTGAAAAGCGACCATCTTTCAAAAATCAAATGCATGGTTTCAGCTTATTTGTTGTCTCACTATTACCCGCCGTGTCCGGAGCCGGAGTTGGTCACCGGCACCGGCAGCCACACCGACCCTGGTTTTCTCACTTTGCTCTTGCAAGACAACATCGGCGGCCTTCAAGTTCTTCACCAAAACCACTGGGTCGACGTGCCCTGTCTTCCTGGCTCCATTATCGTCAACTTTGGAGATCTCATGCAGGTACCTTCTTATCTTATCTATCCCACCCAGCTTTTAAGTAGTACTTCATCAAGAAATGAACTAAGGGAAAAGCGACAATGCTTAAGAAAAGCTCAACTAGGCTGATTCATGCTTGTCAAAGTTAGTACCAGGTGTTCTTTAATTAGGCCAAAGTGCTGGTGAGCAAGTTTGGGCCTAGGAGAGATGACCCACTTGTAGACGCCAATAACTGCTTGGCCCATGTCTGGTTCCACCCTTCGAGTGGCCCCAATAGAACCAATCTGATATGGTAATGTTTTTGTGTTTTTGTAGCTGGTGACTAATGACAGGCTACAGAGTGCGAGACACTCGTGTCTGATGAGAGCCCACCAATTTACAAGCCCACCACCCCAAACCACTATTTCAATTATTTTAGGGCTAATGGTCAGAGAGGAAATCATCTCTCTTACTTTAAGTTCGCTCCTTAAATCATTTTAAGCACATCTTTTGGGACCCTTATACATTATATGTTATGTATTTGTTAGCAGGTCGAACTTTGGAAATGGTTTTAAACTTCTTTTACTAAAATGTTGAACTTTTTTAAGTATAAATAAAGGAATTTACTTTTTGATTTGATCATTAGTAGTGTTTTGTCACTTCAATTACATGGTTGAACTTCAATAACTTTTACATCTATTTTTGTTGTTCAAAGTACATACAGAAATTGATGTTTCCATGGTACTCTTGTTTAGCAGCTCTTTTGCTCAGCGGACAACTTAATTAATCTCTGCAATTATATTTGTTCAACATATATAATAATGAAAGTTCTTAAGATTGTGAAAAACTATGTTTATAAGAATTAAAAACACGAATAAAGAAACTCAAGAAAGCGAGATAGATCAAATCAATAGAATTCGGAACCTCTCAATTCAATAGAGAGGCGAGTCCCGCAAATGTAGGGTTCAAATATATACATATTCTGCTTGCAATTTTTAATCACTAAGAGACCAAAAAAAATAAGAACTAAATAAAGCAGAGATAAACTTAATTCCAAAATTATCGAGATCTAATATGGTATTCTTTCCACTACTAAAAAAACGGACTTTACCAACTGCCATTTACCAACGTGCAGCAGTTGGTAAACTGAATTTACCAACTGCTGCACGTTGGTAAATGACAGTTGGTATTCCATACGTTGGAAAATTCTTTACCAACGCGCAACTAATAACACGTTGGTAAATTCCAACGTGTACACGTTGGTAAAATACACGTTCGTAATTACCAACGGTCATTTAATGGACTCGGTTTCCATCGCGTAGTTATAGTTACCAACTTCTGCGCGTTACGCAGCGCGTTGGTAAGTTACCAACTGTTACCAACGCGCAGCACGTTGGTAAGTTACCAACTGCTGCACGTTGGTAACTTACCAACTGCTGCACGTTGGTAACTTACCAACGCGCTGCACGTTGGTAACTTACCAACGCGCAGCAGTTGGTAATTGGGTTACCAACTGCTGCACGTTGGTAATTCACCAACTGCTTCACGTTGGTAATTAGGTTACCAACTGCTGCACGTTGGTAAATTACCAACTGTTAGCAGTTGGTAACTTGACAGTTGGTAATTACCAACTGGCGGAAGTTGGTAACGGTGTTGTTATAAAGCCGTTGGTACTGACCATTCGCGGAAGTTGGTTTGTTTCACATTTGCGCGTTCGTTATGTATATTAAACGTTCCAGGTTTCGGTTGTTTTGTATTTTTCCCCGTTTCAATCCATATTCAAAAGTAAATTACCAATTCAAAAGTACGCCCGGCTTTACTCAGCAATAAACATTACACAACTATGTCAACGTAATTGAAATATTAATATTCTCAACTACAGCATAATTAAAGCAATAACAGATATGTTTGAAAGAAAGCATTCAACATTCAACGGCTTACACATTTCATAAATATCAAGTCAGTCTGATTTAGGTCTAAAAATAATAAAGTTGCCATGCTCTAATACAAGAACTGCAGAAATGCGCTAACCTGTTGATGAGGCCCATCACGGAGTCCCGACTATCTCCTCATCCTCTGACTCCGAGTCATCCGGATAATGTGGAACTGGTTGTGCCGGCGGACATGGAAGGTTTAGCGAACGACAAATAATCTCCAACTGCGCCCGGTTTGCCTCCAATGCAGCTCTCTGAGCCTCCATCTCTGCTCTCTGTCTCCTCTGAATCCTCTCGAGCTTCCTCTCGTACTCCGCATCCCTTCGCGCATTCTCCTCCGCCATCATCTTCTGTACTTGCTCGTTGAATTGCGGTGTCTGTGTGATGTCGATAGGCGGGATGGAACCTGGCTGTCAGCGTCCCGGTATAGCACACTGCTCAGATCCTAATCCAAATACCCGGCCTCTCCTTCTACCGCCAGATGCGGTACTAATGATTGCTAGTTCATCAATTGCCTCAATTCCATCCTCTTGCTGTGTTTGCTCCTCAATCTCTGCACTGATACGAGTCTACAGCAACGTCATAAAATACATTTAGTCATGTCATAATTTGTAAAACATAGTAATTAAGTTAAGAATATTCTGCAACCAAACGACTTTTACTACTTACAGCAACTTCTTCATAGCGCTTACTAACATATCTCCCATTCTTCTTTTTATGTGTGGCTTGAAGGACTTTAAACAAGCCAGGGTCCTTCTTCTCAGGATCTCTCTCTCTCTATTTGAATGAAAACCAACATTAATATTTTACAATATTTCATTAGTATCTGAACTGTTATTTGAAAGAACATTCAAGCATACATACCATTTGCTCTCGATGTGCAGACATCGAGATAGATCCCCCAGCATATGTCGCGCTGCAAGAGCCTGACTGTGAATCCTCGTCAGTCATTGTTGCTCGCATTGCCTTGAACTTCGCGGACTTCTGAATGAACTCAGGACTCGCCCAATATGCCTCCATCTCCCCATATGCAGAATCTGACATAAAATTTGCCTTTGCTCGACGTTTAACCGGATCCTTCACATGCTGTATTTATCAAAAATAAAAATAATTAGTGGTTCAATTAATTGAACTTTGGAGTGATGAAATGCACTTTGGACTTCAGCCTTCAAAATGGCCAGGAACAAAATGGCACACTATTTACTCAATTCTCACACTGTCTCCAACTCAAGCGGTCCTTGTTTTCTGGTGGTAAGACTACGCTTTTTTATGAAAAAGGAAAATTCTTCTCTAGGTTTTTCTTTCATTTTCGGTCACAATTTTCCTAGTGCAATAAAAAGTTTTCCACGTACTCTCACAATGCCATTAGTTTAAGATTAAAAAAATAAAAAAAAAGTTCTATTTAGTTTTCTTTTTTGATAAATACAGCAATGCATTAAAAGGAAAAAGGATAGTAGTTATTTTTATGAGATTAACTATGGATTCGGGTAATAGCGAATAGTTTAATAAAAAAGCAAACCACACTTCTTCTTTAACACTTTTAATTTGACATTCATTTATAATAATTTATCTAATTTTAAAATACATTTAATTATTCTGATTGTGAGATACGTTTGTCTTATTCTGATGTCACTTCAACAAAATTTTAGTCCAACATTATTAGTTATTGTAGGATATTGGCTACTATGATTTAGCATATGCTATTGAATTTAGCTTTTCAAATATATGTAATTTATCCGCCTTAAAAAATGAGCTGTTTTTTGTAATAATGGAAAAGAGTTTTAAGCAAGCAAATGGAGGCAAGGGTATCAGTTACATGCTTCTTCTCTACAGCGATTAAATATAACAAAAGGTTGTTTGGTTTGTTGGAGAAGGTTGTGTTGTGTCTTATGAGAACCCACTAATTTACAAGCCCACCACTCCAAATCACTATTACAGTTGTCTTATTGGTTCCGTGGTGAATGAGGAAATCAGCTTTTCTTATTCTAATCTATGCTCGCGTCTCAGATCATTTTAAGCTATCTTTTGTGACATTTACATGTTATGTACTTGTCTGTTCAAACTTTTAACTTATCAAACATTTTAAACTTTGTTTTTTTCAATTGAAAATGTTAAAAAATTGTGATAATGTAACCGTTCATTATTGTGACAGACCATCAAATTCTATTTTTCCATTGTTTAAAAATAACACTAGTATTCTTGGGATTCTTGACATAAAAAAACACTTCAGTATGCTAAAGTATTTGCATGGCTACATTAACGTAATTTCACATTTTTATCATAATTTTATTTTTTATTTTAGTCTTTGGGCTTCCTTTCAACCAAAAAAAAAAAAAAAAATTGAAAATGAAAAACTAAAGAAAGTCCCTTTTTTGGTTTGAGACTCAATCTTCAACAGGTTGAAAATGCTGGACAGAAGCAAAAAACTGTTAAATTTAACAGCAACGGTTAGCAGATTTCTCGGAAGGTTTTCTAACCTTCCTAATGGTTTGTCAACATTTTTTTGACTCCAAAATGAGTATAAAAATATAGAGAAACACTTTGGGAAGAACTCTTAGCCATTAGAAGTGAGAATCCATTATCTAGATCAAACCAAGTATGCTAAATTTGAGATTTGCTAAGAGAGTTTGTGCTTTCACTTATATATCTAGCAAGAGTGCTATTGTTTGAGCTTGTAACCTTATAAACGCCAATTGGTGAGATTGAGTTGGTGAGATTTCTAGTTAACCTTTAGGAAAACTAGTGAGGGAAAGGGTATTAGTGAGGTTTCTAGTTAGCTTCTTGGAAAACTAGTGAGTGTTGGTGGTAAAGAAAGCTATCAAAGGTGTATGTATCCTTGTGTACTATTGATATTCATAGTGAAGAAGAAAACTCTTAAGTGATGAACTTAAAGAGAGGAGTAGACTTTCAAGAGGAGACATCGAACCTCTATAAAAATTCTTGTGTGCAAGCTTCTCTTCTTCTACTTGCTTGATCATTACTTGGTAATTTGTCTTCCTTCATTAGTTGAAGTTGTTTGTTTTCAAAAACACTTCAAAACAAGCTTTCAAAGAAAAATTTAGAATAATTATAGTAGTCATTTTTTGGTTAGAATAGGTTTATTTGAGCTTCTTAAATTGTATTTTGTTTTAAAAGATTAAACTCTCATTTTTTATGAGTTTTGGAATTTAACCAATTTACCATCTCTTTGTTGCACTTGGGCCAACAAGAACCACAAAGTTAAAACTAGCTATTTTAATTGAATCATTAGTAGCATTGTATCACTTCCAATTTCATCATTCAACTAAATAAATTTTTTATATGTGTTTTTTCCCCCAAATACATAAAGAAATGTTAACATAGTACTCTTGTTTACCTATAGTGGCAGCATCTTTTGCTCAGCAGACATCTTAATTTCTTTAACTATATTTGTTCAACAGAATGAAAGTTTTTGAGATTTTGGAAATTATGTTTATTCAACAAAAATTAAAAACTTTTGTTTTACAATAACTAAAAAGAGATAGTAGATCAGATCTATAAGATTGGGATCCTCTCCAATCAATGAAGAGGCCAGTCCGCAAATATATGGTCGAAGTATGTACATAACTACATATTCTGCTTGCAAATTCTTAATCACCAAAAGGCAAGACTAACTAAGCAAACAGGGAGATTTAATTTCAGAATTATTGAGGTATATATAAATGATAATATTTTTTTTAAAAATAAAATAATAATTAGCGGTTCAATTGAAAACTGAGTGATGAATAAATGCACTTCAAAGTCCAGATTTTGTAATGGTATGGTCAGGAACGAAATGACACACTAACGAGTATAAATACGAAAATGATATTAAAGATAAAGATCAGGTACCATAATGTTCATTACTCAACTGTCGATTAACCGGGAAGTTCCGGCTAAAGTCGTCACTGTGCAAGTCTTGACCGGGGAATTGGAACGGCTACTGCCACTCCAACTTACGCGGCCTTTGTTTTGTGGCGGTAAGAATTCGCTTTATTTTCTGGGTTTTGTTGATTTCTAGTCGTAGTTTCCCTTGTGCAATTAAAGTTCATGTACAATCCACAAGCTGCAATTCAAGCTTCCATTTTTATTTCCCGGTTTCTCTCACTATTGCAGTTCGAATTTGTTCGTATTTTCGTTGTAATGATCTGGAGTGTCAGATTTTGCTATGGATTTGAACAAATGGAACGTAAGTTTCTTTCATGCCCATTTCCCCTGAGGAGAGGCCTGCAATGCCTGTCGCCGTAGGTGTGTTGATTTTGAGTGGAAGCATATGTATTGCTACAGCTATCATGTAATGGATCTTGGAGAGGCCTTGAGCTACCCAAGCAAACAATTAGCACTAGTTCAAAAAGTTTCGAAGTCTATAAATAGAGAACTCATGTGGGGAGGTTACAATTCTGATGATGAAATTAAGTTTGATTTGATTTGTTGGATACTAGTAATTAGTTTTGGTACTATATTATAATCTTCCAGGACTCCACTGCTTGTTCTTGTCCTCGTAGAATTCTTTGACCTTTTCTTTTTTCATGCACTTAATCATAACTCAAGGAAAGTGAGAGTGAAGAGACTAGTATACTGCTAAATTTGGGGGCTTGACGAAATGCCTTGAACAGTGCATAAAACTTGCAAGTCTTGCCAATGAGGCTAGAACTCAAGTTCGATTCTTTGGCGTTTAGGGGATTTCTCTCATCTGAACCACATAAATCTATTTGTCCATTTCTGTTCTTGTTTCGCTTCTGTGGTTGATCTCTAACACTCTCACTTAGCTATAGGTCTTCTTCTAATCTAAGCCAATTCAGTAATGAGGTCCATACTTGCAATAAGACATCACACTAGGAAAAACTGATGCCCATTATGTGTTTCAGCACAGAAAGTGCCTTAATTAATTTGTATCAAGAATTTCTAGTGGACAAGTTTTTTCTCAGCTGGTAGCCTTTAAAATTGCTGCGCCACATGACATAAGCTGCAAAATGATGCTGTGGTTTAACCAGGGAATTTGAAATGGTTCAGAAGCTGTTGCATTTAGTAGTTCTAACTATCATTCTGCTCAGACATTATATATTTAATACTAACGTTTTAGTTTTCAAACATTAGCTTCAGTTAATCATGTGCTCATGTGCATGTGTTATACCAAGGTGAATCATCATATGATCTTGAATGTTTAGGAGGCTTTGCTAGGTTGAACTTCTGCAATTGTGAACGTGATTCACAATGAAAAAATCTTAACGTGGTGCCCCTAGAACTCTCGGCGGCATTGCTTTGTCTCAAATGTGACAGTTCTTAACTTAATTTTGTTTTCATCTTCGCTTTCTGTAGGGGTAGTAAATGCATCTCCCTTTTTCATTAAATTGCAAATGTGTCAGATACATTTAGTGTGATGTCCTACTGGATTGGACAAGACACAGTTTGGAGACTCTTCATAGTGAAAAAGAAATATCTGATTCATGCATTGAGACTGTCTGTGGTTTTCCATATCGGGGCCCAACTTATTTTACTTATTCTTCAATTCTTCTGCTACGAAAGAGTTACTGTGGAAAGGCAGGGTACTATCGTTCTAATCAAACTAGAGCTACAAATTGAATGAAGGTATTGTGAGGTAAAAAACTAGAATTTTGCTTTGCACGTGCATCCTAGGAGTGTGGTGCTACAAGCCTCCCAGAAATCTTGAATGGACGTTTTGTGCTTACAAACCTTGTATCTTCATTTGGGAGAGTTGACTGCACTATTGTACAGCTAACTGGAAAAAGGAAATTTTTTGCGCATTGTTAGTGAGAAAGAGATTCTTATTGGGATAACTGAAGTATTAGTACATGAGTTATCTCTGTATTCTGGAGATTTCTATTATATATACAGGATTTGGGTTACGAGTTATAAATACTGTTCAATCCACTTGATCACACCAAGATTTTATGCCTTCAGAATTGAACCTTCATCTCTATTAGATTTTGGGTCCTTTTAAGAGCATTTAAAGAGAGTTTTTTTTTTTTAAATTTTTTTATTTTCTCAATTTTCTTTTGCTGATAATGCACCACTTGCTTTTTCAACTCACATGTCATGGTAGTTGTAAACTATCAGTCTTATAGCCAACGCAAGGTCAGAAGTGATCAATGGGGAGAATGCTCACTTCTCTTGGTAAATGATCTCTAACTATTTTACTTGTCAATTTTGTTCTTTTTTTTTTTTCCATGCCTGAATTAACATGCCCGGGAATCAGTAAACAGGTAGTATAACATTTTCCTTTTTTTCTAATTTTTTCCTTCATTCATGTGGGAGATCGAGTGACAGAGATGTGAGGGAACAGGGGGGACGGCAGGAAGTGTAAGGTTCATAAAGAGACACTGGCAATTATTGTGCATGGTGTTAGATGTAAATGTTTTTTTTTTCTCCCATGCTCTCTGATGTTAATAATTTATTTATTTCAGGGTGGCAAGTGTTAACTTCTTGTGCTTTAAAGTCTTCTCCTACCTTCATTTTGTTTTTTCGAAATTTTTTGGTGATTTAGAAGAACAGTTGTTTTGGTTGAAGGTCTTGTCTTTCATTATGAACCATAACCACCCTTTGCTTGTCATAGCAGACTGAAACATAATTCTCATCATCTATTGTCGCATATTCTATTTTGTGTGCAGTATCTCCCTGTTGGAAGTTACTTCATTTACATATGATAATGGAACTCCATGTAACACTTCTATTGTATGTGAACCACTCTAGGTATCTGAAAATAGGAATTTGTCAAATTTTGATCACTTTAATTGCTCCTTAACAGAAGTTTAACGTAAGGACATCCACGTATCTTAGGAATGGTTACCTATCCTTCCTGATTATCTAAATTCTGAATTACAGGAAAGGAATAAGGAACTCATTCTTGTTCTTTTCTCACCATGTACTGTAGACAAAAGGGGACTAAAATTGCATGTTGAAATTCTTGAAATAAAACATGTTTAACATTGTCCAGTTGAGGATGTGAAGGAGGTACACAAAGAAATGTATTCTAAAATCGTAACTGTTTGATATATTCAATGAAAAGCCTTGGGAATCAGCTCATTTTATATCCGGTCATGGTTACTATCATGGGTCTTGTATCACATGGTTCAGACAATGGCTTTGGCTGGGGAATTTGGTTTGCTGTATTTGATTTGGGTATTCCCGTAATAATTTTGCTGTCCAAGCATACGTTGACCATGTTATATCTTCGAACTCAGTGGTTGCGAGATTAATTTTGGTTGCAAGGATGATGCTAGTTATCTCCAAAGGCAGAATGTAAACTGAGCTTGGTATTGTTGGGTGGTACCTGATGGCTGTTGGTAGTGATTTATAGTCATTTTTGCTATTTGATTCAGAATGTCATGCTAAATACTATTCTACCTCTAACTTTTTTCTTTTCTTTATTTCTTTTTAGATGACAAGTTCACTGTAACCATGTTTTTAGCATCTTTGGTGGAAAGGGAAAATGTTTTTTTTTTGGGGGGGAGGGGGGGATTGTAAAATTGGAAGCTTTTATCTATATTATAAAACGATTTAATAGGTTTTGATCAGATCCACTCCCCGTTGAATGACTAAATACTGGACCATTAGATTCACCTACAGATAACTCTTGATAAATAGTAGTGCCAAAAGATCTCTTTGTAGCATTTTGCAATTGCTTTGAAATGCTGCCTACTAGTTTAATCGACAAGAACTTCTATTTAAGGCAGATGGAGAGAAAAAGTTGGCAGAATTTTGTGTAGATTTTTTGTCGCACACACACACACACACACATATATTTTGTAAAGGTTACATATTGGTCTTCCATGAGATATAGATTTATTTAATTAAAATCCAAACAATACTTTCACAGGGCATAATTGTGTGTCCTCTGGGTTCTTAAGCTACGTTGTCTTTGCTGACAATTGAGCAAGTGCAAGCAACTATACCAGTTATGGATGAACTAATATGTAGTACTTATCAATATTGGATCTACAGTTTACATGGGAAATGTATATACTTTAATCAAGATCTGGGTAATTTAATCGGTTTTGACAGAACTGTGTTGTCTAGCTGCTTCTTTTAGTTTACTTTACTCCTCTGTACGTCAATATTATGTAGTTCTATTGGCATTTATGGTTCTCACTTTACACTTGAGTAGAAGTTGAATTGATCCTGATCCTGATCCTAAGCCAATTTTATGCTCTGTGATTACAGTGTTCTCCATAAAGCTGGAAGATATTGAAAGGTATAGATGGTGGCTTTGGTGTTATTTTTGGGCTCCCAATGATGTGCCTGATGAGTGCATATACCTTTAGTTTTGCAAACAATGAGTGGTGGGATTCAGTGGTAGGAATGAATGTGTCCTCTATGCAGCCATCAGTGTCTTTTGTCTAGCTTTTGCTTTTAAGTTGGTAGGAAACATCAATGATGGTCCTTCATGTTACTTGCTTCTCTTTCTCCACAGCCATACACCTGTTTGCAGGCCTTGGCATGCCCACGTTTGCATCAGCCAAGGCTCATTCTTCATGTTTTTGTAGCCATACAGAATTTCGTTAGGAGCTACATTTTAGCAATTCAATAGCTTTGATTCATTTACCATTATTCGCTAACTTGGTAACACATCAGTGTCTCTTATGTATTTTGGTTCGGTTAATTTCTCGGTCGCAAATGCTTTGAGTACAGATTGGCTTACAACGTCATATACGCAGGCATCAGAATTTTCAGATTCTATGTGCAGGTAGATAAACATATGTAAAAGTCTTTGTATCAATCATGCCTTAATCTTAAATAGTTGAAGTTGATTAGATGAATCTTTACATTTTCAAAGTAAGCAGTGATTTTGTTTATTTAGAAAGGGACGCATGTAGATGAGTTTTGGCTGTGCTTTTTCTGCTTTTAAGACCCAGATTCTTTGGGATTGTTTTGATAATTTTTGCAATTGGTTGTACTTCTGAAACTGGGAAAGCTACTAAATCATTTTATTATTACACGCTCGAAGGCTAATGCTAACAGTAGGGAGGTAAAAAGCTTGGAAAGTGACAGGTCAGCTGTAGATCAATCACCATTTGGAGATGTGTTATTGGAGTTGTAATGGTGGTGGGCCAATCAGATGACGACATTACATAATTTGATTGGTTGTTCAGGTTCCTAAAATTTGTTATTTTATTGGGTCGTGCTTTCATATGCTTGGCTTTTTATAAGAAGCAAGCTTGGAGGCCAGGCCAGACCACAGCCCTCTAGGCCCGGGGACCCAATAATTGACTCCAAGTCTAGATTAGAATTGCTCAAAGTATTTAGGGATTGTTTGGCTTGGGAGCTTAGAGTTACAGTTTGGTTGGGATTTTTCAGAAATGTTTTTTAGTGTTTTTTTTTAATGTATAGTTACCATATGTCTTAATTATGAACTAATTGAAACTCTACGCTTGAGAAGTCTAAAAAAAAAAACTTCCATTTTTTTTCTTTGGAAAAGGGTAAGTATTTTTTAATTAATTTTTATTTTTAAGATGGGTAAGGGAAAAAAAAATTATCTAGAAAGATATTATTCAACTGATTATTAGATCATTAAAACATTATATTTGAAATGACATTGGTTCTGTACAAGAACAGAATGATTCAATGAAAACAATAATTCATATATAATGTTAAGTGAACATAGTTTACAGTTACAGATTTTGAATGTGAGATAGGTTTACAAAAGCAGCTGAAGAAAAATAAAAAGAAAAGTGAGGCTGAAGCTGACCCTAACCAGTAATAGGCATTAGGTTGACAAATTAAATAATATGCATTGCCTGAACTTATTGCTGTATTTAATATGGAGAAATAGGACTATTGTAGTCGACTTTAAATATTAGATGTAGTTTCTAGGAGAGATGTACGATCAAAATGGTGCGTTATGACAGATCTTGGGTCTATTAAAGTTTGAAATAATCAATCAGCTGCATGTATATGGTGTCTCATGTTACTATATATATTTTTCTGCGTAGCATTTTGTTCTTATATCAGTGCCTAGGTACACGAGATACAAAAGCCTAAGGTGGTGTTCGGATGTGAAATTTTTTTTTTTTTATTTTTAAATTTTCTTTAATAGATGTTTGAGTGCATAGCTAGCTTTAAGAACGTAGAAAACAAGGGAAAACTCATGTTATAAAATAGAAAACCTTATTTTATATGTTTTTCATTTTAACACATGAGTTTTTCAAAGTTTTTTACATCCTTGAAACATGCTATACACTCAAACTTTCATCAAAGAAAATTTGAAAAAGAGAAATGGGAAAATTTTCTACAACTAAACGTCACCTAAATGTATCACAATTATCCTTCAGTTACAATTTGTTGGTGCACCATGGAATTTATCTCTTGGATAGTTACTTACAATCTCTGTTTCTCAACTAGGAGTTGTTAGTTACAATCTCTGTTTCTCAACTAGGAGTTGTTGGACTGCATATATCCAAATCGACATCGCTGTAATGCCTTTCCTTATTGATGTTTAACTCTTGCTGTTTATGCTTATGGATCTGAAGATAACTCGGATACATTTCTTGATGGCTTTTCTTCTTTCTTTCATGTTCTTCAGCTAATTAATCTGTAGCATTTATTGTATACCAGTGGATTGAAAATTTTGCAGATAGATAGATGTCTCTATTGGTGACAAGTAACAAGGAGCTGAGATTTATAAATGGTAAGGTTTGTAAATCTAGTTTCATCCTTAGGTTAGTTCTCAAACCAATGTCTTGTTGCAGTGTAAGTAATAGTTATCAGTTTTACATATCACCATTTTCTTTATCACTTCTTCTCAACATTAAAACTAGGGATGAGACAGAGTACCTAATTGGCAGACCAAACAGCCATTTCACATTTCATTTCATGCTTCTTTCCATAAGATGCCGGGACTTCATTGCTGCAGCAACTATTCATTTTTTTTTCGTATATATGTGGCTTGTGCTAGAATTCCATGCATATTTTGAGCAAGATTGATCTTACTTTTGGCTTACATTTGATTAGGTTGAGTTTGTTTTATGTGGTTAATTTTTTACAAATTGTGAAACTAAAAGAGATCCAATATTGTTGCAGAAGAGCAGGAGGGGGAGGGGGAGGGGTCCCCTCATATGGTTGTTGAGAGTGAGACTGCAACAATTGTGGAGGCTCCAACTGGCAGTGCCTTGTCCCATAACTCAATCAGATGAAAAACTGTTGCTTAAGAATTTCATTTACAAATTCCAAGCACAGGTTTTTGTTGCAGATGACAGTAACTTGAAAATGACTCCTTCAATCAACCTCTAGTACATTTCCTTTCATGAATTAATGAATTAATGAATGTGAAAGAAACATCAAAGGGCTTTTTTTAATTATTAATTTGGGAAAAAGAAGGCAGAAAAGACTGGACTTTCGTTTGCACTAGTATACCAGCTAGCTGGCAATAAGTGTGCCCTAATGAGGAATTTTTTCTTTCTACTTTCTGTTTTCTTTGTTTTTTTTTCCAAATAAAAAAAAAAAGACCCAGTTACTTTAGTAGCACAATTGAAATTGAGAGGGGAAAAGGACAAGCTAGAGATGCATGAAAAAATGGGAGACATAAGTGAAGAAAGGTAAAAAGAAAAGAGATAATCTTCTGGGTTGCTGGTCCTTTGTCCTTCTCCACAGATCATGTCAAATTCTCTACATGCAGCTCCCTTTCACTTGCATGCTTTTACCAACACTAATCTTAGGTAAAAATGGAGAGACATTCCTTTTACTTTCCACTTCTGCTGGATCATAATTAACAGAGATGATCAGTTCGTCGAGAATAAGTTTGATCTAGTTAATATCCTAAAAAAAAAAAAAGTGCGCACGAAAAAAGCTTCTTTTACATTGTTAAAAGAAAAAGAAAAAATTGATCTGGCTATGGGTATAAATTTTGAATAGGAATAAGATTGCTGAGGAAATCTCATGCAGCTTCTTATATAATGCATAAAAGTATCATATTGTCCCTCTATATATATGAACTTTATGTGATTAATCCTATGGGACACCCTCCCTCACCATGTCATGTTGATTAGTTAGCCGTCCAATCAAATCAGCTCCTCGTCTTAAGTTACAAGGCATCACAATTCTAATATTTGTTTGTTCTTAAACTCTTGCTACTCTTTGGGGATCTTTGGCTCTCGATCTATTAATGGTAAGTTTGATCTAGCAAACCACAGGACAATAAAGACTTTTGCTTACTGTTTGGTGGTCATTATCAATTGAAAGCGTATTTCTCTAACCCATAGCCTGACTCATTTTTATTCCCTTAATTTCATATATTTGCTTTTGGGTACAAATACTATATATATATATATATATATATATATATATATATATATATATATATATATAAAAGACATAAAAAATTTGAGATGTTAGATACAGAATTGAAAAGGACTTTGCTATTCATCAGTCCGTTATTTTTTATAATTTTAATAACCTGCAGGAGTAACTTTTTTCTTATTACAAACTGTATAAAAATAAAACATCTATAAAATCTTCCATGCTGTCTTTTCTTTTTACATAGTACCTTACCTCATTCTATCTACCTAAGTGTACGCGCACAAAAAAATAAAAATTCAAACTACAATGTTTATATTATACAAAAATATTCCATGGCCTAAAATTTCGTGTTAATTTCAATTTACGGGGCAGATACGTACTTATTTGTAGTTTTACTTATTGTATTAGAAGTGTGTGTGCGTATATGGTTCATAAAATGACGGTCATCGCTAAGATGACAAAAAGTATGCGGGCTTCTTGGAGAATCATTTAAATTATTAAAAATATAGTTTTCTCTTCAAAGCCTGATTCGTGTGAGTAGCGTAAGTGATCAACTGCCTGGAACTTGGTTGGAAAACTTGTTTTAATTTTAATGGTACATGAAAACTAACCCTAATATATATATATACCCACCCCCTCCCCCCACCTGCAATTTTTAGTCTTCATTTTTTTATGTATAGAATAATTAAGGCAAAACTAACTCAAAAAAAAAAAAGAAAAAGAAAATTATTATAAAAAAACAAAATAAAAAGAAAGCAAGCGTGAGGTGGACATCTAGGGACCCGTTGGCCGCAAGCAACGGCCAAGATTCTCTCACCCTCTTCTCCAATCTCGTTTATCTTGTCTCCCTCTCCCTCCTCCATTTTCACTCTTTCTCTCGCCATACTCAACTGTAACTTAAAAGAACTAGTCTCCCCTTTCTCTTTCTCTAGTACTATCGATATATATATATATATATAAAAGGATAGATATACGAAGCAGGAGCGAGAGCGAGAGAGAAACTAGTAGGAATCCCTTAAAGTAGAGGCATATATCTATATAGACATGCTGCTGGGAAAGCGCCCCCGCCCACCGATTAAGCGCACCACCAGCATGACGGGGATCACCGTCGGGGATGACTCCGACGTAGAGCCGGTGCTGCCAAGCCAGAGCTTCCTGGCTATGGTGTCGCCCAGAAGCAACCATAGCCACGACCCAGCACATCAACCTGCTCACTTTTTGACGTCTTGCGGCCTTTGTAGACGCCGCTTGGCTCCTGGCCGAGATATTTATATGTATAGGTATTCTCTTTTCAGTTTTTATATACTCTCTATTATCATCT
The DNA here is from genome assembly GCA_039654915.1 of Aquilaria yunnanensis. Lineage (NCBI taxonomy): Eukaryota > Viridiplantae > Streptophyta > Magnoliopsida > Malvales > Thymelaeaceae > Aquilaria > Aquilaria yunnanensis. The sequence goes on along the minus strand of CM077597.1, from coordinate 4,607,844 downwards.
AACTTGTTCTTTTTCTTCCTTCTTTTTCCTAATTTTTCTTTTTCTTTTCTTTGTTTAGTTTAAGTATTTCCAATTTATGATAGCTAGCATGCTGAACTTTTGCTGCTACAAACATCAGTGATAAAAAAGAAGGATGAATTTAAAAAATATGACCATTAATTTTAACGTCCATGTATGTTTGATTGTTAATAGGTTTAGCCTAATGACTAAGGTCCTAATTAATTAGGTTTTTTTTTCATCTCTTTTTCCATTACAAGGTTCTAGTTATTACTATAAGATCCACGTTACAAATTAAATGATTTCAGCAAGGATTTTGACTTTTTCTTTAAAAAAAAAAATGTTGGTAATTCAATTTAGTTACCGTCCCGCTTGTACCCTAGCTCCCTTAATTTCTAGCTACACTTTTCACTTTCTAATTCTCTACATGTGATTTCAGGAAGGATTTTGATTTTTTATTTAAAAAAAACTTATCTTGGATATCTAGCGCGTTTCCTTTTCTCTAAATTTGATTCTATTTTATTTTTATGAATCCTAAAGTTCATTTTAGAGCTTTTAATAGCTGTAGGAAATAATGCTGCTGCTGCTAGCTGCTCTCCTTTTCTTCTTCTTTACTTTGTTTATATTCATTTTCTTCTCAGCATGTATATAATATACTACATAATTATTTAGTTCAAGCATGTACACATTAACTCCCACATTTAAGTCTCTTTAACTTGTCTTAGATAATATTAACTAATGAGTTTGATTGCTGCATTATTGTCATTATATTAATGTATATACACTCGAATATTGCATGATTATTATATATATATATATATATATATATATATATATATATAGTACCTAATTATATTAATATATACCGCCAGTGAATTTATAAAGTTATTGATATAATAATTATAAGATAATTTGAAATAATTAAGTTGATTTTCAGGGGAGATGCAGCATTTTGTAGCCTAGAGTGCAGAGAACGACAGATGAAGCAAGATGAGAAAAAAGAGAAGCTGAGCCTTATGTCCAACCACCACCACCACCAGCAGCAGCAGCAGCAAGAAGAAAATAACAACAACAATAATAAAAATGCTTCAACCAAGTCCCACACTATTGTTGCTGCTTGAACTTGAACTACTGCTTCATCGTCATCATCAACCCAGACACCACTTGCTCCCTTAATTAATGAATTACTAATGAAAATCAAGAAATTAAGATGGGTGTATCTTAATTAGCCATAGCTAGAGCCCCCACTATATGTTAATTAATTGTTAGTAATGTCATTAATGGTGATGATGATCATGATGATGAAAACCATATATTCTGTAGATTATAATTAGTGTGTTAAATATTAAAGTTAGCTCCGGCTGTTAGCTGGATGCAATTACCTATATGTTCTTTAATTACCTATATAACTAATATAATGTGTGTGTGTGTGTGTGTGTGTGTGTGTATGGTTGCTGATGCAAGTCGGCAACAAAAAGAAGAGCACTGAGAAATCTATCTGAGATCATCGGCATATATATATTGTGATTCTGATTCTGTTGTCTTCCCTCACATGCGCAACCTCTTCCCTTTTATACTTTAATCTAATCCCTGCTTTACCCGACATTTACTTTATAAGTTACCCTTTAACTAATTAATATATATTATTACTTTTGATCATTTTGGTTTAAGTTATTTCCTGTAGAGAACCGATGAATTTTGATTTAGTGATAATAATATTGTTTAATATATACACTCGAATAACACGTACGTGGGGGCATCAGATTCTTTTATCTAAATCCATCACTCTACCTACGCAAGTATATATTGAATTGGAAAGGCAATTACTTTGAAAAGTCTAATTTAAACCTATCCAGATGGGATCTCTTCACAATCTTGATGGCTAGATAGCTAATTAATCGAATATATATATATATATATATGTATATATTGAGTTGTTAATTTATTAGAGAATATATAAGTAGATTGTGCGTCTGAGGTAATTCTTTTAATGAAATTTAGAATTTGATTAGTGATTATTGAAACATACATGCATGCATGTAATAACTACACACACACACACTCTTCCTGTAATTCGCAAAAGTTTCTCTACTTGAGGCTCCCTCAACTGTTATGGCTGAGGCTCATCAGTTAGCTACCTCTATTATTTCTGGTTAGTAGTTTCTTATTTTTTTATTATTACCAAAAACAGAAGAAGAAAAAAAAAAGGAGAATCAAAAGCAAAAATTCGAAAAATATGGAACCAAGAAAAAAGAAATAGCTAGAATTAATATGACACAGCAGTAGTACTCTACAACACAACAACGCAAGAACCTTCTAATAAGATCGAATATTCTAAAATATTGCTTCACAAATATTCCTTTTTAGGTAGTTCTATAAAGAAGTAGTTGTTTTCTTTTTTTAAATTTTTTAACATATAATTTACCTTACCACCCACACTTAAACTCTCTACATAAAACATACAAAAACTGTACAAACTCCAACAAAAAAATTTTTCTTAAATTTGTTTAATCTTCATTTAAACTCTCAATATACACAAAACTCAAAGAATTTTTTTTTTAAATTTAGTTTCAAGCAAAAATGAAAAAAATAACATAAATTACACACATCTTAATCTCTGTGCTCAAGAAAATATATTATACAAAATGTGATAGAGGGAGAATATTATACTAGAAACGGCCTAAAAACCCTTTCACCTCTAAATTTTGTCAACTTGAATTGTTACTCTCTCTAAACTTTGACTTAAGTTCACTCACCCTTAAAAATTTGGGAATTGATACCTATTCCCCTACCCCCTCATCCCACTTAAATGACTATATAAGTTATATGAACACCGAAATGAAGACAACACGAAAGATGAAGAGCTAGTTATAACCATTTGATCTGAAGGTTTACATCATTTTGATTATATGCTTCAATCTTCTCAATTCAAGCAATTTAGGAAACCACCAACCTTATATAATCTACATGATTCAACTAGAATTCTACACTAAGATATAATTTATTTAATTCTAACACCCAACTCATTCACAAAACTAGAGGTATATGTGGGAAAAATGGCTAATTAGTCATTCATTTTTCATTTTATCTTCTTTTAGGTTATCATATAACTTAAACAACTATTTAAGTGGGCTTAAGGATAAAAGGTATCAATTCCCAAAGTTTGATGGGTGGGTAAGTGAACCTAAGTCAAAGTTTAGGAAGTAAAATGTCCGAGTTAACAAAGTTCAGAGAGTAAAAGGAGTTAGGTTTAGAAAAAACTACTAAATTATTAACATATAAAAAAGTTAAGGGGAGTTTGGTTGCCTTTAAATGGATTAATAGGACCCAATTATTCTTTGGGTCAAAGAACGGTCAAAGCAAAAATAGGAAAAAGGTCTTAGTCTTTTGAGTTATTTACAATTTGGTGTCATTGGATCAGTGAGGCTATTAAATCTCTTGCTTACTCAATCTTCTTTGTCGATATTGAAACAAATTTGTTGAAATTCGCCTTGTGGCTCCCAAGGAATCTACTGATGAGATCTAATCAAAAGGTCATCCAGGGCAACTTGCCGTTCTTTGAAGGATGAAAGCGGCAAATCAACTGGAACCTTCTACCTGAGGAATCGGTTGAGGTGCCTGATAATCACATTGTTGTCCATGTTGACTTTTCTTCCCCCCCATGTGGTTGGCTCTTTCTTTTCTTCTTTTCTTTCTTTTTCTCTCCTTTATCTTTCTTCTGTCTTCTTTTCTCCTAAGTCAACAAAGCGGCTGACAAAATTGAAATAGCTGCAATTATAGCAGCAAAATTGGAAAACAGAAGAGAAACAGCTAGCAACGCGGAGGGTGCAACGCGGCTATTTCTCTTATAAATAGCCATGCTTTCTCCTCCTTCAGAGCATCTGGTAGCTTGCTCATAATTTCTAAAGAGCAAAAGAAAATTGTGAGATAAAGATATTTATTTCTGGGGAGTAACAAAATAGTGAGATAATTTTTGGGGGTGTTTGGGAAACACTTGAGTGCCACTATTTTGGGTTTATCTCATATCTCTAGAATTTTTTGTCTAGAGAAGATTCTCTCTCTGTAAGCCTACTATTTTTAGTGGAAGAAAATATCAGAGTTTGTCCCGTAGACGTAGCCCTAAAATTAAGGGTGAACCACGTAAATTTTCTGGTGCCATCTTTATTAATCATCTTGCTCTCGAAGTTATCACCCGCTGCGCACGGTTCCAACAGTCCATTAGCCAAGCGGTCGCACCTCAAAGCCGATTCTATAGCATCGCTGGATCATATTTTCTCAGTGGCTGAGCATGGGCAGCGAAAGGTGGATCCAGCAAAGTCTCATTATATCTGAAGTCGGAGCTTCCTAGCAGAGCTAGGATAGTGGATACCAGACTAGATTGGTCCCTAAACCAACTTGTCACTTTTGCCCGAATTAGTAGGCCCACTTACCCTGTGGCAACAAATTGTATATAACTCAAAAGACCATGAGCCTTTTCCTATTTCTAATTTGACCCGCCTTTCACTTGTGAGTAATTGGTTCCCATTAATCCAATTAAAGCCAAGAACTCCCCCTAGATTGCTTTTGTAGTATTAAAATGTAGAGAGTAAAAACTTTTAGTTATTAAAGTAAATCAGCCGTCCCTTTGGCTTTGTTGATTCAAACACTTTAGTCTCTAAAATTTGACACATATCAACTTAACCATCAAATTATGAACATTTGGGCCATTTTGCCCGTTCACTTACCTGTCGCATGGGCAAAGTCTCTTAGGTAAAAAGTCACAGAGTCCTAATTTTTATAGTTTGACTTCTCAAGGGTCAAAGGGGCAAAGTCACTTAGGTAAAAATGTAACGTGTCTTAGAGCCAATTCATTTAAACTTAATTCAAATTACATCTTTTTTACCTAAAATTAATTTTATTTAAAAGCTATATATAGATGTAATAATCTATTGAAAATACAATTTTTATTATCTATTATTTGAGGAGTGAGTAGAAACAAGTCAACTTACAGAAGGCAAAACTTCAAAGCTTATAAATTATGGGGACTGAAATGAATTTACCCATAACGAATATCTTTATTGTTTGAGTCCCGAATTTGATAAAATGGGGCAAGTTAAAGGAGGGGACCGGATCACTTCATGTAGCTAGCCCAACTGAACATTGGAAAAAGAAAATTGGAAAAGAAATAAAAAAAAGACTTGCCGGTGAAAAACAAATAAAAAACATTGGAAAAAGAATATGCTTCTCGAATAAACCAAGCCAAAGCAAGAGTAATTTGTAGTGAGAAAAGGGAGGAAAGAATCTGTGGAAGGCGTCATGGGTAGTTCGTCTTTGCTAAATCAAAAATAACGAAAGAGATTCATTTGGAGTTTTTTTGTTTGATTGATGTTGGTTTGTTTGTGTTTTGGGGCCCCTGCGCCTATAAAGTCCCCATCCTTTTTGCCACTTTACCCTTTGGACCCCCTCCCCCCATTTTCTTCCACCTCCATTACTGTTCTCAACAATAATATTATTATCAATTTTTCTATGTACCAAAAAATATTATTATCAATTATTCATTTTTGTATTTTTTTAAAAATTACAATCATTTCCCATTATTACTATTAAATAGTTGGGTTAAGATTATAACTAATTCGGCAAAGTTTAATGGCACTTAAGTTGGTTCGTGGGCCGTGAATGACCTGACTTGATCACTTTTCTAAAATCTTTTAATTTACATCCACTTTATAGTAATACAAAGACCATGAAGACATGGAGCTATTTGACTAGTAATAGAGTTGGGTTACTCACAACCTACAAGGTGACTCAACCCCATCATTTTAATTTGTGGGCTTTTTCATTTTAAAGTTAAAGAAATATATTGTAAATTTACAATATATAGAGTTTTTTTTTTCTCTATCATAACTTGAACTTTAGACTTAAAAACTAGAAATGATGGATGTACATGAGGATTGGTCTATTATGTCAAATCCCAAGTTCAATATCATGGATTTTAAAGAAACGATTTCAACTTACATATACAATTAATTATCCATAAATCATTACACATTATGCATATGCATGAGACAAATTGGGTCCCTTTAATTTTTTACTTACTATGAGCTATAACCTTCCAGAAGCTCATATTTCATGGGCCAAATTTTTCTTTAAAAAAAAAAAGGTTTTGAGCTATCAAACAATAGTTCCTATGGCAACCCTACACTATTATTATATTCTTGGATCGGCCCATAATTATACAAGATCAATTTAAATATTAATCGCATAGAAGATGGCAATTTAAATATTAATCGCATAGAAGATGGTATTAAAATTTAAGGTTATAATTGAAAATTTCCCAATAGTTTATGGGCTTATCTAGGATTTAGGTATAAAGCCAATGCCATTTAGGATTTAGGATTTAATAATCTGTTGAATAATATTTTTTCAAAATGTGATCAAACATAAAAATTTAATTAGATTATAAAATAAATGTTATCCAATGGATAATTATACCCATACAGTATTAAATTTCAAATGGTACTGGTTCCAGATAAAATAAATTATTTTGGGTTAGCTTAAGTGAAATTTAAGTCTAATTCATTTTTTTTTTCAAGAAAATGCTTCCAATCAAAAGTAAATCAAACAACGTCTTACAAATGAACAATAACATATGAATCTAAGGAGCAATAACAACATAAAACTGGTTATTAAAAAGGTTACTTATTCCTGTGATACCAAATGAAAAGAAAAGAACCAGATCAAGCTGAATCTTCCATATAAACCAGAGTAATTAGTTTGCAATAGATAACTCGCATATAACAGGAATAAAGCATAAATAGAGCATGATCAAATAGTTAAAACGAATAGTAGACTTCCGACCAAATAGTAGATCAACCAATATAAAATTTAATATAATGAAAAGATAAAAAATTCCAACCATCATCACCCGAGCCATTATTTGAGAATACCTCATTATTGATACCTATCATTTTTCACCATCTAACCTTTACTTGGCCTAACATTGAAAATTAATTCCCCAAATTTATCAGTCGTAGAGTATCAGAAGAACCAAATGATTTTATTGCTAATAGTGATAAACAAGTTTTGTGAAGGAAAAGAAGAAAGAAGAAGTAATGAAAAAAATTAGGGTCAACGGTTTAGTGGAATAAGGATAGTAAATCAACCGGTTAAACTTAGAGTGGAGAAAAAAAAAAAGCACACAAAAGAAAGGAGGAAGATGATGCAGGGGTAAAAAAAAAGGACAAGTGGAGAAATGAGGAGGTCTGGACCTTGTTTCGCATTAGCTTCAGTGATTAACATTAGAGTTTTAAAAAATCCATCTAATCTTAGTTTTTAGCTTTTAACTTTAACAATTTCATCTTTATCATCAATAAATTATCCAAAACTCTAACACTAATAACAAAAACTATTTGCAAACAGGGTCTAAATCTAATTCGTTTAAAATAATGTTAAGTATTACAATCATTTTGTATATGGTGGTTATGTAGGTTTATCCTATTTAATTAATAAATCAAATATATGATTCCAAAAACTATTTGAAAGTGCGACATGGAGAAATGTGAAAATCAAAAGATATGGTCACAGATATACTTCGAAGATATATTACACACAAACGAGTCGTTAAGTATATATTTTTCATTAATTAAAGTTTACGATGTTTCGTGGGTTGTAATGTTCCTTAGCATTGTCTTGTAACCCATTATTTGATACTTAATCACATGTTGAGAGAGAGGTAATTTAGTTTACTGTTTGTATTATCATATGCTCGCTTCTTTCGGTATTTTTTTAAATATTTGGATTGATACAGAGATTAGGAATGAGAAAAAATTTGTGTATTATTTTCACTTTTCTCTTTTCTCTTTACACATAAATCAAAAAAATATGGACAAACTGATAATTAAAATGATAGTTTAAAAGGTAATTAATAAGATCAAATAATTTACTAAATATAAAAATGTTGTAAAGATTTAAGATGATCCAAAATAATAATATTGAAAAGAATGTGAGACAGATAAAGTATAATGATAAAAACTAATTGGAACTATTGTTTTGAAGGAAATCTTTTTTTCTTTTTTATGAAAGGTCATTATCATTCAAAGTAGGATGTACAGTATCTACTAAAAAAATAAAACACCGAGAACAAAGACACTTGGCTCAATTATAGGTCTTGCACATTATTCAGTCCCCGTGATACTTTAAGGTAAATAGCCAAAACAAATATGTTATCCAAGCCTACAACCTAAAAAAGCAAATTAACATATTAACAATCCAATACTCTATTAGACTAACATACTAACAAGGGTTCAGTTGGACTAATAAACTATTCAAGCATAAAACATGGATGATGACTAAAACCAATGAAAAAAAAAACATCAACACCTGATCCATTATTCAGAGATGCCTAACACCAAAATGAATCATCTGGATTTGTTCGCCATAGAGTGACAGATGAACTAGATAATGCTCCTGCTAATGGTGATAAAAAGAGTTTTGAGGAGGATGGAAAAGAAATGGTAAAAAAAGATATGAGGGTGATCGATTAGGTGAAATAATTACAATAAATTAATTGGTTAGGTTTGTATTAGAATCCAAACCTGGCTAGAGATATGGAGAAGAAAAGAGAAAGTTGATGTAGGGAATATAGGAAGAAAGCGAATGGACCTTCCGGTTTAATTGATTCAATCGTGAGCAGGTGCCCTCAGCGGCCTCGATTTTAGCTCATTTATTAAGAAGTTAAGAACCAATCAAAATTGTTAAGAACCGGTTGAAACCGTTCAAGTCGGTGACCCAAAAGCGACTTTAAACCATGGCCCGGACAACCATGTCCAATTTCTTGTAATTTTAATAAATAATGCATAAAAAATTTAAGGGAGCTTTTTAGAACTTGATTTAGGGAGTTTTTTAGTACAAAAGAGTGCTCTCTTTGCTGAAAAAACTGATTAGCTTGATGGAAATGAAAGGAAAAAGCAAGTCAAGATGGAAAGGAAAAAGCAAGTGAAGAGAGAAAACAAAATAAGAAGGAAAGGACTAAGGAGTGTCGCGCTTGAACAGGTTAACATCTCCAACTAGGTTAAAGGAGAAGTTATATTATAGTGAAAACTACATATCTAGTCCTCATATTTATTATACTTGTTATTTTTTCTCCCTTAGTTTTAAAATAAACAATAAAGTCCATCCCCACTCCATAGGCATGAACCAACAAAACTGTGGAAAAGGCATTGACCTAGTAGTTTAACCAGTTGGACTATGACCTGGACAATTTAACGTTTGAATGACCGGTTTGGTTTCAAAAACACTATTCCTTGATGGAAATCCTTTAAATTCATATAGTTTGGTTCTATTTAGAATTCAAACCTAGGCTTTTTTTTTTTCATAAGCCTTCCATTATAATTGATTCTTTCTTAACTTTGATGACTCAAAAAACACCTTTCACCCATTTATCACATAAGCAAAAGCCAAAACACAATCAAGCAAGCATCCATGAAATTTAATGTGGTTTGACTATTAAGTAACCAGTATGCATAAATGAGAGAAATGCACTCAAGATTGTAATAAAAATATACTTTTTAGTGGTCACATAGGCTTATAGATCCTCTAGTACTACTAATAACATTTACCAAATGTGGTTCAACTTTTATCTAATATATATCCACAGATGAAAGAAACAAACTCTGACAAGATATATAAATTATAGTGAAAATATGCTCTCTAGTGCTTATATAGACTTGTAGATCCTTTCCCACTACTAACAACATTTATACATTACTATCACACCACTACAAGGTATGACAATACAAAAGGCTTCTCTTACCATACCCTAGCCTTTTCTAGCTTTCAAACCTCTCACCTTCCTTAAAACTCTTTCATGTGATATCTTCAATTCATCAATTTTTTCTCTCATGGATAAAAGCCTAATTAACATAATATACTTATTTAGGAAAATTGATACACCAACTCTTACTTAGATTAGGACTCCACAAGCTTGTTTCCCATACAAAAAGAATCAAATTCCTCACATATGCTATATATCTGCATGTACACTTCGGCCAAAGTATCTTTGCAGTATTTGCTTTGTTCAAAAACCAAAATCAACCTGACTTAGGGCTAATTGTCATTATGAAGTCCCTAAACTCTCCAATTTTCTTTTTAACAAAAGATGTTTCATTTCAATTAAAAGTGACTCAAATGGTACCCTACAACCCAATAATGATCTAAAACTCTACGGAATAACAAGAACATAAAATTAACCACAAAAGGCTATTCATTCTTGTGACATCGAATGAAAGGAAGAGAATCGGATCAAGCAGAATATTCCAAGTAAACCAGAATAAGTGTACTAAAAAATAATGAGTGGTTAATTTTACTTTCAACTATCAAGTCTAGTACTAATTACTCTTTTACTCTTCAAGTTTGAAAAAATATTTGTATCCCTTATTGTTTTTTTTAACAATGTCCACCGTCAGATTTCAAAATTGTAATTTAAAATGTATAGTAATTGTTTTCCAGTATATTTAAATTATCTATTTTCTTTTTAGTTTATGAATAATCTTTTCAAGACAATTTTTTTATTGACAAAAAAAATGATGGACAAAAGTAGGTTCTTGAACTTAGAAGTTAAAGTGTATATTAAAATCATATGTAAAGGTATAGTTGGCTTTCAATAATTACTCCATCCATCATAAAGCTATTGTAACATATTTTATTTTTGACAACCATAAACATTTGCAACATTACTTTACTATATCATGATTAACAATTATTGTATTCTTCATTTTTTCAACTTTATTAACTGATATCTAAAAAGTTGAAGGCAAATGTCAACATAATACATAAGTTTTTTTAATCTCTTTCTTAGTGTTTGTAGTAGGGCAAATGTTTCAATAATTTTAGAATGGAACCAGTATTTTTTTTTCCTTAAGAAAAACCAAGTCATAAATCAAATTTCATCATGATTAGCTGGTTAGCAGCTGGCCGGTAATGCTTTCAATGCAAATGTTATTTCTTTTTCTCCAAAAAAACAACTTAATTAATTGAAAGAAATAATAATTAATCACATAAATAAATCTATTCATTATAATTTCTATGTTGAATAGATTTGTTCATCTATGTCTTTATATAATATATCAATCTTCCTTAGCCAATGATACCCCTAAAAATAAAAAAAGTAGCAATCTTAATCAACTAACAAACTTCAGGATAAATTTTATATGTTTTAAGAATTTATCCAAACTTTTAATGAAGAGCGGCCGCCCTCCAAAACCTTTTATCCGTTGTCTTCCCCTTCATTATTAGCCGTTTTCAGCCAGATCTTAAGACTAGTTCTCTTGCTTTTATTCTATGGCTTAACTGACATTATCCAATGGTATTTATCAGATTTTATAGAGAATGCAATATTTTGTAAATCTTGGTATTTAAGAGCAATTTGAGACATTCTTCAATTGGAGGAAGGTAACAACGGATTTAGATTTTCTCTTAGATTTACTAGAATCTCGATCTTACTATAGTGTCCCAATGCTTGACAACAGATATGAAGACAATTGCTTATAATAAAGTCTGTCTTTATTTTTATGGTTTTATAGGCAGTTTTTTTATTTTTATAGATATTATTTTTTAGACTTTTAATGCCTGATTGATTTCAACATTCACTATAAGGGGGATGCTTATTTCCTACCCCAATTTCCTACAATTAAAATCATAGGAAAGGCAACAGTAAGGAAATCGTTGGACTTAAATACGTTGATTGGTCAATGTAGGCTCCGTCTAATGATTTTCCAATGATTCATGATTTGACACAAAAAAAAATCATAGGATATGTGTTAGAAGCACCTAGTGGGAAATTCTTACATAAAATAACCTGGCAATTTTAATGCAGTTTCTATTGTAGGGACACTGGTATGGGAAAATCATAGGATAGGTTGCCCTATGATTTTGCTACCATTAACTTTTTGTATGATTTTGTGACAAAGTTATATACAGCAAAAATCATCACCTCAAAACTGTAGGAAGACTTGTCTTACGATTTTCACACACTATACTATTGCTATGATTTTATGACAAAAAATATGTAGCAAAAATTGACATCTCAAAATTGTAGGAAATCTTTTACTACGATTTTCTTATAATTGTAATTTTGATATGATAATCCTATGATTTTGCAACATATTGTGGCATTAAAAATGTCTCTTCCCCGTCTCTTCCGCCCTCTTCTCCAATTGGTTCAGCTCCTACTTCAACTTCTCCTTCTGCATCATTGAAGTACTATTAAAGATTCTAAAAGTAAGAAGTGATTTAGATAACAACTTGTTTTTTAGAAGATAGATTTATGTTAATTTAGATACTAAAGTTGTAATATAACATGTAGTTGCATCGTAAGTATTTATTCATTAAACTTTAGATTCTCTGTCTATGATTGTGTTAATGACAAATATAATGTTGATCCGATTCAGATTATGGGTAAACAAGATGTATTGGATTGACTTATATTTGTAATTAACATAATAATGAATTGTCCAACTTAAACAGTTGAAAGTTATATAAGCAGTATTGCAGTTAATGTGTTCTTTTTCTAGTAATAGTTTGTAAATTTTGGTGAACTGCTTCCCCAATTGTTCTCGTAGTGCATTTCTTGATATGACAATAAATGTTGAGAAATGATTTGAATAGGACTTGAAAGAAAATGATGCCGAAATTTCCATAAATGACTATTAAAGCGGAATAGTTAAATGTGTTATTGTTTATGCAACTTTTGATAGAATAGGACTCTTACCTTATCGAAGATGTAGTGTAGTTATAGAAAGTCGACATGCATGCATAACATTTATAGGTAATTTATTAACAATAATGTTATATTTAAATTATATGCAACACACACACACACACACACACACACATTGTGTAACTATGTTGAAGGATTTTGTTATTTATTTTGCAAAAGAACCAAATGGCAGCTAGTGAACATGAATGGATATACTAGAGGATAAATGCAGATGAGTATATGAATTCTGGATTTATAACTGGTATTAATGAGTTTATACAGTTTGTGTTTAGTGAGACAGATTCAGAAATGATCAAATGCCCCTGTTACAAATGTAATAATAGATATGATAAAATATAAACGAAAGTGTGCGAGCATTTTAATCAATATAGATTTATGGCTAACTATTATATATGAGATTGTCACAAAGAAAAAGATGTTTGAAATTTACATGGTTTAAATATGGCCCATAGTTATTTTCCATCATCCTTATCTAAAGGGATAAGTGGCAACCAAGTAGTGTAAATGCATATGAATAGATGGAGCATGAATCAATGAGACAGTAGCTAGAGGATGGCGACTCGACACCTAGGGGGAAAGGCCTGAGGAATGCAGGCTTACCTTCACCCCCACATCTGTAGGACCATCCGACAATCGTCCCTTGCGAGTAAGTGTTACTGCTGCATTCTAGCAGTTGTAACCCAAGCGTAGGTTGTTGCAAATAATAAAATCTCGGGAGTTCGAGTGTCGAACCATAAGAAAGTGAATTAAGAAATATAAATTACAAAAGTAAAGAAAGATTTGAAAAAAAGTGTGAATATTTTTTTAAAAAAACTTAATTTCAAGAAAATAACTAAGGTTAGAGGATCCACTTTTAGTACATCAGTTATAATTAATTTTAATCCATCTTGTCACTCAACTAGGATCCATACATAGAAGAGGTCTCAATCGGGGAATTTAGTTAGCATTAGCTTCCATTGATCTTATAATGCTAACACTTGTAAATAATTTCAAGTATCCATTATGTCAACCTTTGTCCACAATAATTCAAGATTCCAATATAGCCGACTTAGCCACGTTCTACAGAGAGAATCAAGCAGCTTTTGTGTCAATAATCTGACTATAATAAATCAAGACTCTCACTTAATAATGAGGATGGTTAAAACGATTTAAAAGGTAAATACCGTTTACTTTGAAATAAGTTAAATCAATCATAACTTTTATACCAAAAGCTTCATCCTTTCACCTTAGTGAAATGATGATTAGTTAGACATGATAAAAGTAAACAACATGTTGAAAGATGAAATAAACATAGATTGAAAATCAAAGGAAGAATAAAAAGAAAATTAAGAAGAAAACACTTGGACAGAGCTTCGATAAAGAAAAAAAGCTAAAGATGATACAAGAACATAAAAATGGTCTAAGAAATTGAAAGAATTCGTGCTCCCCCAAGATTCTTATTTATAAAGTTTTTGGGTGGGTGAAATGGTAAAATAGCATAGTAAAATGTAGGTAAATACAAATCAATAAAGGCGGGTTGTAACTTTTTTTAATTTTTCAACCATTGTTCACATTGAATCAGGTCTTCCCCAAAGCACAAAACTTGTAGATATCTTCTTTATCTTCAAAACAATAGCTTGCTCATTCAAATTAGACATTTGTAGCTCAAGTTATGATTTTTCTACCAAAACTGCTCTTCAGCACATAGAAGAACGAATGGTCTCATCTATAATCAGATTTTAGCAATAAAAATGATCAAACTAGCTCTCAAAATGAAATATGGGTCAAAGATCTATGTTTTAGCTTTGAGATGAATTTGGAATCAATCAATTGCGACATCTATAGTCCCAAATATGATTTTTTTCATGAAGGGTCGCCAAGTGATAATTTTATTTATATAAAAAAATAATTATTTAATATATATATATTAATATTAATGAATAGTAAACTACGTATGTACAGTATATACATGTACGAACAATGAAATATGTGTATGAATAGTAAGTGTGAATAGTAAATCGGTGAATAGTAATCCGGTGGAAAAAATATTTCAAATTAGATAAATTAATCACATTCAAAGTGTATAATAATAATTTAAACCTTTAACAGCAATACACTATAAGTATTCATTAGTTACTTACATCTATAATTGATTTATTGGTATAACTATTTATTTTTTAATTATGTCATTTTATATATATCTTACTATAATTTCTATTTGTTACAATCTTCTTAATAATGAGTCTATTCGTTCCACATTAGCCTCCATTCACGAGATGCTGTGGGACGAAAGTTGTATTGTTTGGTTACACACACTTCAATCTACACAGAGGAGCACGTCAGCAAACTTGGGTAATTAATTTTGGTACATTTTGAAATAATAGTTTGTTTATGGACTAATTCAGTTATTATTATTATTATTATTATTATTATTATTATTATTATTATTATTATTATTATATAACTACTATACATAGGACCCCAAAGACTTAGGGCACATCCGCAAGCTTTTGTTAGACTACTACTTGCAGTTTGTGTAGAACAGTGTGTACCATTGGAGGCAGGTTGCGACGGATGAAATCCCAAACTTCTACGATAACCCCGACCACAATTTGCTATGGCCACACGTTTTACCATGCTATAATGAGCAAATATGACACTAGTTGTGTGATCAATGGCAGCAAGAAAAATGGAAAAAGTGGTCTGTGGTTGGCAATGTATAAGTCGAAACACTATCCTAAAGCACACAATGGGCTTCATCCCAGGAGAAATGCACTAGGATCATATGGTAATAACCTTTTCCTTTCATTGACTTACACTACAATTTTCACAATACTTTAACAATTATGTAATTAGTTAACCACACGTCAAATATTCAAATAAGAGAACAGAATGAAGTTGAGCCAACATTTGATGAGTGATGAACTTAGACTCACACACGGAAGAAGACCAGTTAGCCCATCGATTTGATCGCATAGCAACTTAAGGTAATAAATTTTCACTTATCACAACTAAAAACATTTAAATATATATACATATTAAATTTTTTACTAAATTTAATTTCATTTAATCATAGGAAGAATATGTTTAGCGGGTTTAGGAAAATACTCAAATCCAGACGACCACCCGTAGTTTGACGCAAAGTTATGGAGTGGGGTATTATGCCTACCAAAGAAGGGTCAACTATTGGGTGTTCTGCTCTGCCTCACTAATCACCACATGTTTGGACCAAACTTGCTATTTTCCATTCTGATATAACTTTTTTCAGTTAATTCTATCACTTTTACCTTGCTAATCATTGCTTACCAACTACATTAGGTGTCGCGTGCTAATCTGGTTGAGATTGCTCAGCTAAGGGCTAAGGATGCCCAACTATATAACGATTTTACCTAGTTCCAGGCAAAGATTTACAAGCAGTTCCAACGAGACACCGAGGCTGTAGTGAGCGCTCCGATTAACTTATTGGTCAAGTGATCATACCTACATTAGCTATCTCAGCTGACCTCCGAACTGGAACCTTGACTCAATGTAATGATGATGGCAATACCTGGCAAGATGGCGATGATCAGCTCCTTTCTGCATCCTGTTGACTTTTTATTAGTTGATCTCATTAGAATAGAAATGTTTTAGTTCATTAGTTAATTGTAATTGACTTTTTTATTTGTAAAATTTTATTAGTTTAATATATAATTATTCACCACTTCTATTTTTTATAAATAATATGTATATATAATATATAATATAAATATATAATATATTTATGTATACATAATACACTATATCTAGATATTCTATCTCTGTATGTCTTTCTCTTTTTTTTTCCATATATATATATATAAAGAGTCAAAAAACTGCAAGACTAAAGTTGTCACAAAATTGTTAGAGAGAGGAGGTCATAAAATCGTAGGAAATGTAGGGTCACAAAATCATAGGATATCTAGGGTTATAAATTTGTAGTACATCTGGCATCTTAAAATAATTGAATGACCTAGGGTCCACAGCCATCACAGAATCATCAGCCTAATCTATGATTGTCCAACTATTTTTATTTATGACACTTGTATTTCCTATGATTTTGTTCGACAATTTTAATTATAGGAAATGGTCATTTCTGACCATAGTCCTACAATTTTAGCCATCTAAAATAGCCTGTTCTCTTGTAATGATTGTTTGGTTATTTTTATTTTAGTTTGGGATTTGTTTTAGTTATTTGCGAGTTATCTATTCTAGATTTATTATGGTTTATATGAAAGGTTTGACTTAATTCGATTATCTTTCTTTCATTTGGTGTCACAGAAATAAGTTGCCTTTTAGTGACTAATTTTATGTTCGTATTATCATTTAGAATCTTATACCATCATTGATTTATAATATATTTTATTCATTTTTTATTAGAATAAAGCATCTATTGTCAAAAAATAAATATATCCAAACTTAAATAAGCTATAGGAACATGAGAATTGTGGGGCTCCAATAAAATTCATGTCTGTCAATTGCGATCATTGGATATCCATCTGCCCTAAATTTGAACTGTGGCACAGGAAAGGGACAAACGTAAAGATGATACATAGCTGGGCATTAAAATCTTTAAGACTTGAATGATATTACTATCTCTCGTTGCACATTTTTTTGTAATAACATTATTTTTTAATCTCATTTTTGAATTTTTGTAATATTTTTATATTTATAAAATTATATTATTTTTTAAATTATCATTTTAATATCTATTATTTTTTATATTTCTTAATTTTCATATAAAAAGTGAAGAGTGAAAGTAGAAAAATATTTAAACTTTTTCTTCTTGTCGGCATCAAACCCGTATATATAAAAAACATGGGAAATTGAGGAACTTGAAGAAGGCTTTTAAAGAGTTTAACAAGGAATACTATTATCAGATTTCTGAAAGAGTTTTGAGAAAAGAAAAAGAATTGGATGTGTGTCACCAGAATTTGATGCAGAACCCTACCGATGGAAATTTGGTGGGTAAATAGGCTGAGGAACAAGAGGAATTATAGAGACTGAAGAAAGCAAAGGATGAGTTCTATGCACAAAAAGCTGTAGCTGATTAGATTCAGAAGAGAGATAGTAATACCAAACTTTCACTCTAAGATGAAAGGGAGACGAGTGCGTCTCAGTATCAGCTACCTTTTTCATAGGAGTGGCAGAAAACTGCTTGTTGCTCATGATATCAAAGCTGAGTTGATCTCTTATTTCTTTTCTATACTTGGTAATTCTAAAGATTCTGTTATGGTTGTTAATGATAATATTGTTGCAAATAGTCCTAGGGTTTCCTCCTGGTGTGGTCAAGCTTTGGTCCAAGATGTCACAAGCAAAGAAATTCTTGCTGCTATTAAGGAAGTGTATAAGCCCAAATAAAAGTCCTAGTCCTAATGGATTTTCAGTTGCCTTTTTTTAGCATGATTGGGACATAGTGTGAGAAGAAGTTTGTACAATAATGAAATATTTCTTCCAATCTGGTACGGCCCCTCTAACTTTAACTGCTACTATTTTACATTTAGTACTAAAACACTTCCATGCTTCATGTGCTATTGATTTCCACCCTATTACTTGTTGCAATGTACTATTTTCTATAAGATCATATCTAAAGTGCTGACATCTAAATTATAGTGCCTATTGCCTAAATTAGTGCATGATAGTCTAGGGGCTTTCATTCAGAAAAGATTCATTGTTGATAATATACTTCTTTGTCATAAAGTGATGATGGGTTATAGTAGGCAAAATATTAAACCCTAGATGTGTCTAAAAATTGATCTGAGGAAAACTTATGATATGATTGATTGGAGATTTTTAGATAAATTCGTATAAAAGTTACAGTTCCATGAAGTTTGGGTGAAATGGATTATGGCTTATGTCTAGTCCTTATATTTTTATATTATACTAAATGGCACTTTGTGTGGGTACTTTAAGGGTCAAAGGGGTCTCAGACAAGGAAATCCCTTATCTCCTCTATTGTTTGTACTTGTCATGGACTATCTTTCGAAAGCCCTTAGTAAACTATTTGATGAGAATATGGTTGGCTATCATCCTAAATGTAAAAGAATCAGATTGTCTCATTTAATGTTTGCGGGTGATATTATGATATTTGCTATAGCTAGTATTGATGGTGCAAAGGCTTTGAAATATTTTCTTAATCTATATGGCTAAGGGCTCTTTTTTTTTTTTAAAATACCTTGGTGTGCTTTTAGTAGACCAGAGGTCGCAAATTAAGCATTATAAACCTTTGGTTGAAAAGATTCTACATGAACTTAATAGTTGGAGTACCAAATTTTTATCTTATGCTAGTCGGGTTCAATTTATAAAAACTATAATTTTTAGTATCGCTCCTATTGGGCAAGCATTTTTCCTATTCCAAAAGGGGTGCTTGATCATATTGAGCAATGTTGTCGTGCTTTTTGTTGGACTGATTCTATATCTTGCAGGAAACATCCAATTACTTGGGAGTGTGTTTGTGTTCCAAAAAACCAAGGTGGCTTGGGAATATTTAGTTTAAGGGCTTGGAATTTAGCCAATCTTGGAAAGAAGCTTTGGAGATTAGCTAATGACAAGGAGAATTTGTGGATTAAAGGTTGCATGCATATTATATCTGTGGAAGTGACATTTGGCAAATAAGAACAGCCAATGATGCTTCTTCTATTTGGAAACATATTTTAAGAGTTCAGCCTATGTTTGTTGAACTCATTGTGGATAATGATTAGGCCCGTGTCAAATCTGTAAGTTTGTGCTGAACTTGAAACTTGCATACTTACCTATAGTAGACAACTATGATGTAGTGGCTTGGCATAGAATTGTTTGGAGTAGTATGAATGTGCCAAAACATTGTATCATTTGTTAGAGAGCCGTACTAAATAGATTGCCTACTCTGGATAGGTTAAGTCAATTTAGGACTTTACCTTCTATTCAATGTCCACTTAGTTTGAATGATGAGAAAACTTAGGACCATTTGTTTTTTTAGTGTGACTTTTTTAAAAATGATTTGGAGGCATCTTACTCTCATGATCAAGCTGGGGCAAGCACCTTTCAAATAGAATAGACTATGGTTGTGGTTCCACAGGGTTGTTAAAGGTAAGGGTCTAAAGGCTAGTATGCATCGAGCATGTATTGTGGCTGCAATGCATTTTGTCTGGCAGAAATGCAACAATAGAGTTTATCGTCAGCAAGGGAGAGCAGTTGGGGTGATCATGTAGCTAATCATTAATTCCATTCAGTATAGGTTTTCTTTTTGTATAAATAAATTTTTTATTTAGCTTGTATTCATCTGATTATGTTGTATAGCATAGATGCTAGGTTTTGTTTTTCTTTAGTTTTGGATCAGGTTTTACCGATTACTTAAATGTGCCCTTAATCTTTATGTAAGTGCTGTTGGATGTTTTTTGTTTAATAAAAGTGTTTAAAAAAACATGGGGTGGAGTGAGAACTACATGGACTAGCACTGTATGTAATAAAAAATTTATATAAAAGTTTATAAATTTTTATGTGACATAGTTCAATTGGCATTTGACAAACTAACGTTCTTTTTAGCTAATCAATTTTCTTTTTTCACATAAAATACTATATAAATTTTTTATACATTTAAAAGGATTCTAGTGGATTACCAAAAAAAAAAAATCTAGTGATACATTTGTCTGAGTCGATAAGTTTTAGTTAAATTGATTTGTTGCATGCGCAGGGTTTTTATATTGGTAATCTGAATTCCAAGGCTGGATCTAAATGTTGGACATTTTGGGGTTAGTCAATCCCCATGCTTCCTGGCGAGGGTTTAACAGGCCTCGGCACCAGCAATTACTTAATTAATCTACAATTAAGCAGTAATTAATTGCCCAATGCCTATACCAATTATTACTAAATACATGAAAGTACCAATTAATTTAGCATTCTGTCTACTTCAAGTATAACTAATATATGGTTCCCACTTGCAAGTTGCAACCAACAACCAACTTTGTTATTGTTTTTGTTTTCCTTGAAAACTATAAAGTATTCCATGGTATGGAAAATGACGCTATATATATATCAAAAGAATTCACTTATTTCCCTGTACTTGGTATTAAATATTCATTTAATATGTGAACTTTTTGAAAGAGAATATATTTATATATAATACCTTGATTATATATGACAGTAATGATGGATACTTTTGGGCCATTAACACTGGTTAGATCTCAATGAAATAATATAAGGGGTCCATTTTAATAGATGGCATGAAATATGTCCGCCACTATTAAAATGTCAGTTAATTCGCAGGAAAGGGACGATTTTTTTTTTTAATTTGTATGATGGACGGTCAATTATTTATTTTTCTATTTAATATGTACACAATAATCAGTTAATAGTTAGATTTGATGAATTAGGTTAAGCTTTTTTTTCATTATATTTCATATTCTTTTACCTACCCGTTCATCGTATACATCTCATTGAGTGTTATCAATCTGCAAAGAATATGTGTGTGTGTATATATATATATATATATATATATATATATATATTTGCATATGATTAAAAAAAACAGCACATATAGATAGATTCATGTTTTTCTTTTATTTTGAATATAAACATTTTCAGAATCCCACAATTCATTTTTGAAACAGAGGATAGTCATTTTAGACCAAAGGGTCGTTTTCGTAGGTAAATGAAATGAAGCATTTTCTGGCGGCGGGCTAACAAGAATAAAGCAGGGCTATTTTAGACTTGGGAAAGGCCCGTGACAAATATGTTGTCATTTATTTTCACATTGTATAATTTTGAGAATAAGTATTAAAAAGTTTCGAATTTAAGGTCTTATGTCCAATAAATCTTCAAATTCATATAATTTAGTAAAGCTAAAGGACTGGAATTTGGAGGCGGGCATTTTCGTCAAACCCGCCATTCAATTTCGATTTGCAGCATATTCCTTCCTTCCTCGCTGAACTCTGAACTTACGTTGTAGTAATTGATTTTGGTTCCCAAAAAAAAGAAAAAAGTTAAAAAATATATATATATTATAAAAAATCCCCGAGAAAAACCAAATGTTTGAGAATCTATATTCAACCAAGACCCAGTCCAGTTGGAAATTGGAGCATCTGACGAGCGGTGAGCAGGACCGTTAGCTGAAAAACATGAATGTTTTGGGCTTGGAGATTGGGAAGGCCCATAAAGTATTGAAAATGGTCAGTTTAGTGGAGATGCGGGGTATCGATCCCCGTACCTCTCGCATGCTAAGCGAGCGCTCTACCATCTGAGCTACATCCCCTGTTGGAAATGGCTTTTATTATTTACTAATATAGCTAAAAGTTGTACCGACTGCATTTCAAATACATGTTGATGTGCTAGCAAACCACCAATATACGCGTACATCCAAATGACATAATAAATAACTTTAATGGAGAATTATAGGTAGAAAATTCTAGAAAATGTATGGAATTTTTTTTTTTCGTTTTCCCTTTAATTAGTGGTATAGAGTTGTCGTTTCATTCCATTATTTCAAGGGCTAAGATGGGGTATGGAGGTGTGAGATGAAGGACCACTGTCCTTGTTTAAGTTCATCATCTTCAGTTGGATGGTTAAATTGTGGACGAAACTGTGGGCTTCAAGGGGTCCTTCCACATGTATGGTGCTGGAGATGGTAAGGACTTGGGACCATCCGCGTTTACACTTCCTCTTCGTTTGATGCGATGTACTATTAGTGCTTCTTACGGAAAGTGCTACTGCTAGCATCAATCAAACCCAAAGGTCCCGGACCCAGGTGAAAGAAACTGCAGGAGGCATGCATGCCATCCGAAAGCCACATGCCAACTATAGTGTACCTAGTTGTTCATATTTAGGCAAATGCTTTCATAATTCATAATTCAAGATGCCTTAAATTGGAAATTCCTCAAAATGCAATTCTTAATGCTCGAATTCTAAATAGCGACCCATCCTTAAGGATTTCTTGGGATTGAGAGAAGGGAGGAAAGGGAAAGTAAAATTAGTATATATGACTATTATTTAGATAGGAGGAAATTAATAGAGGAGGAGAGTTATTATTCCCCACTTCCCTCCTTTGTACATTTTTTACACCCCTCTAAATTGGGGGTTGAGTCTCATTCTCTTTCCTTCCTTTATTAATTTGGCCCCTAACCTTGTATAACTCGTGCAAGTTAGTCCATAATTCAGCACTTAGTAAATGTCGACCCCTAAACTTTGCAAAAACTTATGACTCACTTCATTTGCTCAAACATATTGATGGAAAAATTACAAAATCCCCATTCATCTCTTTTAATTTGTTATAAGAAGTACTCTTATTTTAGAATCATCCATTTAACCCACTCATCCTCCTCTTCCTCTCTTTCTCTACCTTCACAAAATTTGTCTTGATAGCACTTTCCTATTAGTGACCAAACTGTTGTACTAGTTTTTCTACTCTGCTGTCTACTATATCATTGCCTCCTTTTCCCTCTACTGCCTTATTGGTAAGGGTGGCTTGGCTCTGCCTTTCAGGCCACCCTGCAAGAGATGAACAAAAAAGTCATTGTCAAGGTCATAGACGCAGTTGCTCTTCAAGGGGAGTGTGAGTTTTCAAACAAATTGCTCTTTGCATCCAGAGTCGATACACCACTCATAGTCCTAGTACTCAGCTTCTCCTTAGAAAGGAAATGATGCCATATGATTCTAGTTTATGAGCTCATGCTTAATGACAACATGCAAAATGCTCCACTCAACCATAAATGTCCATAATGAATGCCTTAGAAGATGAAATTTTTTTTATTGTGGGCCATCAAAGGAATCAAATATCTCCATAGGATGGATCTGTCGATAATTCACAATGAATTGAAGCCGAGCAATGTTTTATTGGGTGGGTCTCTATATGCCAATATTAGGAATTTTAGACAGACAAGGTTGAAAATGGAGGGAAACATCAAGTGGCTAAAGTAGAAGTTGTTGAGGTTATAGGTCATCTATAAAAATAAAAAATGTGACCACTGCTTTAACCAGTTAAATTTAGGGGTGGACTAGTTGCCAAAGATTGTTAAGGTAGTGATGTAGTTACCTTGTTCCCAAGGAAACAATTGGGAAGAAGGAAGCAATAGCAATATGGTGTACAATGACAAAGTGCGGTGGTAGCAACAAATTTTCTGAAGGAAAAGAGACAAGACGAGGAGGATGGAAGACTTATCTAGATGAGTCTAAAATAAGAGTACTTATTATGACAAATTAAAAGAGATCAAGAGTGCTTTTGTAATTATTCTATCAATATGTTTGAGTAATGGACTAAGTTGCAAACTTTTGCAAAGTTCAGGGGCCAACATTTATTGAGCACTAAGTTGTGGACTAACTCATACGAGTTGTCCAAGTTCAGGGACTAAATATATATTTAGGCCTTAATTAAATCCAAACAAGCAGTAAAGTTTATGACAACTTATTGCACGAAATAAGTTAAAATCTTAATTTGTTCCTTGGAAGAATTTCACAAATCTAGCCAACTAACTACTACACAAAAGTTGATCTTCTGTGGTGCCTGAACTTCCGACTATAACTTGTCCAACTAGCTCTTGAGTTATGAGTAGTGGCCCATGATAGCAAACACCTCAAATTTCTAATCGCTTGTCCGACCAGTCATGTCCAACAACCACTATAGAGTGGTAACCCATAATAACGAACACCTAATCACTTGCCTCTAACTGGCCCAGTCCAACTAGCCCTTGAGCCGTGGCTTATGATAGCGAACAGCTAGTGAAAGTTATTTCTTATGCAGCTTAGGTGACAACATCCAATTAAAGTGATACTTTGAGATTGCATGATGGCAACTGAAAATAAGGGTCGTAACGAAGCTTACACCAGATTGAAGCGATTAGGTACAAATTAGGATATTTGTTAGAAAACCCCCATGGAGGTGGCTCTTGTTAGGCCAAGTGGGCTCCCCGAATCAGTAAGATATTGAGGCTGAGGAGGTGAAGATGCAGCAAGCACTGCCAAATATACATTGCCAAATAAATTTATATACCAGAAGCCAGCTTGTTCATGAACAAGTTGTAGCCCAGAAGGGCTTCAAAACAAGCACCATCCTCGAAACACAAAAGACACAAACCGCAGAATATTTATGACAACCAGTAACACCAACATTAGCACCACCCACAATGACCATAACCTAACAACCCAGCCCTTTCCTCTCCACTCGTCTCCTCTCAACTATCACTTGTATTCTAAAATCATGTTGTTCTCAGGAGCCAACCCGACGCAGGCGCGCATGATGTTCTCCAGCATCGCCCGCTGCTTCGACAGCGCATTTACCACAGGGGTGCCCGGAGGAACCTGTTTTCACCGGGAAAAACAGAGTCTCCATTAACTTGGTACACAAGAAACTGCTGTCGTAATCAAGATATGTCCATGTAAGGACAAAAATGAAGGAAATTGGTATAGAGAGACACGCAAGAAAAACAAGTGAAACCAATTGATCTCTTTTTCATTTAAACAATTACACGGCCCGCACGCAACCTGCATTACTTAAGTGGCAAAAACTAAGAAAATGACTCGAGAAAGAAGTTTTTGGACTCACAAGAGGGGCCTTGGTGAGGTAGCTCAGAATAGTAGCCACAGGATGGAAAGAATGGAACTTGCTCTGCCAAACATAAGCATTAGCAACGTTGTTAGCCTTTATGCAACATCGATCGCATAAAGAACATATATAACGTGTCTGATTAATAAAAATCAGAAGAGAAGGAAGTGAGTATGTACCTCTCCTTCTGCTTTGAGCTGGATCCTGGTGCTGAGCTCCGCGAGGAGGACCAAATCAAGTATGATAGGAGCAGCCAAGAGGGAGTCCTCACAGGTGTTGTGCAGCACAATAGTGCTCTGGCCTCCCATGAAAATCTCAGATGTGTACTCGTCCATAGCTCTCTTGCTGTCTCCCACATAGGGCACATACTACAATCATAAAAAAAACCCGCACTAAATACGTAAGATCACCTAAATCAAGACTAGTTGGTCAGCAATGTAGCTAACAGTGCTATAGTTATGCCACAGAAAAGGGAATGGTTTAAGTTGTTTTACCTTGATGACCACAACGTGGTCGGGATGTTCACCAGGCTCATAGAGGATACCATTGCTCGCAACCATGTCGTCGACAACGTTGCTCTTGGAGATTTCCTTGGAGCGGAACGTTTGAGGGGCTGACAGGTTCATCCCATCGTTGTTGCCCAAATGGTTGTAGCTTACAATTGAAGTTGGCTGGACAGAAAGATGCACATTGCTTTATACTGGGTCCATAAGATACAAACTATATAAAACATTTGGGTCTCGGGTTCTCAACTACATACCTTGATGCCAGCCCCAACAAGGAAGTCAACCAAGACAGATTTCATCTTGGTCTGACCACTCTTGAAGTCATCCCCACCAATCAAACTGTTCCTTTGAATAGCCAAATCAATTAGCCCTGCAGGACAAAAGAAACATTTTAATCCAGTAAAAATTCATTCTTGACCTACAGCAACCGACCTATTTCAAAGCAATAAAAAAACAGAAAAGAGAGAAACTTTGTAAGTACCCGGGACAAAGGTGTTCTGTGGGCTTCCATTGATGAAAGGAACATTTTCAAGAACACACGCAATAGCATACAAAGTGGAAGGAGAAATCTCTTTCTCATCCTTGTCCAGAGATGCAAAAAGGTTCTCCACTGTGTCGTTTAGGCCCACAATGACATTGCTGTACCTCTCAGTGTTAGCAGTCCAAAGCACAACAACTTTATCAACCTTGTTTTTGTCCTTGAACTCTCTGCCCAAAATCGACCGCAAACACAGACACGAAGTAGTTGGTCTCAATTTCTCACCTGAAAAATGAACTTAACTATCCACTTCACAAGGTTTCATCTGAAAAACACTACCTCATGTCTTTGATGACCTGTTGAACTTGTTCCTTTTTGGTTCCCTTGATCACATTATTAGCTCTCTCCCCTTGGTTGGCTGCAATGAAATCTGGGTCATAGATTCCAGGAAGTGGAACCATTGGCTCCATATAAGGCCTCAATTGCTTTTGCAGATCAATGTCAAGGACCTTGGCCCTGGCCATTGCATCTGCCAAGTTCATGTCATTTATGTCCCATCCCCCAAACACAATCTCATCTGGGTTAACCTGTTTTTTTTTTAAAAGAAAATCAATTAGCCATGAATCAACAAGACGATAACTCACTAATCAAAGATAAATTTGCTATGGTTGGGTACCAATGGGAGAAGGCTCTTGAATGGAGCATAAATCTCTTCTCCATTGAAAGACCCAACTCTAATTGATGACGCTTGAGTGAGCGAGCCAAAGTAATTGGCTTGTTGCACCTTGTCCTTGGTGGCCCAGGAGATTCCTCTGAAAATATGCACAACCCATTTCTTTATATAAAAAACATTAATTTCCATTCAAGAAAGGAAAAAGGTTTACTAATTATGCAGGTAAAGAAAAAAGAAAATGTTAGTAGCTCGAAATGGAGAACAGTTGATCTCACTCTCTGTTGGCAATAACAGCACCGGTAAGGGTTGAACCATTATTTCCACCCCAGCCAACAAGCATGACCCTACAAAGACACAAATTTGAATCAAAATCCGATAAAGCCCCAACTGGGAAAATCAAAGAAAAGAAATTAACTGGGGGACTAAATCAACACACACCCTAGTTTAGGGACATGAGTCTCGGTCTTGAATTCATATTTCACAGTCTTGGGTTTCACCACCCATTCATAGGTGCCATTTCTGTTCTCATGAACAAGCTCCGTTGTCTCATAGTTATACAGAGACACGATCTCATTCTCTGTGTACTTAACATTTGGAGACTCTACCTTGAACTTCTCAATGAACATTTTTTTTCCAACAAAGTCTCACAAAATCAAAATTCGAAAAAATGTTCTGAAAAAAAAATGCTCGAAAAATGGAAAAGCTCTCTCTTTTTTCCTCTTCGCAGAGGGCTCTCCGTTCCTCGGTTACTCGATAGCGCCATCAGCTGGTGGCCGTGGAGTGTATATATAGAGGGAGCTCTCGGCTGGGGATGACGCGTGGCCACAGGTGAGTGGCCTGTGGCCGGCCCACCAACATGTTGGAATTATTGGAGCCTGGAGCCGAGCGAAGCAGGAAAGAGGGCCATGCAAAAAACGACCGAAACACTAGGATCATGGTTCCTGGTGAGGTGAGCCACACGGGTTGTGTGGCACGTGTGGGAGGGGGAAGGAAGGTGTGACACGCAAGCACGGCTTTACAGGTGGCATGACAGGTGCGGAGAATCTGCGCGTGGGACCACGTCGCCAAAGAAGGAACCGGAAGGGAAATGGGTGAGCCGACGCGTGACTGAAATTGATGGAGGCGATTGCTCCCCGAAATCTCCCACAAGCGCCCCGCACCGTTTCTAGTTCGAACTTTTGAACGACACGTGTCGGATTCTGCAGGTGGAAGTTGGTTTTACAGGGACGGAAGCGCGTGAGACATTCATCAACTGTCGAATGGGTCCACCAGCGACCGTTTTAGCTGACAAGAATTACCAAAAACTCCTGAGGTTTGGTCAAACCTACAGTTTTGTCCCCCATGTTTCAAATGCCAACAATTGGCCCCTTTGAAATTAACTTTGTTGATCATCGTTAACTGACTTAGCCCCTCTGATATTCTTTCATAAAACACTTGGCCCCCAACCCTTACATCTAACAATTTACCCCGATCTTTAACAAAAACCTAAACGAAACTCACACATTCACGCGCACCGCCACCGGACCATGTTCGCCTCTGTCCTCCCTCTTCTCCCGCGGCCAACCTTGCCTCCCCTTCTCTTTGGGCACCGCCATTCCCTTTCGCAATTCCTCCGACGAGGGCATGATTCCCCGTTGGTTCGTCTTTATCTTCACTACCCAAAGAATGAGCGTGATTCCCCGTTGGTTCCTCTCTCTTTTCACAATTCACTGCAATCAGGACATTCACCATCAAGACATTTACAATTAGGACATCCACACGATTCATCGAAGAGCAAGAAATTGGTTATGGGTTTCACGTCAATGATGGTACGAGGACGGGCTCGACATTCAACATCATTCCATCCAATCGCCGACGAGACCCAGATGCGATTATGAGAATCTGAGCAAGCAACCGGCGAGGAGAAAAGGATAGCCAGTGGTGGCCGTCCAATCGAGGGAGAATGGGGCAATCGAATCACTGTCCCTGTTGAGCAAATCACGAACAAACCCAAAGCGAATGAATCGTCGCTGTCAGATCCTAGCCGGCTGTTCATTGACTCACCATCGGATTGCTGCAATTGGTGGGGAAGAAGGAAACAAGTAAGAGAGAGCAAAGCACTAGGAGAAGAAGAAGAAGAAAGGGAAGAGAGAGCGGAGCAGCAGTCTTCATCGTTCAATGCAATTGCCAATTTTGGTTTCACCGGATTTTGGCTCCGATGGGTCAATTTTATCCTCAATCGACCTGAAGTTCCAGCAAGAGTCCTAGGGCTCTTGTTAATCACTGAAACAAGTTGGGGATAAAGTTTATAATAAAGAAAGATAAAAGGACAAAAGTAAGCATTTTCTCTATTCTTTTGTAACGGTAAATCACAGTGTTAACTTCTGATGAGGGCAAGTGTAGGTTTTTTAAAAGATGAAGAAAATTATAGGTTAGACCAAACTTCATAGAGGGGTTTTAGTAGTTTTCCCTTTGTAATTATATGATTTCCCGCCAAGATGGAAAAACTACAAAATGTTTATGTAATTTGATTTAACCTACACTTTATCTTTTTTATTTTTAAAAACCTACACCTCATTTGTTGTCTTTTTATATTGTCTAATAATAACCTTTGAAATTCTAATTTACACTATTTAGCAACTCTGGTTTAGTAATTTTACAAATTTTTTATATTTTTCAAAGTTTGCTGATATTTAAAAAAATGTCAATTTGCATTTACAAATAGGAAAATACATTTACAGAGAAGAAAAATTTAAAACTTAAAATGTTTATTAACTGTAAAAAAATATTAGAGAGATTAAAATTATCAAAAAATGATTATCGTTCAGTTTAAATTAGAGTTTCACACGTTATTATCAAACAATGTAACAAAAAATATAGGCAAAGTGTAGATTTTCAAAATAATGGGGATATGTTATAGCCGTCACTGGAATTGAGATCTCATTCAAAGAGAAATATATCAAATATCTATAGTTTCTTTTTTTATATTATATTGATTATCCAATCCACAAGAATCGTGATTGTGAATTGTTTGATTGTTTTTCTTCGAGTAAGAGGCAAAATATATTAAATTTGGGACAACTATTCAAAATCTTAGTTAAAAACTATATTTGTTATCTTATGTTTGCTTTTCATGGAAAATACCATATGCCAAATCTCAAGGGTAATGTAAGTTTCCTTTTTCCCAAAGTTGAAAGTTTGTGGGTCACAAACTCATACTTCTTTTGTCTTATATTCTTTCTAGAATAACTTTTCTGTAGACCGGGTTTATATCGTGCGTCATCCTTAAAAAATATAATAATTATCATTTTGACCTCGTTTCTCAGAAAAATAAGCAATTATGCCCTCATGAAATATAATATATTTTTCTTTTTCCGCAACCTCAGGCAAACTATTTGGTTGGGTAACATGGCTGATATTTTAATTTTGGGGGAAGCTAGGTAATGGATCGAATGCTAGCGATCCCCCGTTTCATTTTTTTTTAAAATTTTGTTTTCTTGTTCTTCTCTTACTCTTCTATTTCTTTCTTTATTTATTTTCATTTTTTTTCTTCA
The DNA here is from genome assembly GCA_039654915.1 of Aquilaria yunnanensis. NCBI lineage: Eukaryota > Viridiplantae > Streptophyta > Magnoliopsida > Malvales > Thymelaeaceae > Aquilaria > Aquilaria yunnanensis. The sequence continues at coordinate 4,577,398 of CM077597.1, read as the reverse complement.
TTTTTTTTCTTTGTTTAGTTTTGTTGTATATTTACTTTTTCCATTTTTATTTTCTTTATTTTTATGTTCTCATCTTTTTCCAGTTTCCCCTTTTTCTTTTTCTTATTTTAGTATTATTTCAAGTTTTGTCTATTGTTTTATTTCATGTTTTACTCCTTATTTTCTTAAAATATTTTTTTTCACCTTTTTTTAGTTCGATTTATGATATTATTCTTGTTTCTTCTTGTTCTTTTATGTCATATGTCTACCTTTTTTCATTTTTTTATTCTCTACCATTTGTTCTTTTGTTTCATCGTGCTTATTTTTTTAGAATGATATATTTGTTCTTTTAAAATGTATTGTTTATTCTTTGAGAAGGCATTGATTGTTCTTTTTTGTCTTCGTGTTTGTTCTTTCAGAAGATATTGTTTGTTTTTTGTTACTTAAGTGTTTGTTCTTTTGATGAGGTACTATTTGTCTTCTTTTATGATGTGTTTGTTTTCTGTTCTTTTAAAATCCTTGTTTGCTCCTTTAGAAGGGCATGCTTGTTCTTTTATATTTTCAGGCATTGCATAAATTACTTGTTCTTTTGTGTTTTGGTATTTATACTTACGGGCCTGTTTGTTCTTTTAGAATGCAATGTTTCTTTTTTATTGTCTACATGTTTGTTCTTTTAGAAAGCATTGTTTGTTCTTTCTTTTACATGTTTATTTTTTATTACTTAAGTGTTTGTTCTTATAGAATACATTGTTTGTTCTTATACATGACCATGTTTTTATAAACTTTTTGTTCTTTTATTTTCTAGTGTTTGTTCTTTTAAAAGGGTATGTTTGTTCTTTTAGAATAACATGTTTGTTCTTTTAAAATGCATTGTTTGTTCTTTCTTTTACATTTTTATTTTTTGTTACTTAAGTGTTTGTTCTTATAGAAGATGCTATTTGTTCTTATACATGACTCTGTTTCTATAAAATTCTTGTTCCTTTTTCTTCTAGTGTTTGTTCTTTCATAATGACATGTTTGTTCTTTTAGAAGATATTGTTTGTTCTTTCTTTTACATGTTTATTTTTTGTTACTTAAGTGTTTGTTCTTATAGAAGGCACTGTTTGTTCTTATACATAACCTTGTTTCCGTAAACTTCTTATTTTTTTTGTCTTCTGATGTTTATTCTTTCAGAAAGGTATGTTTGTTCTTTTAGAATTACATGTTTGTTCTTGTAGAAGGCATTATTTGTTCTTTTTTTTACAAGTTTATTTTTTGTTACTTAAGTGTTTATTCTTATAAAATGCACTATTTGTTCTTATACATAACCATATTTCTGTAAACTTTTTATTCTTTTATTTTTTGGTGTTTATTCTTTTAGAAGGGTATATTTATTTTTTTATAAGGGCATGTCTATTCTTTTAGAAGATATTGTTTGTTCTTTCTTTTACATGTTTATTTTTTGTTACTTAAGTGTTTGTTCTTATACATGACCATATTTCTGTAAACTTCTTATTTTTTTGTCTTCTAGTGTTTATTCTTTCAGAAAAGTATGTTTGTTCTTTTAGAAGGATATATTTGTTCTTTTAAAAAACATTGTTTGTTCTTTCTTTTACATGTTTATTTTTTGTTACTTAAGTGTCTGTTCTTATAGAAGATACTGTTTGTTCTTACATATAACTTTGTTTCTGTAAACTTCTTGTTCTTTTGTTTTCTGGTGTTTGTTCTTTTAGAAGGGCATGTTTGTTCTTTTAGAAAACATTGTTTGTTTTTTTTCCTTCGTGTTTGTCATTCTGAAATCAAAAGTTCATTTTTTATAAACCATCCCATTTATCCATTTTAGGATTATTTCAATTTCTTAATTTCTTTTCAACATATTTGATTAATACAGTTTGTGAGTTCTTCATTATTCTATTCCCCATAATTTCTTCTTCCTCTTGCCTCTTTGAAACAGACTTAGTTAGATTTCTAAAAATTTTATCTATTAGTAATTATCAATTAGTATTAATATTTTTATTAGCTTATCTGTCAACATTTTACACAATCTTACTGTCCTTTTACATCAACTACAAGTCTTACAATTGCTACGCAACTTGAGTGATATTCTGAAAATTTCCTAACAATAATATTTAATTACTAGTAGGAGAAAAATTTTGGAAATTTGACCATTCCTTAAATTAAAGAAATGAGACAAAAATTAAATTTTAGGGACTAAGTTGTACATAAGAAATAATTTTGGGGAAGTGGCTTACGCATGTACCAGGCGCACAGAAGAATCAGCTTTCTTTATAATATTTGTATATTTAATTGTCCTAAATTTTCTCATATTTTAACAAGTCTTATCAAGTCTCATACCCCTTCACTCGCATATGTTCACTTGCCTCGTTATACCCCTCCACGCTAAGGAAGAACACATTCTCACATCTTTCAAATTGATTGGTTGATCATATACGACTCTTTACCTCTCAAATTTATTTTCACACATCCAAATTATGGTAATACTTTTTAAAAGCTACCATTCTTTTTCATATATTGTACTAAAGCATGCAAACAAAATATTTAGTACAAATTCAAAATATAATACTCCTTCCGTTAATCGTCATATATTTTTCACAAAATTTTACTATTTTAGACCATCCTAAATTTTTTGACTTTTTTTTTTCACTTTTTTTTTACTAAATTATTTTATTATATTACCTTTCAAACTAATAGTTTCAACATTCACTTTTGCTCATCTTTCTTAATTTACCTGCAAAAACTAAGAGGGTGTGGAGACACATAAAAATTGTTGGATACTCCATCAGTTTCACATTAATTGGTCATTTTACCTTTTTTTATTAAAATTTGACTTGAACATATTCATATTAATATATATTGAAAAAAAAATTTTAAAAGCTATTTAGAAACTATAATGTTTAAAGTTTCATTTTTATATAAAATATTCATATTTTTATGATAAATTTTGAAAGAAATAAAATCATAAATTAATTGTTGTGAATTATAAAATGGTAAATTTTTGTGAAACAGTAGGAGTATATTTTAGCTAAAATTTAAAGAGTATTAGTTATATACTTGGAGAGCAAGGTTTTGTATACTAATTTGAGCGTCACTATGTTTCCTAGTTAGATATTGTTTAAGCTTAGCTTTCCTGTTTGTTTAGGGTTTCTATTAGCCTATAAATCATGTTGTCATTGGATTTGAGTATATTAGTAGAGTTTGCGTTGTGAGGGGGGTAAGATATGATGATTTTCAAAAGAGAGAGAGGCCCAAAAGTGGGGAGAAGTAGGACAAGAAACATTTTTGTGATTCTCATATATTTATAATTGTATGAATTATAAAATATTGAAGTCGTCATTAGTGTACTGGGGATCCATAGCCAGTGTGAACACTAAAGGTATACTTTTACCATAATATTTATATTTTTATCTCAGTTGATTTCCTTCATCTATAAATGTAGGCCAATTAATAGCATGCCACATTAAATTTACATGTGTTTATTTGACCTTGTTTGTTAATTCACTGCACATGATATATGATCGAGGAATCTTTTCCTTAACAAAATTATTTCTCTTTCCCTAACTTCCATGGCAAATCCAAATATTTGGAAATAAACGACAGAGTATATTTCCAATTCACCCATGTGTTTAGAATTCTATATAAGACGCCTCAACTTGTTCATGAACCATGCCTCAAGCAAGCTCTTATCTTATTTGGTGGAATCGTCAACTTATGTACGCATGTTGTTGTAATTATGTTTAAGAGGCCTTTTTTTTTTCTTTTACCAATACACAAATTATGTTATCTAGTGGAAGAAAAGAAAGGGTTGAATCAGAAAAAATGATCAATGGGACAATAAATAATTTTTTTTGTAATCTATAGCTATAACTTTAGAATTTGTGGAATCACGTTGCAAATTTTATAAATGATACAGTACTATATGTGTAGCTGTAACAAAATTTAATGGGAGCAATTATCCCTACTAACTGAAACATGGCTCCACCACTTAGTGGAAGTAACATGATAAATAATAATGGAGCATCTGTGGCCATGGGAACGCTTCTGCTCCTTTTGAGTTCGTAATGGGTCACATGAGTGGCCTCTTGTGGAATATGGTGACAATCTTGGCTTGCTCATGCGTGCATGAAGTTCATTCAAGGACTTGTAGCTTTTCCTTGAATTTCTTTAGAGCAAAATCTATCATAGGTTTCTTAACTTACTTTCTTATCTTATTTAAGTTAAGTAATTTCATTTTATTCTAATAAACTCCTTTATTTTATATAGTGCGCGTCATGTCTAGATCTAAAGGTTTAATCTAAAACAAATGTCTAATTTAATCTTAAGATTTTATTCATTTTGAGTAACGACACCCTAAAATTTTTAAATCTTACACTTTAAGCAGTATCTTCATCAAACATAATTTTCTCTCTCCCGCATCAAGATTTCCACAAAAAATAATAAAAAGCTGGTCCAAATCTTCTCCGCACCACTCCACCGCTAATTCTTCACGATCCACATTTGATGAGTAATTTTAGTGTCAGAAGATTGGCGAACTTTTTCGCTGGTCTTTATTTGCTTGCCGCAAAGATCTGGTGATGCAGATGGGAGGTGAAGTACGAGTACAACTCGCTCGCCAGACTGTGTGAAGAAACTGGTCCAAATCCCCTTCACAATTTTCTCTCTCCAATGATTCTTCTCCGCTCCACCACTCCATTGCCGATTCGTCTCCACTCCTCCACACCACTCCACCGCCGATTTTTCTCCACTCCTCTGCACCACTCCACCATCAGTTTGTCTCTGCTTCTCCACACCTTTCCATCGCTGATTCGGCTCTCTTCGTTCTCAGGGCCCAAACAAAAACATGGTAAACTGTGATAAAAAAAATTAAAAGAAAATTGAAAACATGGTAAATTGCGAATGATAACATTGGACATGAAAAAAGACTCACCTCGCCTTATCTAGCAAGCAAGCCATGCAATCCACCGCATCATATTCCGACACCGCCTTCAAATCCATCTGTGATGGCCCCTTTTCACTACCTCGATGCAAGTACAATGTTGTCTAGCGCCTCGTCAATTCAATCCACATCGTTAATCAGGCAGTAGGCGACGATTACGTGTTGAATAGGCAATCTCCAAATTCAGACCCAAGTGGAGGTTCAACCAGTACTGTTCGCAGAGGTCGCAACTGGCGTCGCCATTGAGGTTGGGGATCTCGATTGGGCTGAGGCATTTTGGTTTCTATTTTGCAGTAAGTGGTCGAGTGTGAAGGAGAAAAATGGTTGATGTGTTAGATTTCTTATTTTCAGGGTGTCAGAAGTAAGATAAATAAAGTTTAGGGTGTTAGGAGTACAATAAAGAAAACTTAGGGACTGGAGTTATTATTTTCCATCAAGATCTAGTCGAAATTAACAGCCGAAATGATAGAAAAGAATAAAATAAGACGCATTCTATGATATAAAGGAGCTCGTTATGATGAAATAAAATTATGAAACTTGGATGGGACAAAAAAATGAGTTAAGGGGCTTATGGTGAATTTTACTCAATTTTTTTATTAATATTTATTTGCCCTTTCAACTGAGCTAATTAATAAGTTTTGGTAATTAGCAATGGTTATAAATCCCACTACCAATACACGGGATAAATTATCAATTTAGCAGATTGTTGGCGTTATTCTTTGTTGTAAAATAAAATGGTAGAAAAATCCGTCTAAGTTTGAAATCATTCATTGAAATATTAAAGAGCAAGTAGTTAACACCCCTTGTTTGCTGAAATAGTTATAAAATCAATTTGTTCAATTGTTGAGTCGTAAAATGATATCTTCACTTTCAATGAATTAAAGAGCTCCATTATATGTGGGGACGAGCTTGGTAAATTTAGAAAGTAGGGCTTTAAATTATAAGCCATATCATATAAAACGATTCCTAAGTACTATACATGAATTTTATCATATTTTAAGAGATCAAGCCACATGCATACGCCTCTCGAGAAGACCTGTTCCTAAATGTGTGAATGATTTGTTAATGAGTGATTGAGCAATATTTTGCTTCTCTAATCTATAGTCTGTGCATAATCCTCTTATTTTCATTAACGCTTCGGTCTCACTTTGATAATGTTTTTACTTATTTAGATTTTAAAATATAATATTATATTCCACTTGCTCTTTTTCGCATATCTGCTGCAAAAAAAAGAGCCAAAAAGGCTTTTGAACACGATTAGTGATCCTGCTATGGCCTGTTAAAAATAGGTAGCATGGTTAGAGGTAAATTAATAGCGGAACATTTGCTTCCAAGACAGAAAAAAAAACAACAAACACAGAAGGGATTCGATGAGGAGGCCAGAACAGTGGCGGATCGAGAATTTATATGAAGGGGTCCAAATACATATACAATTATGAAACCCTAATATTAAATAATAAAATTTATAAATTTTTATATATTATAATATAATATGAAAATATGTCTTTTAGAAAAAAAATATGGAAAATGATTTGATTTAGCATTTTTTATGCCCTTGGTTAAATTAGTTTAACAAGAGTTAGAAAATTATACAAAATATGATAAAGATTAGTAAGATATTAATGTTGTATAGAATGTAAAAGACAAAAATCTTATTTTTAACACTTAAACTTATATATTTCTTTTGATCTAACTTATCAATTTTATCTTATATCCCACAAACTTTGTAATTATTCCCTATATGTTTGAAGAAAAAAGAGTGACAAAAAGAGTTTAATACCTAGATATAAAAATATAAAAAAGTTTAAGAGTCATCTACCGTAATTTTAAATGTCAGTAAAAAGAAAAAACTAGTCAATTTTTTATTTTTATTAATATAAGAGAGACACATTCTTTTAATAGATATTATAAAAATTATAAAAGACCATTAAAAAATTAAAAAAAGTTTGGTTACTAAATTATATAAATTTTATTAACAATTTTCTTGAAAAAGGGTTCATGGACCCCATAATTCACATTTGCATCCGCCTTTTGGGCTACAAACATTATAAAGTGGCAAAATCGTATACTAGATCATGCGAAAAGTGAAAAAAAGATAGAAACAGGCGTTCACATGATGTAGCTCATTAATCACTCACCGCTTCTGCGGTACCCGTAACTTTCCTTTCATTTCACATGAGTGGCCTTCTTTTCTCTGCCCATCCTATTACTATTTTACGCCTAAACCCCCACTTGGAATTTCTAATTTGCTGCTTTTGTGCTCACCAGAGTTAGAGTACAGAAAAAAGCACAATGTGAATATATTAACCGAAAAAAAAACAAAGATAGGGAAGTTTATGAGCCAGTTGATCACACTGTGATAAGAGATGCTTTATATGCCGATATAAATGACATTTTGTAAAGAATTGCTTAGAGAAAAATCCTAAAATTCATTCCGATATTGTCAATACAATCATTCGTGCCACAAGACAGATTTCACTCACGATGAGTCAGTAGCTAATGGAACTCTTTTAGGTTGGTTTGTTTATTAAAAACCGGAGGAGGAGAACCAAAGGAAATGTTAGTAGAAACTTGAGTTGAGTTGAGGAAGAAGAGGCTACCCCATCCTTGGGGGAGGGGGGGACTTTCGGAACCTAAGGATAAATGTAAGCTTTCTTCAAAAGTTGAGGGGGCGGGTTTGTGGAAAGAAATTGAAGGCCAAACAAGTAGAAAGTAGAAACAAATACCGGAAAGTGATACGTGGGGCCACCGACACAAAAAGTAACACACTTTGGAAAAAATACACGCACTACTCCCAATCTTTTATTTTTGTTTCATTTCTAACCTTAACCTTCACTTTGCACTTTACAAGTCCCTAACCCTAATTAAAACATTTTTTTTTACCGCTGAGTGGACGGAACTCATTAAAATTGACGGGAAACACCATGGTAACGCCATACTAGCACTAGAGGTGTGTCACCGGAGCAGGTTGGGCCCGGCCCAACTCAGGACCAACCCTGTCAAATCCGTCTCGACATGGGCCCGGGGCTAAGGCACGGGTGAAGGAGTGGCGATTATGGGCCTAATGGAAGAGGAGGCTGGAAGTGAGCTCGATATGGCCTAATTAAAAAATGGACCCGGCCCGTATTAGGCCTTGTATACGGGCTCGGCCCATGCCTAGGTTTTTTTACCTATAGTTTGCCTTCTATATCTTTACCTATAGTTTGCCTTCTATATCCTAGCTTATACAACATTTCTATTTACATTTTATTACACTCATCAGTTTAAATTAGTGTTTTCAAATTGCTGACAAATATATTTCAAGCAGCTTGTTTATCATGAAATCATTACCTTACCATTAACCTTTCAATGCCTTAAGGTCCAATAATTGTGACATCTATTTCACAATTTGTTTACATTATAGTTTATTTTGATGGATACTTGTATTTAACTATTACTTTTTTTCGTTTTAATTTTTTTTGCACCATTTCAGTTTTTTTTATTTAAATTTGACTTAAGTTTATCTGTAAAACTATTTGCTAATTTTTTTAAAAAAAATTATATTATATTTTAAAAATTACAAAATTTATAGATTTTAAATATAATTTTTTTAATTTTTTATTAGATGAATTTTTTTGCTTAATGAAACATGACGCATATCCAAGAGTAAAAAAACTTGAAAATGAAAGCCTTAGGAATTCATTTGAAGGTTTAAGTGGTATTAATTGTAGTGCATAGAATATAACTTAAAATGAGCTATTTATAGTCTAGTGAAAACTAGGCGTGAGCAAAATTTCAATTATATCCGAAATAAGCGAATAACTGAAGAAAATTTCAATCTTAATAAAATTATTCCTCAAACATTTTTTAGTCAAAAAATTATTTTACAAAAATTAGAAATTAAAAAAAAAAAACAGGCCTAGGCTCGAGTTAAAACCGGCACGCCTATAACCGACTCGTGCCTGATCCCTTCCGACCCAGGCCCAAGCCCGGCCGGGTGGGGTTAGCCCACTATTCACCTATAACTGGCACCATATTATCCACACTAGCACAAAAAGTTAAATTATTAAAACAAAAAATCTCCCTCCCTTACCATCGCAGCCCTCTCCCTTCCATGGCTCTCTTATCCCTCTTAGTCTCCCACTCTCTACCGTCGTCTCTCTGCCTCTCTTCCCTCCTTTTCCACCATTCTCCTTATCATCGCTCACGGCCACTCTTCCTATCGTTGCTCACCGATTAGCCCTAAAACTCATATCTAACGTCAACTTAAATCCATCAAACCCCCTTCAATTTGTAGCAAAGATCATAACAGCATCAACCTATTGGCAAAGAGATTACAATAGCTAGGCCCAATTCTTGTATCCCCTCCCCCATCGTCGGATTTTCCTTTTGCAATTCTTGTTGCGATCTCCATTGACATTCTTGTCAATCCCGATTCTCGTCACTACCAATCCCAAAGCACTAGATTTGTGCTTTGATTTGGAGGATGACTTGGAGGCCAAACAGTTTTCAAACAATAATAGTTCAAGAGATTGAACGAGCTATGACCAAACGTGAATCATTCACGAGATTAGATGATGGAGGTTGAACAAAAAGGAGGAGAGCTGAGAGGGCCAAGGAGGAGTCGAGAGGAAGGGCGAGAAGGAGGCAGAGAGACGGTAGCAGGGAGTTGGAGGGCAACAGGGATGAGAGAGCCACGACAAGAAAAAGCTGGGATAACAGGGGAAAGAATTTTTTTTTTTTTAACAATTCAACTTTTTGTGCCAGTGTGGTGTTATTGTGGTATTTCCCGTCAATTTTTACAAGTTCCGTTCACTCAGGGGTTGAAATGAAACACTTTATTCAGATTAAGGACACTTAACATGTGAGGTAAAGGTTAGAGTTAGAATTGAAACAATAATTAAAGGCTAAGGGTAGCATGTGGAATTTACGGAACATACTTTAGCTAAGCTCCCCAGATCCACAGAAAAGCAAATGAAAGACAACTAGTAAAGTAAAATTAATTAATTTTTCCGGTACAGACATAATATTTTCTCTTACTTTCTTTTTCTTTTTTGGGGATTTGTTTTCTACTGTTTTCCTCTAGTTTTCTTTCGTATGATGAGAAATGTGATCCGCAGTGGTCCACAAGTGATGGAAATTAACCGATTAGGCCCACCACTTCTGAAACAAGGAAATTTAGAACATGGATCATCACATCACTGTTTTTGTTTCTTTGCATATATTACCTTTAACTTCTTCTACGTTTTCTTCTTATTTAATTTTTTTTTTAGCTATAGTGTTTTTATGACTTTATCTGGGTTGAAATATGCAATTATTATTAGCTCGCTACACTTTTCCAGAGCACCTTGGTCTCCGCTCCCGCTAGACTCTTCTATATTGTAACTACACTACTGAAAAATTGTGCTCAGATAAGTAAATGCAATGTAACTAGACATATGCGTGTGTGTATATATAATACTCCAAAGCATATTTTAAGTACGGATAATAGGAATAGTAGCAGTCCGTCAAGAAATATAGGAGGTTAATTGCCCGTTTCTCAAAACTTAGAGAGTCTCTACGACATATTAACAGTGGTGGGTATCAGCCAATTAATTGTTGATTTTGTCATCCACCCTTTCCTCTTTCCCCCAGTCTTGGAGATGAAATAAACCATCACAACTGATCACGTGAATTGGTATTGCTTTGTCTTCTTTTTATTCGAGCCCTCTTTTTGAGCAGGAGGAGGCCCCAATTATTCGCATTAACATTCCCACTCGCACTCACTCTAACTTGTCAGTCTCTAGTATTTGGTATTCTTACAGACCCATTTAAGTCTATAATTCGCATGGTAATATTTTAGATTTGAAATATGGATTGACCCTGGACCTGGAGTCTAAACTCAGTTAAACTTGATTCAATTTCATCCCCAAAATGGGGTGGAGTTACTCTACTGCTGCACTTTAAAAAACTCCACTTAAATGAAAAAATGACAATTAGTCACTGATGCCAATTGTAATGGGGCTGCGCGTGCATCAACTCGGGGGCCGGGGCTTTTGTCTCTGTCAGAATCAATAATAGGTTTAGATTACTAGTACAATTTAACAACCACAAAACTCTCGAGCCACAGCCTTCTAGCACATGTTTCAACACAATAAATGATTGACTGGTAAACCCTGGTAACAAATGAAAGTGAGATTTTTGGAATCTTTTTCTCTAAAGGCAATAGAATTTTGTTACGTATAAATCGCAGAAAGATAGACAAACAAAAACCAGTTTCGATTGCATGAATTGACTTGTGGGGATTTCCGCAAGACAAATGGTGACCTTCGGTCTAATTACTAATCACCCCCCCATGGTCTGGGCGGAACAACATTTTGCCCCCTCTTGTTAAAATAACCAAGAACTCTGTTATCCTGCAAACTGAAAATCAATTGCGAGGTCCTGAGTCATGACCCTTTTCGTCCCAACAAGCAATTTAATTTGATGGAGTGCAGGTCTTGTTGGACTAAGGGGGAATTTAGTTTTTCTGTGCGAATGTAAATGGGTACCTACAATACAAGGCATAAGAAGGACAAATATTACTTAATTTACTCAAGCTAGGGATTAGAAATATGACGAAATAAACTTGTCCCCCCTAACAACTGTTGATTTATTAACAGGGTAAATTGGGGTGATTTGTCAGCAGGTGAAAGAACAGGGTGGCAATTTGTACTTTTCACATAAAACAAATTGCAGAAAATCAACAAAATGATTGGAACTCTAACCGGTTGGACATGGACCAGAGTTTGTCTGGTTATTCAGTAGGCCTAGAAATGCTGTTGGCTAGATGGGCTTAAGGATGGAAGGATGGGTCGGCCTCTGGGCTTTGCCGAAGAACTTCTCGAGTTTCTTTTTGTTTTATGTTCATGTGTCTTTTTTTTTTTTTCGCTACTAAGTTGGGTTGGGTCACATAATATTGCTTCTAGACCAAAGAACTTTTCACAATTATCAGTCCACCCCAAAACCCCACCCCCACACCCACACCCCCCCCCCCCCCCAAACACATACACATACACATACACATACACACAAGAAGAAACAACTGTTCGAATATGATCGTGTTTTGCCGTCGAGGGTGGTTCAATCCTACAAATTTACTCTGAAATTTGATGTCATCTGGGACTTAGTTGAGATTGCCACTGTCTCAACCGTTTCGTCGTTCCCGAATCAATCGAAGGCTGGCTTAGGCTTGCCTTGAAATCTGTTGTGGCACGAGGGGAAGATTAAATACGGTGGTTGGACAACTGCGGATGGGTTTGTTGAAACTTGGTTAACATATCGTAAAGACCGGAAAAAATTATGGAGAAATTACCGAAAAATTGATACAAAGTTTAGCAGTTGTAGTGTTATGGGTATAAGGGCCACACATTAACAGCTTGTTTGAATTGAGGAGAATGGAAGAAGGAGGGAAGTAATTACCTTTTCTCTCTTGTTTGGTTAGATAAAAAGCTAAAGGAAATGAAGATGAAGAACTACTCTTATCCCTACACATGTTTCATCACATACAGTTTTTTAACCCCCAAAAAATTGATGGAATAATTGGCTTCTTTCTATTTTTTCCGCTTCACTCTTCTCTCCCTTTTCCTTTCTCTTCCCTTAATGAATTATCCAAATAAAACATAAAAGTGCAACTCCCTCCAACCATAGTTGATGCCTGAAAATATTACACTTCTTTCCTTCACATTTGGAAACATACATTTTTTTTCTTTTAAATGTTATTAGCCATTTATTATTTAGAGTTACTAATATTACAATTGCATATTTGACGCTTGAAAACCTACACTTTTACCTTTGTATTTTTTTGCTTCTTTTTCACTATACCACTGTACTTTTTAAAATTCTAATTTAAATTGTCCGATAACAATTTTCTAGTAAATAGACATTTACTCAACTATTTTATTTTCAATCAATACAATATCTCATTAACATTTTAAATTATTAATTTTTTTCTCCATAAATATAAAATAAATTTTAAATGTTAATTAATTGTTAAAAAATATTATGCGCCCTGAAATTAGCATTACATAGTTAATAAATAGTTTAAATAAGGATCTCAAACATTGCTACAAGAAAATATAAAAAACAAAAAACGAAAGAAAAGTGTATATTTCCAAATATCAATGTATAACTATAATATCAGCCTAAGTTAAAGGAATGTAACTATAATTTTGAAAAACGGTTTATTGGCAATGTTTAAAAACATAAGAGGAAAAGTGTATGTTTTCATATGTGAGGTTGTAGGTGTAATATTATTTACTATAATAGAAGGGGAGCTGTAACACACCCTGAGATTTATCTTTAAGTATTACTCCTCCATGCCTAATTGTATGAGACAATTACTATTTTTAGACATCCCAGAATGATGAACCATTTTCCTAAATAAGTGATATATAGTCATTTGATTTCCTTTATTACACTCAAAAAATTGATTTTGTCATGCAATGAATGTTTCTGTAATGATAAATTTTGAAAAGTTGTTAAACAGTCATCAGTTACCTAAAACTATATGAAAACAAATGAACTACTATAAAATTTGGGGCAGAGAAAGTATATTAGTACAATTACAATATTCTCCTTTAGCATGCACTCCTAGGATTTTTATGACGTAAAACAAATGCTACATGTCACAATCTTAGGGATACTGTTAAAACTGTTGCCACTAACATTTCATTTTTAATATATTCGTTACATTTTAAAGATCAGAAAAAAGCCAATGTTAAGCAATTATTTAGGATTTGCTAAATCATAATCATATGTTCACACTCTAGAGGAACAATAATAATTACCATTCAATGATGAAACTTTTCAAATTATTTTTGTAAAATTTAGAACCTTTCACTAAAAAATATTTTCCCATCTGTTTCGTATTAGTTGACCATTTTACTTTTTTTTTATTAAAGTTTGACTTGAATATATTTATATTAATATGTACTAATTTTTTTTTTAAAAAGATCTTTAAAAACTATAATCTTTAAAGTTTCATTTTCATGTAAAAATTTTATATTTTTATTATAAATTTTAAAAAATAAAATCATAAATTAATTACTGTGAATAGTAAAATGTCAACTTTTATGAAACAAAAAGAGTGTTAATTTAGTAAATCTTTTATTTTAAAGAGACAAGATGTGGAGTGAGTTCAACACATAATGAATATTTTGAAATGGAGACTTATCAACTCAAGTTTTATTGATTTTGAACTTGAGCTTATATATAAGTTACATTATCAAGAACCACTCCCTTCAAAACCTATTCTTATAAGCCATCTACCCCACCTTCATCTATCATTTCCAGCCCAGTTTAGATTTTGGTCTTGACCTGATTGGTTCTCTTTCATTCTTTTTTATTGTTTGATGGACGTTATCTGACATTATCTATCAAATTTTATGATATATATATATACATATAATCTTCTTCAAATCCTGATCTTTAACAGTAATTTGAGACTCTCAAAGAGTAAATCTTCAATTGGAAGCGGACAGCAATGAATTTAGATTTTCTTTTAGGTTCCAATGAATCTCGGTTCTACTAGGATGTGTCGATGCTTGGCAACATATATGGAAGTGATTACATAAAATAAAATCAATCTTTATCTTTTGAGGTTTTATAAATAGTCTTTTTTTTATAGATACTCTTTCAGGCATTTAATGCCTAGTTGGTTTCAGCACTATCTGATTATTGCCAACTTAGTATAATTTTTGTTACTGTTATTTATGAGTTCTGTATTTCAAATTTATTCAGTATCACATAAACGAATAGCCCTTTAATGACTAGTTTATGTTTTTGTTATCCATTAGAGTCTTATGTCATTATTGGTTTGTAAGATACTGTTTAGCTCACTTTTAATTTAATAAATGAAACTTCTTTTGTCAAATAAAAAAAATTACATTATCAAGTAGTGCCTTGAGGCTGGAGTGTTTGCATTAATCAAGCTTTATCTTTATGTTCAAGGTCAATTACACACACTCTCTCGCATTAGTTTTTTTTTCTAATTTCTATTTATATTTTGGCACATATTTCTAATTTTTTTTATACAATTCTCAATCAATTAATTTGTATTTATATTAAACTTATTTTTAAAATATTTAATCATATATGTGTATTTATATTGCCATTTAAAAAACTTTAAACATTACATGCAAAAATGTCCCAGATATAAAGTCATCATATATAAAAACATCACTTCGTCTAAAATTGTCCTAGATTTGTCACTCAGTACATGTCATCGTAGTGATATCACATCCTTGTCAGAAAGTTAAAATCATTGTAGATATGTCACATACCACCCATCATATCTCTAATGTCGCAAACTCTATGACGAAAATAATCATTACATTATTGCCTTGAATTTGTGATAATATTAGTTTGTGACACAAGAATTTCATACATATTACTATCATAATATTAAATGGCACGAATTAGGTTTTACCACAATTAAGTAACAACAATGGACATTGTAAAAGCCCATCTTTTTTCTAGTTTAAGGTAATGCCAAAAAAAATAATATAATAGTGTGGCACTATAACTTTAATTTTTACAAAATAATGAAAATATAAATGAGTGGATATAGGTGTTTAGGCAACTAGCTCAACCCATGAAATTGACTGGCCAGAAACGGGCCAATTTGGTCGTTATGTGGGGTTTTTATACGGGTTAGGATTGGGTTGGGCAGTAAAAATCAAAATTTTATATACATTTGGGTCAGTTTGGAAAGTAAAATAAGTACCCATTAAACTCAAACTAACCATATTTATTTATGTCTGAGTTAGATTAAACCTAACTTCTACCTACTCAATTCCTAATCCTAAAGCCTAACTACTATTCTCGTCTTTCTTCTAACATCTCTTTCGTCGGAGATTGTGTCTTCTCTTTCTTGTCAGACTCATTCTCCTAAACATCAAACCTAGAACAAAGTAAAAACCTAGCATGAAATTGAAGGGTGAAAGCCAAAGAACTTTATCTCCAAACACTATTAACTAGATTTACGGCTGGATTCGAGTATTGCCAATGGCCCTACTTTCGATCATTCTTTTCTTCATATGGTATTACTTAACAATCATAGTTTTGTTGTTGGTTCCTTAATTTTAATGGTTTCATAATTTGATTTTAGTTAGTTTGATGGATGAATTGGAGCAATGAAAAGTTTTTGTTTGGATTTTGATTTTAGCTTTGTTTGATGGATTTGCATTTTAATGTTATTTTATGTTGTTTACGTGTTTTGCTTATGGAATGTTTTGTTTTACAGGGTAAGTTGAAACTCGATCATAGGGAATAGACCCAAACCACAATGTATGCGGGTTAGGTTCGATATAGATTCAAAGCCATACGGGTTGGGTTGGGTTGAGTATCAAAATGTAAAACCCATATTTGATTTGGGTAAGCTCTAGTGAAACCAGGTAGAACTTGTCCTGCGAAACACTTCTAAGTAGGGGTGAAAATGAGCCAAGCCGAGTCTAAACACCCTAGGCTCCAAGCTTAGATTGAGGATTAGCTTGGCTCAACAAGCTCAGAAAATAAAGCTTGAAGCTCGTCTCAAAAAGGCTCGAATTTGACTTGATAGGCTCAAAGTTTGATTCAAGGTTTGAGCTTGATTAAGCTCAATTCGAGAGTTCCAGCTCGATTTATAAAATAAAATTAAAATTTTAGTTTTTAGATATAGTAAATACATAATTAATTTAGTTTTTATATTAAAAAAAATATTATGCTTGTTAGGCTCAATAAGAGTTTGAGTCGAAAGTATCAGACTCAAATTAAAGCTCGAACAGTACTAAACTTAAAACTTGATTAATTAAGAATTTGAACTTAAAATAAGGCTCGAAGCTCTACTCAAAACTTGTTAGATTTGGTTTAATAACAAGAAAATTGAGTTTAAGCTCTAACTTTTTAATGAAAGTTTTAGCTCACTACCACCCCGCCGGTAAAATGGATGGATATATGAAGTATAAAAGAAAAAGGAAAGAGCAATATATCGTGACCGTCGATTACCACACCTATCAATGATCTCCAATCCAAACACTTTCCACTCTTTGGAATGAGGACGCTCTGATAATTAATTTAATCGGTTATGGTAAAACGGACAACCACGTTGTAAAAGCCAAAAAGTAAATGACATCCATCTAGGAGCCAGAACTGTATTCAACATCGGCAAGTTGTCAGAAGTATTTTAAAATAATGAAGGAACGAAGAAAAATCTAAACCGCGTTTTAAGGGTATTAATTAAATCCTTAATTAAATCTTAATCCTGCCTTATAAATAGCTTCAAAACTTGCACCTGACCCGACTGGAAGTATCACAGCAATAGTCTTAAGCATTTCACTATTTCAGAAAAATGCAGAGTAGTTTCGGCCTCAAATCTCTGCCCCGCCCATGCGTGTCCAGTTACAGGCTTACCACGCCGAGCAAAAAGGACGCAAACTTCTACAGAGTTCTCTCTCTGGAGTCCCAAAACGTAGGCTTAGATGAGATCAAGAAGGCCTATAGAAGCATGGTTCTCCGGTACCACCCGGACGTGTGTCCTCCCGCGGCCAAGAAGGAGTCCACCGAGCGCTTCCTCCAGCTGCAGGTCGCGTACGAGACGCTCTCTGACCCGATCTCTCGCCAAATGTACGACTCCCAGCTCGCTTTGGGAGACCCGAAGCGGCGCGGATCCGCTGTCCGCGACGAATTGAAGTTCCCCAAGGAGGTCTGGGAAGAACAGCTGCATGGACTGCAACGACGCTCTCGCGACCGTATCAGAAGGAGGAGGATGATGAAAAGCAAGTGAATAATTAATGTTAATCAATATTGATTTTTCTTTTTTGTAAAAAAAAAATGATTGCTCCATTTGTTAAATGTAATTTTTAGTTACATGTGGAGAAAATCAGAAAAAGATGATGAGAAATTATCAGTCCACCAGGATGCAATAGTACTATCAGCACTAACATTAATTCAGTTGGAAGAAAAAACAAAAAAAAAATATTTAGATTTAGAGACTGCAAGGTTGCTTTTTTTAAATTTCATGGCTCCATTCCAAGAAGGTTTTATAGATAAAAAAAAAAAGAAAAAAAGGTACACCACGAAGATAATATATAGCTTCTTTTTCTGGTTTTTGAAGTGTTTTTTTTCCCTAAATAACATGAATTGTTTTTCAAAAAAAAAATAAAAATAATTGCTTTAGGTTTTACTAATGTGATGGAGTTTTATCTTTGTGGTTTTGGAAAGATTTTTTTTTTAATTTGAAATGGTTCTTTAAAATATTGAATTTGGTACGAAATTAAGAGAAAAAAAAATAAAGTTTGCATGTTATTTTTACTTTTATGTTTCACTTTTCTGTATGTAAATCAAGAAAGCTAAAAAAATAAATATTGACATACATATAAAAATATTGCAAAGATTCAGGATGACATAAAATAATAAATATTGTAAACAATATGAACAAAGTGTCTAATTACTTATAATCATTTCTTTAGAGTCCGTAAAATGAAAAAGAAAAAATGTTAACTGAACGGACGAAAACATATTTCTCCTTTCTGAGCAGGTGCATGCGAAGATTATAGTCTACTTATGAAATTAATTCCTCCATTCTGGCTGGTAGGTTTTATACGCCAATTACAATGATAAAAACATTATCTCTTTTTTCATTTTCCCAGTTTTGAATTTGTAAACATTAAAATTGAAATTTCAATATTAAAAAAACTCCCGAAATTTCGCCCATTTTCAGTTGATCTATCAAATATATTATTTGTTTTGTCTTAAAAATACCCCAAAAAAAAATACAAAAAATCTGGAAGCACAGCTGGCAAAATTAAATAAACCGTAAGCTTACTCTTAATTTATCATAATCTTATTTTAAAGTCATCTCCGTCATTTTATGATATTTAACTATTTGACCTTTAGTTTACAGGGTGCATGTATTTATGGGCTTTATGTAAACTTATAAAATAGAATGAGGGAATCTGGCAAATTGTAATTTCACTCATGTGTAGTTTACCCCTTCATAATTAATGACAAGACTTCTCATTAAGTCGCTTTTTTAATTTTGGTAAACTTCAAATGTTAGCGTAAACAAAAATTACGAAAGAAATAAAATGTGTTTTTCGTTTTTGAATTCAATCACTTAGATCGTGCATAACTTGAAGTTTATATAAGTGAATTAAATTATATTCACCCTCGTCCAATAATAATTGATATTTTTCAAAAATAATTTTGTTGGTAAATAAGTGATACTTTTACACTTCCATGCATTTTCTTCCAACTTCAGCCTTGCAAATGTATAAACTTGATGCATATTCTTCTCTTCTCTTTATATGTTTAATTAAAATTGTGTGAGTTGGAAAAGGTAATATATACTATAAAAAATTTGTATGATACACTTATGTGTTTGTAAGCTAATAATTTATTTATCAGATAATCACTTGAATCGTATATATTTTTATTAATTTCTTCCATTATAACTTAGCTTTAAAATAGAAAAATCAATTGAAAATATTCGCTCTTTTTTTTTTCAAAAAAAAAAAGGTTTTTAAAGTGATTTTTAGACTTCTTAAGATATAGAATGTATCATGAGCCTTTTATAGCGTTAATTACACCGTTTATTTATTTGATTGTCAATTTGCTTTTAAGGAATATATAAGAGATTGTGTTGGTTTTTTTTTTTTTTTTTATACTTGCTTTGACATCACAAGGAGAGTAACAAAAAATATTCTGGTACATAATATATTAATCTGTAATCCACCTAATCAATAGATCTACCAAAACGTAGCCATCATCCAATTTCAACAAAAAATAGAGTAACATTTTTAAATAAACAACAGAAAGAAACATCTTATACAAATAAAAATTTGAATATATCTTATGAGCTTACAAGCTAATAATTTATTTGAATTCCATATTCTATAACTAATGAGAAGTCGGTGGACTCACGACACACTGAAATAGCCAAAACTTGGGCCGCGCGCACGTGATAGAAACGACAATGCGTTGAATCCGTTGATCGACAAAATTTTGTTTTTCCAATTGAATATGTTTTGTTTGTTTGATCTTCATGCACATGGAGAATATTACCCATCTCTGTGGGCGGGGCTTCAGTCTTCTAGAAGGCATATTTTTTTATCAATTTAGTTCGGGGGTTTTTTCTTAAAAAAAAAAAAAAACTAAGAGTAATAACTCTAAAACATAATTTTACAGCAGAAAGAGGTAAAAAGAAAAGGACCAAAGTAGCCAGGGGAAATACGACTAGGGGTGAGCATGGGTCGGGTTGGTTCGGTTTTATAGTGGAACCGAACCAACCCAAAATGGCCTCGGTTCCAAAATTTTTCTACCCAACCCAGAACCGAGAACTGAACAGAACCAGAACCATGGTTCTGGGTTTCTCGCTTTTGGTTCTCAGGTTTTTCGGTTTATACCATATACCTATAACAACACCAAAATTCAAGAAATCTACATCCATAATCAGTTTTATGACATATTCAATATAATATACAATTAAATTAATATTTAAATATACGTACTTAGATACATTCAAAGGAGTTTAAAATGTTGTTCTTACAAAAATGGTTCAAAAGAGTTGCTTGTGGGGCATCTTTTATCTTAACTAGTTTACTTCATTCCAGTAATTCCAATATTGGTATGACATTCAATATAGAAAACTGAGTCTTTAAGACCATCTTCTTCAGTATCAAAACCTAAAATATGTCGATGTCATAAATTTTTAATTTTGCATGACTCAAATGAAAAAAATATCATAATTGTGTCGTAAAGAGTAGTCTGGAATAAAAGATCGAAAGCAAAATGATTTAAGAGTGGTGGGTCTATCACTACAACAAAAAGGTTTATAGGTGACATACATTTACCGACGTTTTCAAAACAATGTCGGAAAAAACATATTATTACTGACATGTTTAAAAAAAATGTAAGTAAAGAACTATTTAAACCCGACAAATTTAAAAAAAATACAGCTAAAATGACCTATTATACTTGACATGTTTAAAAAATTATAACAAAATATCTATCCAAGCCCAACAAAGTCCTAAAAACGCAGTTAAAAGTCCACCTAAGACCGACTAGTTTCTAAAACGCAGCTAAATGGTTCAGCCCACTAACAAAGCCCTACCCGGTCCAAAAATTAAGAAAAAGGGTTTGGGGGGAGAAGGAGACGCGTGCGGCGTGCAGCGAGAAGAAGGTAGACGAGCTCAACGTCTAATTGCCGGTACGCTCGATCTAATTGCCGGTTGCTGACTTTCTAGGCTGTAGCGAAAAGAAGGTAGACGAGCTCAACGTCTTCGGTCTCGTCGTCGGACAAATCAGGGAGCGCAAAGCCCAAAGGATGCATCACCATGGAAGAATCGTCGCACTGGAGCTGTCTGCAACTGATATCTCCTTCAGGTAATTTGCGACTCTATTATCATGATCTCTTTTGGAACTGCAGCTTAGTGTAGTCGCAGTCGGGCTCGCTGTCATTCTCCTAAAGCCGTTTCCGGGGGTTTTAAGAAGCTTCCATGAAGGCCTGGTCAATTGAGGCATTTCGTTGGTTAGTGGCTCAATGATTTGGTTGTTATCCTGAAACCCGAAGATATTTTTGCTCTCTGGGACTTCTGAGAAAGATGGAGGTTGTTAAACCCCATGAATAATGTGTCTTCCTGGTGCTGTTGTTGGAGCTGCCCAGGTGTTATGTCTCTATTCTCTTGTTTCCAAACTACCTCGTCAAGGCCAAATGCGGCCAAAACAAATCCAGTATCTGACGATGGGAGCAAGAGCAACACCACCGAATGCGGCCGGGGAGGTGGAGAAATTCCAATAAGACTTGTTTCGCTAAATGAAAGCAAACAGCTAAATGAAAGCAAAGAACAGATTTCCTTTTAAGCAGTTGGGTTCTGATTCCATAAATGAAACCAATTATTCAGAGAATTTAAGTTTGATAAATTTTCTTATGGGATGATCGAGGTAGACCAATAGAGGTAGACTAATATGTTGTTTTAAGACTAATTTTCATATTGTTTTTAACTAACTTTTTGGTATGAGATGGTTATGTTGTTTGCTTATTGAGATCAGATGACTTCTTAATATTTGCCCCCTCCTTGGTACTAGACTGACCGAGTTTGTGTTGCTGCCTCTGCAGCTCCATGTGCTCTCGGGCATACCTATTCTAATGTCGTTCTGCATCCACATTCCAAGGTGAGTTTATTCTCTTTGTTTGTAGGCTTCTAGCTATTAAATTCTTAAGACTTTTGGCTGTGGGGGAACCCTTAAGAGTTACTAATGAGTTTGCATTATTAGATGAGGCTTCATTCTCTCTATCTTTGATTCTCATTCATTTCTGTTTCTGCTTTGTTTTGGATGCAGTAGCTTTGCATTGAATGACTTTTGAAGGTTTGTTTTGTTGATGTTGCAGTGCTTCCTTTGGATCTCTGTTTCAATGAAATTACAGTAGGCATTTCACTGTTTCGCTTATTCAATTGGGAATAGTTAGTTGTCCTGCGTTCATTTGCTCATTTTGTGCCCTTTTTTTTTTTCTGGAAAACTAGCCACATTTGCCTCCTTTATATTTCATAGTCTCAAGTCGTTGGATTTCATTAATTGAGACTTGAGTTACTTCATTTACTAATCTTTTGCATACATATAAAAAAATATTGATTATTTAACGAGACAATATTTGTATCTAACGCAAGGCCCAATAACAAGACCAAGAGTATTGAAAGATTTCATTAATTGAGAAGAGCTTCTACTAAGATATGATCTTAATTTAAGGAATAAGTTATGAAATTTTGTTGATAAGATGCTTAAATTTATTGAAGAACTGGCCTGCTACAAACACAAACAAGCTTGCTAGCTGATAAACACACATGATCTTGTTCACTAACAATGCCAATACAGCTTGCTTCTGTTTGGGCTTGGCTCCTTCTGTACTTAGCTCCTTCTGTAAATGAGTCCAGTGCTTCTGTTTGGTACTGTCTGTTTACCTAAACAAACGAATGCAAACAAACTTTCATTCAAGTTGAATGCAAATGAATAGAGTTTTTGGTAGCTCATTTTCCCCATTTCCAAGTTGTCAATTTTTGGTACTGCAGGTATCGTGCCCCTGAAGTGTTGCTTCAATCAAATACTTACACTTCAAAAGTTGGTGAGTTCATCATCAGAAAACTTATTTTGGAGATATTGTCATAATAAATGTCAAAGTTGATTTTATTGAATTTTTCGGTTTTGAAGATATATGGGCAATGGGCGCCATTATGGCTGAGCTATTCAGTTTACGTCCCCTTTTCCCAGGAATTAGGTACACACCTTGTTCTTTTTACAACACTTCTCATTCCTAGACTCAAAGTTTTTGTGTGTGTTGCTGATGTTGCCCAATCTCATACTGCCTATTCTCCTGTGTTTCCATACCATGAACTATTTTTTGTTCAATGCAGTGAAGCGGATGAGATATCCAAAATTTGCGGTATAATAGGTACCCCAACCAAAGAGTCTTGGTTGGATGGGCTTAATCTTGCCAGGGCCATAAACTATCAATTTCCACAGGTTTGTGGGAAACATCTCTGAGTCTTGGATTTTATTGCATTTTTGTGAACTTGTGCACACTTAACTTTCATTGTGCTAAATTATTTTGCAGTCTGCTGGTGTGTATTTCTCAGGTTTGCTACCATCAGCAAGTCATGATGCTGTCAACCTTATAAGGGTTGGTGTCTATTGTTTTCTACTCTTGTGACCTTACCTTTTGCTATGTGCTTTCCTGACTATGACAGACTGGGGATTTGCATATACTAAATTAACTTATGAGGATTTTTGTTACTAGCTTACTAATATGTAGCTTTTGCATTAGTCACTTTGTTCATGGGATCCCTCAAAATAACCAACAGCTGCAGAGGCCCTTCAACATCCCTTCTTCCAGGTAGTGTTTCTGGAATGATTTGTATGTCCTGACCATTTACAGAGTTGTATGTCCTGGAGATCAAGTTGAGATTGGCTGTATAATGCATGATTGATTTACGAGATTGGTTGTTGTGGCAGAGCTGCTTTTATGTTCCACCATCTCTACGTCCAAAAGCAGCTGTGTGCAGGACTCCTCCATCAGGTCTGAATGTTTTCTTCCATTTTCTTGACCTTTGGTGTTCAATAATGCTGATAACCTACTTGTAATCTGTTTTGGTAACCTGTATACATATTCTTTGTTTGTAGTTGGTACAAAGGGAGCCCTTGACCAGCAATCTGGCAGAATGTGTTCTGGGGCCATGACGAATACAAAGTTTGCTAACAGATTTCTTCTAGTGAAGTTAAATGCCATGTTGAGTGCAGGTAAACTGATCTCATAATAGTTATTTATGAGTTGAATGTGATTGACCCCAGCTGTTTCTGGTTGACATTCTTGGTTGTTGATTGAGAGATGTATTGCTGGTCTTCGCACCTGTTGTGGCTTGGAACTCTATTATGTTTTTATTTTGTTTGCTACTTTTAACTGAATTTATCAGAAACAGAATGTTGTCCTCTTGACTGTGTTTATTTTTTATCTTTCAATTACTGTGTGTGCTTGCGGTGTACTTGTCTAAAGAATGGTTAATCGGTCCTCAAAGTACAATTAAATTTATTGCAGGTGTGCAAAGGAAGCTGGATATGGTGAATGAGGTAATGCTTTGATCACGTGTTGTTATTTTTGTTTCTTGAAGTTAGGAATGCTGGTTGTTTCTGTATTTTTATTTCCCTGCTAATGTGACACTTGCATATTTTAAAGGATGTGAGTAAGAATGACAAGTCATTGAAAGGCCCTAGCAGACTCCCAAAATATCGGCCACCAGGAAGAAAAAGCCCAAGTGAATGTATTCTCTATTTTGTCTAAATGTTGAAGCCATGCTCCTGTCTACTTCATCTCAATTTGGTTTTAAGAGAACGACAGTACTTAAACGAAACTAAGTGAAAGAATTGTCTCAAACAGCCTCATTTAGCAAAGAACCAATGGCACGTGGAGTTTCTGAGACAGCAGTGAAGTTGGCAAACATGAGTGTGGAAAGCCGGAAGCGGTGGGGGGTGCAGCTGAGAGCAGCACCTGCAATGAAGACTGGAGTCCAATTTTGAGCCTTCTCCTCTATTATTGGCGTTACTTAGTTCATGCCAATGACATGATGTGGTGGAAGGAAGAGAGCCACCCAGAGAAGTGAGGCCGCCAGACTTGAAGTCATTTTTTGATTTAGTATTTGTACTGAACCTTGGACATCTTATTACCACAATAGTAATTCATAATTTTTTAGAGTTTCTACATGTATGAATTTATTACAATTTTTATTAATTAAAATTTTTCATTATTCAACATAAATGTTCGTGCAATTTTTATTGATGATAATAGTGTAGTATTATGATCTCCTACTACGAAATAAGTGAACAATGATATACTAGGAGAAAAAATTAATATTGCAACTATCCTTTAATAGCAGCGTTTTTTTACAAAAATGCTGGAAAATTCATGTACATTGCCGACGTTTTTTGAATAAAAATGCTATTGAGTGTAGTACATTTGTGACGTTTTAAAAATAAAAAAGTGACTAAATATGATAAATTTACCGATGTTTCTTGTTAAAAGCGTCACTATTGGTTGTCCTTTACTTGCATTTATAAAACGCAGGGAAATACTTAAAACCTTTACCAACGTGTACCTAGACGACATTTTTTGGCGGCGTTTTTAAATTGTTGGGGAAGGTGAAGCGACGTTTTAAAAACGTCACTAAAAGTTGAAAAAAATGTCGCTAATGAACCATTTTGTTGTAGTGTATGAAGCAAAGTGATTTAAGTGAATATGGAGAAATTTCGTAAATGATCCCACAACTTTCATACTGTTTTAATTTGGAACATCAGTTTAAGAGTTTAATATAAAAACGCAAAATAACCATCATAATACTTCAAAGCAATGTGTGTGTGTGTGTGTGTGTGCAGATATATTAGTAATACTATAATTTTTATTATATATATATATATATCTCGGGTTCGGTTCCACCTCGGGTTGGTTCCATATGGAACCAGAACCAACCCAAAAACCGTTGGTTCTCCTATATGTGGAACCAACCTGAGAACCATGATCAATTTTTACCCAACCCAATGGGGGTGGTTCGGTTTCGGTTTCGGATTTACCCAACCCATGCTCACCCCTAAATACAACCACCTCCAAGCACCATGTACCGCTCAAAGAGGGACCAAATAGTCAAGTCTCTTTACCATTTTCTGTTTGAACGATTTTTTGTTTTTTTTTTTTGTTTTAACTCAAAATCTCTACTCTACAAATTTATGCGTTTTCAGGCTCTTTTTTTCACTAATTGAAATATTAGGTCTATTCTCATGTTTGATTGTTGCATCTGCATTCTCTGTTTCAAAATATTTACTTAGTTTCATATAAATAGTTTCTAGGTTCATATAAATAATTTTTAATTTGATATAATTCATTTTTAATTTCATACATTATTAAAACTCAAAACTCATATAGTAGAAATATAATTTCATATGTGTGTGTGTGTCTATATATATGTAAACCTAGTTTTGTACAACAAAGACCTAGTTTTCTATATCGGACTTTAAAACTCTACAACTATACGCTACCAATTTATTTTCAGTGTCTCTCATACTCTCTCTTTCTCTCTCCCTCTCCCTCTCTCTCTCTCTCACACACACATACATACATTTACATACAAATCAGTTTCGTACGATAACAACTACTTTCATATAATAATAACTCATTTCCTATATCAGACGTCACACTTTCAAAACTTTACAACTAATACATTACCACCCCCAATTTCATACATATGCAAGTCAATTTCAATAAAAAATATGCAACATTTTCAAAACTCCAAATTCATACAATAAGTATCGAGAATTATACAATAACTAAATGAAGTAATGATTGAAATCAATCAATGATTCATGTTACAGAATTAAACAAGCACAAAAAACTATAATACAAAATAATTTTTGGGAAGAAATTTCTGAATCCTACCATTAACTAAAAAAACCTAGCCTTTTAAATCACCAAATCTATAGCAAATCTATGAATTTCTATACAAACCCAGACCACCGTTGGCCTCTGTTCAAAATCATGAGTTTGAATCTGATGCCTCCATCCTCCATTTGAAACCATGAAACGGGGAGAATAGGAAGGAATACTGCACCGAAGGAGAATCAAGTGTCAAAGCATGGATGAGAGATCAAACTTTCTACCTATTTTTGTAGAATGGGGAAAGGAGATTTTTTAAGAAAAAGGGAATAAAGAAATTTGATGTGTATGGAATAATGGTGAATGATAATATGGTTCTGATTTCATGGAGAAATAATAGGAAGAGATTTGTATGTCGTGGATTATGGGAAGAGAAATTTGGGTGATTTGGGTTAATTATAACGAGATTTGGATTTACGCACTTTTCTCTTCTCTTTACATACTAGGAAGGGATGAAACTAAGGGATGTTAAGTGATGTATATACACCATGTTGATATAGTCAAATCCTTTTGTAGTTTATGTCATGTAGTAGCTTACAAAAAAGTCCAAATAAAGAATTAACTGTATCAGACTAACACATTAACACTTGATTGGACAAACACGGTACCATCCAACTATAAAATATGAATGATGGCTCAACCAAATAAAAAAATAAAAGGACACCATCACCTGATTTATTACTTGGAAACGCCTAATTACCTACCTATGTATTGCCACTTTGTGTACTCTACCTTATCTAGTAACATCAAAATGGATCACTCGAACTTGTCTGTCATAAAGCATCAAATGACCTAGACAATGCTCTTAATGGTGATAAAAGAGTTCTTTGGAGGAGGAAAAAGAAGACACTATGAAAAAAGAAATTAAGGTGATTAATTGGGTAGAATAATAATATCAATCGATTAGGCTTGGATTAGTACCTAAACATGGCCAGAGGTGTAGAGAAGAGAGAAGGAAGGCGATACAGTGAAGAAGCACGGGAGCAGGCGGCTTGCAATTTATTGTTATTACTTTTTGGGTTTACACCACTAATTAAATAGAGTCAACCATCACGCACCAAGTATAAGCTCTAATTTTGCTTTAATTAGCTATCTTAGAAAAATGATTAATGAGAAGCAAGTTGATGGATTTACATCCATTTGAACTGTTCCATTCGTATTATTACTCGACAAGAATGAATGGGATGGAAGCTGCAAGCCAGTCAGCTAGCTTGCCCCTAAATTAAGCGGCTCAAGTTCAACAACATTTCTTCGCCTTGACCCTCGCGCGAGTAATTCCATGAAGAAGCAACCAAAGCATATGGTATAAAATTAATTTCTAAACGTACGAAACTGAAGATATTTGCGAACTCAATATATTGCAAGGCCTGCAAAACCAGAATCATCAGTTTAATTTGCAAGTTGGTTTTTTCATTTTTCATTTTTTATTTTTTGTTCCAGAAAAAGAAGAGGGATGGATCAATTGATTGAGGAGATAGATATCATGATCATGTGCTTAAATTTGGGGGACAAACTTAGGAGGGGTGTTAAAGCGTCTAACCTAAAATTAATTGGTCATAGATGGAGAGACTTCATTACTATATAAGGTATTAACTTAAACTTATTCTCTTAGCCATGTGAGATTTTTCCACTTAACACGCCATCGTGAATTATGTTCGATAATGGTTTGAGCAGTTTTGAATTTGCTTTGATACCATATTAAAGCGTTCAACCTAAAACTAATTAATTATAGGTGGAGAGACCTCATCACTATATAAAATATTGACTTAACTTATTCTCTTAGCCATGTGGGATTTTCCCACTTAACAAGAGGAAAGAAAAAGATGAAGATTCTAGTAATGACCGGAATAAGGAGGACAAGTAGGGCTTGCTACAAAAGGAGATATCGACAAGGTAGAAGTAGCATCAAGAGATGATATATAATTTTCAACCAAGCACAAGAGGAAGCGGAAGTAGAAGCCTGAGCAGATTCTTGTATTAGTTTTCACTCCTATTTTTCCAAGATTGGAACTTCAGCTGATCCATTTGTTTATGTTTTCGGCTGAAAAAATGGTGATATATGCTGATAAATTAGCCAAGGCAGGAGCCAGTAGGAATTCTCCCACAGTGTTGTGGGCATGGCTTGCTTGGCTGACTCGGTTCTCTTTCTCGGGCTGCTCTATGTCTGCTTTTTTTCTTCATATTTGTGTGTTTGTTGTCGTTAGTTTGCTTTCCTCAGGACTGCGGAAGAGTGTTTTGGAGCCTGCTTGTGTCACTGCTGTTCAGCTACTCCTGTGTGCTGTTATTCCTCTAATAAAGTCCTTCATTTCTTTGTATTTATCCTTCTACTTGTATAAGTTATATCCTTGTACGTTATTGGGCCCGTTTAGGATGAGTATTTTAAGATTAACGTCAGAGTTTTTAAAAATTTATCAATGATAGCGATTAAATTGCTAAAATTAAAAGATAAAAGTGACCGTTAAACAGTTTTTCTCAATCTCTAATATTAATCGCTAATGCTAATATTAAATGGGTCATTGGAAACATCATCAAACTAGTTTAAATACCTACGGGTTGGGATTTTAAATTATATTGAGTGTCGAATAATAATATATATGTTAATGTTATCAAAATATTATTAAGAATATTATCAAAATAAAAATGTAAAAAGTATAAAATTATCACGCTAGAGCTAGAATTGAGTATCCTGTATCAACAACGAAATTAAATACTCCCTCCGTCCCAAATTCTTTGCACCATTCACGTTTTAGCAATTAATCTATGATTTTTTACTTTAGACATTTTAGCATATAAATAAAAAATTTTTATGTGTGAATGATAAATCAAGACCTATATTTTCTAAATATATATTTTTTAATTTTTTTCTAACAAACAATAATATAAAAAAATGTAAGTCAAACTAGCCAAAAAACTCAAATGGATCAAAGAAATCGGGACGGAGGGAGTACTAAGCATGGGCACTTGAAACAAAAAGTTTGAACGTTGACTGATTTGAGAAGTAAAAAATTTGAACTGAATGGTCATGATTGACTTCAAAGTTCAAACAAACAATTCCTTACAACTCCATTAAAAAATTCTGGTTATAGGACATGAGAGATGCAACAGGACCACATATTTAATTCAAGAGGGGCAAAAATGGTATATTAGAAAAATATGGATTAATTAATGTTTTTTAAGGAAAAAAAAAAGTGGTAAATCTGTTCAGCTCTCAAACTCTCCTAATTCAAATGTACCTTGTCTTGTTTTGAGTACAAAAAAAGGTATCTTGCCTTATATACTCCTCGATGCTCATCCACCTTTACATAAAAAGGTGTTGTACAAATTGACTTATTATCAGAATGGTACGTACATGAAGAAATGTTAATTTCAACCCAGACATATAGATACGTTACCTCACTCAAAAAAATTTTAGGATTTAAAATTCATGGGCTTTTATAAAATAAAAAATGTTTAAAAATATTTTGTTTCGTAGGATTTTAATTAATATACAAATTTAATAAATATTTATTATATAAAAATAATTATTAATAGGGGTGTAATTTTCTGGTTAAGGTCGGGACCCGAAATTCGCAACTAATCTGACCATCCGAAATCTGAAATCTGAACTGACCCTATTTAAAATTAAAACCCGAAACAACTCTAACCTGAAAAAATTCAGATTGGGTCGGGTCTGAAACTTGGAAATGTGTAAAAAAAATACACGCACATATATCAGGAATCCAACACATTAGTTAAAAGCAACTTCATAAGTTATTCTAAAAATGCACATTCTATAACCTAAAAGCAACTTCATAGCACATAATAGTCATAAGTTAATCCAACATATACAAATTAGACATTACATTTGCCAATAGCCAATATTTTTAAATAGCATTTATTTGTGTTCGGGTTGGATTCGGGTTCTAACCGAACCAACCCGATTTCTGGCCTTTTAAACAGGTCGGGTTCGAGTTAACCCGAATAGCTCTTATTCATCTCTTTAACCCGACCATAACCTGTCAAATAGGGTCGGGTTTCGAGTTAAGACTAGCCACTTACACCCCTAATTATTAATAGTCACTTAGTATCAAAAACACTCTAAAAAATATACCTACTAAATCACCAAAAGGCGATGAGACACTGTGAATAGTGTTGGGCCACTTTTCATTCGGCCTGAAATTTTTTTTGTTGATTTTTCGGCTGGAAAGAGGGAAGATGGGCCATTTTTTATTAGGGCCGAAAGTTGTTTTTGGTTTATTTTTTTGGGATGAGAGGATAAATTATAGAATCGGTCATCTACTTATCTATAGTGATATCTTCTGATCTTCAAATTTTGAGGTAGGCATTTTTACCAGTTAATTGGGCCAAAAAATGGTAAATTACACAATTGGTCCTCTTTTTCTGGTCCTTAAAATTTTAATGAAGGTATTTTTATCACTTTATCCTAAACTATTGGTTCTTGTGTTTTTGGCCCCTAAATTTTTATGAGTGACACTTATGGCTTTGATTTATCCTAAAATACCAAATTCAACAAACTGGTCTTATATTGTATATTTTCTATTTACCAAATTTATTATCAAAAACTTTGAGATGTTTCACTTTTTTAGATCTTTTGAATATTGGTCATAACTTATTTTTTAATTCATGATTTTTTTAGTGTGTTTCCCTATGTTTTAATTCATGATTTTTTTAGTGTGTTTCCCTATGTAAGTATAGTCTGCATGAAAAAATTGCATCTTCACTAGTTGTCTCCCAACAAAGTGTTGGTTGCAATCTAGTACTCCCTAAAACAGCAGAGCTTTTAACAGGGGAACTGAGTTGCTAACTATACGGCGCCATCGGGCTTTAAGTGTACCAGGTTCATAAGGTGTCAACCAGATTGAGTCAAAGTATAGAGACAAAATCACCCAGTGAGCTCAAGTTTGAGGGCTAAACAAGCACTCAAGTATTTTCTTTACCGAAAGCTTCAAAAATCTGAGTTCAACTTATTTGCGCCCTTTTTCTGCCTATAAATCAATTGGGAGACAGCCAGTGTTCTTCTCGGCCTGCCCAAGCAAGTTCCACATGATCAAAACAGAGTTCTTCCACACACTTCAAACAGCCGGATCCGCCATGGCCGACGTCGACGACGTCGAGAGCAACGGCGGCATCGACAGAGCTCAGTGGGTGCTCAACGGAACAGAGTTCTCCCAAACACTTCAAAAGGCCGGATCCACCATGGCCGACGTCGACGACGTCAAGAGCAACGGCGCCCCCGACAGGGCACAGTGGGTGCTCAACGGCCCAAAGCCACCAGGCCTCCGTCGTGAGCTCATGGACACTATCTTCCCCGGCAGAAACAAGAACCGCCAGGCGTCCGACGGAAAAGAGGCGGGAATTTTGAGCCGCCTGTTCTCGGCCCTCAAAATTGCGTTCCCGATCCTTTCCTGGGGCCGAAATTATGAGGCCACCAAATTCAAGAGCGATGTGTTGGCCGGTCTTACTCTCGCCAGCCTCTGCATCCCCCAAGTACAGTAGCTAGCTAGCTTCAGATAAAAATTCAAGTCCGACCAAACAGGGTCTGTTTTGTTGATGAACTTCTTGTCTTGCAGAGTATTGGATATGCTACTCTAGCTAAGCTCGATCCACAAATCGGCCTCTGTAAGATTCCCACTTGTCAATTTATGTGAAAATAAGATTGTGAAAGCCAATCTGTTTGACATTTGACACTGATAATTTTAGACACAAGTGTGGTGCCACCGCTAATCTACGCCGTGATGGGAACTTCAAGGGAGATTGCAATTGGACCAGTCGCCGTAGTTTCGCTTCTCTTGTCCTCCATGTTACAGAAGCTCCAAGATCCCGCCGCCGACCCCATTTCTTACCGGAAACTTGCCCTCACCACAACTTTCTTCGCCGGCATATTCCAAGCCGCTTTTGGCCTTTTAAGGTAGTTTTCAATGCTAACGAAAAAAGCAAAATTTCTAAAGCTAATTGTAATTGTTGTTGCCCGTCAGGCACTTCAAGATTTGAGAATCTCGCTTTACCAGAAAAAGAAGATTTCAACTCTATCAAAAAAAAAAAAAAGCAAAGAAAAATGGTACCAACTTCCAACTTTCTACAGTATGTTACTATTAGTTTTTTCTGTTAATGGTGGGGACAGGTCAGGGTTTCTTGTGGACTTTCTGTCGCATGCTGCAATAGTTGGGTTCATGGGAGGAGCGGCCATTGTCATCGGTCTTCAACAGCTTAAAGGACTTCTTGGAATCTCTCATTTCACTAACAAGACTGATGTGGTTTCCGTCACTAAAGCTGTCTGGACATCATTACATCAAGAACATGTACTCTAGTTTTAATTCCCTGAAATTTCTTAATTTCCACAAATTCGACATGAAAACTAACAACTTCACCCATTTACAGTGGAATCCTTACAATTTCCTCCTTGGATTCCCCTTCTTATGCTTCATACTTATGGCCAGACTTCTGGTAATACCTTCAGGCAATATTTCTCCTTCGAAGTTCCCAGTCAGCCTCTGTTCATGTGTTAAGTGTAACTAATTAACCAACTGATCACATGTCAGGGACAAAGGAAGAAGAAACTGTTCTGGGTTCCTGCCATTGCTCCTCTGGTATCAGTGGTTGCGGCGACTCTGATAGTTTTTCTTACAAGAGCCGACAAACACGGCGTGAAGATAGTGAAACACATCAAGCGAGGGCTGAACCCAAGTTCGGCCCATCAGCTGCAATTCTCTGGACCAAATGTCGGACAAGCGGCTAAAACCGGACTCATCATAGCCATAGTCGCTCTCACGGTTCCTTCTTATAATCATATATATATATATATATATATATATATATATATATATATATATTTGAACCACATTATTCTTAAACTTTAATAAATAAAATAAAATAGTACTAAGTTGTAATTGAGCTATAATAAATATTTCTTCGGCAGGAAGCAATCGCGGTAGGACGATCGTTTGCAAGGGTGAAGGGATACCACATTGACGGGAACAAGGAGATGGTAGCCATTGGATTTATGAACATCATAGGATCCTTTTCATCCTGTTATGTCGCAACAGGTATCAAAATTCCAAAAATAAAAAACAAACAGGACCCTGCTACTTTAATGGCAGCTTTTAGCACCTGTTTCTGATACTTTTAGTGTATATATATAATTAAATTATGATCTGACCTGATGATAAACGTTTTGTGGGTTAATTAGGTTCGTTCTCCCGGTCGGCGGTGAACTATAGTGCGGGATGTGAGACGGCGGTGTCGAACATAGTGATGGCGGCGACTGTGGTGGTGTGCTTGCAAGTGCTGACGAGGCTTTTCTACTACACGCCGACGGCGATTCTTGCTTCCATAATTCTATCGGCGTTGCCGGGACTGATGAATTTTCGTGAAGCTTACAGGATGTGGAAGATCGATAAGCTTGACTTCCTCGCCTGTCTTGGTGCTTTCCTCGGAGGCTTATTCGCTTCTGTCGAGATCGGTCTTCTTGTTGCGGTAACATTTTGTTTATCTCACATTTCATAATTGTGGATTAAATTAATTTTAACTCGATATTACGTATAATAATATATCAGGAATTTCTTGATGTTCATATATATGTTAGATTATTATTATCTCCTGGTAATAGATAAATTAACAAGTTGCACTATGTACGAACGTTTGTTCTAAACCCGCTTCTATAAACTTCTATATATATGGATGCGAATAATGTATTCATTCCACCATTATATTGCATATTTTAGTAATATAGAGTTCTTTGGGCACTAACTACTATCCAAGCATGCTAGGTCACATCGAGGAGGGTAACTAAGGGGATTAGGATGCCTTTCTCTGATTGGTGTGATAATCCAATCCTATTCATTTTGAATTAATTGGTTATAATATGAGCATAGATATATAGGTATATAAGTAGTAGGTCTTCCTTGGCTTAGAATCATTTTTAACCAGATGCTTGTTGTTCCCTTCTCTTCAATAAAATAAAGTTCTTTGGGCAAAATATTCGAGTTTAATTAGTTTTGTAACTTTTACTTAGTTCAAGGAAAATCCTAGAAATTTTCGTATACTCATGACTATAATATTCGCGGTAGAATTTCTTTTGAAAATATATACACTTTTGGTCCTAAAATTTTATTTTATTTTTTTGTTACCGAATTTCTAAAAACTTTCAATTATCTTAAAAATTAGTCATGATAATGCTCGTATTGTGTTGTTGGCCAGAGGAAAGAAACCACAATAATTTGATATCAACTTTTGATTTTTGTGAGAAAAAAATATAATTCAAACTTTTCTATAGTGAATTTAAACTACGCAATAATTTTTAACAGTTAATCAACAGTTTAAATTATTAATTTTTCTTTTTTTAAATCATATTTTTTGCACTATAACTATTTCTAAGTAAATTTAGGGCTAGTTATTAAAACCTCAGCAAAATTTTATGACAGATTTAGAAAACAAAAATATTTTAGGACTGAAATAGAAAAATATAATAAAATCTAGGACTAAAAATGTAGTTTTGTGGGAAAGTTTTAAATCTTATAAGTTATAAAAGTTGCACGCGGTCGTATAATGCTTTCGCTGCAGAAATCTAGAATTATAGTCAAGCGGTTGGGGAAAGGATAAACTCCAGTATGGGTCCTCTTCGTTTATTTTTTGTCCTAAATGGGTAAATATAACTTTATTTTACCCTAATAAGGTCTCCCACCTTATGTTATGTTACGTGTCCTATTTGGATCCTTTCTACCGGTTAAACTGTCAATTTTAATGAAATTTTGACAAAAAAATGACAACTTCAATCCCTAAAATTTATTTATCTTGTTCTCATTATCCTAAAAATTAGACACCTAACAAATCAACCATTTCTCTCCATCCCGCACCCACTACTTCTCTCGGCTAAAGGAAACAAAACAGATAAAAAAATCAACCGAGAACGATTCATATTCTCATTAAGCTTCTCCATTCTTTCTTCACCTCTTGGAATCCACCAAATCTTCTCATTCTCGATCTAGGCTTACTTTTTAAATTGTTGCGTACCTGAAAATTTCCCACTATAATATAATTTCTAGTTTATTCAAATAACTAGGGCATAATTGACTCGACATTGTAGCCTCATTTGATATTAATATCAGTTATTAGTGTTAAAAATTTTAAAAAAAATTTCAATGATTTTAGGTTTTAACTTCAATATTTTCATTTCAATTATTAAAAAAATAATCTAAAACTCTAACATTAACCATTAAAACTGTTCTTAAACCGGCCCAATTTGGTTTCAAATTCAAATCATATCAAGACAAAGGCGATCGAGCAAACTTCCCCCGCCATCAACAATCTTCTATGCACCAATGACTTGAGCTCCTAGCCTCCTACGCCGCCGCCTGTCGCCTCTGACCAGATCCGTCACCTCCGATGCCTCCGACCAGTTCCGTTGCCTCCGATCATTCATCGCCAATCGTTCCCGCCGCCCCAACCTTGAACCTAGATCTGTCGACGCTCTCTCCAGAGGCGTCGCATCTCCTCCCACCGCATCTCCATGGCCATCGCATCTCCTCTCGCCACATCTCCACGGTCGTCGCGTCTTCTCCCGTCCCGCTCGCCGGTGGCCACACTTACTTAGCGCAGACGAGCTGCCGTGCTACTCATCGCGAATTAGATTTGGGGCACGAGTCGAATCAGATCTGGTGCTCGAGCCGAGAGCGCGATGATGCAAAGAAGGATGCGGCGGTGCAGGGGAGATCTCCAAAGGGCGAGTAGAATTGATTAGAACGAGAAGGATTTGTGTAGGCTTGTTTTTCTATTTTTTTTAAATTTTAGTATTTTTGTATTTTGCACTATTTCGTAATTATAAAAATTTGAATTGTCAATGCATTATTTGCTCAGGATAGCTGGTGGGTAGGAGGAGAGAGAAATTGGTGCTTGGATTGAGATGGGGGTTATGGTTGAATTGTTAGATTTATAAGTTTTAGGGTTTGAGAAATAAGATGAATAAAATCTAGGAGCTGGAATGATCATTTTTTTTTACTAATATTTCATTAAAATTAAAAATCCAATTAACAGGAAAGACTCAAATAGGATACAAAATATGTGGTACGGGACTTTGCTAAGATAAAATAAAGTTATATAACCCGAGTAGAACAAAAAAATAAGTTAAAAGACGCATAATAAAGTTTACCAATAATATGAATGTAAATGGACCGACTTTCGTATAAATTAGGGGATAAAGAATTACACTAACAAATCACGATGCGAAAACTGGTTATCCTAGTACACTTTTAATTCAAACTAACGGTATAAATAAGATAGTAACCACTAAACCACAATATATATATAGATAGATAGATACGCATGACACGAAGCAATCTAGGTCTAAGATACCAACAAATAGGACCTTGATTTGTTACAATATAATCTCATAAATGTGAACGTGCTCATTATAAAAATATTGAAAATATCCACCAACAAGTTTGATTTTGATGGCTGAAAAGCAACGCACGCTAAGACCTAAAGGTAGCCTTAGGAGGTGCCGGATCGTGAGTTGCAACATTACGCGAATGTGATTCGAAGCATGGAGTTATGTACATAACTTGTGATATGGTGGAGATTTTGGTACCTTTAGGGTTTTTTTAATCTGAGGTTTAGAATGGTTGTCATATTTTATATTCCAAAATATTTATTACATTTACCGACTTATACAATTTTTTGGTTAAGTATAATTTATCCTCTGCGAATTTATGAGGTTTTACTCTTTGCCCTATCCTATTTCATAAATACACACTTTGCTTCTACCTTATACTTTACTCTTTTAAAAACTTATTTTATATTTATAGAAAGAAAAAATTAATGATTTAAAATATCTATTAATTATAAAAGAAGTGTCATATAGACTAAAATTACTAAGAGATAACCACCATATAATTTAAATTAAGATTTTAAAAATTGCTATCGGATAATGTAAAAAAACTAAGGTAAAATATATATTTAAAAAACAATAGGGAGTAAAGTATAATATAATCTAAACCTTATGAGGAGGTATTGTAATTAGCCTTTTTTAACATTTTGTCGTACGTCCTTAAGTAGCTCATCCATGTGAAGGTGTTCTAAAAAAGAAAGAAAAAAAAAAGCGTGCAAAGTTGAACCAAATTTTATGCTCACGAATAGATGAAAATATGCTTCTGTGATGTGCATTATTAGGCATAATTTCATAATTTTCATCCAAAATTAATACTTAATTTTATCTTAAATAGATTGATACCACATTGGATTTATGTTCATAATGTAGGATAAATTGCATAATTGGACCCTAACTTTTAATTATTGTTCCAGTTTTAATCCCAACCTCCAAAATGCATGTTTTGCCTCCCTAACCTCGTTTAAACATTTCATTTTGGACCTTTATGTGATAGAAGTTGTTAGTTCAAACGGAAAACTCCACATCAGCATGGTATTATAAGGAAAAATACTAAGTTTAGCCCTCGAGGCCTTTTCTCTTTAACAAAAAACCTTAAAACATTTAAATCGAACATCAAAGCCCCTTCTTCATCTCAACCTTCCTCTCACCGTCGTCCCTCTCCGGCCTTCCTCTCCTCTACACAGTCGCTTTCCCTTCCTTCCCTTTTGGCCTCTCTCCCTCTCGGCGCCGTCATT
The DNA here is from genome assembly GCA_039654915.1 of Aquilaria yunnanensis. NCBI lineage: Eukaryota > Viridiplantae > Streptophyta > Magnoliopsida > Malvales > Thymelaeaceae > Aquilaria > Aquilaria yunnanensis. Next base: position 4,538,927 of record CM077597.1, on the reverse strand, counting down.
ACTCTCCCTTCCTTCCCTCTTTACCTCCCTTCCTCTCCTCGCCGCCGTTGCTCTCCCTTCCCTCCCTCTCAGCCCCCTTCCTCCCTTTGCCGCTGTCGCTCACTTCTCTCCCTCTCATCACATTTTCCCGATTCGCTCACCCTTTCCTTCCTTCATTCACTTAGCTGGTTCACTTCCTCTTTCCCATCTCCGATGTCAATCTGCCAAACTCGATGTCGATTCGTTTTCTCCCCCATCCCGAACATCAATCTCTACCTTCGATTCCAGTTTTAGTAGTTTGGTTTGAGGATCTCATATGCTTTTTTACGGTGTGGCGCAGCTGTTGGTGGCCATGGACGCTGCTTGTGGTGCCTATAGGAGAGGCCGGAGAGATGGGAGACCGAAGAAGAGAGAGGCAGGAGAGGGGAGGGTTTTTTTTTTAAAATTTATATGTTTTAAAAATTATTTATTAAAAGGAAAAATTTTCAGGGGTTAAAGTTAGCATTTTTCCTACAATGCTATACTGATGTGGCATTTTCTGTCAGAACTAATGAATTTCGTCATCCAAGGTCTAAAATGAAACGTTTAAATGAGGTTAACGAGTCTAAACATGCAAGTTGGAGGTTGGGGTTAAAACTAAAATAATAATTAAAAATTAGGGTTTAATCGTACAATTTACCCTCATAATGCATGTCTGTTAGAGTTAAGCTCATAGGTTTACTAGAGATAGATCCGCTATTGTATTTAAAAAGTTTGGGGCCAAACAGGAAACGAAATCCCCTACCTACGAGAACAAGTTGGATTGAAGAGAAACTCTTGCCTTAGCTAATAATGCACCATTCCTATATAGAGGAACTCGTGGAGAACCCTTTGTATGTTCACATGACTCCTCAAAATTCCTTTAAATGTCCAGTCTCAATCTTGAATTAACTTAAGTATTTGAATGTTTTTCCTGGATACATAACTCTTGGACCCTTAACTTTGTCTTTGTCTGCAGGTTTCACTTACTGTTTATCAAAATTTCTGAGACTACCAATCTCCGTTAGATATTGATTTAAAATAATTATATTATTTATCAATGATGATTTTGAGAAAGAAAACGTAGTATTATATATACTTATATGTCTCAACATTCATATCTTAAAAAACTGAAAAAATGACAACATTTAGTATAGGATTATTAATTACCCTAGGCACGTACATAATCGATATAACATGTATGAGACTCCTCATCACAAACTTGTAATAATACTTCTATATATCTTAAAAAAAAATGCATGAGACTCATCCTACAACCGGAAAGCATTAGGATCAATTCGTTTTAACTTAAGTCAACTGACTTATTTTTAATTTTATATTTTTTTACCTAAAACCAATTTCATTTAAAAGTTAATATTATATAGATGCAATAATCCATTTGAAAGTAAATTTTCATAATGTTGTTAAATTTTTATGAATTTTTCTTTTTTTATACCTTAAAATAAAAAAATTATAAAAATTTAGTAAGATTACAAAAATTGTATTTTCAATGAATTATTGCAACTATATAATATTAGCTTTTAATTAATATTAGTTATGGGTAAAAAAGTATAAGAATAAAAATAAAATATTTTTAAATCAATTGACTTAAATTAAAACGAACTGAGTGTAAAAATGTTATTACCATTCTTAAGTGACATGTTTGCATGGCTGACCTGGGCAATTGGGCAGGCGCTCTTGACAACGTAATATCAATTACAGTTGTCTATTTTTTTTTTTAGTAGATCAAATCATTATAAGGCTTTGTTTGGTGATGTTATAGTTCTTAATAATTTATTCAATGATTGAGATAAAATCATTAAAATTGAAAGCTAAAAGCTGCCATTGATGGTAGCTTTTCAAAAACTCACGCACTAATTATTGATACTAATATCAAATGAGACTTTTTTTATTTTTTTTTCCAGAAGAAGAAACCTTAATAATATAGCTTAAACAAAAGAGAAAGTAATAATTAATGTTGCACTATATTATTATTGCAGGTATCCATATCATTTGCAAAGATAATTGTGATCTCAATCCGACCAGGCACCGAACTTCTGGGGAAGATTCCGACTACCGCCGATGTTTTCGCCGACATCGATCAATATCCGGTCGCTGTTAGTACTCCTGGGGCCTTGATCTTCCGTCTCAAGTCTGCCTTGCTTTTCTTTGCCAACGCCAATTCAATTAGAGAAAGGTAAAATTAATCATTATGGTTAATTGACCAGTTACTGATCAATAATTCAATCTAATGTAATAATAGAGTGTATTATAAAGTAATTGTAATTAGAATTGATGATTACGCATGGTTTCTTTTAATTAGGATTATGAATTCGGTTGTTGAGGAAGATCAACACGGCAAAGAGAGTGGCGGAAAGAAGGTTCAACTTGTCATCCTTGACATATCCAGTAAGAAAAATTAAATTAAGAAATTAATTCTATTGATGGACTGCTAACTTGACTATATATTAATTTGTATTGATTAAGAAATTTTCTTATGTATCGATCATAATTTGGTAGATATAATGGACATCGACACATCAGGAATCGCTTCCTTAGAGGAATTGCAACAGAACCTTGATTCAGTTGGAATTCAGGTAATAATTAAGAACATGCACGTACATTTATAAGTACAAACGCATTTTCTTTTTCCGGCTTTTTTTTATTATATATTTTTAATTTTGCTTTCTGCTTCAGTTGGCAATTACAAATCCTAGGTGGCAGGTGATACACAAGCTGAAGGCAGCCAATTTAGTGAACAAAATTGGAGGAAGGATCTATTTAAGCATTGGTGAAGCCATCAATGGGGCATTCTAGAAAACAAAAAAAAAATGCACACATATGTATGTATGTATGAGTATGTGTGTGTCTGCTAAAATGGCTGCCTGGCTCTCTAAATAAGATTTTTCCTCTTTGTACATGGAGGAAAAAATAACTACCTAAAAGCCTATAGTTGTATGTCTAAATTATGTTTGACTTTATTTTCAATAATCCTCACTTGGGTATACGTATGAAACTTAAAAATGTTTGTAATGTATGTTTGAGGGACAAGACAAGACATGTGTGATATAAATTGATAATATGTTCCATCTCTTTTTTAATTTTTGCACACACGGTGTGAGCAAGAGAACAAAGACTTCAATTATGGATTAGTACAATTTCATGATTTAGAACGTAATTAAAACAGGGCTGCGCTTTGAATGGTAAAGATTAGTGTCCAAAAGGAGCTGGAGATCTAGGATCAAGGACCTCAAACTTTTTAACAGAGTGTTATTAGGAAAGACTTTTTTGTGAATGTTCTCCGGCAATCCCCCATCCCTTATATATCTATATAATACAATAATGGACAACGGGAGATTAAGGATTATGTCACCTGGGGAGGAACTGACGGGTGTCCCTAGGCTGGTGGGTTAAAGTCGGATTTAGTCCTTCAAGTTCTTGGTTTATTTCATTTTGATAGATGAGGCATAGCTTGGTTGCGCTACCTGTTCTATTTTTGTGTCATAATTACTTCCTCCATCCTTCTAGTGTTACTCTGGGTTGTTTACCTACGTTAAGTTTGAAAAGCATCGTATAGGTCTCGGCGACAGAAGCTGTATTTGTGTTTTCCCAAATCCATGTTTCTTTATTTTATAGGTTGTTACTGTGTTATTGCATGTACGTACCAGAGTTCGCTGGAAGTGTTGATCGTTCGTTGTTATAACTGTTTGAGGAATTAGTGTGGACTTAGGTGGAAGGTGGGAAAGAATGAGGGAAGTATGGTATTTAAGTTTTGTATATTGGGTTAAACACAACTGCTGTCCTTGATATATTGGATTGGTAAGCATTAAAGGTATGAATGGTTGAAGGTTAGTAGCTTGGTCCATTCTGTCAGTAACAACGATGGTGTTGTTAACTCCTTAGCTCTTGTGGCTCTTTGTAGCTCCATCACCTTAACTTCGAGACTGACTTGTATTGCTCAACAAGCACCGAAGGCGAACAGCCACACGTGAAATTACAAAAATTATTTGGGATTTTTAAGAAATGACTTTAGAAGAAGTTAAAGAGGAGAACAAGATGATCAAAACTATGTAAGCAAATCAAATTTTTGAAAAAAAAAAAAAAAAAAAAAGAAAAATGAACCTGAAACTACAAAATCTAATCTAGAAAAAATGATTGAGTTTTTACATAAATGACTTTTAGAGAAAGTTAAAAAGGAGAAAACAAGAAATTAAATTATGTTAAAAGGATAAAATAAGAAATTAAATTATGTAAACCAAAAAAATCTAAAAATTATTTTCTGAAACTGCAGTATCGCCGCAAAAAAATTCATTTTCATGACAGCACACCACCGCATCCCAAAAGGCAAAAGCCGGTGACATCTTTAGTGGGTAGAGGGAGTGTGAGAGATAATAGAATTTCAAAATAAGGCGGGTGGTGTTGTAAAATGGGTATTTACACAGGGGAGAGGGAAAATTTTCCTCTTTAGTCCCCCAATTTCCATCCGTGTTTCAAACTGGTCTTTGATTTCAAATTTCTAATGCTTACGCTAGGGGTGAGCATGAGTTGGGTAAACCCGAAACCTAACCCGAACCACCCCCATTGGGTTGGGTTTGATTGGATAAAAATTGATCATGGTTCACTGATTGATTCCACATATAGGAGAACTGACGGTTTTTGAATTGGTTCTAGTTCCATATGGAATCAACCCGAGATAGAACCGAACTCGAGATATATATATATAATTATATAATAAAAATTATAGTATTACTAATATATCCACACACACACACATTTCTTTGAAGTATTATGATGGTCATTTTGTGTTTTTATATTAAACTATTAAATTGATGTTCCAAATTGAAACAATATGGAAGTTGTGAGATCATTTACGAAATTTCTCTATATTCACTTAAATCACTTTGCTTCATAGACTCACCACTCCTAGGTCATTTTGCTTTCGATCTTTTATTCCAAACTATTCTTTACGACACAATTATGATATTTTTTTCATTTATGAGTCATGTAAAATTAAAAATTCATGATATCAATATATTTTAGGTTTTGATACTGAAGAATATGGTCTTAAAGGCTCCGTTTTCATATTGAATGTCATACCAATATTGAAATTACTGTAAGGAAGTAAACTAGTTAAGATGAAAGATGCCCCACAAGCAACTCTTTTAAACCAATTTTTTAAAAACAACATTTTAAACTCTTTTCAATATATCTAAGTACATATATTTAAATATTAATTTAATTGTATATTATGTTGAACATGTGATAAAACTGATTATGAATGTAAATTTATTGAATTTTAATGTTGTTATAAGTATATGGTATAAATCAAAAAACCTGATAACCAGAACCGAGAAACTCAAAACCATAGTTCTGGTTCTGTTCGGTTCTCAGTTCTCGGGTTAGGTAGAAAAATTTTGGAACCAATATCATTTCAGGTTGGTTTAGTTCGACCATAAAACCGAATCAACCCGACCCATGCTTACCCCTAACTTATGCCTTTAGAACTTTCTAACTGCTTGGAAAGTTAGTAACTTCTAACAGCCTTTGCAGTAGAAATTTCTAATCCATTAGTCTTTAGTAATTTTCTAATGCCCTTTATGTTAGTAATTTCTTACGCGTTAGCGGTCAACAACTTTCCAATGACATTATCCTTTGTTTTTTTGAATGGAACGTCAAAAGAATATTAATAACACTAGCAAGGCGCTGGAATAATACAAGACTAAGAGAAGTTCAAGTAGGGGCCAACATAGACCGCAACCCCACTACAGAAGACTATCGGCAGAGTAAAGGAAAGAAGAAAAAGGACACCAGTACCTAAACCCAATTCTTACATGCCAGCAGTGGAAAAGAATAACATTCAAACAAAGAGTAAATTTTATGAATGGTCCTTAACCTTTAATCATTATTTTTTTTAGTCCCTAACTTATTGAATATTCTGTTTTAGTCCTAAAACTATTAAAATATTTTTATTTTAGTTCTAAATCTATTGAAAATATTTCATTTTGGTCCCAATTTGATGAAATTTATTAACTCAAAGTATTTCTCAGATAACAAATTTTTAGATCATAATTAAAAATATCCGGTAACTATTTTATAATAAATTTAATCTGTATAATAATTTTTTTACAATTAATGAAAAATTTAAATCACCTTTTTTCTATCTTTAAATTGAACTTATTTTATTCAGAAATAAAAAATTACTAATTTAAATTGTCTATTTACTGTAAAAAAATATTAGACTGTTTAAATTTACTAGAAAATAGTTACTGAATATTTAAATTAGAATTTTAAAAGTTTCTATCAAATAATTATTCTAAGTTAATGAATTTCATCTAGTGAGGGATCAAAATGAAACAATTTTAATAAATTTAAAACCAAAATAGAACATTCAATAGGTTAGGAGCTAAAAAGAAATAATGATTAAAGGTTAAGGATCATTTATGCAATTTACTCTTCAAACAGAGATAACGAATTCCCCCTTAGTAATTTTTAAGGCATTATCCGTTAATAATTTTCTAACAGTCTTACCCATTAGCAATTTCTAATAGTGCTATGCTGTCGTTTCTAACGGCTAAACCATTAGAAACAACTATAAAATGATTAAATTTAAAATATGTAATTTAATTAAATATAATTAGTTGCAAATCATAATTAATTAAAATTATAAAATTTGAAATTAAGTATTATAACAAAATTTGCAATGTGATGCTTAGAAATTTGTCCATCATATTTCTAGTTACGGATTAATATATTGATAATTTCTAACGTGCATAACCAATTAGGAACTTATGAGTTACAAAATAACCATTTTTTACCCATAGCTTAGGCTATTTCATTTGCGTGAGTGAGTAAATTCATGGGTTTTGTTCTTCTGGGTGGATGTATCTAGGCTACACATCTGTCACGTTGTTCGCGTATCTCTTAGTGACTTATCAAAAAGGTGTTTTCTTGTTTTGAAAAAATAAAATATTGAATGGTATAAAATGTTACTATATTCGACTCATATTTTTTGCACCATTTGATTTTTTTATATAATTTGATTTAAATTTATTTATATTAGTATTTGTTAAAAAAAATTAAAAAATACATATTTAGAAACTATATGTCTTGATTTATTATTCTTATATAAAATTTCTTTATTTATACACTAAAATGTTAAAAATAAAAAATTATAAATTAATTATTAAAAAATAAATGATACAAATAATATGAGACAGAAGAAAAAGGAGTATAAAAAAGTACATCAGCGCAAAACTGATTCTTAGTCTTAATCAGCTAGAGGAGAGTTGTTCAACTGATAAAGAACTGGGTGATCAAAAAACACTAATAATGGCTTCCATTTGTTTGGGTGGGTGTTAATGTTATGGTGATTATTGTTCTCACTCTCGATATACCTTTGTCGCGTCCCTAGAATCCGTCTACGTTCATTGATTCTTAATTCTTGTTATCGCCATATATGTTGTCTGTGCAAAGCCACTTTCATTATTTTATTCTTTTTCAAAAGCTTTTAATAGTATCGAGTATCGTAATTGCTTCGAAATAGTTTAGGGAGTGTTTCTTTTCTTTTTTAATCTAAGAAATTTTATTTGACACAAGCACTTAATTGGCCTAGTTTGGATCACGTTTTGAGTGAGATTATTTAGGTCCAAGTTTATCATGAATTCGGGTTGACTCACCGTATATACTCAAGTTAACAGTTGTGTATATGCGGAAATGATTTAATTGGTTTGGGTTTTTTTTATTTGATTTTTTCTTAAAATTTAAATAAAAAAATTGATTGTTGGTGTGATTTTATTTAAGTTAATTTTCATTTTTGTTGTATGTTTAATTAAAAATTTCATGGGAATCATCTAAATTATGTTTCAATACATGTGTAGGTCATCTAATATTATTGTTAATAATTTATAAATATTGATTGTTTTTATGAAAAAAAGTTTTTGAGATATAGTTAAAAACTAAAATTGAAACCAAACAGTATTTTTATGTGGGTGTGTGAACAAGTAGAACCTTTATTGAATAGCTCGAGCTCCAACTTAGTTTAAGGCTTGTTGAGTTCAAACCCGAGCTGAACCAAAATGTAGACTCGATATCTCAACAAGCCAAGCTCAAGCTCCATGATACCTGGCCTATTTCCTTGTCAAGCCCAACCTAATGAGCTCTCTAATAATCTAAATTCCTAAACTATTACCCCTAGTCTTTTCAATCCTTCCTAATTTCTATTCTACCAATATACAAATAAAAAAGAAAAACCCTTGTGGCCTTGCTCAAAACCCACTGTCATTGTTGCCCATGGTGGTCATTGCTCACAGATAGTCCAGGTCAAAAACCACCACCATTGTCCATCGTGTTCATTGCTTTTCATTTTGTTTGACAGTCTTCCTTGTGCACCATCACCCAATTCCACATCTTAGCATAGGAGACTTCCACTACTAAAAAAATGCCAATTTCCAATGGTCAATCCCAACGGGCTTCCTGTTGAAAAATTTGTACTTTCAACACGAAGCCGTTGGAAACTAACGCGTTGGTAAATCACATGATGGAAAAAATTTTCCAACGACTAAAAGAATTGCCCGTTGATATTTCCAAAGACCTAGTCGTTGGAATATAAGCCATTAAAATTTCCAACGACTTAATCTTATAGAATAATTTTTAACAGTTAATGGGTTCTCCAATCGCCTGGCCGTTGAAAAATCATCAATAGCTGAAGTTGATGCAAATTTTCAATGGGCAGGTCATTGGAAGCTCTTTAAAAAAAATATAATAAAAAATTAAATATCTCCACACTTTTTAAAGTAATAAAAAAAATTTTAAACAACTCCACAAAATATATTTTATATATTACTGAAATTATATGTTTATTAAAAAATATTTTTTATTTTATATTTGCAAAAATTAAATTTTTACTAAAATTCACAAAAATATATTCATAATCTTAAATTCAAAAAAAATCCAAAATATTCATAAACTTAAATCCGAAATATTCACAAAAATTCAAAATATTCACAAATTCGTCCTAAATTCACCAGATTCACAAATTCAAAAATAACAAATATTCACAAAAATCACAAATTCAAAAATTCAAAATATTCACAAATTTATCCTAGATTCACAAATATTCTTCAGAAATTCAAAAATCACAACATAAATTCACAAATTCATCAAAAAATGAAAAAGTTCATCAAAAATTCAAATTAGATGTACCATTTTTCCATACAACAATAATCATTAGATCTACACAAAACAAAACTTTGAAAAATCAAATCTGAACCGAGGAGATGAAAGATGTAGGTCGGCTTCAATGGGACGAGAAGGTGAGTAGGTGGACGAATAGCTGATGGCAAGGAATGTAGCATGAGAAGAATCACAAAATCCAAGCCCCTAAACCTAGATTTGCCTGGGCTTTCCCATGGCAAGTGACTCAGGCCAAAATTAACTTACCTTAGTTGATGTAGGTGTGGCAATCAATCCTTATGTCGGCAGAAAACGAGCAAATGACAGGCAACAAGTGAGGACGTTGGTCTGCGAGAAGTGATAAGACTGAGGTGGACCGAGGCGAGCTATGGAGGGCTTGGAACGGCAAGGAAGCGAGGTTGAACGGCGAAGGACGACGAAGGGATGGTGAGAGAGGGAGAAAGATGAAAGAGTTTGGCAAGAACATAAGGAAAGCGAGATAGAAAAGGTTGAGAGATGAGAAATGTGAGGGAGGCGAGAGAGTTAAGAGATTTCAGTTGGTGAATGAGGTGAGAGACAGGTTCGGCTAAGAGATGTAAGAGGCGAGGGAGGCGAAAAACAAAAAGGGCTAGGATTCAACTGAAAGATGAGAGAAGTTAGGGAGGCAAGAGACAAAAAAGGTTTATGATGCATATATAGGCCGGGTTATCATATGTATATATCGGCTAAAGTTGGTTGGTATTAAGCCTAAATTCAATAAAAAAGGTATATCCCAACTTCGATAGAACAACGAGGCCGGTCCACACACACACACATAATAATAATAATAATATGCTTTATAAAATTGTCAAAAACTTTATAGACCCAATACTTCTCAAAATTATGGAATTTTGACCTGAAAAACGCGATCATAGAAAGCAAAGCTCCAATGACACTTGTAGAGTAAATTCCCTTCAAAACGATATATTATAACAGTCATTCTAATAACAGTAGCAAAAGTTCTGTATTCTAGAATTTGAGGTCCGCGTAAGATCTATTTTCAGGATTTTTTCATTAGTTTCTGTGGCAACGTCGGGTTTTCGGGAGTCGCCACCAATCTGTTTACCTAGGTCGATTGGACACCTTAAAATTGGTCTGCGAGAGTTCGGGGATCGGGAGTACGGTTACGCTAAAACAACTTTGTTATAGCGCCCAAAATTGGCACCTTAGTTGATTTTAATTTTGTTTTGCTTTGCTTTTAGAAAATATTCAGTTAATTTTCAAACTAAAAATTTTAACTGAATTAATCGGATGTGAATTTTTAAATTAATTTATATAAATTTTGATACTTTCGAACCATGGACTCTGCCGAGTCACTTGGACACGGAAGATTTGATTCCGAACCATGGACTCTGCCGAGTCACCCGGACACGGAATTTGACGAAATTTTAAAGAATTTAATCCATATCGTTAATATGGATTTTTACCTTTTTATTTAATTTATTTAAAAAGGTTGATATTTTCCAAACCGTAGATCCTGCCGGATCATGCGGATATGGAAATTATTTATAGTTAATTATTATTTTATTATTTTATGGAATCAATTATTAGTTTAACTTATAAGTCTTTTTTATTAAATTTGTTAATGATTTTAAAAAAAATCTTTCTTTTTTATATCTTATTATTCTTTTCTTTCTTTTCTTTTCTTTTCTTTATCTTTTTGATTTTTATCTTTCTCTTATCTTTCTTTTCTTTTTCTTATCTGATTTTTCTTGTTTAATGAAGGATATTTATTATTTAAAGAATTACTCAATTTATAAAAGAATTAAAAAAATAATTAATTTTTTATTTAATAAGAAGTTAATTTAAAGGAATCAAAGAGTTTAAAAATAAAAATCTTTGATCATGGTACGGGGCGTTGTTACTCAGCCAGACCCTTTTCACCAGGTGAAGCAGCTCAAAAGCGGGCACGAGACAGTTTCCAGCCAATATACCATGAACTAAATTTTTTTTTTTTTTGACTTAACAACATGGTTCAGATTTATTTTACATATATATTTTTATGGCTAATTTCTTTAAATGAAATGAGTTTAACCATAAAATAAAGAAAAATTAAATAACAATAAATAAAGTGGAGGTTTTCTTCTTTTTTTTTTTATCATTTTATTTATTTTTTTTGTTATTTTTGAAATCATTTGACTAAGATTTTTATAAAGGAAACAAAAAGTTATATCTTTTCATTATTTTAAAAGAAATAAGTAAAATATTACTGAATAAAATATTATCCTAAAATTTTTATTCTTTTTATTCTTTTTTATTAACAAAGAAAGCTAAAAATTATATTTTATTATTTTAAAAGAAATAAATAAAATATTACTGAAAAATATTAACCCAAAAATTTACTCTTTTTATTAATAAAGGAAACTAAAAAGTTATATTATAAAAATAAGTAAAATATTACTGAAAAATATTAACCCAAAAAATTTACTCTTTTTATTCTTTTTTATTAATAAAGAAAACTAAAAAGTTATATTTTATTAAATAATTAATATATTAGTCCAAAGTGTTTATTTTTAATAAAGAAAAATTTATTTATATACTTTATTAAAAAAATATTTCCAAGCCATGGATCCTGGCAGATCATTTGGTCATGGAGTTTTAATTTTTGTTAAATTTTAATTATTTAATTAATTATAATTATTTTAATTATAATTTTATTGGATTTTTCTTGAATTTTAAATTTTAAATATCATTATTTTAAAAATGTTTAAAAAAAAGAAGTTGATTTGTATATTTTTAGTACTATTTAATCATGCTTGTTTATTAATTTTAACAAAAAGGAATAAAAAGTTAACTTTGTTATCTTTAAAGAAATAATAAAAACATGTATTCCAAAATAAAAATGATTAGTTTTTTTTTTAAAATGATTTTTATTAGCTTTAATAATTAATTATAAAAGAATTTTCCTTTTTAGTTCTTATTTATTTATTAATAAAGGTGAATTAAATGAAATAAATTATATAAAGGAAAATTAATAAAAATAAAGTGGGGCTTTTTGGCCATCCACTTTAAAAATAAATAATAAATGTTAGCAAAGTTAATTAAATTAATTATTAAACAACAATAATAAAAAGTTAGTCAAGTTAATTAAATTAATTAATTAACAACAATAATAAAAAGTTAGCCAAGTTAATTAAATTAATTAACAACAATAATAAAAAGTTAGTCAAGTTAATTAAATTAATTAATTAACAACAATAACAAAAAGTTAGCCAAGTTAATTAAATTAATTATTAACAACAATAATAAAAGTTAGCAAAGTTAGTAAAGTTAGATGTTAATAACAATAAAAATAAAAGTTAGTAAGTTAGTTGAGGTAACAATAATAAGGTTAGTAGGTTAGTCATAATAATAATAATAATAAGGTTAGTCATAATAATAATAAGGTTAGTAAGTTAGTTATAATAATAACAATAAAAAGAAGGGTTAGTAATAATAACAATAATAAACAAATAAATAAACAAGTAAAAATTAAAAGGGTTAGGAATCAATTCTGCAAGAACAAAATAAAAGGTTAGTAACCAAAGTGAAAGAAATTGAAAAGATAGAGGACAAAACAAGGGTTGTACCCTTTAAAAATTAATTTGAATATGCTGAAACAGAGGTGACGGACGCGCGAAGCGCAGGGGCAGGGGGAGGCGGAGTTGGACGGGGGGTGCGGTCAGGGGCACGGTGGCGACGGCGCACGGCGGCGAAGGCGCAGGGCAGCGAGGCGGAGGGCGAATCGGCGGCGGCGGCGAAGGCACGGCGAAGGCGCGGCGAAGGCGGAGGGAGAGAAGGAGAAGAAAAAAAACGGACACGGCGGAGAGGCACGAAGGCGACGACGGCGACGTGGAGACGGCGGCGGCGTAGCTGTGACGGCGGGCGTGGGGCAGCGTGACAGAGTAAGACGGGGGCGCGGCGAGGTGAGAGAGAGAAACGGTGACAGACGGACGGGGAAGAAGATGGCTTAATCGTCAAAATGAAAAGTTTTGAGCTTTTCTGAGGAAAGGAAGGAGAGCCAGGGACTAAGGCTGTAATTTTTTCTATTTTAAAAACAGAGCTCTAAGCTTTTCTTTCTATTTTTCTCTGTGTTCAGCACAAAATTTGGGGGGCTATTTATAGAGGAAGTTTGGCTGAACTGTTGATGGATAAATTAATAAAAAATTTCAAACTTATCTATTAAATTGGTAAAATGACAATTTTAGTCCTTTACGTCTCTCAGCCTCTGGATAAGTTCCTGAAGCTTCTGATTTTGACAATTTTGTCGTTTTCTGTCAATTTGGGCCAGAAACGTCGGCAGGCCCAAAATTTTATGTGACAAACTACCAAATGCTTCTGGAACTTTCAGAATTTGTCAATTTTTCCCGAAACTTCTTAATGTTGTCATTTTTACCTCAAACTTTTAAATTTTACCTTTTTTTTTTTTGAGTTTTCTTTTTTTCTTTCAAATACACACATATATTATTTTAAATCAAATCTTCACAAAACAAAAATGTATTTTAAACTAAAAATTTTTTAGTAATAATAATAAAAATAATAATTAATTAATTTTTTTTTAATTACCTTTTTTTTTTATAAAAAAAAAATTTTCTTTTTAATGGTCGGACGAAATTGGGTGTCAACAGCTGCCCCCCTTTGCATGCTTCATGGGACATGATGTATGCAAAGTCGTTTACCAAATTTCGTTCGACCTTAGTTAGGCATTGAGAACTTTCTCGCCGCCGAAACTCTGAGGTTTAAGGAAAGATCCTTAGAACCTCTAACGATAGGAAAGGTTCTATCGTTGTAAGATGGACTGAATGATTGATTGTTTGTTTGAGGTTAAGGAAAGGTCCTTAGAACCTCTAACGATAGGAAAGGTTCTATCGTTGTAAGATGGACTGAATGATTGATTGTTTGTTTGAGGTTTAAGGAAAGGTCCTTAGAACCTCTAACGATAGGAAAGGTTCTATCGTTGTAAGATGGACTGAATGATTGATTGTTTGTTTGAGGTTTAAGGAAAGGTCCTTAGAACCTCTAACGATAGGAAAGGTTCTATCGTTGTAAGATGGACTGAATAATTGATTGTTTGTTTGAGGTTTTAGGAAAGGTCCTTAGAACCTCTAACGATAGGAAAGGTTCTATCGTTGTAAGATGGACTGAATGATTGATTGTTTGTTTGAGGTTTAAGGAAAGGTCCTTAGAACCTCTAACGATAGGAAAGGTTCTATCGTTGTAAGATGGACTGAATGATTGATTGTTTGTTTGAGGTTTAAGGAAAGGTCCTTAGAACCTCTAACGATAGGAAAGGTTCTATCGTTGTAAGATGAACTGAATGATTGATTGTTTGTTTGAGGTTTAAGGAAAGGTCCTTAGAACCTCTAACGATAGGAAAGGTTCTATCGTTGTAAGATAGACTGAATGATTGATTGTTTGTTTGAGGTTTAAGGAAAGGTCCTTAGAACCTCTAACGATAGGAAAGGTTCTATCGTTGTAAGATGAACTGAATGATTGATTGTTTGTTTGAGGTTTAAGGAAAGGTCCTTAGAACCTCTAACGATAGGAAAGGTTCTATCGTTGTAAGATGGACTGAATGATTGATTGTTTGTTTGAGGTTTAAGGAAAGGTCCTTAGAACCTCTAACGATAGGAAAGGTTCTATCGTTGTAAGATGGACTGAATGATTGATTGTTTGTTTGAGGTTTAAGGAAAGGTCCTTAGAACCTCTAACGATAGGAAAGGTTCTATCGTTGTAAGATAGATGGAATGATTGATTGTTTGTTTGAGGTTTAAGGAAAGATCCTTAGAACCTCTAACGATAGGAAAGGTTCTATCGTTGTAAGATGGACTGAATGATTGATTGTTTGTTTGAGGTTTAAGGAAAGGTCCTTAGAACCTCTAACGATAGGAAAGGTTCTATCGTTGTAAGATGGACTGAATGATTGATTGTTTGTTTGAGGTTAAGGAAAGGTCCTTAGAACCTCTAACGATAGGAAAGGTTCTATCGTTGTAAGATGGACTGAATGATTGATTGTTGAGGCAAAGGTTCCGTCCTTAAAACCTCGGCGATAGGAGCAGTCCCATCGTTGAATGAAAATTGATTGAACTTGAGGCTAAGGAGCTTTCCTTAGGACCTCGGCGAAATTTATATGAAAGCAATTAGAATTGGAATAATTTTATTCGAAAGTGTGGATCTTCATGATAGGCGAGTGCAAAAATTTAGACTTCGATAAAATGAGTGAATCTCGGCGATGATAATAACACTGACAAATTATGTAGAGGGAACGGATGTTTGGAATCAATATCCAAGGTTCATCTAATATAGATTCGCTTGTGAGATATGTCATCCGAATAAGGTTAAATCTTAACTACCCCAAAATGTTATGCCTAGTAGACCTAATAGGATGCGTCTCAAGAGTAACAAAAATTACTCTTTTCTCGGCCATTCCAACCTAAAGGCATTGTCCTATGGTTTTAATATCAGCATGGACGAAACTATCTTATAAAAAAAGAAATTCCCTGAAAAGAAAAACTGAAACGCGAAAGAAAATGCTGATAATGAAACTAAAGGACAAGAAAAACGGATCAGATCGCTTCTTTCTTCCACAATACTTCAACAGGGTGAGTAGAGGACCATTATGGGAGTGAACTGGTCGGGAAAGACTGTCGTGTCCAGTCTATCTGAATCATTGCTGGATCTGGTTCAGGAACAAAAGCTTGTATTTTATCTAGCAATTCTTCAGCAGTTGTTGCGGATATTATGATTCGCCGTGCCACTCTTGATATGAAATTCTTCTGCATAGCATAATCCATAAAAGCTATCAGACCTGTAAAGAAATTGTTAACATTTAAAAGCCCAATGGGTTTCTTATGCAAATTAAGTTGGGCCATGGAAGCAATTTGAAAGACTTCTCCCAATGTGCCAAAACCACCTGGTAGAGCGATAAAAGCATCAGCATTTAAAAGCATTTGTAACACACGCTCTTGCAAATTTTTAACCACTAATTCTTCTCCAATCGTGCCCCCAGAAACAAATTTCAAAGGTCCAGGGATGATGCCCAAAACTTGACTTCCTCCTAAAGATGCTGCTGATGCTACACCTCTCATTAATCCGACACTACCTCCTCCATAAACTAAATGTATTTTTCGTTCAGCTAATACTCTACCCAAATGGTTGGCTGCCTTTAAATACTCTTCATCTTTTTCAGGAAAAGCCCCAGAAAATACACAAATACTTCGGGGTTTACGAGTGGAGGTTTTCTCCATTCCTATCCTTACCCATGTGAGAAAAGATGAAAAGAGGATATATTTATAGAGATGAAAAGATAAAGTAATAATTTTATTCTCAAGAGTGGATACATTATTGCCAGCTATACACAGTAGTCACGACTATGGCTCAGGTCAGGAGTGGGTACATTATCGTCAAAAGAGGAGGAAAATTTCAAAAGCAACTAAAATATACAGTAGTCGCGATTGTAGCTTATGTCAGGAGTAGGTACGTGATTGTCGGAAGTGAAGGAAAATTTCAAAAGTGGCAGCTATATACAGTAGTCCGTGTCAGGAGTGGGTACATTATTGCCAAAGGAGGAGGAAAATTTCAAAAGCGACAGCTAGCATGTACAGTATCGTGACTTTGGTTCACGTCAGGAATGGATACATTATTACCAAAAGGGGAGGAAAATTTAAAAAGCGACAGCTAGCACGTACAGTAATCATGACTTTGATCCTCGTCTTCCACTGGCTTTGCGTCCAGTAATGGCTTCAACGCTTTCTATGAATCGGTGATTTGCATCTCATCTAGCTTTCTCACAAACTGGCAAACAGGGTCGTTTAGGGTCAGATTCCCAAGACTGTAACGATCTCGTTCTTTTTGGAAAATTATCCATAATCCAACAACCTCAAATTGCACTATTCCGCAAGAATGCGCTTCAAGAACCTCTCGGATATCTTCCAGAGATTCCTTACGCAAGCCATTCTTGATGAATTTTATTCTATCTTCACGATTTCTGGTAATCACTCCTGGAGAACGACATTTAGCACCGCAAATCCACCATCCACAATTATGACAGACGCCTAGCCTCTTTGCTCTTCTCTTTTTGGCATAAGCGATTTTACCAAAGCCGGGCATACGGGGAAAGAACGCATCTGGAACTTCACCAGCCGAACGAACCTTAGCTTCGATTAGCCATCGCACATTATCAGGAATGCCTTTGTGCATAAATACTCTGAATCGTTCACATCTAGCTTGATAAATCTTTTTAAGAACATTTATTGGGAAGGAAGGAAAATACTTTCGTAGGGCGGAAAGAGAATACTCCATTGATGAAGGAGGCAAAGAAAGAAATTAGTGATTGTAGGAAACGAAAATAACTAACACATATTTATAGTGATGAAAGGGATAATGCGTTAATTACACTTACAGAAGCAAGTACATTATTGTCAAAAGAAAAGCCAAATGATAGCTTATATGTACAGGAATCATGACCGTGGCTCTCATCTTCCACTGATTTATGTCCAGTAATGGCTTCAATGCTTTCTATAAGTCGGGGATTTGCTTCCCATCCAGTTTTCTTACAAACTGACAAATAGGGTCGTTTAAAGTTACATTCCCAAGACTGTAACGGTTTCGTTCTTTATGGTAAGTCCTCCATAAACCGATAATTTCACCTTGCACTTTTCCACAAGAATGCGTTTCAAGAGTCTCTCGGATATCTTCCAGAGATTCCTTACGCAGGCCATTCTTAATGAATTTTCTTTTATCTTCACGATTTATGGAGATGTATCCTAAAGAGCGACATTTAGTATTACAATTCCATCGCTTACATTTATAACACACGCCTAGTCTCTTTGCTCTTCGCCTTTTGGCATAACGGCTTTTACCTAAACCGGGCATGCGGGGCATAAATGCATCTGGAACTTCACCCGCCAGACGGACCTTAGCTTCAATTATCCATTGCACATTATCGGGAATGCCTTTGCGTGTAAAAACTCTGATTCTTTCACATCTGGCAAGGTAGATCTTTTTAAGGACTTTTATTGGAAGGGAAAGAAAGTATTTTCGCAGTGCAGAAAGAGTAGAATCCATTGATGAGAGAAGAATTTGAGAGAAGAGGGAAATGAATCAGTTATTGTAGGAGACTGGAATAACCGACTTTAGAAGTCACGGGGTATCTTATCCGCTGCTTAATCAGAAGGAAGAACAAGCATTTATAGTGATGAAAAGGGATAACGTGTCAATTACACGTAGGGAAGCCTGTACATCTGTCAAAAGAAAATGCAAACTTTTTCAAATATAACAAACTGTATGTACAATAATTGTGACTGTGGCTCACATCTTCTACTGGTTTTACGTCCAGTAACGGCATTAACGGCTTCTATGAGTCGAGGATTTGCTTCCCATCCAGTTTTCTTACAAGCTGGCAAACATGGTCATTTACAGTCAGATTCCCGGGACTGTAACGGTTTCGTTCTTCATGAAAAATGCTCCATAAACCAAGAAGTTCACGTGGCACAGATCCACAAGAATGCATCTCAAGAGTCAATTGGATATCATCCAACGAGTCCTTACTCAGGCCATTCTTAATGAATCGTATTTTATCTTCTCGATTATCAGAGATCATCCCTAAAGAACGACATTTAGTATTACAAGTCCACCGTCCACATTTATGGCAGACTTGTAACCTTTTCGCTCTTCATTTTTTGGCATAAGAGCTTTTGCCTATACCAGGCATGTGAGACAAAAATGCCTCTGGGATTTCACCTGCCAGACGAACCTTGGCTTCGATTAACCACCGCACATCTTCAGGGATTCCTTTGTGCATCAGAACTCTTAATCGTTCACAGCGAACTTGGTAGATCTTTTTGAGAATGTTCATTGGGAGAGAAGGAAAATATTTTCGTAAGACAGAAAGAGTAGGATCCATTTTCTAGAGGGAAGTAAAAGAAAGAAGAGAGGAAGGAATCAGTTATTATGGGCAACTGAGAGAACCGACTCGAGAGTCACGGAATACCGTATCCGCCGCTTAACCGGAAAAGTAGATCCTACTTTATTTTGATGTGAATGATATTTCTTATCTTTGATATTCCATCTAGCTGACGTTGATCGAGTCCTTGATTATTGAATCTTTTGTCCGCTTTTGACAAAGTTTCAACGACAATATTTCTTGATGTCTGCCTTATCTTTGACCATAGCTATTTCTTATCTTGGATGCTGCTAAGCTGGCATCAATCCTGTCCTTCCAGGTGTAGCCTCGATTATTGAATCAATTGCCAGGCTTTTGACAATATTGTCTACTTTATATTTTTTTGATATCTGCCTTATCATTGGCTATAGCTATCTCTTATCTTGAATACTACTAGCTGGCGTCAATCCTATCCTTCTAGGTGTAGCCTCGATTATTGAATCGGTAGCCAAGCTTTTGACAATATTGTCTACTTTATCCTTGAATTCCTGATGCGGGTTGGTTCCGCATATTAGCTGTGTATCCAGTGATAGATTGGTAAGAGCTGATGACATTGAGATCTCAGCTTATATTGCTATAACTGTGCTGTGAATGTGATTCTCGTTTGGTCCTTGTTATGTAAAGGCTATGTATGCATGATATGAAATGCATGAATGCAGAGCATGTGTAACTAATGGCTTTTTTTTGTATGGATCTAGTTCTTTATGTCTTTGTTTTACTGGATCCTCTTTGTGATGGCTTTCTTGGACTATCATTGAATCTCTTTATGCTTTCCAGCTTTTGTTCGCTGCCTCAAAAGCCCAACTCTTTTCAAAATCCTCTTTCTTTGACTTGTTCTTTGAATTTTGGCCTCAATTTCTTTAAAGTTGGCCCGCCTCATAATTTATATCTCTTTCGGGTACTCATCCATTGTCATGGATTTGATACCATCAAAGGCTTTATTTTCAATGTCTGCTTTGCCCCTTTTCTTGTGACCGTGCCGACACTTACTTATTCCCATGTTATAATCTGAATGATTGCTCTTCCTTGAACTCATGTTTTGATCCATAAGACTTGCCCCCTTGTCTATTGAACTTCTTTGTTGGCGGTACTCCTCTTACGCTTCGTAGAGACTACTTTGTCCCCCTGAATATGGTGTTTACGTGGAAAGAGATATCATCTCGCCTTTGATTTAACAGAAGGTCGAGCATTTCTAGACCTTTGTGATGGCACTTGATCGTAAATTTCTCTTACAAGAACCACATCTTATTAAAGAAAGACTCAAGCTATCTCCTCACTTTTAAGTCTACATACATTAATGAATAATGGTTTGGCCTTAAAGAAAAACTTTCATCAATTTGCAAAGCTTGACAAAGTAATTTACGGTCTTTGTTTTTAATTAAAATATCCTGCCATTCTTCCCTTTCCAACTTGAAGACATAAACTGTGCAAGGCAATAAGGTAGAAACATGATTCACAATAATAGCCTTTTAACTGACTGAGGATGATATCGAGAGGTAAATGTTAGGTGTGAGGAAAGTTAAGTTTGAATGTTTTTTTTTTTGTGGCAGTCTTTTAGCTGAATGAGAATAATATTAAGAGGTAAATATTAGGTCTGAGTAAAGTTAAGTTTGAGTGGTGTGAAAGAAGGGTCTTTTAATACTACTCGTGAGCAGTATTAAATAAGGTAGAAACATGATTCACAATGATAGTCTTTTAACTGAATGAGGATGTTCGGTTTGAGAAAAGTTAAATTTAAGTGGTGTGGAAGAAGGGTCTTTTAATACTACTTGTGAGCAAATTTGATTATGGTGAAAAACTCAATAGTGATGACCTCAACTTGCCACTCTTTCCAGAAAGTTAGACCTCATCTGTTGCCCCCTAACTATTGTGATCTTTATGCATGCTTGGTTCGAGGGTTGCTTTTGTGTTCTAAACCGCCTTTGCCGGTTTTCAGTCTAGAATCCATAGCTCACTTTTTTTCTTTTTTTTTCTTTTGCTCTAGTTTGAGCCCTTTTTCCTTTTTTTGTTTTGTTTTGTTTTTTTTTTTTTGTTTTTTTTGTTTTTTGTTTTTTTGTTTTTTTTTTTTTTTTTGTGAGCTATGATGATGACATACTTGATAACTCTCTTGAAGTGAGATGACTCAAGTGGCCTTGCTTGCTCGTGCTTGTTCTCAGTCTTTTTTGGTTTTGAATTTTCCCTTATTGTCTTTTGATGGAAGGGATGAATTTCTTTTCTTTGTTGGAATTTGTGTTGCGGAAAACTGAGAATCTTTTTTTTTTGTATTGAGCATTTGTGAGAATTGGGAGGCCACTGAAGTCATTTAATATGAGAGCTACCTTGTTTGGAAGCTAACTTCAGACTTCTTGCAAGGATGTTGATAACCACTATGAATTCTTTTTTTGAGAGTTGGGGTGCAACATATGAAATCCTTCTTACTAGATTTGACAGCACTTTCAAGATCGCCACTATTAAATCTCCCTTAACTTTTTATTTTCACCCACGAGTAGTATCGTTTTCAAAGTAAAGTGTGATAGCAATAATGGATAGTATTTTGGAAAGGAGTAAGAGATGGATATAAAAACGGAATTTTTGGTAAGAAGTGATAGAATGTGTAGGTGTAATAATTGAATTTTTGGTAAAAATTGGTAGAATGTGTAGATGTAATAATGGAATTAAAAAGTGGTAGAATGCACACATAACATCTTTTTGTTGGAGAACAAAAAGAATTACCGGTTGTCGAAAAGTAAAGTGTGATAGCAATAATGGATAGTATAATGGCAAAGAGTGTAAAAATGGAAAGTAGTAGAATGCACGCATTACATCTTTTTGTTGTACCAGAAAAAGAATACCAGGTGTCCATCTAACAAAGACTACACCCTAGATTCTGGACTAAATCTAGGAGATTTTTACTATTAGATTACTTTTGCAAGCTTTCAAAGATACAAGTTTATTCAAAGGATTCCCTGTCATTCAAAAGTGTGTGCGGACTATTAGGTCAGATCTGACTTGGAGCCCTTCCAAAATTAATGTAATTCCAGCTCAAAATCTTCACTTTCAATTACCAATCACATCAGGCCTAGCAACTTGGACTCGGCCAACTGTTGGACCTTGAGTTTCAGTACCACAAAATTTTCAGTTACATTTGGGATTTGGGTCACACCAACTTAGAAGAGGAGGCCATTTGATCTTTGCTACCGTTGGTATGGATGATAGCAGAATGTCTTCACCAGCAAAGACTGTGATTAACTTTCCTTCAAAAATGAATTTCATTTTTTGGTGTAATGAGGAGGGAATTGCTCCGGCCATATGAATCCATGGTCTTCCCAACAGACAAGTATAAGAAGGATTAATGTCCATAACTTGGAATGTGATATGAAAGACACAAGGGCCGATCTCTATTGGCAGCTCTATTTTTCCAACGACATTTCTATTCGTCCCGTCAAATGCTTGAATAGTGATATGACTGTAGTTGAGGTATGATGGGTCTAAACCAATCTTATGTAAGGTTTCGAGTGGCATTACATTTAGAGCTGACCCATTGTCGATAAGAACTCTAGCCATAATCCGATCTTTGTATTTGACCGAAATATGTAGGGCCTTAGAGTGACCCCTTCCTTCTGCTGGTATCTCATCGTCAGTGAATGTGATGAGATTTTGTGCCGTGATGTTGTTGACGAGGTGGTCAAAATTATTCACTGAAATATCTGGCTCAACATAGGCCTTATTCAAGACTTTGAGGAGGGTTTCTCGATAAGCATCAGAGCTTATGAGTAGTGAAAGTATGGAGATCTTTGTTGGCAGGTGGTTTAACTGCTCCACGGCGCTGTACTCACTTTGCTTCATGAGTTTGAGGAACTCAGTAGTTTGTTCATCTGTCACCTCTTGAGACATCTTTTGCTCTTTGGATGTATCTGTATCTAGAGGCTCACTTGTTGGGTCTGTGACGTTCTTATCTTGTCGAAGCTTGTACATTTGTTCTGGAGAGTAACATGGACCACTTCTAGTCATACTCCTAACTTCTAACGGAGTTGATGTGATGTTGGAAGTGTAATCATGGCTCCATGGAACAACCTTGTCTAATTTGTAGAGGAATGACATCGGGACTCGAGTTCTTAAAGGCTTGACAATAGATTTTGAAATTGGTATAACTAGTGGTTTTGGCATAGCATTGACTTCCCGTTCTTTAGTGATCATATTTACATCATCGTCTTTATCCGACGTAGAAATGATGAGTTAGGATGAGTCCATGAGCCTTTGTAGACTTTCACGGAATTCTGAGCATTCTTGGATAGAATGACTTTTACTGTCATGAAAGTCACACCAGTCCTCATCTTTGACTTCTTCATGTTTAAAAGAAGACTTCCGGATGATAACCCCTTCTTTCAGAAGGCATGAATATACATGCTTAAGAGGGGTTATGATATCGTTGACTGACTTCTTTATCGGCTGGTGTTCTTCTATTACATTGACTGGTTTTGATTGATAAGGCGGCAATGGATTGTGAGCGATGTTTGGTTCATCGGAAAAGTCCAACCATTTTGACTCGATTAATTGTTGGACTGTACGTTTCAATGCTATGCAATTTTTCAGGCCATGGCCTGTAACGCCATCATGATATGGGCAAGTTATGTTGGGGTCATACCACCTTGGATATGGGGGTTTGAATGGCTTTGTAGGAATTGGACAGATGAATTGTCTTTTAATGAGTTTTGGATACAACTCAGTGTAAGTCATAGGAATTGGTGCAAAGACTTCTCTTTGTCTTTGTGCAGGTACTGGAGGGGTCAGAACAGGTGGCTGTAATTGATTAGGCCTGTGGACAGGATAATTGTTGGGCCAATTGGTAGAATAGGATAGGCGAGGCCCGGTAGCCACAGTACCTACGAGGGGAATCTCTCTTCCGCGTCCTATTTGTTGTACTTCGTCCTCCTTTCTTCTAGATGGTCCTTCTCTTTTCATAGGATCATTAAAGGACTCGGTAATCTTCCCGGTCCTAATCCCATGCTTGATCCTTTCTCCAGACATGACGACGTCAGAGAAATTAGCTGCTGAATTGCCAATGAGTTTGTCATAATATGGGTGCTTCAGTGTCTGAACAAATAAAGTAAGCATTTCTCTTTCTGTCATGGGTGGCTGAACTTGTGCTTCTTTGATGGGAACTTGAATTGCTTTCCCCTTGATTAGCTCCATCAATTGTCTTATTTGTTCGGCCATACCTTCTATCTTGGATTCTATCTGTATGAGACGTCGTTCGATTTGGTTTGCCATTAATCTTGTTTGTAGCAGAGTTGAATATCGGTGTTGAGGTCCAATTTTATCCTTTTAAAAGTAAGATTTATTTTATTAGACTCTACACGTATGTGATTTATGCAATGGATGCCTGCATGCAATAAGTGAGTTTGATTATCTAATATCATGGAACTTCAAGACTTTTAGTTGTCATTATAAAGACCAAAAAGTTAGCATAATTTGATGCGTGGTTTTGATGCATGAAGAATAATTGCACAAGAAAGATAAGGTTATTAATAAGTTAAATAGCAATTAACAACTCATGAAGTATTATGGATAAACAAGTTAAAACCATACGAAGAAAAGTGTAGATTAACAACACAGCATAACAAGGATATACTTATGGCCTTGGTAAAATGGTAGAAATTCTATGGTCAGTTCTATGGTTAAGTGGGGAGTTCTATATGCATAAGGTGGCTTATCAAAAAGGCAAGGGATAGTTCCCGAATCCCGTCACTAAATTATAGTGACAGCTCGATTCCTTACCCTCTAGGGTTTATGTAAGGAATGGATTAATTCGAGTCGTAGCTTTTCGTGGGCCCATGCAGAGACTAACCGTCTCAGAAGGCAATACACTACTTTGCTACTTTGAAACCGGTGAAAGCTTGGAGACCATGGCCTCTCAAGGACAACAACACCAATTCCGCTTAGAAAGAACGTGTTCGCTTTGAAGAAGCTCGGGTATAGAGCTTCATATTGTGAATGCATAATGCATGTTTACCTAAGTAAATATAACATATAAATCCACATAAATATAAGCAAAGCAAATCAAAACAAATCAACTTGTAGGCTCGACTCACTAACGTCGCGTCCCCAGCGGAGTCGCCAAGCTGTGGCAACGTCGGGTTTTCGGGAGTTGCCACCAATCTGTTTACCTAGGTTGATTGGACACCTTAAAATTGGTCTGCGAGAGTTCGGGGATCGGGAGTACGGTTACGCTAAAACAACTTTGTTATAGCGCACAAAATTGGCACCTTAGTTGATTTTAATTTTGTTTTGCTTTGCTTTTAGAAAATATTCAGTTAATTTTCAAACTAAAAATTTTAACTGAATTAATTGGATGTGAATTTTTAAATTAATTTATATAAATTTTGATACCTCCGAACCATGGACTCTGCCGAGTCACTTGGACACGGAAGATTTGATTCCGAACCATGGACTCTGCCGAGTCACCCGGACACGGAATTTGATGAAATTTTAAAGAATTTAATCCATATCGTTAATATAGATTTTTACCTTTTTATTTAATTTATTTAAAAAGGTTGATATTTTCTAAACCGTAGATCCTGCCGGATCATGCGGATATGGAAATTATTTATAGTTAATTATTATTTTATTATTTTATGGAATCAATTATTAGTTTAACTTATAAGTCTTTTTTATTAAATTTGTTAATGATTTTAAAAAAAATCTTTCTTTTTTATATCTTATTATTCTTTTCTTTCTTTTCTTTTCTTTTCTTTATCTTTTTGATTTTTATCTTTCTCTTATCTTTCTTTTCTTTTTCTTATCTGATTTTTCTTGTTTAATGAAGGATATTTATTATTTAAAGAATTACTCAATTTATAAAAGAATTAAAAAAATAATTAATTTTTTATTTAATAAGAAGTTAATTTAAAGGAATCAAAGAGTTTAAAAATAAAAATCTTTGATCATGGTACGGGGCGTTGTCACTCAGCCAGACCCTCTTCACCAGGTGAAGCAGCTTAAAAGCGGGCACGAGACAGTTTCCAGCCAATATACCATGAACTAAATTTTTTTTTTTTTTTTACTTAACAACATGGTTCAGATTTATTTTACATATATATTTTTATGGCTAATTTCTTTAAATGAAATGAGTTTAACCATAAAATAAAGAAAAATTAAATAACAATAAATAAAGTGGAGGTTTTCTTCTTTTTTTTTTATTATTTTATTTATTTATTTTTGTTATTTTTGAAATCATTTGACTAAGATTTTTATAAAGGAAACAAAAAGTTATATCTTTTCATTATTTTAAAAGAAATAAGTAAAATATTACTGAATAAAATATTATCCTAAAATTTTTATTCTTTTTATTCTTTTTTATTAACAAAGAAATCTAAAAATTATATTTTATTATTTTAAAAGAAATAAATAAAATATTACTGAAAAATATTAACCCAAGAATTTACTCTTTTTATTAATAAAGGAAACTAAAAAGTTTTATTATAAAAATAAGTAAAATATTACTGAAAAATATTAACCCAAAAATTTTACTCTTTTTATTCTTTTTTATTAATAAAGAAAACTAAAAAGTTATATTTTATTAAATAATTAATATATTAGTCCAAAGTGTTTATTTTTAATGAAGAAAAATTTATTTATATACTTTATTAAAAAAATATTTCCAAGCCATGGATCCTGGCAGATCATTTGGTCATGGAGTTTTAATTTTTGTTAAATTTTAATTATTTAATTAATTATAATTATTTTAATTATAATTTTATTGGATTTTTCTTGAATTTTAAATTTTAAATATCATTATTTTAAAAATGTTTAAAAAAAAGAAGTTGATTTGTATATTTTTAGTACTATTTAATCATGCTTGTTTATTAATTTTAACAAAAAGGAATAAAAAGTTAACTTTGTTATCTTTAAAGAAATAATAAAAACATGTATTCCAAAATAAAAATGATTAGTTGTTTTTTAAAATGATTTTTATTAGCTTTAATAATTAATTATAAAATAATTTTCCTTTTTAGTTCTTATTTATTTATTAATAAAGGTGAATTAAATGAAATAAATTATATAAAGGAAAATTAATAAAAATAAAGTGGGGCTTTTTGGCCATCCACTTTAGAAATAAATAATAAATGTTAGCAAAGTTAATTAAATTAATTATTAAACAACAATAATAAAAAGTTAGTCAAGTTAATTAAATTAATTAATTAGCAACAATAATAAAAAGTTAGCCAAGTTAATTAAATTAATTAACAACAATAATAAAAAGTTAGTCAAGTTAATTAAATTAATTAATTAACAACAATAACAAAAAGTTAGCCAAGTTAATTAAATTAATTATTAACAACAATAATAAAAGTTAGCAAAGTTAGTAAAGTTAGATGTTAATAACAATAAAAATAAAAGTTAGTAAGTTAGTTGAGGTAACAATAATAAGGTTAGTAGGTTAGTCATAATAATAATAATAATAAGGTTAGTCATAATAATAATAAGGTTAGTAAGTTAGTTATAATAATAACAATAAAAAGAAGGGTTAGTAATAATAACAATAATAAACAAATAAATAAACAAGTAAAAATTAAAAGGGTTAGGAATCAATTCTGCAAGAACAAAATAAAAGGTTAGTAACCAAAGTGAAAGAAATTGAAAAGATAGAGGACAAAACAAGGGTTGTACCCTTTAAAAATTAATTCGAATATGCTGAAACAGAGGTGACGGACGCGCGAAGCGCAGGGGCAGGGGGAGGCGGAGTTGGACGGGGGGTGCGGTCAGGGGCACGGTGGCGACGGCGCACGGCAGCGAAGGCGCAGGGCAGCGAGGCGGAGGGCGAATCGGCGGCCGCGGCGAAGGCACGGTGAAGGCTCGGCGAAGGCGGAGGGAGAGAAGGGGAAGAAAAAAAACGGACACGGCGGAGAGGCACGAAGGCGACGACGGCGTGGGGACGACGGCGACGTGGAGACGGCGGCGGCGTAGCGGTGACGGCGGGCGTGGGGCAGCGTGACAGAGTAAGACGGGGGCGCGGCGAGGTGAGAGAGAGAAAGAGAGAAACGGTGACAGACGGACGGGGAAGAAGATGGCTTAATCGTCAAAATGAAAAGTTTTGAGCTTTTCTGAGGAAAGGAAGGAGAGCCAGGGACTAAGGCTGTAATTTTTTCTATTTTAAAAACGGAGCTCTAAGATTTTATTTCTATTTTTCTCTGTGTTCAGCACAAAATTTGGGGGGCTATTTATAGAGGAAGTTTGGCTGAACTGTTGATGGATAAATTAATAAAAAATTTCAAACTTATCTTTTAAATTGATAAAATGACAATTTTAGTCCTTTACGTCTCTCAGCCTCTGGATAAGTTCCTGAAGCTTCTGATTTAGACAATTTTGTCGTTTTCTGTCAATTTGGGCCAGAAACGTCGGCACGCTCAAAATTTTATGTGACAAACTATCAAATGCTCCTGGAACTTTCAGAATTTGTCAATTTTTCCCAAAACTTCTTAATGTTGTCATTTTTACCTCAAACTTTTAAATTTTACCTTTTTTTTTTTTTGGAGTTTTCTTTTTTTCTTTCAAATACACACATATATTATTTTAAATCAAATCTTCACAAAAAAAAAATGTATTTTAAAGTAAAAATTTTTTAGTAATAATAATAAAAATAATAATTAATTAATTTTTTTTAATTACCTTTTTTTTTTTATAAAAAAAAATTTTCTTTTTAATGATCGGACGAAATTGGGTGTCAACAGTTTCGGCCACTCAACCTACTCTATGAATTCTTCCACTGGATGCCCCATGTCAAATATACTATTTTTTACTTTGTTTCCAATTTATTATTTAAATTTCAATATATATAGACTACCCTTTTTCTTATTTAAATCTAATTAATAGAAACTTGGTATGAAAATATGATATATATTATAATATGCATAAAAATATAATATGTTCATATATCTGTATAAATATAATGTGTATAAATATAATAATAATGTGTATAATATTTATACGTATTAGTATATATGTATTATGGTAAATATATATTATGATATATTGTATAAATATATATAAATATAAATATCAATGTAATATAAATATGCATATTATTATTATTATTATTATTATTATTATTATTATTATAAATACTATTATTACTTTCTAAAATTGCAAAAATATATTGGTTCAATAGAACCATATTCCAACAGTTTAGAATTTTCAACAGCCTTTGCATTGGAAATTTCCAATGACCTCACATTGGAAATTAAAATTTTGAAATTCTCAACGGCTAGGTTTCCAACGATTCAACGTATTAGAAATTTCCAACTATCAAGCCGTTAGAAAATATTGTCTTCAAAATTTATGAATTTTCAAATGGCTCATTGTGTTTGAATTTTTTGGCCATTGGAAATTGGCCTTTTTTCAGTAGTGTTCCATGCCCAAGAATTACTACCCATCGTTTAGCCTCACCTCACTCAATTGTTCAGCATTGATAGTTATGTTAGATTTAGGGTAAAATACATATTTAGTCCATCAACTTTAAGAGTCATCCTAAAGTAGTCCCTTAATTCTAAAAATAACTATTAAAGTCCTCTAACTGAACTAGTGTGTTCTATTTTGGTCCCTACCATCAGTTTCACTGTTATTTCGGATGAAAATTGCCTACGTGGCACCCATACTGCCACATAGCCACCTCTTCTATGATAGTAAGTGACTAAACTGAAAGAATAAAAATTTTAGACTAAATTGATACAAACGCATAATTCTAAGCTCTTAAGGCATAGTTTAACCCTAATAGGCCGCCGCCTACCTCTGCCGAGCACTCCACCGTCGGCCCTCCCTCGATTCCCACTCATTCGCCATCCACCAAGTCCTCAATCCATCCTCTTTCTCTCTCCTCTCCTTTACCCTCCCTTCCTTTTGACCTTGCTATGATTTTTGGCCAACAACAGTGCCCAAATCACGATTTCACCGACAACAAAGTTGATTCAGGTGAATGGCGGGCTTCGGCCCCAAATTTCTCTCCTTTCACATTTTCTACTTTGTCCTCTCTCTTTTCTCATCCCCTTTGTTCCCATTGTCGGCCAACACCTCTGCGATCTCTACCTCAACGGTGGCTGGATAACCTCACGTCGTTCTTCTCAAAGTACCCAATAGCGTCCGACGGAGAATCGAGAAGAACTCGTTCCTCTATTTCTCGTTCATTTCCTCGCTGCTCCTTGCGATCGGTTGACTCGATCATAGTTCAAGGGAAGGAGAGAGGGAGAGGCATAGGTGGCTGACGGTGTATCGATGGAAAGGGGGCTGAGGTGGGCGGCGTCAACTGTTTGAATCGGAGAAGATTTGGGGAAAAAGATTTAGGTTAAACTATGCCTTAGGACCTTTGGATTATGCATTTACGTCATTTTAGTCAGATATTTATTTTTCTTTCAATTTAGCCACTTACTGTCATGAAAAGAGTAGCCACGTGGCAGTATGGTTGCTATGTAGGCAATTTTCATCCAAACTAACAGCAGAACTGACGGTAGGAACCAAAATAGGATCGTTAATTGAGTTAAGGGACTTTAATAGTCACTTTTACAGTTAAGAGACCACTTTAGGATGACCCTTAAATTTAGGAGACTAAATATAAATTTTGTCCATTAGATTTATAACCCTAAAAAGGTGGAGCCTGTTTATGGACTTTGGAAGAAGGGAAAAAGTCCAAAAAAGGGTGACAAGTAAAGAACAATAGTCATCGATCAGCGGTGGGGCTTGGACCTTAGTTTTATAAGAATTTATGAATTGATGTCAAGGAAGTCAAGTCATTCGCTTTCATTTGTATGCAAACATGGAAATCTCAACTTAGTTTCATAAAATCTGAGAATTTTATCACAAAAGCCTTGGGCTAAGTGACTAAAAAGTCATTAGAAAAGTTATATATTCATTGCTTTTTGTATGATTTTTATTTGTTGCTTTCGTGCATCTATTTTGTAGTACTGATATTTCATAATATAAACTATTAGATGTTTGCTTAATGCCCCCGTTTGATATCGGTTGACTCAAAATTTACAAAATAAAAAATTTAACCCTTTGATATAGGTTCTAAGCAAACAGTCGAAAGTTTCTTTTGGCTGTCATACAAATGTGATACAGCCCTGTCCTTTGGCTTTGCCAGCGATAATAACACTACAATTGACTTCAAGTTGAGGGACCAACTCAACTTGATGGACTGAGTTGGAGGGCTTTTTGGGTAATAATCCCATGGAAAATAGTTCGAAATTCTTAGGCCATTGAATTTCCAAGTTGAAATATAAAAGCAGTAGAGACGGAAATATTGAAAAGAAACAACGTGAAAAGTTATAAATTTTTTTGCCCTAAAAAGGAAAATATACACATGATATGCACAATTTCGTGAGCTCCAAACAATTAGGCACATGTCACCAAGAATGAAAGAATTAATCAATGAAATTATCTAAAGAAAATGAGTGGGTTAATGATCGAATGAGATTCTATTCTTTTGCGGTGGTCATCGGAGAAGGGCATGAGAATGCTTTAATAAGTGGTTGATAGGTTGGCTTCCTTGAGCTTTACATAAAATATTCTTCACCCTTTCGCCCATCTGCATGCCAAACAAAAACATTCCACACACAATATTAGTCACAAATCTTTGATTAATTCAACAGAAAATTGTGATTAGTTTAAAAATAAATCATAGATCATCATCAAAATATACATTTAAAGGAATGAAACCTCCAAATACACACACACACGCACCAATTATTTAGTACTTGATACTGTATATTTGTAAAAGTTAGAGGTGAAAATGAAGAAACACATCAAGTTGTGACTCCATTTAGACCTCATTAGTGACTCATTTAAACTATTAGCAAGTCAAATAAAAACAAAATTTTAAATTTGATACGAAATTTGAACGATGCTCAATTAATTTATTGCTTAGTGCAGGTCAGCTCAATTTAGTTTTTTCATTTAGTTTAGACGAACAACTCAAGCTTGATCAATTAAAAGTTCATCCATAACTCGTCATATTATTTTCAATTCAAATATGAACAAAATATCAAATTCGATAAATATTTCATATTGAACATGATCAGTTTAATGCTCAACTTGACTAGTTCGTTTTTAGCTAGTGAAAGTTGGAAAATCAGCAAAGAAGTACCAAGAAATTGCATTAATGTTGGAGCTAATTCAACTCTTACCTTGCCGAAACTTCTTGTATTATAGGGGACTGTTCTCTGGTAACCTGAGGAAGTTGGTGGGGATTTTCGATTGGTTTCGTCTGATCTGTTTAATAGTTTCCCATTGCTTGCTCTACTTCTTGTTGTTACTGATGGAAGACTCCTCCAACTCCCATTTAGCACACTGGGTAAGCTCGATTCCTATAATTAGGATACAGGCTCATATCAAATTCACCCAACAAGTTTTTCTTCAGGTTTTTTTCAAGAAAAGGGTTCTTATTAGGGCATACCAGAAAGAGCACAGTTGCACAGCTTTTTAGAACCTCCATGTTCATTCGAACATCGTCAAGACTTCTGTGCCAACAAAAGTTTCATGTAAAACGTTAGTGTAGATATCGAACACACAAATGTACAAAATTTGATGGATGGTCTCAAGGTTTGTCTTTCTTGTGGGTGTTGGCCCATTTATTTGGACTCCCCTCGTTTTTGAAACCCAACTGTGGCCTAGAACTTATAATAAAAAAGAAAGAAAGAATGGAAAAGGTTTTTCATGCCCAGCTTCTGGTGAGAAGGTTTTAGCTTTTCAGGCGGCTTTGCAGCCCAATATTTTGGCCCATCCAACAATTTCAACAGAGAGGATATTGGGCCTGCAAAATGGTTCAAACATTCAAAACAAAAGAATTTACCTGTGCTTTTGCTGACCAAGCCCAAAATACGTAGCTAAACTCGCCATCTGCATGATAGGGAAAAAAAAAAAAAAAAAGAGGGAAGAAAATAAATCAAAGTAAAAAAATCGAATTCTTGTTCTTCAAGCAAGCACTCGAGAACACGAAAGCAGAGAACCGAAAAACAAAAACAAGAAAAAAAAAATGAAGAGCTTGTTTTTCGTTTGAGAAAAAAAAAGTAATACATGCAATTTACCTTCATGTTACCAGCTCTCCGGCCAAATCTCTCCGCCAATACATCCAAAGAATCAATTACTCCAACCGGCACCGGTGCCGGATAGCCGATCTCGGTGAACGCCTCTTTGATCCGAACGCAATCAAACCTCTGTATATTATGGCCGGCCCATATCCTTCCATGCAAAATGCTAAAAATTTTATCGGCAACTTGTTCGAATCTTGGCGCATTCGCGACGGCTTCTCTAGTAATGCCGCCGCTTCTGCCGGACCTTGACGCGACGGCCGACAAGTCATTAGGCCTAATCAATGTTGTGTAGCTCTCTAGCTCCACCAACTTTCTCGGGCACACCACAATCGCACCAAATTCCAACACCCAGAACCGCTGCCCGCTCCGGTTCGGTACGGTCGTTTCGAGGTCGAAGAACACAATCTCTTTATCCATTTCTAACTGCCTGATTTTCAGGCTGTTCTGGGTTTCTGATTCGTGTGGTTTTTTATGTCGTTTTAAGGGTGTTATAAATGAGGATGGTGAGAGGAAGAAGAAGGGAATTCTTGGAATAAGAGATAAGATTGACTTGTAGTTCAAGTCAATGGTTTTTACGCTGCTGGGCTGGAAGAGGTCCTTAGCCTGTTGCAGGAATAGCAAGTTAAGGGCAAGGGTTACGTTTCTGTTCTGTCTCTCTGGACTAAAATGTTCTTTAAAAAATTCATTCAGAGTTCAGACAATGAACGAGTTTTATTTCCCTCATGACTAAAGGGGATTCCAAATTATGTTCATTTTTCTTTTTTGGAAACCTGGTTTGGGTGGCAATCGAGGTTTCCCAGTGGATTAAACTACCGAGCAAAACCAAAAACATTTACCAATGCTGGCGTCTTTGATGAGATTACCGGTTTGCAAGGAAGATCCCGTGGAACATTCTGTTTTCTGCAGTTGATGGAATCATTACGCAAGGTTTTCAAGATTAAAGAAGAAAAAACAGCGCTTTCCTGATGTAGCTGATTGGCTACAAAATTTCTCACGTGCTCCTGCTAATTTGGTGTCTAATAGTAAAGGAGCAGAATGTGAGAAAGAAAGGACATGGACCAATCTGAATTTTATTCCAAATAATGAAAACCATGAGTGTTGAATTTGATACAAAAGATTGTACACAACAATTACACGTTTACAACATGCGGAACTCCAAAGTATTCTGTCTACTGTTAAACAGGGACAGCGAACCGGAGACTCGTGATTGCCTTTTTGATTCTTTCCACAGCAGCTTGCAAGGTGGTGAGGGAAGCGGCATAG
Organism: Aquilaria yunnanensis; assembly: GCA_039654915.1. Lineage (NCBI taxonomy): Eukaryota > Viridiplantae > Streptophyta > Magnoliopsida > Malvales > Thymelaeaceae > Aquilaria > Aquilaria yunnanensis. The sequence goes on along the minus strand of CM077597.1, from coordinate 4,504,475 downwards.
GATATGCGGATGCAGGTATCATCACCAAATGCATCTCCAGGCACCAGAGCAACCTGTTCAGCAACAAATTGTGGAACCAATCATCACGCATTGATAGTGCATACTTAGAGAGGGAATTCAATGAAGCATACCTGAGCTTTATCCAACAGATATCGACACAATGATTCTGAATTTTCAATTTTACCAAAGCCTTCAGCCTCCGAACCATAATAAGAGCTAAAGTCGATGAAGAGATAGAAAGCTCCCTGCAAGCAAGTAGTAAGTGAACTGGTAAGCTATAAAAATCAGGGCAAGTTGATTAGCAACTGCTGAGGTACATTTACTTGAAGCATGTACCTGAGGTTCTGAAATCTTCACACCTTCAAGCTCCCCAAGGCTTTTGACCAAGAAATCTCGTCGTTCTCTGAATGCCTTCACCATGGTGGAAACTGCCTCTCCACCAGCATAGCCCAATCCTAGGGCAGCAACTGCTGCCTTCTGTGATATGCTACTAGCACCTGAAGTGATCTAAGATGACAAATACCAAAGGTTAAATTCAAACAATACCATGTTCTTAAGTATACTTGTACACACAATGGTTTGTTTCAGCCTTGATAGGAAATACAATTGTGAGTTCTGTTAAAAATACTCAGCTAATTTTGAATTTTGTTAAACATTCTTGTGCTTAAGAAATTGTGAATCCATCACTAAACAGATCACAATAAAAGGGACCACATATCAATAGAGTCATAAGCTGTATGGCCCCATGATCGTACAGCATGTGATTGATACATGGGTACATTGGAACAGATGAAGAATACCTGACTTTGAATTTTATTGCACGCTGAAATGAAGTGCTTAGGTCCAGCAATATAACCAAGACGCCAACCAGTCATTGCAAAAGCCTGTAGATGCACCGAATTGTTAATTTGGGAAACCAATCACCTATGTAGCTCTGTCAAATGTCTTAGTTAACCATAAAAATGGAAAGCAAGTCAAGGATTTCACAGACATTGATGTAAAATTTTGAATACCTTGGAAAACCCGTTGACTGTTAATGTCCTCTCCCACATGCCAGGCAAAGATGCGAAGCTAGTGTGAGATGCTGGGGCATAAATTATGTGTTCATATATTTCATCAGACAACACCTGGATATCAAGGCGACTGGAATTTCAGGAACTAAATAATATATGACTGAATTGAAGGAGTTTAGTTACCCTACCAGAAGCCTGGGATGCTTTGCAACTATTTCAGCAATTGCTTCAAGCAATTTCTTGGGATAGACAGATCCAGTTGGATTAGATGGAGAACAAAGAATCAACACTCTAGACTTTTCAGTAAGTTTTGACTCAAGCACTTTTGGGTCCAGAAGAAAATTTTCAGAGATGCGAGTTGGAAGAATCACAGGAGTTGCATCAGCAAGCCTCGCCATTTCTGGGTAGCTCACCCAATATGGAGCTGGTATTACAACCTAGTAGATAAACAAGGGCTGGTAAATGCAAGCAATTTTTGCAAGTCAAAGCACTTGAAACTGCATCAGCATGGATCTTCTTAACTGAACATAGAATTTTGGAAAGCAAAGAAACAGTTCATATTAAAAGATAACAATTCCCATGCAAATTATATGAGTAAAATTGATTCAAAGTTCACCTCATCTCCAGGAGAACAAACAGCAAGAACCGCTTGCATGCTGCATTGCTTAGCTCCATTGCTAACCACAATCTGGTCAGGTGCATATGACAGACCATTCTCCTCTGCCACAAATGAAAGTGAAATCAAGAAGTAAATAAAATATAAAGTCGCCAGAGAAAATTCATTCATCAAATATATAGAAATGGGAATCACCTTTTAGCTTGTGACAGATTGCTTCCCGAAGTTCCTGAGTACCAGCATTAGGGGTGTACCTTGTGTAACCTTCACGGATTGCATTTATCCCAGCCTTAATTTCAGCAATAGCACAAACTTAAAATATTTCCTTAAGGAAATTTATCAGTGCATGGAAAACATCAGAAGGGACAAAACAAACAGGTGATATTATCATACACAAGAAACTTGTACCTCTGCTACAACAACAGGTGTATCAAAATCAGGTTCTCCAGCGGCCAACCGAATAACAGGCACACCAGCTTGTACAAGAGCAGTTGCCTGGTCAGTAATGGCCACTGTCTTTGACGGCCTCACTGAATTTACTCTAGGGCTCAGAGAGATATCTATTTCCATGTCTGAGCTCTTGGCCTTCACTACTACACTCTTTCTGGATGAGTCTACTTGCCTGGGAAAACAAAGAGAGTATCCCAATGATCTCCTTGAGACTTAGTAAAAGCACAAACATGGTCCCTTATCGCTTGAGCAAGTAGTTATGAAGCAAGTAAGAAATCCTAAGACCCCTCACTTACCTACTTAAGCCACCCTAAGAGAAATTCGAACAAGATTACATTGGATATATAGTGACTGCGCAGACATGACAGGTATCAATCGGAGCCTCAAGGTAAATGTTGCCACAAAATGGCATGTATGAGGATAATCAACTTTGCAAAAGCATGGTTTTAGGTATTACCACCATTCATCACCAGCAACCAAATTTTCTTTTCTCTGATTCATCATCAGCAACAAAATTTTCATTTTCTCAGAGAAAACCACAAAGCAAAGATAAGTCTCAATTCAAACCTACACTCACGTGATAGAACAGTGAGCTCTCAATGAATCAACACTTGAAATGATTTAAACACGTCATATTCACATTCCCCTCCAATCTCTCCAACAGAATTTTAAACTCAATCAAAATCAAATTTTAGCTAAGCCCATATTCAGACGGGCATTGTCTTAATCATTTGAGCTTCAAAGATTCGAAACCCAACCGGATCAAATATATAAAGTCATGATTTCTACTACTAGAGAGACCAACTGAAGCACACATTGTTAAGAGGAATCAAAAGATTGAAAAGTAAAAACAAACAAAATAATCAAACCTATCAAGAATTGAATCTGAAACTTACTTGAGCGATACACCGTGGGAGTGAGAGGCGAAGAACACCGAAGATCCGGCTCCGGTGGAAGACGAGCTGAACGAGCCGAATTGGCGGCCGAAAGTAACAGTGTAGAAGTAGAAAGTAGATGAGCCCTGGATAGTTGCCATGTAATGGTAGAAGAATTTCAATTTGGTTAAATTTCGGAAATTGTCCGACGCATAAAAAGCCAGTGAAAGCAAACAAAAAAATTTAAAACAGGGAATAGGAACAGGGCGGCCGAGAGGGGTTGGTGGGAAAGAAAGAGGGACCGCCTACCGAGAGGGTTGTTGGGGTGTTGACTTTCGGTCAATTACAACTTACCTCCTCTAAACTTAAGTCAGAGTTAAAGGTACCTACTAATATTTAAAAATTTACATCGGTCCCCAATGATCTTCAACACGTCGATAAAAAGAACGTTATCTTATATTTACAGAAAGGAATTGCATAATTATAAAAAAGAAATATTATTAAAAATTTACATTCATTGAAGTTATACCTGTTATATTTTTTTGAAATTTATACGAAAAAATAATAATTAAAATTATGTAAAAATTTAATTCCAAAAAATCTAATGTGTGTGAGTGGGGTTATAACGGAACAGTAAATAGATTTTTGAAACCTCATGGAAAAAGTGTAGTTTCAACTAAACTTCTAGAAGAAAGTATAATTTGCCCTCCGGTTTCTCTTTTTTTTTTCTTTTTTTAATTACTGGAAGTAAATTGAGTCTGTTAAAATATTCGGCATTCTTCAGAAAAAGAAAAAGTTTTCGCCACTCGATTGGAGAGAAATGACTAAAAATTTGGGGGATTGGCATTTTCAGTAAAAAAAACTTTCAAGTTTCATCCAATTAGTTCTAAAGCTTCTTCATTAGCTAAACAAATCCTAAAGCATTAAAATCATTAATTCTATTAGTCCTAAAAATTGTGAAATTCTAATTGCTAATTATAAATTTTGACGTGTTTATTTCAATAAGGTTAAACATGGATCAGGTCCAACAATGAGTTTACTTAACCCTATAGAAGTGGATTAGATAAAAATTAATCATAGTTCACTAAGTTGGTTTCATTCTTAGAAAAATCTTTGGTTTTTAAGTTAGCTCTTGCTCCATATGAAACAAACTCAATGTGGAACCAACCCAAGATATATGTATTAATATATTATAAAATTTATGATTTTGCATATATAATTATTTATTGAAGTTATATTATAGAAATTTTTAGTCTTTTAGTTCTAAAGCTAATACTAAATCCTAACTATCCCAATCTCATTTCACAAATGTATTCCTAATTTTACAAATCATCATTAGGTAAGGATTATGAGTGCAATTTTATTGAATTTTAATATTGTTATATGTATATGGTATAAACTAAAGAACACGATAACCAAAACTAAGAAACCTAGAACCGTGATTCTGGTTTTATTCGGTTTCTTAGTTCACGGGTTGGATATGAATTTTTTTTAGAACTGAGTATATTTTGGGTTCGTTTATTTTCACACAAAAACTCACCATACTCACTCCTATTTTAGTAATGGGTCAAAATAGGCCGAGCTCTCGGGCTTGAATTGTTTGAGCTCAATTTTTTTAGGCTCAAGTTCAGCTCGAGGAGGGTTCGAGATCGGCTCGAATGACACATAAATCCTTATCCACCAAGCTCGAATGACATATACATCCGTAATACCCTAACTACAACTTAAATGAAAGATGGGGACTAAATATGCAATTTTTCATAACCAGTAAAGGAAAATTAGAGAATCTACCCCAAACTTTCTAATTGTTTGCTGTTTTACCCTGATTTTTTTGACTTCACAAATAAGGCATCATCTTCTTTACTCTGATAATAGAGTCACTGTAGTCTATCCTCGAGTTACTAATCTAGGTCTCCGGCATCTACTTGGAGCAGTGGCAGTGGCGGCGTCTTTAATCTTGGTGGGGCTATCATCGGTAAACCTTATGTGGGGCTATTGCGGCGGCGATTGTCATCGATCTCACAACTATTGTCGTTGTCAATTGTCATTTGTTTTAAGCAAGTAGCCGACAGCAAATTGGGTGGGTGGGTGCAATCGTCAGGTAAGTGATATTGTTTGCAAAGCTTGGGGCGTCGATTCGGGGTGGCTGGTGCGATGACAAGCTAAGGCAATGCGATCGTGGTCAACTGGTGGAATTCAGCCACTGATTGCTTTTTCATGCGAATCGTGCCTAAGGTTGAACAGATTGGGACTTGGGAGTTAGCATGGTGCGTGGGATGATGGGAGAGGATTTTGGTGATTGACTCACTAGTGGCATCTGGTAGGAGAGGAGGAGATGGGCGAATAAAAAACCAACTATTCGATGAAGTGCGTAGGGAAGGGAGTGAGGAGTAAGCTGGGGAACTAACTAAGGTCGAAGGTAAGTAATGGACTTGATGATAAAAGGGCCTAAGAAAAGAGATAAAATACAAGGTCTGTTAGGCCCACGAGCCTAAAAGGCCGAATAGCATCAAACTTGAGCTCGGCTCGAAATAAACTTGAGCTCAAATTTTGGCTCGTGCTTGAAAAAGCTCGACTCGAAAAACCCTTACTTAAGCTTAAGCTCTAGTTATCCAAATAAAGTCTGGCCCATTTTCACCTTATATTTTAATGACCAAATTGAAAATTTTCAAAAATCTTGATTATTCCTGAAAATATTTTCAAAGTTTGAGGATTATTTTACTATGTTCTTCATAAGATTCATGCTCCAAGTTTAGCTTCTTCACTCTTACGGTATTCTAGTTATTTGTGATTGATTTTCATGGCGATTCTTTGTTCTTTTGTGGAAATTTTTAAGTTGGGGGTCTTCAAAATTTGTTGAGGATGATGATTTTGTTGTTAGTTGTGTACAGATCACATAAATTGAGTAAAGATTTTGCCTTTTATGGTCAATTTACATATGGATTGAATTGTCAATTGGTAGGTTTCAGTTTCCAAAACCAAATTTTGGTTCGCTAACCCATTGTGCGTCTTAGGTGGTTGGCAAGGCAGATATGGTAGTGGCCAAGTGATGGTGAGGGAGGGAGAGAAAGGGTGATGGTGGTTGAAGTAGTAAATTTACTAGATTGATGGTGATTTGAGTGAGAATAAGAAAATGAGATACCAATATTGTATTTTTCATTAAAAAAAGAGTCAAAATTAACTAGAAAAGTGACAAAAGAACTACAATTGGGACAAAAATATGGAGATTAAAGATTTTAAGAGGATAAAATGAAGATTAAGGATTTGTTTAGGATAATGCAAAAAGGTTATGAATCATAAATGAATTTTACCCAAAATTTAATAGTGGACAAATAGTTGAGCCAACTCGTGTATATTTAAAAACGTAATTGTATGTATGCAACAAAATGTGTGTGCAATTTTGAACGAATTCCAGAAAATTGATACATACGCAAAGAAATTTTGATTGATTGCTAAGCAAATTTCATAAAATTTGTGGTAAATTTAGGATTTGTGGTGGCCTTAGAGTTACAATTTGACCCCAAATCTATACACATTCGTTTCTTCTTAGTTCTTGTTTCCCCTAACTAGCATTTTCGATAAAGAGAACAAACTTCTAATAATATTTCCCTTAAAAGAGTTAAGCAGAAAAAAATGTTTCACCAATTTTTTTTCAAGAAAAAAATAAATCAAAAAAAGCAGAATGATTAATTGATCAAATTTTCTGTTGAAATTGTAGACATGTATGGTGCTATTGAGGACTAACGACAAGTGTGTTTGATATAAATCAACAGTAGAGAAGGGTGCAACTTTGTATGTTAAACTATATGAAAAATTATCAAAAAACCATACTTTAGCTATTTGGTGTAAAAAATGATACCTTATGAAAGACTGTGGAAAGAAGATATGCACATGCTTATATTTTCATTTCACTCAATTAAACACCATGTTTATTTGAACTAAGTGTCATGGCCTAAATTGCCTATAACTTATGCACTTTTAGCATCCCTATAAAATATGAATTCTTTAATATGGTGAAACAGCTTGGCAATTTAAAACATGACTTTTATAACTTAAAACCAACATAAAACACAACTAAATTTTTCTAATGGCATAAATTAAAAGCAACTTTTATTCCAAAACCAAACATTAAGTACATATGTACAATTTGTTACATAGGACAACTTTTAAGCCTAGGTGTAGGTCATGTTATACAAAGCAAAAGGAAGGACCTATGACTAAGAAGTCCAATATTTAGGACTTAGTCTTCTAGTAAACAGTCGAGAGAAAGATTTTTTTCTCTTCAGCTTTAAGTTGGCCTGACCATAACAGCCTTTTCAATCTACAACAAAATAGTCACAAGGAGGAATAAGTTTCTATGAAACTCAATAAGGGGCATTAACATCCATAAAGCCTAATTTTAGTTTAATGGCAATATTACCTCAACTTTAGGCATAATTACCTGCAACCAAAAGAAAACACAGAAACACAAGGCAACACACACAAACACACACACATAAATAAATACAAAAATATTATAATGGATCAGCACATGCATCAAATTATAGAAACACACACACCACAATACCAACTAAACATCCTCAAGGCCTAGCAAGTGTTCAAATATATATGTTCAGTTTTAGGTTCACATATTAGGCCTTATTAAGTTTTAGATTTTAGGTTTTAGGTTACAAAGAGCTCTAAGTTTTGTAAAGGCCTAGCCTCACCCAGAACAAGGACCTAATGCTTGCTTCCAACCATATTCTATCTAGAAGAAACATAGACACATCTAGATGTCCCTAGCCCCAAAGATTTCATATAGCCATTTGGCCTTTACATACAATCATTTGGCCTAAGTCTTTTTGCTCTCGTACATACAACCATTCGGCCTAAACATTGTACCCTCAGCTAACCAACAACCTTCATATCCAACAACCTTTGAAACTTCTAGCAATGAAAACATTAAAAAGAATTAGACTTTGAAGTTGTGGAATTGTCCCTTAGCTGATTACTTTGGCTTGTTGAACCCGAGACTACGTGCAACTAAGCCACACTCTTACTATCTTTGTTGTGAGCAAACCATATACAAAATGGGGCTCAAGCCGCTAAACCAACATGCAATAGCAACTACACTTCCATACTTTGCTTGACCAAACAAACCCAAGACATACAGCATTAATCTCCTTCAAAATTGCTATTGAAGCACCAATTCCAGTGCTTGATCTTTGTTTTCGACCAAAGCATAGTTTAGAAGAGATTAGGACAATGAGCAAAGCAATATGACATTTCATAAACAAGTGCCCGATGTCTCTTCCCTTCTAAACATGCATAGGGGAATAATTCCCTTTTAAACTTTCAACCTTTCAATTAATTTCAATTGTGTCCTGCTTCTTCACTTCTTCCCATTTTACTCCTTATGCAACTCTTGCTTAAATTCTTTCAAATTGTTCAATTGAGCCCCTAATTAAATCTTCCTTGGCATTTAGACCCTTATTTCACATAATAATCCATAAATTCTTGATTTCTTGAAACTTATATCCTCAACTTCATAATTTATTGCAATTTAGCCCTTAGGCCTAACGTTGTAACAATCAAGTACTTTACAATTCTGTCCAAGATTTTCTAGTTTTTGGCACTTCAATTCTTAAGACCTATTTAATAAACTTCCAGCCATAGGCCTATGGAAGGATGGGATATGGCACTAAGGCCTTATTTGGGAAGAATTCTTATTATTAGTGTTAGAATTTTAGATAAATTATTTAATAGTGAAAATGAAACCGCTAAAATTAAAAGCTAAAAGTTACCATTAGATAAGTTTTTCAAAATTCTAATACTAATGCCAAGCAGAACCTAAATTCTAATACTAATGCCATGCATCGATTAAATTCCTAATATCACATAGAAATATAGGTTTATTTGTACATGGGTTGGGTAGAACAAATAATAGAACCTCTTTCTACTAGAATTTTGAATGGGTTTGGTAAAATCTAGGACATATTTAAGACAATAATCATAATATATTGAACATTCACAAGTAGACTATGGTGAATCTAGGTCTATCAATTGTGCAATTTTAGAGCTCTTTCTTAGTGGATTTGGTAAAATCCTTAAATGAACTTTAAGACTCAAAATCAAATTGAAGCAATAATACTTTAAAGATCCATATGTCAATGGTCCAATAGGATCTATGGTTTAAACAATTAATTAAAATCATCAAAGCAATCACCAAAACAAGCGGAAAAAAAAAACAATTAGTATCGAACTAGGAACCAATTTTTTGGCAGTAACGTAAATGCTATTTTAATGTAACTGTATTCCCGAATCTTTGAACTCTCGTAGACTATAACAATGTATGTCATCCACCTAAGTGTAAAATGATTACTGACAACTTCTAAACACATTTTTACAACCTCCATGAGCATAGTTCAGTTTCATCACAGAACTAGTGCCTTCTGATAGCCATTTGTATTACAGCTCAGAAAAGCATGAAAGGGTGGCAAAGGCGTAGCAGCATGTACCAAGGACAAACTTGAATAATCAAATTGCTCTGACCCTAAAAAACAAGCCGGTGAAACATTTCATCAGATGTTAGAACATTTAGATGCAGCATAACGAATGCTCTTTACGTCTGTGAATAAATGAATTACCATAATATGTGGATTATTTAGGTTTGGAATTGGGACAAGGGTCGGTTTCAAGCATTTGCCATGTTTATCGTGTTTGAAGTCGGCCTTTCTACACAGACAGCTCTGGTGGACCGAACAATGAAGTTAATGGTTTTGTGATCGTATTGATGTCTGTCTATCAATTTTTGTGGCTTAGATCTTAACCTATCTAACACTAGCCCTATTTGTTGCCTTGTCTTCTCTGAGTTCTTCAAGATGCAGTTGCAAAAAGCTGACATGTCGTGAAGGTCAAGCGTTGTAAAGCAGGATGGGCTGAGGAGACTTGGAATCAGGCTTCATTGAGTTGGTTCTATAACCCGCTAAACTTTTTAGCAATCTTTAAACTGCCTGGCCTCCAAGACAAAGCTCAAATCTAGCTCTATAAGCAGGATTAGGGTATCTGTTGCTCCAATCTAAACATTTTAAACTTGGTGAAATGTAAGATTAAAAGAATGGAAGAGGGTTATTGGAGGTGCTGCTCGTTCACTCGTTACTTGAAAATTAGGTGTGGTCTACTATTGGACGCATGAGGCCCAGGTCCAAACCCACCCACCCACCCACCCAACGAACCTTCCCACCCCAAAATTTCCAACAGGGGCTGCGCAATTCGCAGCTCTTCCTATTTCTTATGCGTTTCAGGGACCCAAACGCATGGCATGTTGGAATTTGCTTTGTAAACATTACCGAACATTTTAAAATGTTGGAATCATTGTTTTAAAATGGCTTAACATGGGAAGAATTCGAGAGGTAATAATTAATAGGACATTCTATTTTTCAAAGTTAAAATACCTGAATATGTAGGTAATACTCTCCAATTCGTGTTGTTCTTTGCGTGTGGTTCACTAGATAATTTAGATATAAAACTAAATAATTTAGATATAAAACTCTATATTATTTTTCTTTAATGCATAAATGCAGGAAGCCTTTAATGGGAATTTTGGTGTACAATGAACTAAATTGGGATGTTTTAATGTGCATATTTTGTTGAGTAGAAGTAGTACAATGTAAAAATTAGAAACGAAAAAGCACTTTCATCAGATCCATGTATACTATTACAAAGTAGAAGTAAGAGACATAATAGAAATTAAGGTTTCGATTTATGAACTGAATGGACTACACCTCAAATTTTTTTTTTGTTAATCCCATAATTAAACCTAAATTGAAGCATTAAATCAACTGTTTAACACATCGCATATTATTTATGAAAACTGAATTCCAATTTGCACCTCTTTTCACCTTCTGAAAAACTTAGTCCAACCTAGACCTAAAACTAAAATTAAAATTAACACTCGAACAAAAATGAGTGTTGACAGTTTTTAACTAACTGGGGGAGGGAGAAAGAGAGAACAGGGAACATCTCTGTTCAACTGATAGGAAATTTGATCTAGCAGTTCCACTAGTCAGAGCAGAGAGCACCTTATGCATAACATTAAGCTTACAAATAAAGTGGCCTCCTACCCATAGAGATATCAATTCTTTCTTCAAACCTGAATGTTGCCCAAGTAAAACGACATAGACTTGAAACAGAGCCTAAACCAGACTCTGCCCCGTCCAACCATTTCTTGTCTTGTGGACGGAGTGGTAATACAGCCTACAGAGTTTGATACATCTACATTTCAAGCCGTCTGGTAGTGCTATAGTCAATGTCTCTAGCCAACGATGATCAGTTCGAAAGTAACGCAGACACACTGTCTATGCAAAACATGTGAATGTATTGACATACGGATTACGGTTCATCACAATTATAAAATCATGAAGAGAATTTTCATCTCTAACTTGTAAAAAAAAAACAAAAGAAAACAAGGGGAACTAGGTGAGCAGAAGGGAACAATGGTTTGGATTACAGCATATTTCAAGTTAAGTGATTGGAGAAAGGAAAAAGTGCATGAAATGAGCAAACAGAATACCTCAAGTCCTGGTACAAGATGCATCGAAATCATCAGGAGCAACACGGGCAATCCAAGTACTCAATGTCCGCTTGATCTCCGAGTGATTAACATATGCTAACTCATACATACTACACAAATTGATCACCAGTGTCTCGTTCAAAGCCACCATTGGCACCCTTTCAAGCGCATTCTCCAGAACTTTGATCGAATCCGACAAATCACGCAAATACATCAAACAAAGTGCTTTGTTATTGATAGCAACTACATCCGTCCCATCCCTCTCAATGCACTCCTCATACTCCCTCACTGCTGACACATAATCTTTCCCCACAAGGAAAATTAACGCCTTGTTTCTGTTCACAAGATTTCTAAGCTCAACCTCACTCAAAAACCTATTGCTCTTCCCTTCATTCAGCATTGCCTCAACACGATTAAACGACCCCTTAGCCCCATCCAGATCTCCAATCTGCATCTGTATATACCCTAATTTGGATATCAGAACTGGGTCTAGATAATCACGGCTAATCAAATCCTTAATCAAATCCAAGCACACATTGAACTCTTTAGCACCCACATGTATCCCGATTATGCAATTCATAACAAACACTTCTCGTCTCCTCCAGACCCCAACAGAAACATCCAAATTCTGAGTTTCTTTATCTTTAATCTTTTGACGAGTAAAATCAAGCAAAGTGTAGAAACGATCTAACCCTTCCTGGCGATTACCTAGCTTAATTGGTAGCTGGGCATGGAGGAAGCGGAGGGAGAAAGGTACCATGGAGCCGACGCGATCGCGGTAGAGCTGGGGATAGGTCTCGTAGCGGTAGAGATGGCTGTCGAAGTCGTGGAGGGAATCGAGTTCCGCGGAGGCCTCGGCGAAGCGGCGAAGCTTGGAGAGAGCGAGGACATGGTAGGCAAGGTAGATGATGTGGTCGTGGGGGGTGGAGAGGAGGTTTAGGGAGCGGGCTCGACCCACCTTGTCCAGAATGGTGCGCCACGAACCGCGCGTGGCCAGATCCTGGAGCGACGAGAGCTCATGGGCTAGATCATTCAGAGACGCGAACTGGTTCGAGAGAGGATCCGTGGCTGAGCCGTCGTCCATGGGGATGGCGGTAGAGGCAACGAATGATTTCGGATCTCTTCCGATTTGTTTCGGCGCTTCGGTGGCAGTCTGACGGCGACGACGCTCTTTTGTTTTACCATTCCGGCGTTAACCAAAATAAGCCACTAATGTTTGTGTTTTGGGCTCCACGAGTCACTATATTATATTTACTCCCAATAAGTCCTCTATTTAGTCATTTCAATTTCATGCGTGTGAGCGCCAGAAAACCAATCAAAGGCTAGGTCATGTCATGGTCGATTTCATTACGGTGGGTTTGGTTATAAAACTAGAGGCAAAATGGACAAATAAGTCACTGTTCTTTTCACCTCAACGTATATCATCTACTATAGTTTTTTTATAGTTATATAGTCCATTAACATTTACAATAGAGTGAAATCTAACATTGTTATTTTAAATTTATAAGCAAATTTACCACTCATCAATTTAACGGAGAGAATATTTTATTTTTTGAGAATATTCTGTTAAGTTTATAAATAAAAAAGTCACATCATCCTGGAAAAATTACAAGATGTGTTCCTGAACTGTATTTATTGTTGCACATAGGTTCCTAAACTAGAAATAATAACAGTTGGGTCCAAATCCTTCCACTCCTCAACCTCAATGCTCAAGCCATCCTTCGCAACCCTCCTCCACAGCCATCCCCTGCTTCCATCCTCCGCTGCCATCCTCTGCCACCCCACACCATCGACACCACTTCTCCTTCGCCATTCCCCTCAACCCTCCTTCTCAATGCTCGAGCCATCCTTCGCAACCCTCCACCACAGCCCTCCTCCACAGCCATCCCCTACTTCCATCCTCCGTTGCCATCGTCACACGCCCCACACCTTCGTCACCATTTTCTCCATGAACGTCGATGCTTTGCCAAGAATCTTCTTCCCTGTGGCAACGTGCGGGTCGTTTTCGGGAGTCGCCACCAATCGATTTTCGCTCAGGTCGATTGGATACCTTAAAATATGGTCTGCGAGAGTTCGGGGATCGGGAGTACGGTTACGCTAAAACAATATTGTTATAGCGCCCAAAATTGGCACCTTAGTTGATTTTAATTTTGTTTTACTTTGCTTAAAAAAATTTTCAGTTAATTTAGATATTTTAACTGAATTAGTCGAAAATGTTGATTTTGGTAATTAATTCGGGTAAAATTTTATACTTCCGAACCATGGACTCTACCGAGTCATTTGGACACAGAAGATTTTGATTCCGAACCATGGACTCTGCCGAGTCATTTGGACACGGAATTTGATGAAATTTTAAAGAATTTAATCCATATCGTTAATATGGATTTTTATCTTTTTATTTAATTCATTTTAAAAAGGTTGATATTTTTCAAACCGTAGATCCTGCCGGATCATTCGGATATGGAATTTAATTTTAAAAAAAATTATTATTAGTTAATTAATTAATAAATGGCCCACATAGACCGAAATTTTCTAAAATGTGATTTTTATTTTTAATATGTCAAATTAATTTTTAGATTAATTATTAAAAGGTCTATCTAATCTAATTATATAATATTAATTTCTAAGCTAATTTATGACTTTAATAAATCCAAACAAAACTATAAAAGAAAACCATAAGTGAAACAATGATCAATTTAGAAATCAGAACAAAATTAGAGGCTCAATTAGATAAATCAAATAAATCCAGGGGTAAATTATTTATTAAAAATATTTATCTAACCTAATCATACAATTATGCTTAATAGTAATTCCTAAGTTAATTCAAGCTTTTAATCAATTGATCAAACAAAATCACAGAAGAAAATAAAACTAAACTGTAAATCAAGACAACAAATCTCAGATGACCAAATCAAATAAATTCAAGGACAAATTATTTATTAAAAATTATTTATCTAACCTAATCGCGTAATTAAGATTAATGTTAATTTTTAAGTTAATTTATGTCTTTAATTAACTGAACAAAAGCATAATAGAAAATAAATGGACTTATGGCTTAATTGTAAGTTAAAACAAAATTAAAGTCTCAAATTGACAATCAAATAAATCCAAGAGTAAAAATTAAAATTATGCCAAAATTACGAACTTTCATATTAGATCCGAACAACGAGTTGATTTGCGATTGGGGTTTCATTTTTTTTTTTAATTTTTAATTTTTTTTTGTTTGGTTTGCTTTAAATAAAATCAATTGATATCCAAACCATGGATTCTAACCAAACCACCCGGATATGGATTTTTTGTAATTTACTTGTTTCCTAAATTCATCATCGAGTTTTCATTAAAACCCGTTCAAAATTGAATCTTGTAAATATGATCTTTTTAAATGTGTTATGTAAACATGAGTTCTAAACTTATACTAATAATGAAAAGTTAAAATCAATATATAAGTAAATATCTGATCTAACCTAAACATATAATTTTATATTAACTCATCAACAAATTCATGGTCCAAAATAATAAAACAAGCAATTGAACAAAAGTAAACCAAACTATAAAAAAATAATGCTGTCAGTGATTAATCTGCAAGATAAAAATATGTTAGTCACTTAAATGGATGATACAAAAAAGTAAAAGGACTAATCAAGAGTTTTACCCTAAGGATAAAGAAAACAGATTTTTGACTCGGTCAAAGTAAAGAAAGAACGCGTCTTTCTTCCTCCTGAGAGCGCAACAGCGAAGGGAGCGGCAGAGGGGGCAAGTTGACGTGGCTGGAGGGGTGAGGGACGGCTGGCGCAAGCAGGAGGCTGTCGGCTGACGGCGGGGAGCGAGCGGTGGAGCGTCAAGATGCAACAGGCGCGACGGAGTGGCTGCTGAGACAGGAGGAAGGCAACACGGCGTGGTTCGGGCGCGAATCGGCAAGGGGAGGCCAGAGGTGGCGACGCGGCAGCTGGAGGGGAAAGCTTTTCAGGTGGCGTGACGAGAGGGGTGCAACCAGCAGGGAGACGACGCGAGCTGGCGCAGAGGATGAGTGAGTTCAGGCGGAGTTGGGCAGGAGGGAGGCGAGGTCAGCAGGGGCCGGAGACGGCGCTGGCGAGTGAGAGAGTGAGAAGCAGAGCCAATGAGAGAGAGAGCTGATAGGTGATCTATGAAAGAGAGAAAGTTCTGGGAGAATCGAGAGAGAGAGAGTTGTCCGTTTTTTTTTTTTTAGAGAGAGAGAGCAGAGAGAAAGGGAGAGCCTCCCGGAGAGAAAAGATCAGAGAGGGACAGCGTAAAAGAGAGGGATAGAGAACCTCCGGGGCAAAATTATTGAGATGAGGGAGGTCCAGCTCTTTTGTCTGGTGTGGAAAAATGTAAAAGGGGGAGGAGACTTTAAGGGGAAGGTTCAACCGGGGGGAGGAATTATCTCATTTTTTTAACTAATTTAACTTAATTTTAATTTAATTAATTAGTTAATTTATAATAAAATTTTTTTCTTCATTTCATTTTTTTTAAATAAAATTTTAATTAGTTAACTAAATAATAATAAAATTTTTTTAATTAATTTTTTTAATTTAATTTTTTTTTTTAAATAATAATAATAATGATAATTAAAAATTTTGTTTACGGCTCGGACGAAATTGGGTGTCAACATTCCCCTCGATCTATCCCCTTTTCTGTGACGCCACCGCCCACTACAACGTTACCACCTCCATCAATATCTTACTCCTCTGTCACTAGCGTATCCCTCTCATCAATCAATATCCCTTTCAATCACCATCCCGATTGACTAATTCCCTAAATCCCCCAACAATTCCTCACCATTCTCCTCCAAATCGAAGCTTGCCCAAACAAGGCTGTCGGTTTTGCTTATCGTCCGGTGAAAATTTTTCCAGAGAAATTTCTTGAAATTCTAATTGGTAAAACTTCCTAATTGGTCCTCCAAATTCTTTCCTTTAAGTCTTTGGACACTCACATTACAACCTATTTCCCACTTAAGAAAAATCTGCCACATGTGAGTCCACGTATGACAACCACATCAATAAATTGTCCAACAACAGCATCCAGCGCAAACAAAGTTATGGCAATGATCTAATTCAGCTTGAAAAATATCGTTAGTGGGTAATTTAATTGTAAAAAAATTATAATGGATGATATACACTGAGACGAAAAGATCAGCAGTTTATCTGCTCCTCTTGCCTAAAACTAAAACTCAAGTGTTGACTACAAAATTAATGAATTCCAACAAATATATGTATGTAAGTATTGAAGTTTAACGACAGATGATCATCTTTACTTAAATGTTAGCAGCCGTCATTGAATAAAAGTTTGCATGTACTCTGTTTTTTTTTATATAAATTTTCGGCTTAGAAGTTAGTAATGAATAATTTATATTAGTAATGAATAAGTTTATATATTTCAAAATTGATCATGCAAGCACATGCGAGTAGGCCTTGGAAAGAGATAGATAGCCATGCATTGGCACTAAGCAAAGGGACCGAGAATCTTTGCTCTTAATATGTCCATGTGGTTGCCTGCAACATATATTTCAATATTCAAGTTGATTAACAAAAAAAAAAAATTCAAGTTATTATAGTTCTAAGGTGCTTGTACAAAACGTGATCACGATGGTTCATAAAAGTTACCAATCATATCACATTTTATGATGTCACAATATGTGATTCACTAGCTATGACATCCTTAATAGTCACACCCCGCACAAAATCATAGTCCATAAAATGAATAATTGCTTACTGTTGTTGTATAAGTACACAGATATAGCGTCCTAAGACATATTTAACGGTCATAAAACATTTATGACAATCACAAACTATCACAAATTCACAATATTCTATAAATAAATCATTACTTATTGTTCTAGCGAAAATAGATGGACACAATGTCACTAGATGTGATTCAACGGCCATGACACATCCATCCATGACAATCATAAACCATCACAAAATCACGGCAGATAATGAATGACTACTTACTATTTCTTGGGAGTCATATACGGTGAAGTGCCTTGCTTTGTACTAGGTTCTTTTATTATCGTATTGGGCCCCATATCATTTTTCGGCCCTAGGTGTATTTGTTCTTAGGGCCCATTCTCAAGGGCCGTATGAGTATTACCATAAAAAAAAATTAGGGTACAATTTAGCTACAGAACAACAATGGCTTTAAGAAATCCAAATAAATAAAGGAGCTGAACCTAATCGTTTCAGCAGGGATTACAGATCCACAGTACCCGCCGGTTGGGTTTTAGTAATATTTTATGCCCCATATAATATTCATATTTTATTTGGCCCATTTAACGCTTCCAGACAAAGATGGTTCCTTTCTAAATTCTAAGTATATATGGTATAGACATATAAAATAATGCTTTTGGCTGGCACTATAAACAATCATGTTTATATTTTCTTTTACGTCCTATTCTTACTTTTTTTTAAGGCAAACCACTGCATTCCCTTGAGGTTGTCGCTTATAAAAACGTGTTACTTAAGTTATTCAAACAATATTATACAATTTGGCCAAAAAAGATTAATATTCCATAATTGATTAGTCAATAATGGCATAAAGATAATGGCCTCATTTGGAAATAATATTAATGATTAATGTTAAATTATCTGCAAATGAAGGAGTATGAACTATAAATGATAATATTATCAATAAACTTCTTAAATAGAATAAGTACCTTAGATCTAATAGAAGAATTTTGTTGTATCCATTCTAATACCAATACAACCTTAGATTGAATAAGTACATTAGACATAATAAAAGAAGTTTATTGCACCTAAAGTAAAAGTAACATCACAATTTTGATGATGTATACAAAAAAGTGCGGATAAATATGGACAAGGCGACGAAAAAATTGGGCTCAATTACTTGAGCTTTTTCTCCATAACAGAAAACTGCCTCCAAATTAAAGCATATAGTATACGAAGTTATATAGCTTGTCTAATTTACTTGGGGTTGCAGCTACATTAAAGATTTTACTTTACCCAAAATTATCAAAGATTATTTTTGACACCCTCAAGGTCAAGCAGATTCTATATGCGCGTGCGAATAGTTAGAGATGAATTTTCCTTTCTCTTTCGTCAATTTTTGTTGGTTCAAGCTAAAGAACTTTGCTTTCCTAAAACGGGGTTCACCTACACGATGGTTTGTCCGAGATTTATATATAGCTTACGGACATTAATGAATGATCATTTTTTTCTTTTTTTATTTCTTTTTTAAAGCTACTTTTTTATTTTTAGGTAGTAATAAAGCTGGCAGGGTGGTTCCTAAAACCAAAAAGGGTGAAATGAAAATAATAGTAGGGTATAAAAGATAAGAAAGAACGTCCCTGGTTGTTTCTTGAATGGGACCAGCCTCAGCCTAACCAAAAAGGAGCCTGTACTAGGAAAACCTCCACGCGTTTTCATATTATTCTGGGTCACACCTCCGCCTCTTTTAGATTAATTAAGATTAATTCACGGCATAATTCAAATATTTATGTTCATAAAAGATTATTTAGATATTCCACGACTCTATTCTCTTGCATCCCTTTTATGTTTGAATTATTTAATATACGTATAATGAAAAGATTTTCCTTTTTTTTTTTTTTTAAATCCTTGAAAGGAGTTATGAAAATAATTTTTATTATTAACATTTAATTTGTCAAACGAACGAGAAAATACAACTATCTAGATTATTAGATCATATATACATCTTGGAGAAAATGTAATTAGCACCATTTCAAAGATTTAACATACTAATCTCTATGAAACAATCTATACAGAATTTAGTATTACCTTCTTAGTCTGATTGATAAAGAAATATGACTTTCACACCTCTTATCAGAGTTTGAGTCTCTTAAGCAAAGACACATGACTTTCCTCCTCTAGCTGGGTTTGAGTATTTCTTTTCCTTTTCTTCTCCTTCAAAACTTTTAATTGCTAGTAGTACATATTGATAATAAAAAAAATACAAATTTATGGATTTTTTCTCAAAATGGAGTGGTATTGTTGGGAAAAATACCTCAATTACCCACTACGTGAAGTGGAATAACAAACACGATCAACCAAGTACAAATGAATTTAACATGGTTTGACTTTTAACTAGCCTATATCCATGGATAGGAGAAATTCATTCGAACAAAATATAAAGATTACAGTAAATGTATGTCTTTAGTGCTCACACTAACTTATAGATTCCTTGCACACCATTGATAATTTAAATATCTTGCTCTCACACAATTATAAGATATAAAAATCATAAAAGACTTATCATCCTAGCCTTTTCTGACCTCTGAACCTCTCTCATCCTTTCTGAAATCCAAACACCTTTCCTCTCTTACAACATTAACTTTTTTCTTATACTTAAAACTCTAACATAACAAATTCTTTTATAAGTTTCATACAAATTCAAACCACATCAAAATAAGAAAGCTAAATCTCAAATAAGTAAAAAAAACTAAAACTAAATCTAAAATAAAAATGTAAACTCGTTTATAAACAAGCTAAAAATTTTAAACTTCTTGAATTAAAGCCAACAAACCCAACAGGTAATTCATTTTATTGATAATATATATTTTTTTATATACAGAAGCATTTTTACATGTCTAATTAGGGTAAGAGATACTTATAATATAAATAAAAAGAAAATTTTTTATTTGTTTGAGACCAAAAAAATACTTAAACTAACTTTAAATGATATTGTAGGAGGAAGTAACCGATACAGTAGAAGTTTTAACCTCACACTTTCTATAATGTCCTTTACCGCTTCATTGACCATACCTGGACAGGAGAAAAATACACGTTCAGAAAGTCATATAACCGAGTAATCGCCATACGACCGGCCGCCAAAAGCCAACAAAGTGCCTACTTTTGAATATTTTATTAGTAACACAAATCTCGCAAAGTCTTTGGTCAGAAAATGTTGATTCGTTCCAAGTACGCGACAAGATCACAAGACCATCCATTCATATGTATAAAGCCTATAAGAAGAGCCGAACATAGATTTGTCAGTCAAAGAAACTCCAGTCTGGATACGGCAATGCATCTACGTTTGATGAGTAATTTTAGTTTCAGAAGATTGGCGATCTTCTTCGCTAGTCTCTATTTGTTCGTCGCTTTGACGGATGTTGTGCCGGCTGCGGAGGCGGCAAAGATCCGGCGGTACAAATGGGAGGTGAAGTACGAGTACAAGTCGCTGGACTGCGTGAAGAAGCTGGTCATCGCCATCAATGGCCACAGTCCGGGCCCGACCATCAAAGCGCAGCAGGGAGACACCATTATCGTCGAACTCAAGAACAGTTTGCTGACTGAGAATATCGCCATCCACTGGCATGGAATCCGGCAGGTAGGTCTTCTGTTCCGGTGAAATAAGTTTGAAGTTTTCAGAGGCAAGGAATTCAGATAAAATGGAATCAGAAGCCTAGGGATCATTTTTGTTGTT
Organism: Aquilaria yunnanensis; assembly: GCA_039654915.1. Lineage (NCBI taxonomy): Eukaryota > Viridiplantae > Streptophyta > Magnoliopsida > Malvales > Thymelaeaceae > Aquilaria > Aquilaria yunnanensis. The sequence continues at coordinate 4,483,556 of CM077597.1, read as the reverse complement.
TTTCCTCTGCTGAAATCTGATTTTTCTGTTACTTGTTTGATGCAGATTGGGACGCCGTGGTTTGATGGAACCGAAGGGGTTACACAGTGTCCGATTCTTCCTGGAACCACTTTCATATATCAGTTTGTTGTTGACAGAGTAAGTTCAGTTGTTTTATTTTCTTCTGTTAACTAATCTTAGTTCAGGGATCAATTAAACAATTACTAATATGAATATTATTGGTGACTTTGTGCGATTTTTTAGAGAGAAAATATGTCCCTTCTCCTAGTTTGGGTTTATTTTATTCTAATGTAATTGGTTCAACTCTTTTCAGGCTGGAACCTATTTGTACCATGCACATTATGGAATGCAGAGAGAGGCAGGACTTTATGGATCAATCCATGTGGCTCTGCCAGATGGGCAATCAGAGCCATTCTCATATGATTATGACAAGAAAATAATCTTGAATGATTGGTACCATAAGAGCACTTATGAACAAGCTGTTGGCTTGTCTTCCATTCCCTTCCAATGGGTTGGAGAGCCTCAGGTAATCAATCAATTAATTATCCATGAAACGAACCAGTACTAATCTGGCTTAAAAGTTTGAAATTTTAATTTCTTGTTCTTTTTGTCTTTCAGTCACTTCTAATTAATGGTAGAGGGAGATACAACTGCTCAAACTTTGCTCCAGCAACATTATCAGCTGGTGTTTGTAACAACACAAACCCAGAATGCTCCCGCTTTGTGTTGACTGTTGTCCCAGGAAAGACTTACAGGCTCAGAATCTCTAGCTTAACTGCTCTCTCAGCCCTTAGCTTCCAGATCGAGGTAATTTTCTTGCTCCTTAATTCACTTATTCCAGATTTCCAGAGGTTAGGAAAAACTATGTCACCATCAACTTATTTTTATCATTTTTATTTATTTTTGTTCCAGCTCCCACTTTGGCTTTCATCTCATGAAGCATCTCTATTGTCCCATTTTTTTATAGGGTCACAACATGACCGTAGTGGAAGCGGATGGACACTACGTCGAGCCGTTTGTGGTACAAAACTTGTTCCTCTACTCGGGTGAGACTTATTCCGTGTTAGTTAAAGCCGATCAAGACCCATCTAGAAACTACTGGGCCACCACCAACGTCGTCAGCCGGAACGCCACCACTCCTCCCGGCCTCGCCGTTTTCAACTACTACCCTAACCACCCGCGGCGGTCCCCACCCACTCAACCGCCGCCGGGCCCTCATTGGGACGACGTCAAGCTCCGGGTAGCCCAAAGTCTGGCCATCAGGGCCCGCAAAGGCTTTAACCGCCCCCCACCGCCTCGCTCCGACAGAGTGATCTTGTTCTTGAACACCCAAAATACCATTAACGGGAGGTATCGGTGGTCTGTCAACAATGTGTCGTTCAATCTTCCCCACACGCCGTACTTGATCACTCTGAAGCAGAGACTTCACCATGTGTTCGACAGTAAGCCTCCTCCAGACACATACGACATGTCCAGATACAACATCTCGATTGCGCCCACAAACACGAACGCCACCGAGACCAATTCCCTCTACCGACTGAAATTCAACACAACGGTCGACATCATACTTCAGAACGCAATCTCGATGAACAACAAGACGAGCGAGACCCACCCGTGGCACTTGCACGGGCATGATTTCTGGGTGCTGGGATACGGCGAAGGGAAGTTTGATATGCAAAACGACCCGAAGAATTACAATTTGGTCGACCCGATTGAGAAGAACACGGTGCCAGTTCATCCATTTGGATGGACGGCATTGAGATTTCAGGCTAATAACCCTGGGGTTTGGGCATTTCACTGCCACATCGAGTCACATTTCTACATGGGCATGGGGGTGATGTTTGAAGAGGGTGTTGAGAAGGTAGGGAAGTTGCCATCTTCTATCATGGGTTGTGGCGAGAGTAGAAAACATTAGCTTTACAGGCCGTAGCCTTGGAGGTGTTAATTATGAATTCTGGATGTTTTTTATTCTTTCCTGTATACTATTGCTTGAGTAAAATGCATAAATGGTCCCTAACTTTAATTGTTGCTTTGTTTTAATCCCTAACCTATTGAATATTTTATTTTGGTCTTAAACCTATTAAAATTGTTTCATTTTGGTCCCTCACCAGATTAAATTTATTAACTCAAAATAACTGTCTGACACAAACTTTTAAAATTATAATTTAAATATTTGGTAATTATCTTCTATTAAATTTAAATATTTTAATATTTTTAACAGTAAATAAACAGTGTAAATTATAAGTTTTTTTCTTTCTGAATAAAATAAGTTTAATTTACAAAAAGAAAGAAAGATGATTTGAATTTTTTATTAATTATAAAAAAATTATTATACAGATTAAATTTATTATAAGTCAGTTACTGGATAGTTTAAATAACGACCTAAAAAGTTGTTATCAGATAAATATTTTTAATTAACATATTTCATCCAATTGGTACCAAAACAAAATATTTTTAATAGATTTATGACTAAAACGAAATATTTTAAATAAATTTAGGACCAAAATAGAACATCCAATAGGTTAGAGACTAAAACGAAACAATAGTTAAAGGATAGGGATGTTTCATGTAATTTACTCACTATTGCTTGTTCGTTCCTCAAAATTTTGTTGCTTCAACTTGAAGATCAATAGAAAAAGTGTTTTTATTTTCCTATTCCTTCGCTTTTCTCCTCTATTTTCTGAGATTTTTGTGCTTGTGAAGTCATTGACCACCTTGAGACACCTGGGACAGCTTGCACAGGAAATTGGTGTATAAATAAAAACGGAGACTTTCTTTAGTCTCACTTCAAAACAGAGTAACAGGTCAATCAAATTGGTCCAATACCGAAATCAACCTCAGATAAATAAACACAATTGAATTTTTAGTTAGTTTACGTGCAAATTCCACAGTTGACCGTAAAGATGTTTCTTTCCGAAGAACACCCTTTTCATTTTTTTTTTGTTGGGGGGGGGGGGGGGGGGGGGGGGGGGGGCGCTGGGGCTGAGAAGGTTTTTGAACTTGGAATTAATACGTGCCAACCCGATGCAGCCACCAGCCAGCATGCCAAAGCAGGACCGGCCGGTTCAACTACGAGCCAGTCACTCCACCGTCCCAGCTAGCGGACCATTTTACATTTGGTAAAAATCGGGAAAACCTGCCTAAAACTGTTGAATTGGTGAAACAAACCGGTGACATGGAACATTATTTAAGAATTGTAAAAGAAAAAGAAGAAAGCAAACGAAAAGAAAAACAAGAGGAACAGGGGCTAAAAGAAGGACGAAAAGAAGTAGGAAACAGAAGAAGAAAGAAAAAAATAAAAAATGAAGGCAAAAGAAAGACGATGGACGAAGAAGAAACAGAAGGCCAAAGTATACTAGAGGCCCCTGAACTTTCCCAACTCACATGAATTGGTCCTCAAACTTTAACTCAGTCCGCAGAAGCCCTCTAATTTTGCAACTTGGTACATATTAGTCCAACTTGTTGACTTGACTAAATTTTTTAATGGATTAAATATATGAAAAGTCCTCAAAACTGACAACTCATTTAAGTTGGCCATTAAACTAGAACTTCGACTGCACTAGGCCTTAAACTTTATAATAAACAATGACTATTATAAAAATTAATCAAAATTAATTATAAATCAATTAAAATTGATTCTTTTAGGTTTAGTAAAGAAAAAAATAATGAAATTATTTAATTAATAAAAATTAATTAAAGTATCTTTGGTTTAGTTCTTATTGCAAATCAAGTTTGTGGATGAACTGACCTAATATCAGAGCAACAAACAAAAAATAAAAAGAAAATAATACTTGCATAATTCACATGACTTGTAATAATTATTATTTATTAATAAACTTGTGAATATAAACTTATTCATGGGCCATTTTATTTTGTACTTATTCATGGGGTGTAAAGTAAAATTATATTTTATGTTAAGCACTGAAAAGAGAGCAAGAAAATAAAAGTAAAGTAAAATTAAATAGAAGTAAAAAATAAAAAAATACATTTTATACTATGGGTGTTCATTTGCATTTTTCTAAGTATAACATTATGGTGGATGGAATAAAATGTGGTTATCAGTGAAACTTTGTTGCAAATTTTTTGTTCCATATTTTATGTCAAACATATTTTTTATCATGTTATTTTCTCATTATAGATAATAAAATATTTTTATTTTTATTTTTATTATTACTTTTTTTATCTAGGACCAATATCATTTTATAGCTAAGTCTATATTTACGTTATAAGCACTTCAAAAATAGTTTTTATGAATTAATTAATTTTAATAAATTTTATTTACTCAACCTAAAAAATCAATTTTAATTTAATTTATAATGAATTTTAATTAATTTTCATTAATTTTAATGATGCTTATTATTTATTATAAAATTTATGGCCTAGTGCAATCCAAGTTTTAGTTTGATGACCAACTTAAATGAGTTGTCAAAGTTTGATGGCTCTTGATGTACTTAAGCCATTAAAAAATGAGTCAAATCAATGAGTTAGACTAAATCGTACCGAGTTGCAAAATTGATGGGCTTTTGTAGACCAACTTAAAGTTCAAGGACCAACTCCTATGAGTTAGACAAGTTCAGGGGCTTTTAGTGTACTTTGGCCAAAACAAAAAAAATAAGGAAAGAAGGAGCAGGAAAATAGATTAATTAGTCCTAAAATTTTTGCATTTTTTCTATGTTAGCTCTAAAAATTTACGTTTTTCTAAATGAGTTCTAAAAAATCAACACCGTATGCATTGTTAGTCCTAAAATAGATGCCCATATATATGTCAAACAGAATGCTTGACCTGGCATTTAGCTTCCGTTAATCCCTTCCATGTAAGCATAAGCAGTTACATAATGAAAGTGTTAATGGGTCTGTTTGTTAAAAAATAAAGTTTAACGGGCAAATAGATTTAATATAAACATTAAATGGATTAATAGTTGAAAATACAAAAGTTTGTCTCCTTTTTCTCTACTCAGTCTCGGGAAACCAATCTCCTCTTCTCTAAATCCAATCACCAAGAGAACATCAACAAATTCACTAATCCATCTTTTCATCGACCTATGTGTGATCATTCTCTAAACTATAGAAATGAAATCTAAATTCACCAAGAGAACAAAAACAAAACTATAAAGTGTAGTCACCATCAACGCCATCATGGGAAGTCCAACACTTCAATCTCCATCATCTATTCTATAAACAAGCCCATTTCAATCTATAGCCGCTGTCTTGCCGGGCTCTTCTCCAAATTGGCCTACATTGCAACACCCAAGACCAGCCACTCTTCTTGCCAACGACCTCCGCCAAGAAAAGAACCATGTTCCTTAACCTTCATGAGACCCTTATCTATTCCATCCTTGACGCGGCTCCAGAGATGTACGATTTTGTGGTGAGGTTGAAAATCAAGTGGCAAATTATGAGTTCTTCGTGCTTGAGTGGCCATCGGAGGAAGTTTGATGCCTCAATCTCAATCAAAAGGGGTTTTGATTTCTTCCAGGCTTTACAGAGATTTTTGCAAGGAAATTTAGGGGAGATTTGTAAAAGACTTCTTTAAGACGGGGATGGATTTAAGTAATGCTGTAATTGTCAATGATCACCTGAATTCATATTATTTGTAGTCGAAGAATGTGATTCTGATCAAATTCATCTATAAGTGATCAAAATGAGAGAGTTAGAGGGGCTAAGGTAGGGGAGTTCTACCATGGATATCATGGACATATGTCTAATTCGATATAATAGGTAATTTTACAATTTTACCCCTAAATTTAAAACAGTTCTCCTTCTCTCATCGCCGTTCTTCGGTCTCTCTCTTCAATCTCTATCACCGTTCTTTGATTTTTCTCCTCTGCTCTTCAATCTCTCTTCCTTGCTCTTCGATCTCCCTCTGTCGGCTCTCCAATCTTTGATCTCTGATCATCGATCTCCGATTTGCTTCAAGTTACTCGAATCTCCGATCTTTGTTCTTCGATGATGATGACGACTCCGATTCCAAGGCACGGCCAGTCGGGAGGTGAGGCGAAGCCAGGTGCGAGGGCCAAGGCGCGGCGTTGCGAGGAGGCAGATCGGCGAGGCAGGGCAAGGGGAAGCCAGGCCTGAGAAAAGGCGAGGGCCGAGGCACGGCGGTGCGAAGCGAGGGCGGCAGTGTAAAGCGAGGGCTAAGGCGTGGTCCTTTGCGCGAATCGCCTTCGATCTCTACCATCCGAGCCATCGCTGCAACATCGCCGAGCCATCTCCGAATCATCGCACCATCAACATTACCAGGCTCGGCGAAGGGCGAGGTGCGGCCAGGCGCGAGGAACGCCAAGGAACCATGTAATTTTTTAAATGATTATTTAGACACTTTCAAATATTGATTTGAACACTTTTAAATTTCTATTTGGACACTTCTTTCATTATTTTGTATATATTTTTTTATTATTAAAATAAATTATTTCTGTATTGCTTTAGACATTTTGCTACTTTTCTTTAGACACATTTATACATTTATTCAGACACTTTTAATTTTTTCGAACATGGCATATGACATATACGGTGAGATCGTGACGTATGACAGTTCGGTGGCGACACCGGCGCCGGCACCGGAGGAAATAGCAATAGCAAGCTAGGGTTTTTTGTAGAGAATAATATTTTAACTAAGGGTATTTTTGTCAATTTTTTTGATGATTTATGCCTTATATATAGAAGATTAAGGGATGGATTAGTATGTCTAATTAGACATATGTGCACAATAAAAGAACTAGGGGAGTTCTGTTGGATGTGGCCTTTTTTGTTTGTGAGCTAAGTCTCTTTTTAGTCATAATGGCCCCACTTAGCTTACATGGAAGGGAATTAACGTATGTTAAAGGCTAGGTAAGATATTCTATTTAACGTGTGTATGTTCATCTATTTTAGGACTAATAGCGCATATAATGTTAAGGGGTAAAACAAATCAAGTATTATTGAATAGTTTGAGCTTGAACTTTTTTTTTTTTTTTCAAATCAAGCCTAACGAGCTTCGAGTCATATTTTATATTCGAACTCTTAACGAATCGAGCTTGAATCTAGGACTATTTGGCTTAAACTCTTATCGAGCCTAATGAGCCTAATATAATATTAATATAAGTATAATTTATTTAATAAAATAAAACATTCGTATAATATTATCCTCAGTTCCCCGATCCCTCAAACTCAAACTCTCACCTCACCTTCGCCGTCTATGACTCAACATACAAGCTTCTTTCGTTGCTCGCCATACCGCCGTCTAGCCCCCTCGCTGTCTTTCCGTCTCTTGCCGCCTCGCAGACGGGGACCGTCTGTTCGTATCTTACTGTCTCTCCGTCACTCCATCTCTCACTGTATCTTTGTCTCTTACCGTCTTTCTGTGTCTCACCATCTTACCATCTCGCTGCTTCTCACCGCAGCCGTCTTTCGTCGCCTCACCGTCTCCCCGCTCACAGACCGTTGTGAAGAAAATCAGCAGAAGTGGAAATAGATCACAGTGAACCCTCCTGCCAGCCATAATACATTCCGCCGCCGCTGCCGATCTGCCACTAGAAGTCACTAGAAGTCACCGCCGGTACGCTTCATATTGACCCTCACCCATGTGGTACTTTGCTTGAATTTGATAGTTGATACTTCACGTTGCAAAGACAAAGAGTACCTCTTTCAATAGCCACTTGGAGATGCTAAATCCGAAATCACAAATCTTAGAAAAGCTACCTAAAAGTCATTTATGGCATATGTTATTAGAAAAGCTAGCTAAAAGTCAGGGGAAGATTTAGCAATTTTGTTTATTCCGCATAATTGGCTACTGGAGAATTTAGATAGATGCTGACTGTAATCTGGTTTTTGTTCCTTTGTTGCTTAGAATTAAGAATCTACATGATTTAGGGGCTTGGGTCGGGCAGAGTGTTTATGACTAATGACTTAATTTGTTAATCACGTTTTCTCTGTGTTGTTAATTTTGATTAATTTGTTGGTGTCAAAACTTGGCTGTTTGTTGGGGTGAGTATGGGTTGTGTAAAACTGAAATCCAACCTGAACCATCTCTATGGGATTGGGTAGGGGTGATTCGGGTTAGGTAAAAATTAACCATGGTTCACAGGTTGGTTTCATCTATGTGAGAATTGACCTTTTTTTTGTTGGTTCTGGTTCCACATAGAACCAGCCTAAAGTTAAACCGAACCGAAGTTATGATATTATTAAATTCTTCATACATTTATATATTGAAAAAATAAAGAATTATGAGGGTGTTTTAGTCATTTATATTAAACTCTAAAACTAATATTATTAATCTTGAATCTAAATCGGAACAAGGAATAGGAAATTATTTACATTTTCATATTGTAAGAAATTGCAATGACATGGTGGTTAGTTTAGTTTAAGTAGCAAGCAGATATGTATCAAATTGAATATTATTTTCTTTGTATTGATAAAAGATGAGATATAAAGTATTTGCTCAGTGATCTTTAAAATTTGCAAAGGTATTTTATTAAATCACATGCAACTAGATATATTTGCCTTCTTGTTGCATTACATAACAATGTGTGAAACTTTTTAAATATTATTAAGGACGTGTGTATTTAAATATGGATTCAGTTGTGTATTATGTTAAATATTAGCCAAAATGCGCATATGGTCTTTTAACTTGACAAACTCGAGCGAGTTAGTCCTTTTTGTTTGACTCAGTGCGAGTTACTCCTCCAACTTTCCGGATTAAGCGTGTTAGTCCCTAAAGTTTGCCTAACTAAACGATTTAGTCCATCACCTAACGAAAAGCATCCAGCTCAGACTCTTTTTGACTGAACGTCGTTTTGTAGGTGAATAGGTGGATTAAAAACCTGTAGGTCCCGTGTTTTTGTTTCTTTGAGCGCGAACGTCTTCGCGAAGGAGGCGGACGATGCGGCGGAAGGCGTTGACCGATTCGGCATCTCACGATTCAATGAAGTCTTGATGGAGTTGAGGACGGCGGCGAAGGTCTCGCGATGAAGTCACGATTCAGTGGAAGGCGTTGATTCGGCGAAGGTTCAAAATCCCCAAAAGTTCTTCGATTCTGCAAAAGGCATTAAGGGCGGCGGAGCAAGTCTTGTGGTGGGATTCATTGACGAAGAACCCATCAATTCGGCGAGGATAGATGCGACGATTTGTTGATTTGGCAAGGATCCATTCAGGGAGGGTCGATGCGAGGATCAATTCATCGTTGGTCGAGGATCGATGCGAAATCCGTCGATTCGATGGCAAGGATAGATGCGACGATCGTCGATTTGGTGAAGATTGATGCGAGGATTGATTCATCGATTTGAAGAATCTGTCAATTGGTCGAGGATCAATGTGAAGAGTCCGTTGATTTGGTGGCGAGGATCACTACGCAGAAACAGCCGCCCCTAAAGACCGGGAAGCTGACGGAGTCGGAGTCGGAGTCGAAGAGTGGGCCTTACCCAGGTGGGATACCCAAGGTAGTGCCCTTCATCGGGAGGGATTTGACCGTGAAGAAGAGTCCATCGATTCAGCAGCGACGGCAAAGCTTAGTAGAGACGGCGAGACGGCGATTCCAATTGCCGAAATAAACCCTAAACAATAAGAGAGATGAGACGGGATGATGTGGAAAAAATTTGCTTATGTGGCAGACCAACTCTGCACAGTTCCATGCCACATCAGCAACAAATCTAACTCCGTTTACTTTTCCATCTAATTTGGACAAACTTGCTAAATTTTGCAAAGTTGGGGGACTAACTCGCACAGAGTCAAAGATAAAGGACTAACTCGTTAGAGTTAGCCAAGTTGAGGGACCAAATGCGCATTTTGGCCTTAAATATTTCATAAACTAGTTGTGAATACAATTTGATTGAATTTAAATGTTGTTATAGGTATATGATATAAACCGAAAACACCAAGAATCAGAACAAAAAAGCTAATTTTAGTCATTTATATTAAACTCTGAAACTAATATTATTAATCTTGAATCTAAATTGGAACAAGGAATAGGAAATTATTTATATTTTCATATCGTAAGAAATTACAATGACATGGTGGTTAGTTTAGTTTAAGTAGCAAGCAGATATGTATCAAATTGAATATTATTTTCTTTGTATTGATAAAAGATGAGATATAAAGTATTTGCTTAGTGATCTTTTAAAATTTGCAAAGGTATTTTATTAAATCACATGCAACTAGATACATTTGCCTTCTTGTTGCATTACATAACAATGTGTGAAACTTTTTAAATATTATTAAGGATGTGTGTATTTAAATATGGATTCAGTTGTGTATTATGTTAAATATTTCATAAACTAGTTGTGAATATAATTTGATTGAATTTAAATGTTGTTATAAGTATATGATATAAACCGAAAACACCATGAATCAAAACAAAAAAAAACTTAGAACCATGGTTTTGGTTCTTTTCAATTCTCAATTCTTGGGTTGGGCTAAAAAAATTTAAAACCGAACCTATTTCGAGTTGGTTCAGTTACACCAGAAAACCAACCCAAACCGACCCATGCTTACGCCTAGTTGTTTGTGGTTTTATAAAACTTGTATTGAACTTAGATGAATCTCCTTGATTATGTGCCTTGTTTGGAGGCTTTTTAGTTTCCTTGTGAATTTTGTAGCTTTTTCGAATTGAGCTTGTAATCGAGCTCAAACATGCTTGTCGAACTCGAACTTGCTTATCGAGTTTGAATGAGCTCCACCAATCGAGCTAATCTACTTAAAAAATTCAAGCCTATTGAGCTAAAGAGCTCATCCCGAACCAATTACGAGCTAAGCTCGAGCTCAAGCTTGAACTCAAGCCTATGCTAAATGATCCGAACTTTTGCTTGGCCTATTCGGGCTCAGTTTAGCTTGTTTCCATCCCTATATAGTATTAACTTTTTTGGACGTATTTAGAAAATCATAAATTTTTTAGACTGGCATTGAAAAAACTCAAAAATTGACTAAGCTATTTTTGCTGCTGACAATTTGGTGAAAAGGAGAATCCAATATAATTAGGGTTTGTAACTTAATATGTTAGGCAAGATATAAACTTAATCCTTATGTTATTTTCAAATTTTTATTTTAGTCACATTTTTTTTAATCTTTTTTCATGTCACTCAACACTCACGCAATATAAATGTTAAAAATAAACGAACTGATAGTTCAACGGTTCAACCAATTAGACCATTACCCAAAAACCCTAACGGTTTAAAGAACGGTTCTGTTTTAAAAACACCGGATGCAACAACTTGCAAACAAAGGCTACCTGTAAATGGCAAGCACAAATCTCACAACCGAAGTCGTCTTCATCATCACTGTCCTCTGGCCATCTGTTCCTCCTTTTGTGCTTGCCTTGCGAGGGGCAGTCGATTGACTTTGGCTTCAAATCTTTGCGTAACCAAATAATTCTTATTATATGCTTCAACTTTTTCCTACTTTCTCTAATCCCCTTGTTACTTCTTACATAGGTGAGAAGTTTTTTCCCCTCGTCTGCTGATGGTTCCCCTTGGCACAGAAGTATGACTCCAAGTATGTAGCAAGCCCCAAGATGCTCTGCTTTTGCTGCTCTGTTTAGGCATTCTATCCCGTCCTCTAGCCGCACATGACTGAAGTACTCGATCTGACATATTGTTCAACAATATAGGCATAGTTTAGTAGCGCTTCCTTTAATTTGTTATCTAGTTTTGTTTTCAATTTTGTTGAAAACAAAAGCAGGATAACATGCTAGATGAACTATTTCCGTTTTCTATATCTAAAATCAGGAAAAAGGAAAATTGGAAGTATGACAATTTTGATCGAAAACGTACAACTCCTTGTCTGTATAAGGCCTCTGGATGTCCACTCTTTATGCACCTCTCTAGGAACATAGATTGTTCGGCTGCAGTCCATGGGATCACCGGAAAATTCTCAAGGCATATTTGTTTAAGAACATATCTGTCATGCGTCATTTGATACAAACGCTTGCAGCTGCAAAATAAATACATACATTGTTAGTAATAAGCAGCAAAAAAGGCCAGGGAGGCCGTGTTTGGATACACTTACCTTAATCTGGCGCTGAAGGCGTCAACAAAGGAGGAGTTGGCAAGGCGAGCCAAGCATTCAGTGATCAATTCTGTTGGAAGTGAAAGAATTGAGGGAGTCAAATCTTTTCTTTTCATCAGTAATTTGTGGATGTGGCGGTCTTTTTCCTCTTGGTTTCTTCTTCTTGTAGTTTTCATGATTCCTCCTCTTCATCGATTTGAACTTAATTTCTATGTGATGCTTGTATATATAACCATCCGCTAGCTTCATGCAACTTCTGGAACAAAGCCGAATGAATCTACAGTACACCGTGCCTGGAACTGACGGCCTCGATTGTGTTATCAGTAAAGATGGATGGCAAATACTAAACAGTCAGAATGTCTCAACACTCGGATTTGGCTTGTCAAAACTGACTCCAATGTTTACTTTATTTCTTCAGGAGAGAGAGAGAGAGAGTAAAAAGCAAAGGAAACACAAGTAACTCCTAGTTCTGGTGAAAGGATTCCTATTTGATAGTGTTAGGGAATACTTAATCGATCAGGATTTGGTTTGTGATTAGTCAACAAGGATTGGATTGCTTTCTTTTACAAGGAAACGGATTTGATTTTTCAGTTGGCGTTGTTTTCTTTTTTTCTGACGTGGCGTACAGAGATTTTTTGAGGTCCAGCATGCATTAACTACTCCACCACATGCCACAGTCACGCTTATATTACATGGGCGAGGTAGGGTATGTAATGGTATTCTTCGGAAGCAATTGAGAGATAAACAGCATATGCACTAGGAATAAATTCAATAAAATAATTTGGTTATATTTTGCATATTTGATGCTTGAGAGAATCTGATACAATTTGAGAAATCAGTATTGTTCTCTTCGTCTTCGCAGAGTAATTAATTATATCAAATTGTGTTCTATTTACTATTTTTGCCATTGATGAACTAGGAACGAGGGTAGCGGGTGTTTCTCTGTCACTAGCTGGGCCTTAGAAGAAGGGATAAAGGCCCAACTCCGGCGGGAGCTAACGAGCCAGCCGGGGTTACATACCAAGGGTCCAAGCCTTCTGGCTACTGCACTCTGAGCCATGCGTGCCCATGCGCAAGGCTAAATGGGGAACACAAGTTTTCGATACGGTGCCCGCAAGACTATTTTCAATAAATGAGAATGTAATTGAACTAATTAATCGTAGAGGTGACCCTAACTAATTTGTTGTCATACTGTTCTGATGAAGGCTTGGGACACCACATTCAAATCTCATTACCCTTGCCTCAACGCCTCCACCAAACCTCAAAACTCAAAAAAGTAATAAGCACAAAATCAACAAGCCAAACGGTTCATTGCTTAATCCCAAAAACAAGGCCAAACAAGAGGATCTGCCGCTAGCAGAGTACTAGCATTACCATCAAGCTGAAACAAAGCAAAGCCATCCACAGGGAAGGCCGTGCAAACAAATCCAAGGATAGTGTCCTCCTCGCCCTCACTCAACAGGAAACCGAAACAACTGATTTCGACTCCCTTATTCCGAAAACAAGTAAAACAAACGAACAAGACTTAACTAGACAGAATAGACTCTAATTCAAACCATGACGTACGAGGCAGTGCTAATTATGCTAAACCAACATCGAAGTGCTCCAAATCTTCACAGTCCATGATGTTCTTCAGCGGCCACCTTAGATTTGACTTGAGAATTCGCCAGAGAACCACAGTTACCTTGCTCATCAGGGCTGCAGACCCCGTCCGACACACTCTGTTGATCTCCGGTTTCCCAGCCTCCGAGCATTCCCTCATAAGAACCAGAAACGGGATGAACGTGAGGAAATGGCAGATAAAGAGCGTGGATCACAATCTTCAGGTTCCGCATCACTTCAGGAAACTTGACCCTCACGTAATTGATTCTCATCGGAGCTGCCGGGGCTCCTCCACCTGCGGTTGTAACTACCAGAGACTGGCCTTTCTCCAGAGTCGGAATCATGGATCCTACGGCAAGCTTCTCCAGATCCGCCAACGTCAACAGATGGTTCGGCACGATGTGGAACCGCACGCTGCTGACATAAACTTGGGAGCCAGAGAAGATCGAGGCATCGTCCAGAGCGAAAATAGTCATGTTATTAAGAGTCACGAGCTCAGGATACTTCACCTTCATGGCGAGAGCCAGGATGCCGAACCCGTTGTTCCGCAGACGAAGCATCGCGTCCCTGAGCATCAGGCGCATCAGAATCGCCGACTGATATTGTTGTTGAGGCTCCGGCTTGGAGAACTGTTGATGATTCCGATCGGCGGCATGGAAGGGGAAAGATAGCGAAGTCATCCGCTCAACGTCGCACGAGAGAGGCGACAGAGGGGAGACGTACCCTCGGATCCCGTGGATGATGATGAGGCCGTTGTTGAACAGATCTGGATGCGTGATCTCCACACCGCCGACGAAAACCTTGATGTACGTGTCGTTATGGTGACTTTGAGAGGTCGAGGTGATGGTGATGCAGCGGCCGGGGCTGAGTGCCTCGACCTTAGTGCCGAAGGGGAGCTTCCGGAGGTAGTCGATAGTGAATAGTCCAGGAACGATGTGCTCACGAAGAAGCGTCTGGACAGAGCACGAGGAGCAAGTACGGATGGAGGAATCCGTTGGCGCGAAGAGCGTGAAAGGACCGGACCATGCGGCGGAGTCCGAGGAAAGCGACGGAGCCACAGTGGCGAGCTCGTTGAAGCCTAGATGAGAAAGGATCGGCGCGAGAAGAGAAGCATGCGAGAGAATGGACTGGTCGGGGAGCTCGGAAGAGGAGAAGGGCGGTGGAGCTTCGGAGGGAGCGTAGCTGAAGAAAGGGGTGACTGTACTTTGAGGCGGCGAAGGAGGGGATGTAGTGGTGGAAGAGAATGTCGGATCGAGAGGATCGAGGGAGGCTATGAAGGGAAGGGAGAGGAGAGAGAGGGTGAGGATGAAAGAGAGCAGGAAATTGAAGAACGCCATGGAAAAAGATAGCGAGAGAGCAGCTTCAGTGAGTGTGGGGAGGGTACGGCATGGGTATATATAGGCGTGGGAAGGAGGCGGTTACGGAGGCGCGTGGCATTGGGAAAAGTGAGGCGTACGGGGTACAGAGGGCGTGGATTTGTTACGGAATCTTCTTAAAGTTTCATTTCTGTTATTGTTTGGCGGGAATCATTTGGACCCGAAAAATGCTTGTGGGTGTGCGTGTTTCCTTGGGCAGGGCCGGACAAACTCTACGAGAGGGTCTCGCTCTCTCTCTCTCTTTTATTTTAAATTTTGGTAATTACCTGTACGAGAGCCTCGGTTAGGGCTCTCACCACAGTCACAAGGTTCAGATCTATTATTGATGTCTGTGGTCTATGATATAAGAAATTTTTACAGCTTGTTTGGTGCTGGTTAATGGCAATGAGTTAACATATTTTTGACATATCCCAGACCATGTGTTATAGGCTCCTGCCTTTTCTTCTCTTGATACCCCTAGACTTGAATAAAATTACATTTTATCATCCATTATTGAGATTCTCTTACCACCGTGCTCAGGTGCTTCCTCAACTGCCACCAACCATCCTTGTTCCCTTGACTTCGCGCCACTGTGCCGAGGTGTCACCCCCATCACCGTTCCTGTTGCTGGTTCAGCGAAGCTCAAGCGCCATCACCATCGTCGCCCCTCTGTCCCGTTGTTCTCGACGCCACCGGCCACCGTTCATACCTCCTGCAAGTCACGCGTCTCTACTTAACCAAATCTAATCCTGCCAATCACCCAAGTAACGCTGGAAAACATAGCATCGAAGGAGACCCATTTCACGACCTGCTTGGGTTCGGTGATTCGGTGATTTAGTCCTGTGATTCAACACTTGGGTTCGACAATTCTGGGAAGGGTTTGGCGATTTGGTCTGACGATTTGACGATTTGGTCCAACGATTCTCAAAGATTCAGCATTGTGTAAGGGATAGAAGAGTAGAAGAAGCTAATGGCTGGCGTTGTGCGAAGGATGGAAGAGTAGAAAAGCTAATGGCGGGCTTGTAACTATGTGAAACTTTAAAGAAAATAAATATGCCGAGACTCTTTATCCCTTTGCCATGCTGTCAAAACACATTAATAGAGGCTCATTAACGCGCCCCAAACTGGGCCTTATTCTTTTGGAGTGAGGATACCAAAAAGGTTAGTTAAAGTAACAAACAAAGAAAAGAAAAAAAAGCTCCAAAAGAGATGAATATTTGTTACCGAAGTAGTCAATAAATCAGTAATTCAGAAAATATGTAATAAAAAAAACAATAATTTGAAAAACATGTATATTAATTTGCTTTATGTTATACTTATCCCTTTGGCTTTTTAAATACTTCTCTAAGGTAAAAATCACTAATTTATAAGACATGTCGTGTACTTGTTTAACCATTTTCCACAGCCTCATTTTATCCCAGCATTTTAGTGTTTGGTCGGATTTCTTTTAAATACGTTTACCTTAAAAAAATATTTTTAAATTTTAAAAAAGCTTGAAAAGAATTGGAAGATATAATATAAAGCCGTATCAAACAGGCTCTTTATATACGAAAGGATATATGGGATTAGGGATTGGTTCGAGGGACATTCGCATGAAAAAAAAAAAAAAAGCTGGTTTGAGATATGATGCCCTATTTAGTTGTAAAGAATTTTCTAATTTTTTCAAATTTTTTTTTTAAAATTAGGAAATGAAAAGAAAATGTGTTTAGTTAAATAATTTTCTTTTTCAATTTTCCTAGAAAACAATTTTTTATATTAGTAAGAATTAGAAAACTTGGTTTAAGCAGTTTTCTATTTTCCCGAAAACGGGAAATTCATTGGGCTTGCTCTTTCTTTGTCTCGCAACTAGCCTCCTCCCTCCCAGCGCCTTCGACCTTGTCCCTCCTAGCTGATTTCTTTTTCACTTCCCAAATCTGCTCCCAACCTTCAAGGAAATTTCATTTCTTTCTCAGATCTATGAATCGCTTTAGTAGATCTCGCCTATGCCCAGGAATCACCTCTATTTGTCGCACCAGAATCGTTCCTGTGAATCGACTTCTATCGACAATTGCTACACCTCTACGTCGCTCCCGATTTCATCACACCTCCAATCGAGGACCACTACACTTCGCCTCAATCAAATTTGCATCTCAAACCACGACAATGGCAACATGCCAAATGGTGCCCGTTGTGGTGAGAAATCGGCACCGAGTTTTGATGCCAAGGTAGATGATATAAGTTGCATCAACCACAAGAAAGAGCAAAGACAAAGAGGATTTAAGGATTTAGGGGATTTAGGGAATGCTAAAGAGGGTGGCACAGATGTAAGCATTAGAAAAGTTGGGAGCCTAAACAACAGAGAGCAAAAAGTTGGGAGTAGGCTTTGGATTTTTTTTTTTGTTTTCACTTTTGAAACTATAGACTTGGGAAGATGTGCAATTATAGTCCATAAACTTTCTCTCAGTTTTCAACTAAGGTACAAAATTATTTTCAATGTAACGTATTTATATGTAACTATCTTTAATTTTTTTAAGATAACTAAACATGTTTTTTAAAAAACGTTTTAAAAAATTATATATAAAAAATAAAAACTGATATTAGATAATAAAAATAAAAATTATTTTCTACAACAAAATGTCACCGATACATTTTCATCTCCGGATAGTGGCTGATAGCTCGAGGAGCATTCGGTTGTTCTGGGCATTGTTTTTACTTTTTTGCCCTTTTGTCTAAATAAAATGGTTGAACTTGGAGAGGCCCAAGTCATTAACCGACAGAAGGCAATATCATTGGCCCATTAATTAATTAATTAATTTTCAGAGTCTACAAATTATTTATTAGCCGAAGACACTTATCCACATCCAACGACCAGAATTTCCCTCCAAATCCGTCTCTCCACGCTGCTCAAAACTCTTACTCTGCCAACCTGCTCTCTCTAATTCCCAAGACACTTCGTCCCGGAACCTCAACAATGGCGGCCTGTGCTTTAGCATTTGCTTGCCCAAGTTGTTCCCGCTTCGACAGAATCTCAATACCCAACCCCATTTCTATTGGTTCTTCTGGGATTCGAATGAAGCTATCTTCCAGCCCCAAATGTGCAGCAAACAAGGGTTTATTAAATCTGGGGATCGGGTTTTTGGCGGCTTCGGTTCTATCCCTCACGCCTCTAGAGGCCGATGCTACGAGGGTCGAGTACTATGCGACCGTCGGGGAGCCATTGTGTGAGCTCAACTTTGTACGCTCTGGGCTCGGGTATTGCGACGTTCTTGTTGGGTCCGGCGAGGAGGTCCCGCGAGCGGAGCTCATCAATGTTAGTTCGCTTCTCGAATATATTGATTTTGGGTCTGTTAGATTTTGGGAAACAATGTGCTTTATCTGTTAGATAAATGGTTTTGGTATCTGTTTTTGGTTAATCTATTTCAATCTCATGCACGGCAATATTGAGAAATGCTTCTGTTTTCACTTAGCATTTCCAGCAATATGATCTGTTCCTGTTGTAACTTATGTTGATGAAACATCCACTTCCTTCTCTTCTAGTTTTACTTCAAATCTTTAATCAGCCACGCAAATGTCAGGTTCACTACACTGCAAGGTTTGCTGATGGAACAGTTTTCGACAGTAGTTACAAGCGAGGTAGACCTCTAACCATGCGCATTGGTGTTGGCAAGGTATGTCTATGTATAATCGTCTTTACACAATTTGGTTTCAATGAGTTATATTTTGTGTTCTCTGTTGCCCCCTGATGCTGTGGTGCTTGGAAATGTTGCCAGTAGAACAAAAAATGTTACTCTCCTCCCTCGTTAAAGACACTGCTATTGACTCAGGGTAAAAGGATTTTTAGTCTGGTTAACATTTGAAATTCAGGTTATGTTGGTTCCTGCTAGAAGTCAAAGCGGCACATTCACTTGGGTTTAAACTGAGTTGCAGTAACTCTTTCCAGGAATAATTATAGCTGCGTTCTCTAATCCAGCGCAATTGCTGCATCTATTGATGTTTTTTTTTTTTGCATGTCATGCGGTTATCGTTCAGTTTTACCAATTTAACTGTTCCTAAGTGACCTAAAGCGTCAGGGAGCAGGACCGGGAAAGCCAGAGCGGGAGTGTGGAAGTGTCACATTTTAAAACTTAAGTAACAGTGTTATAAAAATAAGAGCAGAAGGGCAGGGCAGTCGAGAGTGGGAGCAGCATCCAAAGTAGAAGGACTATATCACCTAGAACTGTTCTATCAAGCTGACAGTGGAGATTTTATCTGCATTTCATATTTATTTTCAGGCATTCACATTCTCTTTTCCTCTTCCATATGCTTCATGTACAGGTAATTAGGGGGCTGGACCAGGGAATATTAGGAGGCGAAGGGGTCCCTCCCATGCTAGCAGGTGGGATTTTCTTTCTCAGATTCTTGTTTTGAATTAGTTATATTTTGACAGCATGAACATTTTTATGACCTTTTTTCACAGGTGGACACCGTAAGCTTCAGATTCCACCAAACCTAGCATATGGACCTGAACCTGCCGGATGCTTTTCTGGTAAAGTTCTTTACTCAGAACAGCACCCCCCCCCCCCCCCCCCCCCCTTTTTCTTCTCCCCCAAAAACCAAAAGTAAAAAAAGAAAAGAAAAGCTCCTCTCTTCTCTCCTAACGTGTTTAGTTTTTGTATTATATTAGTCTCATTCTTTCTGTACATCTATCTAATTGTTTTTCATAATTATGGTTTGTAATCAACTCTTATACTCAAACTTACAGAGAAGATGTAGGCTCATTATATATATCGATATCGAAAAAAAATTGTTTGTAAAACATAGTGCTTATCAGAGCAACTCTTTGGCTAGTTTTTGCTAATTTAAAGGAAAAGTTCAGGTTCATTGACTGCTTGATGTTGTGTATAGGTGACTGCAATATACCTGGCAATGCTACTCTGCTCTATGATATCAAATTTGTTGGCATCTACTCAGGGAATCGAAAACTTGTGAGTGTCATTTGACCTTCATTGGTTTACAAAATTATTGACTAGAAACTATCAAGAACATAAAAATTTTATCATAATGTGTTTAAATGCTCTTAGAATCATACTTGATTTGGAATCAAACTCCAAAATTGGCCTTTCTCTGATTTCCCTTGTCTTCTCCTCCAATCTTTCCAAAAAACATTCGAAGAATCTAGGAAATGGCATAGCTTTTAAGCAGCAACTTCGGGTGACAAAAATAATGCTTATGAACCTAACCTTGGGGATCATATTCTGAAGTGAGATCAGTAGTGTCACAAGTAGATATTTATACCACACATGCTAAGTACTAGTGTATCATATGATTCTCATGATACCAATTCATGATATCAGGAGATATGCATGACATCATGTACCAAAAAATAGTTGACATATAGTCATCAAGAATTTTGATTACATAAGAAGGTTCACTACATTGAGTTTTCTTAACATGTAACTTGCTTATAGAACACTTGAACTACCAAGCAGATACAATGACTAGCTTATCTTAGGATTACATTATTTGTGAGGACCTGGAATTACAATGTTTTATCCGATTTTCAATAAAATCTTTTCAGTTTTTGTGTTAATGGAAAAATCTGAACCTTTAAACAGGATTCACCTAATTGAGAAGTGAACATCATATAACGAATATCATCCATACCCAAAGAACAGGAGCCCACAAGCGGGATAGTCATACTGAGCACTTCTGGAGCTGAAAGAATGTCTACGGTTTGCAGCATGAAGTGATTAGAAATGGCAACTGTCAAGCTGGTCATTGATCATGTGCAGGAGCTCATGAATGTTCTGTACCTTATTATTCGATAATCCATTTTGTAGGGAATATCCGTTTTCATTATTGGGAATCAGTCCCCTCTTATGGGTTTTGGCTCTTAGAAATTACTTAACCAGTAATGTTCTCATATATTCAACGTTAAATGTTCACCAATCTGCTACTTAAAGAAATCTGTAACCAGGAAACATGTAGTATTGTGACATTGAATGGATATGGCTTTTCAAACTCTGCTTGTTCATTTTGCTCCTTGTTATCGCTACTGATTTCTTTGTTTAGAAGAATTATAAAATTATCACACATGCTTTACACTTCCTTTGGACATGCAAAGGATTGAGGTAAAGGGAAAAGATAGAACTTCACATTAAAGTTGATTCTTCTCTTATGTTTGCTTGGGTGGAAGCAAAGGAGTATATGCTTTCTTTCAATTTGTATTCTCATGCTTACTGGGTGGGGAAGTTCCTTCTGTTGCACTGTGTCCTTTTGGGAAGTTGTCAACTTTACTTCTACTACAGTGTCACATTTGCTTCACTCGTTTGTTTATTTGTTTTGTTTTGTTTTTTGGTTCATATGAAACACTTTGAACCAGTTGAATTACACAAAGTATATAGTCTTCTCACTTACCTTAATCTCCCCTTCATTGGTGAAGTAGAGTTTCATTCGCGGAACTCGAATGTCAACACTCAGCATATTGATTAAGCTAGCTTAAATTTCTTACAATTATTTGATTGGCATGATTCGTTTCCTTTTTAAGGACCCATGAACCATGAAATCTGTGTCATGAGTCGTATATAATTACTTCTGGAATTTTTCAAAGGGATCGTTTTCAAAGTATAATTACCAAAAAGGTATTACCAGCCCTTGAACTGAATGGGGCAACTAGCTCCAATTTAATGAAACTGGTGATGTAACTCTGTTTAAAGCCCAAATTAAGATTAGGGCATAAAAGATTTTCATGACATCTTGGCAGCAACAAGACAACAAATTAAAGTAAGCTAAAACATAGCTTTCTCACCCCCTACCCACATTATTGCCATGAAAACCTAAAACCATCCTACAAATTCTGGCCCACCAAAACCACTCCCTGCAAAATTACAAACAAGTACTGACCAGGACCAATTTTAAAATAAGGGAGCTGACAACACCAAAGCGAAAGAGGAAATGAAAACTATAGATTAATGATTTCTCATTTTATCCACTAAAAACTATAGATTAACACCCCAAAAAAGGTTAACAGAAAGAGAAAAACTTAGATATGCAAATTTACATAGGCTTTCTAATTAATGAGAGGATTATCTTGCTTCAGGAGGAAGCAATTTTGCAGAAAAGTAATAGACAATTGGATAATTGTCTATTTTCTCATACCCAAAGTCTACATGATAGAGCATGCATTTGGGTTGTCATCACTGAACATAGAAATGTAGGGGTCCTCATATCTGGTCACAATGCCTGTGGCAGAGTTCTCCACATTTCTGACATACCCAGGAGGTGCCTTCTTGTCATATGCCCCAGCAATGTAAGGTTGTGCCACCAAGTTGTAAGGTATATAGGGCCAAATCTCAGCCTTTTTCCCTGTTGACTTTGCCTTCTTCAGCACTTTGCTTCCTTCAACATAACCTGTTACAGTCACCTTCTGCTGTTTCCTGTTAATATCCACTGACTTGACTCCTGCAGGGAACATATACACCACTAAGCCTTCAATAAATGAAATTAAATGAAAAAAGATGTTAAAAAGGGGGAAGTTAAAGAAGGAAAGAAACTTACCACTTAATGAAGAGAGGGCTTTCTTGACCTTAAGCTCACACCCATCACAATCCATTCTGACCTTAAGCTCCACAGTCTGAAATTGCTTCCTCTTCTTCTTGTATTTATGGCCTCCACTGCTGATCAAATCAGAGAGAAACTCTAAGGTTCCTCCAACTCCCATTTGTTTTTAGTTCTACCAAGTCCTTCAAAAGCAGCTGAACTGAATGAAGAGTTTTTAGAGTTAAGTGAACAAAACTGGGGATGTGAGAAAAACCACAGAAAATATGAAGTGGATGGCTATGAATTTATACCTGAAGTATAACTGAAGTTGAGGTGCCTAAGGAGCTGCAAGGTACTTCCCTGTAATTTGGTACTACTATATTTTTATTCCGTGCTCTCTCGGCTCCCTTTTCCTTCCTCTTCCTATGAGATGTTTCTTTAAAGAGACCAATTCTTAAATAGGCTTTTCATCAAATTCAAACAGAGAAAAAGTTGTGGCCCGCACCTAAGAGAAAAATAAAAAGAAAATACGAATAAAAAAGAAAGTAAACAGAAGCTTTTGATTTTCTTAGACTCGTATGGTATTTCTTTTGCTGTTCTGCCTTGTTTAAGGGTTAAAAGCTAACACAGATTTGGTTCTTAAGGACAGTTTTCTGGGGTGCTCAGGCTGGAAGGAAGAAAGTTACTCCATTAAGCAATCAATTTACAGTTAAGCCCCTATACTTATAATATGTCTGCAGTGTCCCCATGCATGAACAGAGGTTACAATAATGCACCTGCACGTGTAGGTTGTTAGGTGAGGATGGAAAATTCCATAAGAAACGTATGCTATGCCTATGCTTTAATGCTTGGATATTTCCTCTCTCTCTCTCTCTCTCTCTCTCTCTGATGAAAAAGAACTTTACGTTGAAGAAAGTTGAGATGTACGAGAAGTTTGAATTAAAGTGCATCAAAGGATCCACGAGTTAGAGGGATCCGCATTTCAAGTACCAATCAGAAAAATGATTCTTTTCTTGATCTTGGGGATTGTTGAAGATCAAATCCGGGGATTAACAAAAGTTGGAGGGCTTGAATGAGAGAATAATTAAGCTCTTTTTTGTGGTCGCGTACTTTTATTTATTTTGTCTACATGGGAGGAAGATCGGGGAGCATAAGATTGAAGCCTAGATCTCTTGTTAACAATTTCAATTCTTAATTATCAGGCAACTATTTTGGCTGTTATTGGGTTACGTGTGTTATATACATGAGCCTTCACATGCCCCGTATACCTTTTTTTTTTTAAAATGTTAGGTTGCTGTAACCATTTCTTAGAACAAAAGATGAAGTATTGCCAAACAGTTTTTCAGCTTTATTATTCTTTCACAAAAGAAAATTGCTTTAAAATTTGAGAATAAGAGAGAAGCAAACGTTCATGTTTTCAAGTGTAAAATCTCCTGTTCTGAAGAATTTCGAAAGTAAACCAAAATAATAAAATAGTGGGGCAAAGCACATTCTTAAAACTTTAACCACGTTTTTATTTAAATACTAAAATTTTATGAGTTTCTATTTAACATCTAAAACTTTTAAAATATGTAAATGGTTAGTCCTAAATCATTAGGCACATATTCTATGGTTAACTTTAAAACTAATTGTTTACACATTTTGCACGTTTTCATGACTCAAATAAAAATTTGTAATAATTTAGGATTTAAGTAGAAGAGTTGTAAAAGATTTAGGATTGAAAGTGGTTTTTCCTGCTGACTTAAAAATTATTTTTTTTTAAGTAAGAATTTCTTATAATTTGAACAAAAACTGGAAAAAGATCACTTTTAGTCCTAAATCTTTTTCAAAATTTCTATTTGAGTCCTAGAAGTTACAAATGTGTAATCAGTTAGTCATAAAGTTAACATTAAAATATGTGACTAACAGTTTAGGATTAATTATTTACACATTTTTTTAAAGCTTCAGAACTCAAATAAAACATCATAAAATTTTAGGATTTAAATAGAAAATTAATTGATCAAAATTTTAGGGAAAATGTGTCACAGGCCTTGAACCTTAATCCTATCTTAGTCATATAGGACCCTAGGAACCTTACACTCATTCATGTTAGGCCTATGTAAATTTGTCCTTAGTAGGCCTGTTAATTGATTAAATTCTTAATGCAATACTGTTTTATATTGTGCCTTACTATGGTTGTAGGTCAATGACCATAAAAATAATATATACTCGGTGCAGCTGGCTAGCACTTCAAACATGCATTTATATAAAATATATTATTATGCATCGTGAATCCATACAAGCTACTAGGGAACATAACCACTAGTTCCATAGCATTTACCAGAGACATAACTTCTGCACACATATATATATCATACACAAAAGTGTTATATATATGCTACACACTGAGAATCTGGGAATCCGATCCCAACTGAGTTACAGTGTCAAAAAGGGGTCACTACAGTGTTTAGGTATTCTCTGTTCCTCGCCTTTGTACAACAAAGGCCAATAAGTTAGTATTCCAGTAATTAGGAACCTGCAAGAAAAAAAATTAACAACAATGTACAATAGTAATTAACTTCTGCACAACTGGTATCAAAATATTAACAGCCAGTTTATTTATTGGTTATTAGCCCCAGGTCTACCAGTATCTGCATACAAAATATGTAAGAGATATGAGAACCAAAAGTTCTCAGTAAGGGTTATGACCTGCAAGAAAATCAACAATATAGGACCGTGCATATTATCCATAAGGATGTCGGTATATTCATAGTGCACTTGAACTCAAGTCATAGTGCTAGGAACTTGTATTATTAGCCAGTAATTATAGGAGTAGCTAGTTCCCACAATTCCTTTACCCAATTTTCCTGCAATTGACAAGTCCAACTTGTCCATACAAATACTGCTTTGAAAGCTTCTTAGTATTTGCTAATATCCTTTATTTTTATGTACAGGAGTGAACTATTTGCTTATCTAGTGCATGTGTTAGTGCTACCTTTATAAGGTTTCATGAGTGGTTAAGGACACCTCCCCCTCTTAGATCCATCCAGGTCTTAGCCCATTATTATAACCTTAGGTATCGTAGGTTCCTAACCCGTCATACTCACCATAACTTAGACCATATTAAGGTCCTTTTTGCCTATAGGTACAAGTTTACAAATATGCACTTCATAGTTTAGTTTCTTACTAAACCAATCATATAAGCTTCTTAATAGTCATCAGTACTCAAATCATATGCTTCTTAAATTTATCAATAATTCGGCCACTTGATATACAAGTATCATAGCCAAATTTATTTAACACATAAGCATACAAATTAAATAAATCTTACCTTAGATAATTTAGTTTGCAAGCTTCAAGTACTTAGGCTTTTGTCTCGGTTCTAGTTTATTCTAGGGTCTTCTTATAGTAGCTTGAGTAATTACCTATAATTGATCATTTAACAATAAGACAAACCATTCTTTAGGCCAACAATTAACAATTCCTACTATGGTTTAAATGATTAACTTAACTCTTTTTCATGGATTTAGCCAATCGGCCTTTAACAAAGCCTTTGTTCTTCTTTGCTCATTGTACTTAATTAGAAGGACTTCTTGTTCATTTTTCCATTATTTTTCCAGCAATTTCAACCATATTACAGCCCAAAATAAAAAATTAAAAGCTAGAATTAAATAGAGAACCGATAGATCCTTTTACTCCAAAATCAACCATACCTACGGCCCTTTCTTTTACAAGCTTAATTTCCAAGCTTTTCTTGCTTGTTTTCTTTTATCAAGCATCAAGAAAGCCAACTTAATAACCATTTGTAGCAGCTACAGGATTGAAATGAAGCTTGAAAATAGGGGAAATAAAAATTAGAACTTACTTGAACAAATAGCTTGAAAATCAAGCTTAGGATTGCTTCATACTTGATTTTTCTTCAAAAACTTACTTAATTTGTGGTTAATTTGAGAGGATCTGGCTGCTGGAAGCTTAACCAAGTTCATCCATGGTGTTTCTGGGAAGAGAGGTGAAGTTTCGGGTGGTTAGGTGTGGAAGAAATGACCCGGTTGACTTAAATAAGACACCACCGCCTCACTTTAAAAAATCACGTGCTCAGTGCCCACTTTGTAATCTCCAGTAAATCTGGGTTTATTCGTAACACGATTAGAACTTCAGGGCCAAAGTTGGTATTAAGCTGCTCCTGGTTCCTTCACGGATATAAATACGCGGCCAGTCCCAGCCTTTCAGTTATATTCCATTTTGTCCCTACCTTTATCAGGGTTACATTTAAACCACTTCTGAACAATCTAGTTAATCTAAAATTTCACGATGATAGAGCGAAAATCACGGAAAATCGTAATATCTCAAATTTAATATTTTTTTCATGCTCTATCCAACCGTGTAATAAAAATTGGTCATTATATGAAATGACCAAAATACTCCTCTTGGCCCGGCTTGCTTAAATAATCAATTTTATTCATTTTTAATTACTGGATCCTAAATTACTAAAACTTAACTTGCAAATAAATTATCTAAAGTGTAATTTATTAAATTAACTAATTACCTGGCTGATTAAACCTATAGCTCCGATGGCCATCACAAAATGTGTTCTTTTCCCTAAAAAAAAGTCGAATTCAAATGTATTTTACTACTCCTGTAACAAGTTGTGTTATTAAGTGTAAGGTTTTAAATAAATAATTGTGATTAGTGAAGAGGGGGCTAAAAAAACAGGGGGGAGACAATAGCAACCCTAGATAGCAATGTCAGTGAAAAAGACTTGTGAAGGAAACACTCCCATTACAAAAGTATGACCCAAATCAATTAATCAGAGATTAATAAAGGAAAATATGTAAACCACAATTGGTAACGATCTGCTCGCATAATTTAGAGGGAGCAGCTGGCACGTTTAATTTGAGTTGGGAACACAATCAGGTGAGGAGGGAAAATCACACGGACTATGGGCTGCCGCGTGGCAGGTATCCAACGGTGGTGATGGGGGTGGCAGCTGGCTCCCTCCATAAAGAAACAGGCGGGGCCCCCGTACCCTACGAGTTTGTCCTACGATTTTGGTTGGCTGTTTTGTTTCCACGCAGGGGAGGCGAGTCCGATGATGATTGGGAGCAGGCAGGCGCGTCGGAGGAGCTTCTCTCACTCTTTCAGGTCAAGTTTCTTTTCTTTTCTTTTCTTTTCTTTTTCATTTTCTTTGATGATTATAAAATATTAAAAATTAGTGAATGTATTATGATGAAGGCTTAACTGCACATTTTAACCCCTGAATTTTGTCAACTCGAGCAAGTTCATCCATAACTCGCAACTCAACAAATAGTCCAATTTGTACCGTAGGTAATAGACAACGTTGATACTAGTGATGAGGTGGCAATGGATAACTGATGTGGAGGTGGTAGATAGGCTTTTACTTGTGGCGGATTTCTTGTGAAATAAACGAACTACTTTAAGATTGTGGTGGTGACGATTCAAGAGGAGCTGTTAACGGTTATAGAAATTGGGTTAGAGAATCGGAATTTGCTTTAGTAAAACCAAAACTTTGACGAGCAATCAGATGGCAATGGCAAGGTTGGTGGAAATTGGAGGCGCTGCATAGAGGCCGTTGCAATTTAAGGAGAAATCAAAGGCAAAGTTGAGAGGCGAACGCAAAATCGGAGGTGAAATATGACAATGAAATCATAGGCGAAATTGGACAGTGAAACTGGAGGCGAATCTAACGGTGAAATCGGAGGAGGAAGGCGACAGCAAAATCAATTGGGCTAGAGGTGGAATAGCAAGGCGAAAGAGAAATTGAGAGGCAAAAGCAATTACAATTATGCTTGGATCTGCGACAGTGTCAAAGACATCGATAGGCTCTCGACGGAGGTCCCATGCTTGTGGACCGTATAGAGAGGAATTGAGGTTGCTTTTGGCAACAAGGATTTCCTGTTTCTCGTGGAGGGATTTGACAAAGCTTCACCGGTGCTTATCACGATTAAAGGCTGAGCAAGAGGTCGGAGACGGAGGCGAGTAAAGATCGGCTTTCTTGAGTCCGAGGAGATTTTGAAACCATTTCATAGCTCTTCCCATGGCCGGAAATCTTTAAAACTCAAAATGTCCACCTCAACTAAAAAGGAGGCCACCTTAGCTAAAAAGAAAGCCACCTCATCCTTCCCTAGCGCCATCCGTTTAATACTATAGCTCATGGGCTAACTTGCATAGGTTTTCAAAGTTTAGGAATCAAGTTTAAGTGAGTGTTAAGTTCCGGACCAACTCACTCAAGTTGGCCAAGTTTTGGGGCTAATTTTGTAGTTAAGCCTATGATGAATTATGACTTCGCACTTTTATATTATAATTTAGAATTTTCAAAAAAATATATTATAATTTAGACAAAAACAAAATGCTACTGATCAGAAATTTAAGAGTCAATTCGTTTTAACTTAAATCAACTAATTTATTTTTACTTTTACATCGGCATGTTCTTTCACTCATCTTCTTTGCCTAATCTTTCTTCATTTGTACCAAAAAAACCTCATCTTCTTCATTTGTTTGTCTCTACAAAAAAAAAAAAACTTTTATTATTCATCCCTTCTCTCATCTTCTTCCTCTTCTTCTTCATCATTTCTCTTATCATCTTTGCGCTTTTTTTTCTCATCTTATTCGCTTAATCCAAATTCATCCTGCCTTTCATATCTCTTTTTATCTGGTCACCAATAGACTATATTGCAGCCATTAAAATGTCGGTTTCTTTACCTGTTGGCTTACGACGCCAATTAAATGATTGACAAAGAGAGGAAGTTTGGAATCAATTGCTGGTAGATAATTCATGGGATGCCTGTGACCCGCAAATAGCAGGCATGGGTGTCTTTTCTTACCGGTCAAGCTTGGCGGGTGTGGTGGCTCAATGCTCAATCAGCCCCATTGCCATTCCTAAGCACGAACAAAATGATACTACTAAGGAATTATTGATTCATTTATTTTAATAAAATTGATTAAAAAATTCTTTCTTTTTCTATCAATAAAATATAAAATCCTTGCACATAACTTAATAATGACATATTGTTAATCTAACATATTAACCACTTGCTCATTCAAGACGTGTATGATGATACATGATACTTTGGTTGGAAACGAAAAATGACTGTAAAATTTAGACTTCTATAAGTAAAAACATTTAAATAATTAATTGTGATGATGACGGTTAAAGACCCTGAAAAAAGGAAAACCGAACGATAAGTTTTCGCCAACTATGTCCACTTTCTCGTGAAAAATATTTAAGGATTTGAATACAGTGCTACATAGTCTTATTAATTGTTCGTTGAGAATTACATAAAATGACATTTATCATATTAAATTGTTCCTATGCACGCATTAGGCAAATTTTTTCTCTTTTTTTTTTTTCAGAAAAAGGGGGGGGAGGAAGGGTGAGAAAATTACTATTCATTATATTTCTTCTGCAAATTGACAGGTAGGGACAACAATGTGATGCTAGTCATACAATACCAAAGTTTGATTGGAAGTAACTCTATTAAATATAAAAAGGGAAGTTTAAAAAAAATGTCCCTATTGTTTAGTTTGACCTATACTTTGCCCCCTCTATTTTAAAAAACCTACATTTTACCCTTATTTTCTTTATAGTGTTGGACAATAACTTCTAAAACTTTAATTTAAACTGTCTGATAATCATGTTCAAGTAATTTCAAGACTTTTTTATATTTTTTTCACAGCAAACTAACCTTTAAAAGATATTGATATGCATTTACAGTGAGAAAAATACATTTACAGAAAGAAAAAACTAATAATTTAAAATATCTATTAATTATTAAAAAATTTGGAGGGAATGAAATCACTGAAAGATTATTATCGTACAGTTTAAATACGATTTCAAAAGTTGTTATCGAACAGTATAAATTATATAAGGAGCAAAGTGTAGGTTTTAAAAATAAATGGGACAAACTGTAGGTTATGACATATCTCAATAGAGTAATTACAAGTTTCCCATATAAAAATCAAAAGTAGAAAATTTGTCACTAAAATTTATGGGAAAGAGTAATTTTGTCATTAAACGTTTTTTATGGGCAAATTCACCATTAACATTTTTTATGTGGACAATTTTATCACTAGCTATTAAATAATAGGAATACTCTGTTTGTTCAAAGAATATTCCATAACATAGTTTTAAATTAGTCATTGCAAGTTTTTTCCTCAACCCTAACCACCCAAACCTTTCACAAAACTCAAATGAGTTAAAATCTTATATTTGACTACACCCTCATTGTTGAGTCTTCTCGTTTTTTACCTTCCTCGTTATTGTCGAGCAACTGTCTACTAGCATTGTCATTAGCCTTTTACTCTAGAACTATAGCACCTTTGAATTTAGTCTCAGATACCTTAACTAAACTATATTTGATCAGGGTTTGTTCGAAAGAGCATTGTGGGGATGTATGGAAGAGTGGGGATAACTTTGATAGCAAAAAGAACGAAGGATGATGAAGGGTATAAGGGGTTGCTGAAGCAAAGACAATGGTAGAAATGATAGATTTAAAAACTTAAAGGCCATGGTGTTAAGTAAAGAAAACTTGAATTTTTCTCATTTTTTTCACACTTGTCATGTTAAAAGCAATTTTGACGGCCGATAACAAATTTACTACCAATACAAAATATTGATAGTAAATTGGCATATGTCAAAAAGATTAATGGCAATTTGCCTGTAATAAAAGTTCAGTAACAAAATTATTATCTTTAATAAATTTTAGTGGCAAGTTTAACCATTTTTGGAAATATAAATCAATACAATAGTAATATAGAAACTGAACAAGCGAGAATTTTAACGATATCTAGAATTTGCAAATATATGTTTGTAATGATTTCTTCCTGTAACAGTGATCAGTGATCAGAGGTTTGGGTTTTAACCTGTATTTGATATTTTCGGTAGCTCTTAGTTTGCTGCTGCAGCTTGGCTTCCAAGGAATTAAAACAGGTGCATTCCCAGCCCGCAGGTGGTCCAAAAACTTCACAATTGCCCACTGAAATTAATATTGTGGCCGTGACGCTACTTTCGAGTTATGACAAAAATCAACAAACAAGTACACGTGTAGACAAATCTTAAAGCTGTTTCTAGAGACAAAAGAAGTTTTGTAACTACAATGTGGTTTCTAAATTTTTAACGGGAGATTTCAATTATAGTGCTTTTATAAATTTTCCCCATTTTACATTTTCAGACCAAACGAAGAATGTTGCAGGAGCATTTTCTTTTTGTTTTTGGCATGGACCAGTACAATAATTCTTATTAATTTTCTTTGTAAATGAAATGATACAATAATAAATTACTAGTATAGTTTGAAAGGGTGGTGGTGGTGTTACATCTGTTAGTGTGTTGCATTAACATTTGGAGCAAAGAAAATCGGAAATCAGTTAAAAAGAAGACATATACTAATTTATTTAAAAAAAAAAAAAAAGCAAGCAACTGATTACATTTACTCCGAATGGATTAGTGAGGAGCTAAGTATTTTGTTCATTTGAAATGGTTGATGCAAAATATTAACTGTGAAGACATCCAATCCATTATTTGCACGTAGTATACAAAATACAAGAGGAATCATTTCCATCCATTTCTTTACTTTTTTTTTTTTTCTCTTTTGAGAAAATAAAATACAACTTGACCTATTAAACAATATGGCGGATGATTTCAACAAGCCCATTATACCAATTATTAGGTTTTGACCACCGTTTCAACCTACTCCAAGGAAAATTCAAAGACCAGCTGTCTTTGCACTTGTCTGCTAAAACATATTACTCTTTATTATTTTCCCCAAAATAGTTACCGTTTCCATATTAGTAACAAGAATTAGCATTATATAAAATTCAAAAGTACTTATTGTTGTAATTATGCTACTTACAGAGCAATAACCTTACAAACAAAGGATCTATTATGCTTGGCTTGGGACATTCAAAGAACATAAAAGAGACATTATGAGATGAAGGGAGTAACATATGAACAAATCAATCAAATATGTTTATGTCAAATTATGCAGAACATCTTAAAGTACAAGTGGATAAAATTTATTACTTGAATTTAAACAATTCTTTAATTGTAGTATATGTTATACTATTTGGTACAAAGATTACACTAGGCAATACAGAATTTTGATAAAACAGAATTTTGTGATTTTGAACATGGCTTGAGCTTAGTGAGTATTAACAATAACAAGTTGGGTCCGCCAGTTATATTTTTCTCGAGTAAAATAAATGCACTCACACACTAATCTCATCATATCACTATCAAAAAAGCTAATCCGCCTGCCTCTAGATAAACCCTATAAATAATCAAATAAAATTCCCCGCTACCCTTACTCTGTCAGCAATTGGAAATAGATTAAATGACTCCTACCAATATTTAAAGAAAAACTCAGCATTTGCTTCGAGTTATTTACTATATACCGGAAAAGCTGATGGTATAGCATCTAAGACTGCGAGTATGCAACAGATATCAAGTTGCTAGTGAATTAAGGAAAAGGGCACGAGGCAGGAGAGAAGCTGGATATACAAGCAAAGGGTAAATACAGGACTGCATTTTAACTAGTAGGTTCTCGTATCCACTTGAAGAGATGAAACAACTATGTGTGACAGGAACAGCAGAGGCAACAATTTTGAAGAACAGAAGTGTAAGGACTCAACTTGGGCCGAGGCAATTGAAGGTTTTGAGGTGGCCTTTCCAGCCACGGCAGGAGCAACTGCATGCCTGCTGGGTTCGTTCTGCTGCTCGTTTGTCGGTAATGGGTTAGAGGTGTGCCCTTTTGTAGGAGCAAGTGCCATATCTTTTCCGTCTGTTAGGTCTTCACCTGCACACACACACACAAATAATACCTATCTGAAATCACCCATGTCGATCATAGAACAGTCATCTTAAATGCTAGCGTTGCCACTTTCACATCCAAAATGTGCATATGTGATTGATCTTTCATGCTTTTTGATTTCAAAATGAACTAGGCAGCTTGTCTGGTGGAACTATCAACTAATGTTGGATCTTAGCAAACATTTTCAGTCTCAAGGCAAAAGGTGGATACTACTGTCATTCTAAAATGAATTGATATTTTGATTTTCTTTTTCAGTCTCAAAACAAATGAAATAAACATAAAAATATAAACAACTAATGATGGTGAACATGAAAATGGTAGTGACAAAGAAAAATTCTGGGAAGAAAAAGATAAATTACCTTTTTTACTGAATGGTCCAGGACTACCGAAGACCAGTGAGAATATACATAATTTTTAGCCACAAATAATTTAAGAGGAAGAACTCACAATTGGACGGTGACCAGCCCAGCCTCATATTTTCTCTATCAAACACCATCCTGTACCCGTACATGAAATTTTCTGCAGAAATATGTTTATTCAGAATCTCAATATTACAACATCTGATAAGGGAGGATGCAGTAAGGGGTGGGGTAGAGGAACAATGTGTGACAGTATTATATGATGAGATAAAGTACACATACGTCCAATTGTACCAATATCTCCATCTGCAGGCTGCATTGCTAAACAGAATCCAGCAATTCCCTGCATGGCAAGAGTCAACTCAGAAAAGTTTAGCTAACCGGTATTACTATTGACCAAAGTTCAGATATCATTGAGCATTGGGACCTCAGACACAGATAAAGACAGGAATTATTGCTATTTATGACTTATAAAACCTTGTCCACAATTTTATTCAGGGTATTCAATATCATTTTCTGGGTAAACTCAATGAAAGGGAAATTAGGATTTTAAAGAACTCCCACCTGCATGCCATAGATTACAAATATAGGATCATGAACCAAAAAGCTGTTGTTAAGAGGAAACATGAACTTCATTGATGGAACTCTTGGTAACTGCTGACCACTACAAAACAAAAGGGACAAAAGAAACAACGACCTATATGTTAGGCTTCACATAACTTGAAGTTAATCATAACCTGACCAAATAAAATGTCTGGCGTCGTTTAAGCTCTTTGTTTTGTTCATACTCACCTGGTCTTGTAGCAATACTTCCATGGGTAATTAGGAATGCTAGTTATTGTAGCATTGATTCTTCTATGAAACTACAGCAAGCAAAAAATCTCACACAGATGAATCACAAATTAAGCAACAAAATTAAGGGTTAGAGACACTACCTCTTTAGCAATAGTTTGATATACTTCATTTGGAAGAAATGTAAAAGATGAACCACTGTCAATCAATGCTTGAAAGCTTGTCTTTTTAAGACAAGAATTACCAATACAGCACTCTTCAACCCCAACTAAGTAGGTGACACTGAATAAAGAGTTGAGACGAATTATGACACAGAAATGAAAACAATCAGCATTTTCAAAGAAAGTATGGGTGAAAAAAGCTGAGGTAAATATAAACACACGCACGGAGAGACACACAGAGCATAGGTTAAATGCACAAAAAGTACTCACTATTTCCCATCTAATGGCAGGAATTGGGTGGCTTGCTGGTTGCCTGGTCCTTTGTCCCCAAAATAAATACGACCAGAATCCTCCTCGCTAAAACACAGGGAAAAAGAGTCACTAACAAACCCAGCTTTTGAAATCAAACTTGGGACTGAAATGTCACCAAGTCCCAAGCCCATGAGGCCATCAGGCGCAACTCCATCCAAGTAACCACCAGTTTGTTTCATACCACATCTGTGTTCATGAAAATAAACAAAAAAAGAACACATATCGAGCTTTAGACTAGGTCTTTATTAGCCATCAGAATCAACAATTAAGACGAATCATTAAAACAAATACCCTATTATCACTGGTGCTTGCATAGAAGTGTTCAATGTATTATGATTGGCCGAAGCAAGGTGCAACTTGTCCTCAACAAGCAAACCAGAACTTGATGTATCTACCGTGTTGTAGTTTACAGTATAAGGACATTGCTGTTTAGGGCCTTTGCAATCAAAAGACTCACATAGATGATGGCTGCATGGTATGAGTCGGCTGGTGGATGAAGCAGATGGCTTGTATTCGCTTAGATCTCTGTCCTGCATAATAGATGCCCCCGTATATAAAGGGGCACCTGCCAATCAATCATTTGAAATAAGTGGTAAACCTGTTATCTCATATTGGCAGGAAATTTACAGTTTATTGAATGGAGATAGAATAAGCTTATCTAGCCTCCTTGTCCCTCTTTTACCCCTCTCCATGCCTACTATAGCCCCTTCTCAACCTCACCTGGGAGCTCTTCTTGCAAAATGATGCAATATGAGACAAGATTAACGTTCACAATTTAGCAGAAACCAAAGCAAAAACGACCTCATCCGAAACAACACCCATCTCAACCCTCCAACTGCTAGTCTGTTACTCCTAGAGTCTCACGTGTAGGTCTATATCACCCGCCAAACTAAATTAAAATATGCAACTTCGTGTTCTACACCTGTTAGGATTACATAAATCACCAAGAAAACCAAACAGTATATTGGAAAATTTCCAAAAACAAATGGAACAGAGGAAAACAAAGAAGCATGAGAAGAGGATCACAAAAGCCAAGTGTACCAGAATACGGTAGTTACTGGCTGACAAGGAAGCACATTTAACACAGTTGCAGGGAAGCCAAAGTAGGTCACTTCCAACATCCAATGCGACAAGAAATGAAACGACAGGCGTTCCTATGTCAATCCAGGTATAGTGTAACCTGAAATTAGAAATTGAGTACATGAAACTCTCATAAATGTTAAATAAATATTTCAGTCCGCCGTTCAATAAACCATATATGTGAATATGATTCCTGCTTATTAGTCCCAGACCAGAAACAGACCTCAGTAAATTTACACCTACCAATGTACCACTATCCCCGTTGTACGTTGCTAATGTCATACAATAATCTACTTGCCCATACAAGCGAGAAAATGAACAGCAAAAATTGCTAGCAATGATTGCTAGCGGTGGTAAAGAAAAAGTAAACAAAAAAAATAAGGGAAAACAAGGGGCCAGCCTAGAGTCAACGAAGCTAAGAAAACAAAATCAAGTAGTACTAACGAACTCAGGAAAAAAGAAAAAAAAAAAAAAGAAAAAGGACGGGGGGGTACAATCGGAAGCAGGAACAGTACCATCCAAAGTCATCTCCGAAGAACATGGTTTTGCTCCCTTGAGAAGGGAAAACGAGCTGGTTCTTAGGTCCGAGCTTCATCTTCTGCCTCTGGAAATCTCTCCTAACAAGCTCCCCGTAGTACTCCAAGCTCCTCCTCTCCGGCCACAGGAAGCTACCATCCTCCGCCTTCCTTACCTCACGAGCTTCGTCGGAGAAGCGGTGAACAAGCCTTGACGGGAAGATCGCCGCCGCATTTTCGAAGAAAGCAAGGAAAAAAAGAGCCACTGCCACAAGCTGGATGAGCTGCTGCCACGGCATCGGCTTAAATCAAGGGTTTGTATGAACACTAAACAGAAGAGAACGAAGAATGTAGAGCTACTGAAGAGCTAAGAGAGGTGAGGAGGAAGCAAAAACTCGGAATAAGAGAGTGAAGGTGAAAAGGTTGAGCACAAGAACTTTGGCCTAAAGCCCCTTTTGACTCCTGAACTTTTCCAAGTCGGACCTTTTACCCCTTAACTTCGAATCGGTTTGACTCGCCCCTCAAACTTTACAAACTGAGACATTTTACCTTTTTATCTAATTAAATGAAGAATGTGTACTAAAATGAAAATAAAATAAAAATTGAAGGGCTAACTAAATTATTTGTTCAATTGTTAACTGTTGTGAGTAAATAATGAGAAGCCTTAACAAAAACTTATAGACAAAAACAAGGAAAAGATGAGCAATCTCAAATGTGAAACTGAAACCTTTGTGTTTATTGATTGCTCATAAAGTCAACCATTGGATAAATGATTTAGTTAGCCCTTCAGTTTTTTTTTTAGTACACATTCTCCAATTAACTAGGTTGAGGGGGCAAAAGCATGGTTTTAAATCTCGCACCGTATCGGCCAATACTGTTCGTACCAGCTGTACCAATCAAAAAAGGTATGAGATGGAGAAAATGGAATGAGATGAGAAAATGCACTTTTTATTTTTATTTTTAGTTTGTTTATATTTTTAAGTAAACTATATAATTATTATGTTTAGTTGAATGCTTGTATAACAAAATCTTTTTTATATTTAAAAGAATTTTATATTTTTATTTCTTCTATGCCCCTTAAAGTTATATATTTTTATTTTATAAATATATATTTATATTTAAAAAATATAGATATATATCATAAGCACTTTAAACCCACATATTTTCAGTAACTGCTATGTTCTATATGTTCATATGTATATATAATATATATAATATGTAACCAGTACATCCAAAACATGATGATACAGTGTCGGTACTGTACCGTATTGTTGAAAAAAGGGTACAGTATTCAGTACGAGATTTAAAACTTTGAGCAAAAGGTCCCATTTTACAAAATTTGAGAGGTGAGTTGAACCGAGTTGAAGTTCAGTAGGTAAAATGTCTGAGTTGGCAAAGTTTAGGGGGCAAAAGGGGGTTGAGGCCCAAGAACTTTTAGCCCGCAAACTTGGTAGATTTGTGAAAATTGAGTCCTCCAAGTTTTCTTTTATCCATACATGCATGGGGATCAACATTTGGTTGGTTTAGTTTGATCTGAATATAATAATTCAATCGGTTTTCAATTTTTCCAAAATGTATTTGAATTGTTGAAATTATATGTTAAAAATTGATCCGAACCATCTAAATTATATTTTGGTCTATTCAGATTTCTTTCTAAAACCTAAATACATAATAAATGAAAAAATAAGATAAATTTTAAAATTTGTATCTCTCATCCAAAATTAAAGAAAGATAGACAACATATTGTCTAAAATTAGTAGAAAATAACTTTATATATGTAGAGTCAATATGGATAATAGTAAAAATTAGTAGGACATAACTTTATATATGTAGGGTTATTATGGATAATGGTAAAATATTTATTATTATTCAGTATATTTAATTCATTCAGTTTTAAGTATATGATCTAATAACCAATCCGATAACCGGAACATGAAATTCGGATTTGGTCCAAGCTGACCGAATTAGAAAAAAAAAAAAACTGAACCATTTTATCCAATGTAATTTGTCTTTTCGGTTTTTTCAATTTTTATCTAAATGATGCTCACCTTTATAGATGCATGAATCACAAAATTTTGAAATTATTACATAATACCATCGGTAAAAGTAAGAACATCCAAATTTTATCTAAGGTTTACGGTCAATCATGATGAGTTCGTTTGGTAATGTCTATTAGGTGGTAAGAGTTTCTGGTACAGCTGCAAATTCTGATGCTAGAGCAACCAAGTCTATGTATAGTCTTCTTCTAGTTGATGCTAATGATCGAGATCCTAGCCAAACCGACTCTAAAGAAATGGGATTCTCTTCTCAGTAAGGGCTTGGCAGTGGCTATGCATGAGGATAGCCTTCAAGGCTTGGCATCGGGGCATGTTGACCTCAGGGTAAATCTTTCAAGTCGAGGAGCAATGACAACGAAAAAGTTCATAAGAAAGAGGCTCATCTTGGTGTTTTCAAAGAATTATCAACTTCATGCATTCTGTACATGACAGATACATCACAAATCATGACAAATACATTACAAATTTATCAATTCAAATCTTTGAATTATTAGAGATTATGTTGATCTAACAACTCATAATGTGTTCTGTCAAACGTAATATTACGGATACAATTCGATTATCTTATTTATTCATCTTAAACCTATGCTCAATTGATAAATAATCACCTTAATTTAGGCAAGCATATCCTCACAAATACATATGACGCATATTGCATTTCTTAGGTTGAAACAACTAAAATAAGAGGGCAGTGCAAGTTTGGTAATTGGAAGAAGCATCGACACTACCATGTTTTCTTTCTCATGGTGCCGTTAACACGTAAGTCCAATCAGATGGCTTCTCTGTTCATTTACCCTCGCAGTTCGCTAATTGCTAACGGAGTGCCAATGCAGCAAATTTCATCACTATTGATTAAATGAATAGAATAATCGATCCTGCTGTAGAAAACAATTATATCTTCATTTATTTTCTTTTTAATCTCCCCAATTCGACAAGCACACCAAATTGAATACAACAAAGACGTCCTCGTCGCCTTTTCTCTTCGAGGGAAAAGAACGAAATTAGATACAAAAGAATACGTTCACAATTTTCACTGTAAAGGACAAGAAACAAGCAGCGCTGCACAAGTCAAAGAATCCCTGCCAAAAGTTTATGTACATCTACATGATAAATGACACATAAAGGAATCCGTTCTCAACCCAAAAATGAACCCTTTCGTCACATAAATCACTTGTTAGACCATTGGAACTCTATTTCCAAATTCCTGGATGGTCCACTTTTGCTTTCCGGCAACAATGTGTATTCCCCAGCTACAGCTCCCAGCATTACAACCCTATCAATCTGAATCGTCACCTTACCAAACGAGCTCTGTGGTTCGTTGAAAAGATGTAGGGACCAGTTACTTGAGTCAGGCCACCAGAAGAGATGAGGAAAATAAAAAAAAAACAAAAAGAAGATAGCTTAGCCAACAACAGTTCTTACCTTTCCCATTTTGCTTTTGTTCTTGCAAGAAATGTGCAGCTTCTGGCCCTTTGGAGGACTCTCAAATGACCATGAGAAACTTTCATCCCACTCAGGATTAGGACCAGTTGATACAACCTGGTAGTTGCATCAAAGTAACAAATCAGCAGAGCCTTACCGAAAGTTATTAAACTTGTATAAACACAGTAGACAAACTCCTGTCACTCAAGTAGAAACTGCTTGTGCAACTTATTGCCATGACGATAATCATCTGGGTCCCCATTTAGGTCATTTTACTACAGCCTATACACACCCAATTAAAATTTTAATTCATGAGAAAATAAAAGAAAAATGATGACCATTCAAAGCAAGTAAAAATTCCCCTACTCACACAAACTTAACAAAGTCCTTTTGCAATTACATGAATGTCAAATCCGACATTCACATTTCACACCATGCAGAAAATTAACACAACAAACTGCAGGTCAAAGCGAGTAGTGATTATATGTATATGTGATAATAAAACCCAATGGCCATTGAAACTTTAAAACAAAGGAAAATAAGCACGACTCGATCATCAAGGACAAACGAGCACTTCTTATGCGCCTCTGACCCTCAGGGATACATGGGTCATGTGCCCAGGTGTGAGCATGAGACTTAACACCACGGTTTACCTTTTGCGTTTGAGTACTTTGATCCAAGACATATCCCAAACACATGTGACTCAACTTCTCTAGAAGTTCTCAGAAAAAGCTGGAAGTGTAGAAGCAAAAGCCAGAATTATGGAGCTTTTGAGAAAAAGGAAGTCTTTTGCAAGAGACCCTAGCTGAACAGACCCTTGTGCAAGAGACAGGAGTATACAGGCTTGACATAAAAAACTCTGGAAGAATAAATGGTCAACCTAAATTCGGGGATAGTTCACAAGGTAATAACACATCCCACCTCCACAGGCCACTTCATTGATTGGTGCAATGAGACCAATGCAACTGATATCGTGAAATTTCATTTCTCCTAGCAGTAAGCACATCATCCTTATGAAACCTTTTGCATCAAAACAAAAATTCCCTTGATTCAGGAATTGAATTCAGACCCAATATTCAGAAAAGAGCCATGGAAGTGCATTTAACATAAACAGATCAAAAGATTAACACTGCCAAGCTGGCAACAGATTGATCGAATAAGTAAAATGCAAGCAAATAGAAAAACGAAAATCATAGATAACATATGCAGGCATCTTACCTTGGTTTGCTTTGGGGGAGTATTGCCAAGGGTTAGTTTACAATAAACACTAGGATTCCCCACTGACTGCTTCATGTTGTTGCCACACTTAATGATCACCACCAGTGTTCCTGGCAAACATTGCAGAAGGAATTCTGCCTTCTCCTGAAATCGAGGTGGGCCAGACTGGATCAAGTATTGAAGCAATGGGATAGCATCTGCAGCAGCAACTGACTGAGCTTTCGAAACTTCAGCTGGGCAAGCTGACCAAGCTTGTCTCAGTAGAAACAGTGCATCCAGGGCAGCTTCTTGGGTTGCCTCAGACCCAGTTTTAAGGGATGTAACTAGATGGGGAATGCTGAGTGTTGCAGGCTCAGTTGCTCTTAACCGAGGAAAGTTGCTAAACAGAGAATTGAG
Source organism: Aquilaria yunnanensis (assembly GCA_039654915.1). Lineage (NCBI taxonomy): Eukaryota > Viridiplantae > Streptophyta > Magnoliopsida > Malvales > Thymelaeaceae > Aquilaria > Aquilaria yunnanensis. The sequence continues at coordinate 4,442,015 of CM077597.1, read as the reverse complement.
AGCTTTTAGATATTCTTCATTCACGGTCCCAGTGGCCCATAAATCCTTTTCAATAGCAGCTGCAGTATAAGACGGCAAACATCACACAATCAAATGCTGGTTAAAAAACATTAAACAACTAGAGATACTAACTGGCCCATTGTACAATGATAGAAAAATGAGTTTAATGTGGGAGACAGCCTACAGCAACAAAGAACAGAATGATTATCACAAAATTCAAGTACCTTTAGTTACAACCATCAGTACAAAAGTCTTAAGAATGAATGCTAACCAAATCCTATATAACTACAAAATTACTATCTACTTTTTTGCAAGTCATACAATATGATTTAAGAAAAAGGTATGCTAATGCGGTAAAGGCAATCGCTCTCAGAAGCCAGGAAGAATTTAAGATTAATACCCTGGTATTGGTAGTAATATCACCATAAGGCGTGTTTTCCAAAACTTATCAGAGCCCAAAAGGAAAAAGAGAAGAGATCTAACCTGTTATGGCTCTGACAGTTTCACTAGACGCATACTCCTGAATGGTATGATTAGAAAAGAGAAGTTTGATAAACATGGCAGCCTGCACAGATGTCTCTGGATCACTTGAACTTACAAGGTCCAGTACAACCTGAACACCACCTGCTTCTGCAACTGCTCTCTTGTTTGATCTACTGTACATGACAAGATTTTGCAAAGCACATATAGCTACCACTTTCATTTCTTCTGTAGGTTGTTCTTCAAGCACATTAACAAGAGCACGACAAGCTGAAACAGCATCAGCACTACGAGCAAGGGCTTCATTCTGGAAAAGGTCACCAAGAGCCAGAGTTGCAAGTAACCTTGCCTGTTGAGCTTGGGTTTGTGGATCCAGGAGATACTGCGATAGAGGTAGAATTGCAGACTTTGTTGCTTTTGTTTCTCTAATCTTCACATTATTGAGTAATACTTCTAGTAGCCTTGCAGCTGTATCCTCAGACTGATGAGCTCTAAGAAGTTCCAAAAGAGCCTCTATTGCACCACTTTCAGCCATTGCCTCGGCACTTGTGCTGTCATCACTTTCCAAAACTAGAAGAGCGTTAAGAGCACCAATCACTGTGCTCTCTGAACTAGAATGGAGCAATCTTACCAAAACAGCAACAGGAACTTCCAAATAAAATTCAGAACTAAATTGCAAAATACTGGATAAAACTGAAGAGGCCGATTCCCATAGGGCATGATCAAGTGAAGGATCAGCTTGCAATACCAACTTAGACAGCTCAATGACACCACCTTCTTTTGCAATTTCATTAGGCCATGTCAATGAAATGCTGACCAGAGCCTTTAAAGCTCTCTGCTGCAGGATGTGTATGCCTGAGCCAAGAAGCTTAATAAGGGGAGCAATCACTAGCTGTGCCACAGGATCCTTCTGAAGATGCTCTTCCACTAGCAAATGTGAGAGGAGCTCAGCTGCCAACTGTTGCACAGCTGGAGCTGAAGAATCAACAAGTGGAATTAGTGGTTCAATTGCTTGGTGGGAGGTTAGGGAATAGTCAGCACGACACTGTGGATGCTCCAAAATATTTACAAGAACTTGCAATGCACTGTGCTGTCCGTCAGGCCCAAACTCTGATCTTGATAGCAGCAAGAAAAGAGGTTCAACCACTTTCGCAGCAGAAGATCCTTTAGCGATAGTAGCATTATTTGTTAGAATCCTAAGAAGCTCCGCAAAAGCAGCACATAAAAAATCTGGTGCTTCATGAAGGATATCCAATATACTCTCAACAACACCAGCTTTCACCATTTCCATTTTACAAGCAGGCCTGTCCTTTCCAAGTTTCACCAGAGCTCTTGAGATCGCCTCGTGAAGCATGTAGTTCCTTCCATAAAGAAGGCCAACTAGAGGAATTACTGCACCATGTGCAGCAACCAGTTCTGCCAATTGCTCGTCATCCACAAGTCTATCAAGAGCTCGTACGACTGAACGCTGAGCTGGGCTGAACTCAGTCACAAGTAGAGATACCAGAGGCTCAACACAGCGTGCTGCAGCCACCGTGGACCTGATTCTTGTATTTGCGAAGAGAACACAGCACAACTCTGCAGCATTCCCCTTCAACTCCATTGAACAATTTGAAGAAAGAATCCTGCAAAGTACATCCACAGCATTCATCTCAACATCTGTAACTGCAAGGGCCCTCGACGGGTTTTCACTCAATAACCTAACCAATGCCGCAATAGCAGCATGTTGCTCCTTCTCCAATCCAGAGTTAAGAATCTCAACTAATGGTTGAACAGCTTGTCGAGCACTTTCAGCATTCCTGATATGGTCATCGGAGAACAGGCTCTCCAATGCTTTGGCAGCACTGTATCTTGCACCCCTTCCACCAAGACGAAGCACGGCGACAAGCTGACTGACTGCACTGTATGCTGACTCATGTTTTCTGATTTCTGCACTGTCAAATAGGAGCCCTAACAGATCAGTAGCAGCTTCCTCAGTCGCATCTTGAGGGCCAAGGGAGAGATACTTAGTTAGGCCTTCCAAGGCTCCTGATTCTACCATAACAATTTTATTCGATGGACAGTCTTTTGCAAGTTGAGTCAGAAGCCCCAGGGCCAGAAATGGGGCGCCAGGCCGATCTGGAATAGGCTTAAGCAGGTCAACGAGTGCCGGTATTGCCTTCCGAGAAGTGGCACCAACCCTAATATCTTCAACTCTAAACAACCTCTCAAGAGCAACTTGATCTGGATAGCGCACCAAAAAGAACTCCTCAGACAATTCTAGAAGTTCTTCAATATCAGCGTCAGCACAGCCAAGCAAAGAAATAAGTCCACCAGCAGCCCCAGAATTTGCAACAGATAGAAGAGTGCCCCTGCTACCATTACAGACTAAACTGGCTACGGCTTGTGCAGCAAAATATCTATTTGCAGGCTCCTCAGACTTCACCAAATTTGCCAGTACAGGTATTGATTTCATTGTTTCAGGTGCTCGTATAATATCTCTATCTTGAAATAAAATTGCTAGTAGCAAGGCGCAGATCCATATGCTGCTATCCTCGTTAAAATCAATCTGCAGATAAGGAATTGTAACAAGCGACTATAAGAGGGGATAAAATGCTAGAGTGCATAGGAATAAAGGGAAAGCTAAAACATATCAGACAGCTCGAAAAGACAACTTTAGTTTATCTCGAATATGATACCATAATGGTGCTACTTGTGACGTCCTGTGACAAAAATAATCAGCAAGTCTGTGTCTCTGTGTGTGTAAGTGGAAGGGCAGGAGAGTATGGATTAGGAGGAAAAAAAGGGCTGAAACGGTTTAAGAACATCATTAAAAACAAAAAAAATATATATATTCAACAAACAACCTGAGCATATTGTGAAGACCGAACAGAGATTTTGTCGGTAACAACTTCAATAGCCCCAGTCTCCATGATAGCAATTCTACTCTTTTCATCATAACAGGCTAGAACGGAGAGCAGCCATATAGCCAAATCAGAACCAGAGATAACTCCTGTTCCAGTGCCAGATTCAGAGTTCCGACCTTCTTCTTTACCAATCCTGCATATGCTAATTATATGCTGTTCACCATCACCCCGATTTATTGGAGAATTTGACCCTTCAGAACCAATCATTGAAACAAGAGACTGAATGAGTTGGCTACAAGAGTTTGACTGATTTAGATCTTCCACCACTTTGTTGTGATTCACTTTAGCTGCACATATGAGAAGTGCAGTCCCTCCAACTCTAACCTTCAGGTTCGAAGAATTGATCACCCTTTTACCAATTGCAGCTATACAACCAGATGCACAAGCAACTGCCTTTCCTAGCACAAAAGGTTGACCTTGACAAAGCCGCGACAATACTTCAACAGCTTTATCCTGCAACAAGGGCGTTGAATCAGCAATAGAAGAAACTATTGGGATTATGCTTTCAGGACATTCAACTAACACTGCCCATGTGGGTTTAATTTGCCCGCTAGTTTCTTCAGACCTCGACAGAATAGCTAGTGCAGCTAATGCCTCAGATGCAGCAACAGATCCACCTCCAGCAGACTCCAGAAAAGAAACTAATGCTAAAACAGTACCATTGCGGTTCACACAATCAGCCAAGGAATGATCAATTCTCCGTGAATGAAGCAATCTTGCAATTGCTGCTGCAGCAAGGATCTTTCCAGAAACTGCACCTTCACGTAAAACTCTTGTGGTGGGCAAAATAATTTCCTCTGGAATTGTTCTATCTGAAACTTCATTGTCCAAAAGAAGATTTGCCAGAGCACATATTGCCTGCTCAGCAACATCAAGAACAGTGGAGCTTGCCAGTCTGACTAAGGGAGAAAGCGTATCTCTAGCAACAGCAACAGCATCCCGGTTTTCTTTAATTGAAAGAAATATGGCAGCAAGGCAGCGACAGGTCTCCACAAGGATGATTTCAGACTCGACATTTAGCAGCTTCATGAGTGGCAGAAGAGTTTTCACAGCAATTGTACTTTCACGCAAGTCCTTTCGACTTTCAAAGATGCCAGCCAGAGCAGAGGCCGACTTAGCCTGTGTTTCTTCCTTAGTTGAGCTCAATATTTTAATCATTGTCTCGATTGCATCATTTGCAGCACTACCTTCCCGTGATATATCGCTGAAGGGCACCACAGAGAGCATATTTTTAAGAGCATCCAGAACATAAACTTTAGATTCAGGTAAATCACTGGTCAACAGTGCGGTAAGCTGGCTGATAGTTGCAGTATCTGATTTATGGATTAAGTGGTTCAAAGTCTTTGCTGCAATCTCTTTTCCATTGGCACTCCCATTCTTCAGCAGCCACAACAATGCAGGAACAGCATCAGCACTCTCTACACATTCACGAATGTCTTCGCTATGGTTGCAGAGATTCCTAAGGATCAGCGCCGAGTCTTCCTTAGCTTTTGCAGAGCCTGTTTCCAGAATTTGGACAAGTGGGGGAATGCCACCAGCAGCAGTGATGGCCCATTTACTGTCATCATTTTCATTAGAGAGAAGAGAAAGCAATGCGACTGCACATTCTTGCTGTTGTTCTGATGATAGACCTAGCAGTGAAATCAACAGCTGAACACCCTCACGACCTTGAAGAGAGCGCCATAGACTCCCTTCACTTTTACAAAGTGATAAAAGAGCTCTCGTGAGCTCCTCTTGGACTTCATTGGCAGCCATTGTGATCAGACCAACAAGCAATCGTTTGGCATCTGAATTTGCAAGTTTGGTTGACAATATATCATTTCCATACAAACTGGCTAGGGCTTCTATAGTACGTTCTTGTACCAAAAAGGGCAAATGAGGTTTGAATTGCTTAACTAAAGTTTGCTCAATTACCAGTGGATCTGATGCTCTAGTTGATTCTGCTTTGCCATCATATATCATCAAAGCAGATGCTAGCGCACCTAACGTATCAGCAGTCTGAGCAGGTGAAGAACATGATTCAAGGCTCTGACCAAGGCTTGAGATTACATAAGATAAACCACCAGATATATTTGCAAGTGCACACATAGCATTCTCTTGCAACATTTGGGCATATTCCCCCTGCATGAATTCTTTTGAAGGAGCTATTGTAGCATTTATTAAAGCAGGAATACCATTGGAACTAGCTATCTCCTTCCGCGCTTCTTTACATTGAGCAGAAAGAGACTTCAGGGCACCAGCAGCTTCTGCTCTGACAGAGGCTTCATTACCAGGTCCCAATAGTTTGAGAAGTTGTTTCGTAGTTCCAGCATCCAGAACCTTGGAACAAATGGATGCATCCTCCATCATCATGCAACCAAGAAGAAAGCATACATTAGCCTGAGTACTGGATTGTCCAGTTGTAAGCAACTTTACAAGAATATCCACTCCTCCAGCCTGCATTGTTTCTGGCCAAAATCCTTCAGTGCTGCTGGAGAGATTTCTCAATGCTCCAGTCAACAAGTCATCAACCAAGTCTCCAGTCTTGAGCCCACTGTGCAGCTGCTTCCACAAAACTGGCACAACTCCCTCAGTTGAAAAAATTTTTGATCCAACATGATCCTTGGCACCACCTTGAGAAACAGCATAAATTGTCTTAGCTGCTGCAATTTGACCCTCAGCTGAGCTGGATTTGAGGAGCCCAAGCAATGGTGGAATGCATCCCCCAAGCAAGACCTTAACTCTTAGTTCATTCTCCTTACAGAGAGAGCCTAAAACAGTAGCTGCCTGTACTTTTACTCCAAGTGACCCTGATCGGAGAAGAGAGACAAGAACTGGCACCGCCTGGGAGTGAGAACCAACAGCACTAAAAGCATTTTCACGTGTATCAATAAGTTCAAGCAATTGCTTCAGCAAACGTTCTTTCTCTTGCAGAGACGAGGAACTTTGCCGTAACTGCTCAATACATTGGGCTACATTGGCTAATGTCCCATCAGGATCCTCCATGCTGCTTGTACGATCCCTACAAAGGATTAAGAGAACCCATCATTTGCATAAATTATATAAATGAAAAACATAACAGCATAATACTGAAGGAAACACTATCAAGGTCATCGCTAAAGCAGAGAGATGACCAACAATACAGATGAGGACAACATTAATTCAAGAATAGGTACAGTCAATAATAATCCACAGATATAACAATTAAGAAAGAGAAACAGTTATCCTATTAGAATCATTATAAAACACAACTGATCACAGCCAGGTTGAAGTTGGAATAGGTTGGTTAAAATCCATAATATGAATCAGCTTTCTAAGTTACATTGAAACTAGCAACACATGCAATAAACAATGTGACAAGTTTCTACGCACAAGGTGCTTTGTAAGCAACTCTCTCTCATTAGTATACATGAGATTAACACCATCATCAACCTAAGGTTTTCGATGTGTACAAAAAAAAGTTTATTGAAATGATGAAAAATCTACAACTACTAGCATCGTGTTGCACCACAAAGTTGACATTGTGAAGCCAACCTATACAGCTTGGCAAAGCAACACTGGATGAGATCCTATAACAACTCAGCCTGTTATAAAAGATCTGAGCGCCACCCTCCCCCCCAACCAACCCCCCCCAAAAAATAAATAAATAAAGTTATCTTGATTAAGAAGGCTTGCGAATAACATTGCTAGATTGACAACACAGCTAGCTAAAATAAGAAAGGTCATAAATCATATGTTTATGCTGACAAAGAGTAAAGAGGACTATTATGTAAACTGAGACTTTATATCACCAGATAGAAGTACTCTCTATAATTAGCAAACCTAGATCACTTAGTGGTTGGCATAGCTGCGTCTTAACTGATGTCTCGGGTCTTGGAAAAAATTAATTACGTAAACAAACTAGCACAGCCAAGTTACTAAGGTGTAATACGAGATTCAAACTGTTTTTCCCTTTTCAGTAAAAGAAATCATGAACTACAAGAGTGAAGATGCCAATGAACTGAAAAGAGTGACTATTATTGCAGGCAGTCGTGCAATATATGCCCTTATCTGGGCATTGATGTGAAATAATAGAGCTGAACCAACCTTGAATTCATCTTCATAACTGAATGTGGAGTTGGGGGCTCTGAATCTTGAAGTTTTGCATCCCCATTTTTTTCCTGCAACCATGGTGAATGAAGTTGTTGAAACTTGAAATTATCCAGATGATAAAGAAAGCACTCGAATAGAAACCAGTTATAAAGCAATGTGTTAGCATCAGAAACAAATGTGAAAGAGAGGAAAAAGAGATTGGTTAAGTCACCAGAAACCTAAAGGGCAAAGCATCTGAGAAATCCTAACACTGTTTAGCTAAATCGCAAGTCAGGTAAGTCATGCCAATTATTTTAATAGGAAATAATAGATATATGAAGAAGTTAAGCAGAGAAAAGTAAGATGAAGCAGAACAGATTAATTAGATTTAGGACAGCAGTAAGAGTTCATATTTCCTAAGAATTCATATCTCAATTACAAAAACAGCAAACCACTGGTAATGCTACTCAGTATTCACAGCTTTATTGATTTAACTCATTGTGCTCAGAGATCGAGCAGATTGCTGTAAACGTATAACCCTGAAAAAGCAACAAAATCATTTCTCAGTTCCATTTTTTATTAGAAACTTCCAGAGAAACCAAGGCCGGCATAACAAATATTTTCAACTTCAGCAGATGAAATAGTTAGATGGTTTGATATTGCTTAAATGCAAAATTGCGGCCAAGAATAATAACCGCCGCAGATCTAGCACACAGAGATGGTGCCCTTCGTAGACCTATATGGAATCCCGATCTTCAGAAAATTCAGATAAAGAAAAGCGCACTACCATATCATTAGTGGTAAATCCACTGCCATTGTTGGCAGAGAACCTCCAGCCCATTGTGGCCGCCATCTTCACTTCACTTCAAGATTCTGGGATGAACTGTTCTAAAATGGATCTACGGTCTGCCCCTCTCCAGATCCAGCCGACACCGCGTCGTCAAAACATCAATAACCTCCTGCCAAAACAGCTACATGTTTAGATTAAGCGAAGATTTCACTCAAGTCGCAAACAAATCCAGATCAAGTAAAAACTCAATTCAAAATAACTGAAACCAATTCAAATCAATCCTCACTGTATCTCTCACTTAGCTTCAGTCGCACTTACTCGCTAACACTCACTTCCCCGGTTGTTTTTCTCTTTCTCAGTTTCCGCATCAACCAAAAAGAATCCGAAATCAAATCCCAGCAATTGTCAAACGCCGGCGGAAATGCAGCCTAAATCTGGAGCTTAGATTCGGCGAACAATCAATGCGAAATTTAGAATCTACCTCAGTCAAGAAGAAGATTAAGGAGAGAAGAAGAGAAACGGACCTTTAGAAAGGAAGGGAGGGAGGTGAGAGAATCAGCTTTCGGCTGGAGGCATCTACCAAACTATCTCGATCAATTTCGTAGAGCAGAAGGCAGAATGAGGGAGATGATAAAGACGTAAAATAGAGGATTTTTTCCTTTTTCTTTAGAGAGAGAGACAGAGAGACAGAGAAAGCTTATTGTGTAATTTGTGTCTACGTATGAGCTCCCAGTGCCACCCATGTTCAGTGTTCCACCGACATTCAACTCGGGCCGAAGCTTAATTCCATGGCTCGGCTCGGCTCGGCTCGGCTCATACTCTTCATGGGTGAATTACATTTTTCATCTTTGATCTTTACTTATATTTTTAAACCCGAATTTGGGAAGCTACAACATTTAACCCTGCTTTTCTTTAACATTTTTTTCGAATTCATATCATCTAATAATTTTTTATGGTTAATGGATAGTTTAAACGTTTTGTTTTTTCCTTTCTCTAAATTTAAGACATTCTCTTACCTACAATTTGAAAAAAAATTAAAGCGTATATAAGAGTAGGTTTCTAAACTTGGAAATAAAATTACAATTATTACTAAATTTTAGGGGGTGATGTGTGGCTCAGCCTTTCTTAGAAAAGGGGAACTATATAATGTAAAATAATCTATGGCATATAGGAGTAAGGGATCAACATTAGGAGAAATATTAATATTCCTTCAAATTTGATACTATTTCAACTAATTCATATTGTATTCCAAAAATTTCAAATAATACACACTCACAAAAGTCACATTTTTTTATAAAAGATGTTTCATTTTAATTAAAAGTGGGTCAAATGAAATCTTACAAACTATGATAGTATAAGACTTTTGTTGTGAATACAAGAGTTTTAAATTTATAGACTTCAATTCACCCACAAGTGTACAATGTGTTGTTTGCAAGTGACGAATTCGGGTATTGTCCAAAGAGATAGTTCGATTCCAAATTAAACCCAAATCCTAATTACTTAATTTACAAAGTTGAATTAAAAAACAAGTGAAGTGAATTTTATATTGGAATACGAGAGAGCAGTGATACAAATATGAAGGAAATGCTAAATGAGTGACAGCCCAGCTACACTAACTAGAACTAACTTAAATTGACTAACTTATAATCTAAGCAATCTTCCTATAATGATACAACTTAACCTTGCTACTTAAGTTAGATTGAGGAACTATGGCTGCTACTAATTAGTGTGGCATAATGATTCTAAAATCAAGGATTATATTTCTCAAAATAAAGGTTTGTTCACTTATAATATAATTATGAGCTTTCCTTAAGTTTACAAGTTAAATTAAGGTGGATTTGGGCCTAACCCTTAAACAACACCTAAAAGGTTCTCAAGACAAAAAGTTGATTTTGATGCATGTATGAGGTGATCAATCACACATATAAATAAGCTCAAAAAAAGAACAACACAAAAGTAACTTTCATGAATTCCTTCAAAAAAACATTAGTAGCAAATGTTAAAAGTATATCCTAGAGAGATTAAGAAAACTACCCCATAAGCATACTCAAAACATCCATGAAACCAGAGTGAATAACATCCACAAATTAAGAATGAAAGATAGAGAAAAAAACCCAAGAAACCCGATTTGAAGACTAGTTTCCTGGCTTTTCCAAATGGTAATCCAAAAGTTCCTTTAAATAGCTTCAATGGTACCTCCAAGAAAGGAAGAAAATGATGATGAAGATGAAGATGGAGATGAAAACCTAGCCCTTATTCAAGAAGTTCCAACTTTTAGAATGGCCTCCAAATTCTTCCTATATAACTTTTTGTTTCATCAAACTCTTTGAATAAGATCTCTCTTCTAATAGCAAGTTAAACTTCAAATGTAAGGATATGGAAGACCACATTTTTCCAAATGTAGTGGTGTCACATTAAATCAAGAGAATAAATGGTGCCACATCACCAAAATGTCAAATAGCGGCGTCATGTCGTTATTCTTTAGCATTGCATTGCCAATCAACATATGAGTTTCAAACACTTTGCAACATTGATGCTGTGTTGCCAAGGAGCAGCAATGCGTTGCCAACTACAATTTGCTTTGTTGGCCTTTTTGTACCCAAAATTTGCTCCGCTTACTCCTATTTTGTTCTGGCACTCCCACGATACTCTCTAACTAACTAACTAACTAACTATATATATATATATATATGTATGTATGTATGTATGTATGTATGTATGTATGTATGTATGTATGTATGTATAAGAACAAAACAAGAAACAATAAAAGATATGGCCCGAGTTGATAGAAATTGACGATCAAAGTTGAAAAAATTCAACTATTTAACCAACAATTTTATGCACCTAACAACTTTAAAGGACACTAAGAACATAAAAATGGCCACTTGTTCCTTCGACATCAAATGAAAAGGAGATAACCAAATCAAGCCGAATGTTTCATATAAATAAATCAAAATAAATTTGGAATAGAGAACTGACTAATAACTGAAACAAAGTCTAGACCAACCTAATTACACTATATTCTAAAACCCATGAGACGGTACCGTTCGAACTACATGGATAAACAGTGCCGTGACGGTTTTGTCCTTTTGATTTCCATGCGCTGCTGCTTTTTTTTTTGGTTTTTGGCTTCTTCCAACTATGGTCAAACCCCTCTTTGGTCCCAAGATGTTTCACTTCTGCCCTAATACTCCCCGACTTTCTCTTTTTGTTGCCAGCTTTTGGTATTTAATATGAAATAGCTTTAGTCAATTTATTTGTTTTCTTTTTCTTTTACCTTTACTATGTTAATGGTTAAATCATTCATTGATTAACATAAATTCAACACAAATTTATATTTTTTTTATGATGTGTTATTTTCTAAAGTAAAACATTAGTTACCATTAACGTAGTAAAGGTAAAAAGAAAAAGTTCTATGGTTTAATGAAATGATTTGGTCAATAATTTTGAAAATTAAAAGTAAATTTTTTTAAATAAACTTTTCATCTATATTAAAAATTGAAAATTAAATTGATAAGAGATAAAAAAATTTAGTCAATTATTCTTTAATCACCAAAAAAAACATTTATCATTTCAAATAATATACAATATTATGTTTCACAGTTTTATGTTTTGATTATAATTGATGGTTTTAATGATAAGAACATAACATAGAAAAAATCTTAACTCAAAATTAAGATAAAATAAAATTTTAACCAATGAACATAAATTTATGACTTAGAATTTTTAAATTATTATTATTGATATTTATTTTAATTATAAATTTATTAAAAAAATTACCCGCTACAACGTGCGGGTCAAACATAACCTCGTAATAACTAGACAGTGTTGGAACCAATCATGTATCAGAGACCTGAAAAAGGTTATTTATAAAAACAAAATGTCTACCTATAAAACTTAGAAAAATAAAAGACTAATTTTATTAATGCAATCGTCTCTATATTTTGTTGTTAAGTGTCAGTACACCCAGTAGGGTTGAGATTTCAATGAACCTAAGAGGAAACTTAGATTCATCACTCTCCACCTTTAATTGAAAATCTACATGTGAGAGTCTCAAATTACTTGTGAACATTAGGATTTGAAAGGAGATTACATCTATTATAAAATTCAATAGATAATATCAGATAAAGTCAATTAACCAATAAAAAAAAAGAATGAGAACCAGCTATATCTGGACCAAAGTTCAAATCTAACCAAAAACAACAGTTGAAGTAGGCTGAGATAGTAGATCAAAGAACTTGAAAGAAAGAGAAAGGTGGCGGCTAATGGCACATATATAATATAAATACAGTAAAAAATTATCTTATCAAACTCCAAACACCAACAAATAAAAATCTAGTTGTTTTGTAATTGATTTTGCTTGGTGGAATCCTTAATGGGGCTTTTCATTGAAAAATGGGGATTCACTAATAGTTACTAAAACAAAATTGGTATATTTAGTTCTTCACCAATTCATACTTTAGCCGTATTCATGTTGACATTTTGTTCAACTTGTATAAAAATCTAGTGGGGCGAATGTGGGGATGATTAATAATGCTAGATTGAATTGGCCCCATATTGTGCAGGGGGTTAACTAACCTAAATGACATAAAATGGCACCTCATCAAGTGTTTTTCTAGAACTTACATATACTGGGTCAAGAATATATTTATATCTCCCACACCAATAACCCCCACAAAGCTCAGGCTGTGTTTATCACCCTATATTGCATCGAATCTTTAGACCTTTATCCATATTCCATAGCACCAGTACTTGCTTTTCCAGATCATACTCTATCACCAAGTCGTTATAATCCCTCAATCTGAAGAAAAAAACATCATCACTTCTTTTGCCTTCATTGTTGCCTGGATAATCTCCTATTACCAATAATCTTGATCTTTTTGGTGATTCCACCGATGGTAATAAGAATGAAGGGTTAAAAATTTATTGGCCCTCTTTTGTTGTGATTCATGAACAGCAGACATTAAACTTAAAGTGCTTTCACCCATCCAAACTAATGTAAATAAGTGGCATTGGTAAAAATAAGCGTCGTGTAATGAGTATGAGAGACAAATGGGCTAAAGTGTACAAATTTTTCAAATTCAAATGGTGAGTTAAATTGAGTTAACGTTCAGGGGTTAATTGTCGGGGTCAGCTAAGTTCGAGGGTCAAAAGAAGCATTAGTCTTTAAGATACATGAAAAGAAATTTTGTGACTCAGTCTGTTTATAATGGTTAGTCGAGCCAAGTACAATATTATTTCCCAAAAATGCTTAAGAAAGACAAATCTCTCCTTCCTCCCCCTGTGCTATCTCTTAGTTGGTCGTTAATGATTTACAGGCAATGCCATGAAACAAACAAATATTTCATTTTATTGGGGGTTATAACTAATAAATATAGCTATTATAGTAGTATGGATTACAAAAAGCTGGTATTATCGGCTCATTTTTGAAATAATTATTATCGGCTCATTTACAGTATATTACTCCTAAATTATAGAGTAAGCCTAATGTGCACCTTATCTTTTATATCTATGTATTTTAATATTACCATTCATTGTATAAAATAAGCATGAATACATCAAATCTCATATTCTCTGAAAATGAGAGATATGTACAAATCAAATACCATATATATATGAACTCAAATAATAAAAGAAGTGAAATATCGTACAGATTATATGTGAAATGTACAAATAAAATCACATATATGTTACCAATATATTCAACACTATGTATGAGTTCAACCTTTCATAAAAAAAAAATGTGTAAACACATCAAATATTACTTTCTACCAAAACTTGAGATATGTATAAATTAAATGACAGATATATATGAACTAGATATATAAAGTACGTGATAAATATACAAAACATGTGATACATATGTATAAATAAGATTACAAAACTATTATTAAACATTATTTTTGTTTGTAAATAATTTTATGGCCTTTTCAAATTATGATTATAGTTTTATATTTTTATATGTATCATTTTAAGCTTACATACACATATATGCTTGAAAAAAATATATTAGGGATTCATTTAGCAAAAAAGTAAAAAATCAGGGATAAGGGATAAGCTTTTACACCAAACCCTTTATCTTTTCTTTTTTAGCTGAAACCATTTAGCTTCAACCTCTCGTTCATCACTTTTCCATTCCGCCGCCCACAGTGAAATTAGGTTTGGAGTTAGAGATCAAGATCCGAAATCATCTTGCACAACTCGGGGGGTAGTTTAAAAAATGGATTCCATTTTTGGGTTTGGAATCAGATTCCCCTCAGCTAATTTTGTTTGACTTCTCAACTTTTCCGACAAATCAAACATAGATTTATATGATTTCTGGATTATTTTTTAGATGACCATAATGGATGTTTGGACTTTCATCGACATAGCCATTCTGATGGATATGCCATGCGAAAAAGAAACAGATGGTGGCAGCCAAAAATGAGTAATAATGAGATGATAATGATGGGAATACAATATGTATTATTAATATTTTAATGAGGATAAAAGTATGACTATAGGGGTATGACATACATATGGTAAGGTGCACATGAGAAAACCCTCAAATATGAAATACTACAATTGAAATAGGATATAAATAGTTGAAACAGTGAACACATATTTGTATGAGATAATTTATAGATTTATTAACAAGTATCAACAAATTAATGATTTTTTATTCAAGTCCATAAAAACATCTACATCATCATTTATAGGATCATGAAAAAAGAATAATATTGGAACGTAAGCCTCATTTATCGCCTTTCCCACCCTCACTTCCATATTTGGAAAGATTTGAAACTTTGGTTTGGATATGATTGGCTTTTTTTTTTTTCATTTTTTATATTATTTAATTGACCTTATCCGATATTATCTAAAATTTTATGGTGGGTATAGTCTCTTTCAAATCCTAGTATTGATGAATGATTCTTGACTCCCACATGGTAGATCTTCAATTAAAAGTGGGTAACAACGGATCTCTGTTTTCTTTTCGGTTGATCGGAATCTCAACTGTACCGGTGTGTATCCATGCTTGGCAACAGATATAGGAATGATTGAATATAATAAAGTTAGTGTTTTTTTTTAGGTTGTATAAGTAGTCTTTTTTATTTTTATAGATAGTCTTTTTTAGAATTCATGCAAGGTTAGTTTTAGTACTGTCTGGTTATTATCACTTTAGACTGTGATTTATTCCAGTTATTTGTGGGTTATCTATTCTAGATTTATTCTGAATTACATGAAATGTTTGACTTAATCAAATTCTTTTCCTTTCATTTGGTATAGTAGGAACAAGTAACCTTTTAGTGACCGATTTTATATTCTTGTTATCACTTAGAGTTTTATATTGTCTTTAATTCGTAAGACGTTATTTGGCTCACTCTTAATTTGAATGAAGTATCTTTTATTTTTTTACAAAAATCTTCATCAACGCAATCACATCATGCGCAAATGCTTCCTTTTTTTTTTTTAATTTTCTGTCCTTTTTTTTTATTTTATAAAATAATTAAAACATAAAACTATATTTGGCAAACTATTTTCACTTTCTCTTTGAAAATTAATAAGTAAAATAATGGAAAAATTGAAAAGATATTTAAAAATTGTGGCCCCATATTACTTGGTAACTTTTCACTTTTAAATTTTACAAAAAATATATTATTTTATAATTTTAAAATATGAAATTAAAAAAATAAAATAAAATTGTCAACAACAAGCAATGCAAAACAAAAGAAATGTAAAGCTACCAAATGAGCCTGGAAACTTCATGGGTGTATATGATGGAGAAATTTTTTTAAATGATTATAAGTTGTTGTTTATATATATATATATATATAAATTTATTAAGATTATAAAAATTGTATTTTAAATATATTATTACATCTATATAATATTGGCTTCCAAATAAAATTAGTTCCAGGAAAAAAGATGTAAAAATAAAAATAAGTCATTTTGAATTAAATTAACTTAAGTTAAAATGAATTGGTTTTAAAACTTTATAACTTAAGAAGTCTAAAAAACCTTTTAAAGTATTCTATAAAGAGAAAGAAATTAAAATAGAAATAGTGCATTTTCTAGAGTTGAAAAAATAAAACAGTGCTAAACTTCTTATTCTTGTGATCATCATTGACTATGTAAGATCATAACCACATTAGCCAATAATACGAGTTTAAAAAACAGGTAGACCAAAATATCTAAAGATTAATTATGATGGTACCATAACCCAGGTTGCCAACGAAGTCCAGCAATGCAACAACACTCATAATCATTTGAATAAATTTGTTTTAGAAAGTAATTATTTTTTTTTCATTTATAGGTCAATAAAAGAAAATTTAATAAAAAATATTTACATTTTCATAAAATGTTTCAAAAATTATTTTTAAAAATATATAAATTGAATGAGTAATCACTCAAAATAAAAATAACGCATTAACTAATTTATTATTTAATTTGTAACAATCTGTTTTTAATAGGACTTGACTCTTGGTCCAAATCTGGCGGGTAGATCTACTTCAACTGGAGTTGAGCAACTCACCAACCTTGATAAAAAAATATGTGACCGGCCATATTTTATTTGTAGTGCATTTTCCAAGCCAAATCGTTAATTTGTTTCACCATTATTATTTCCTTGTTAGGAGATCAAGAGAAGCCAAGTTAAAGCGTGACTGTGACTGGATAACAACATTTTTATGTTAAGATATATGCTCAGCAACTACTGCTACTGCTAAATTAATAACAAATTTAATTTAACAGCTGGGGAAAAGAAAAATTGGGAGCCGAAATTGCTTGATTCGTACATATGGGTTTGGTGGCCAGAATATTTGATATGGGCCCTTGTTTCCAAATGATTATTTTAAAAATACTTTCAGTATGAAGGGTGAGTTTATGGTGAATAAATAATACAACTATAGTACAGTTCGGCATGCATCTTAAATTCATACACCGGAAAAATTACAAAAGCCCCTCTTGGTTTGATCTAATCTATATTTTACCCCATTTATTTTAAAAAACTTACATTTTACCCTCTATGTCTTTTATAGTGTCCGATAACAACTTTTGAAACCCTAAATTAAATATAAGATAACTATGTTTCAATACTTTTAAGATTTTATATATTTTTTTTTATAGTCAACTGACATTTAAAAAATAATGATATGCATTTATAGAAAGAAAAATACATTTATGTGAAGGAAAAAATTGATAATTTGAAATGTCTATTAACTATTAGAAAATATTAAAAAGACCGAAATTATCGGAATATAACTATTGTATAGTTTAAATTATAGTTTTAAAAGTTATTATCGGACAGTATAAAAAGAATTAGGGGCAAAGTATAAGCTTTAAAAAATAAAGGAGGTAAACTGTAAATTAGGATAAACCTTAGATGAGTAATTATAACTTTCCCTTCATACATTCAACATCTCTCAAACTTTTCCCTTATATCAACCTAGGGGTGAGCATAAGTTGGGTAAATCCAAACCACCCCTATTGAGTTGAGTTGGGTGAAAATTGACCATAGTTTGCGAGTTATTTCTACATATAGGAGAATTGATGGTTTTTTGGTTGGTTATGGTTTTATATGGAACTAACCTAATATGGAATCGAACCCGATGTATATATATAATTATATAATAAAAATTACTTGAGAGAAGTCAACTAATTGAGATGAAATGGTTGAGATGGAAGTTACTCCACAAGCAATTCTTTTGAACAATTTTGATAACAGTATGTTAAATTCTTTTGAATGTGTCTAAGTACATGTATTTAAATACTAATTTAATTGTATATTATGTTGAATATTTCATAAACTTGTTATGGATGCAATTTTATTAAATTTTAGTGTTGTTATGGGTATATGGTATAAACAAAAAAAACCAAGAACCATAATTGAAAAACCTAGAATCATGGTTCTGGTTCTATTCGGTTATTAGTTATCGGGTGAGGTAGAAAAATTTTGGAACCAATGCTATTTTTGGGTTGGTTCGGTTCCACCATAAAACCAAACTAATCCAAACCATACTCATCCCTACATCAACCATGACTAAAGCATCTTCTTCGACCAATGCACCTACAAAATTTTGGCAACCAGAAATGAAATATTGCCAAAATCAATACACTAAACATCGAACTAAAACCCAATAAGTAAGACAATCAAAATATAAATGAATACATAATATAGGCAGATAAATATATATTAAAACAGTAACACATAAAACAATGAGACACAAACAACCACTAGTGGGAGGAAATAATACAAACATACTTCAGTTCCATGCATCTTAAACCTATACCTTCATCATCTCCCTTACGTTGCCTTCCTACTTGCATCAACCACAACTTGATCATCTTTTATGGCAAATGCACCAACAAAAATTTAGAAACTGGAAGTGCAAATTGACAAAAACAGCACACTAGAAAATAAAATTGCCATGTAAATATAAAACAAAATGAACTCATGACCAGTATCATCATCACCATTATTTGTCCCGTCAACAAGAACAAAATCTTCAGCACAATCATCACCATTACATATAACATTGCCTCCTTCAACCTCTTTACTCTCCATGTTGAACACATTGGGAGGCTCATTCAAATTTGACAACATAATTTAATGACCATTTTATCTCCTCCCTTGAAACTGAGAATAGACTCACAGTTGAGAAAAGTAAGTTGGTGAAAATTGAGATGGATAATAAGACTTGCAACTGATGGAATTAAATAAAAAAAAGATAATGTTTGATAACTAAATTGTTGTAATTAATAATTTTGAAAAAAAGTTAATATCCCTAAAAATTATCCAAGTAAATCTCATATATTAACAACCATATCTACAATAATTAGCCCACTCAAGCGGAAACAACCTTTCTTTCTAATGCTATCCAGTGTATAAGTACCTAGGTGCATTTTAGAATTTTCTATGAAGGGCTGAGCTTTCACTAACATGGTTTTATGACAGTAGCTTCACTTGGAAATAATTATTTTAAAAATATTTTAAGTAATTATGAATTATTATACCTTGTTGTACCGTCCATTATTCTTCGATTCTAGGTATGAAAGCTACAAAGAAAAAAGGGGGAAACATTGATCAAGTTGAATAATTAAAGTAAACTGAATAAAAGTTACGATTATGGTGGGCACATTCATGTATCTTTTATATTTGAGTTTTTATTATGTTTTATATAAATTTTGCGAAACATGATATAGATTCGTAAAATTTACAAGAACACAATTCTAATTGACCACAAAGCAAGTTATTGCCATTTTTTTATAGTATTTTATAAATAAATAAATAATTATTTTATGGATTCATATTAATTTTATATTTTTAGATATTTTAATAATCTAAAAATATTTTAATATTCATAGTTTTTAAAAAAGAAGTGTTTAGTACTAAGGAAAAAATTTCGTTGGATGGTGAAAGCGTAACAAACAGAAGAACAGACATACAATAGACACATCAAGAAAAGGTAAATGGCCAATTTGGCATTTAAGGCCGGATCCTCACTACCCACAACAGAGACGCAAAACCCAAAAACCCACGTCGCCGATTCGCCGAAGCTATTCATCGGCAGTCTGATACTCGCTTCACTAAAACCAAAATGGGTCACAACAAGCCAAGGCGATTCAAATCAAATCGCGGCCAGTCCAGCAGAAGCTACCATCCCGAAAGGTAGAATTTCAATTCCCTTTAATATATTGGGTTCTCGCGATTCATCGTCTCTAAGAAGCTTCACCTCTTGTTCTACTTTCAGGGATGATAATTCTCTTCCACCCGAACAAGGTGATGTTTCGTCAGCCTTTGTCTTGGTTTCACAACTATTTGATGGGCTATGGAGATATAATGAATTCAATCATTTATTATTCTTTTGCAGCACCCGAAGAAGACCCATGTGTTTCCAGAGTTCAGCTGGCCATGTGGGTGTGTGTTGTTTGTGCTCCTGCTTGAACTATCTTAAGTCAATTTGTATTTGCAATAGTATTTTTTTCTCTCGGTCAGAATTGTGCTTTTGCTTGCTCATACATTGACTTTTAGTTTATTTTTTATCACATATGATTGAGTATGGCGCTTGATTTTTTTCCCAAGTATCCATGGTCTGTAGGAATCTAGGATTTTAAGGAAACTTCTGGGATTGGAAGCATTAAGAATGCTACTGGTCTCGCTATATTGTTGGTAGTGTTGTCAAATCAGTAAGTTACTGATGCTGATATCTGGTGTTATATTTGTTTTCTTCTTGGAGAAAAATATTGTGAAGTGCGTTTAATTTCTATGCAGTTAATTTTTTTTTCCATAAAATAAAGAAGGTCCCAGCTTTCCAGCTACTTCATGCCGCTAGTTATTCAATAACTAGAAGCCTATTTACCTTAACTGAAACTTCCTGTAGAGTTGCAATGCGACATCTTGAATTGTCCCCTCCCATTTGACCTGGTTTGGTAAAGCTCACCAATCAGCCATGTGTGCAAGCTTCAAAGCATAACCACTTTCGTTTTCTGGGGC
Source organism: Aquilaria yunnanensis (assembly GCA_039654915.1). NCBI lineage: Eukaryota > Viridiplantae > Streptophyta > Magnoliopsida > Malvales > Thymelaeaceae > Aquilaria > Aquilaria yunnanensis. Next base: position 4,421,317 of record CM077597.1, on the reverse strand, counting down.
TCTGATGATCCACTTTGTTTTTTCTGTTTTTTGTTTTAGAAAAATGGCAAAAGGTGAGAAGCCTTTTTGGTTGGTCCTTTGGTTGCTGTTGCTATGTTCTAACAGGTTTGCTTATTTTTTTTTTCTCATTGTTATTCGTTATTGTAATCCGCATTGTGTCATTGATCCAGGACTTTGGACAATGTGATGCCAAAAGGTGCACTGGGCGCAAACTTTCAAGATTTGGTTTGTTAAAAGAAAGTATCCGCTTCATTTTTCCCCGTAAAGTTTATTTTGTCTATGCATGATAGGGTTTTCATTTTCTGAACACTTCAGGATGCTTCTTATAGATATTCTCTGTTTATCTTTTTCTTTTGTTGATGAGGAGAGTCTTAATGAATAGATATTCTCTGTTTATCTTTTTCTTTTGTTGATGAGGAGAATCTTAATGAATAGATATTCTCTGTTTATCTTTTTCTTTTGTTGATGAGGAGAGTCTTAATGAAGTTTATCATTAATGCTAAGATCCTGTAGCACAAGATGGAGTTTGCTGAATCAATCACTCATTAACTACTGAAAAACCTTAAGTGGCGCTTCTATGGAAGAAAAATAACCTGGGACATTTTTGTGTATTACGCATGGGTAGCTAAGAGTCTAGGCCTTCAAATAGCATTCAAGTTGTCTAGGGAACCCCAATATATTTGTTTTATTTCATAAGCACAGAGAGGATATGACATGAAGGAGGAGTTTTGATCCGACTGGATATGATTGACCATTGAATAACCTAGAATAGCTAATAGCACTCTCAGGCCCTTGTTCATGGACTTTTAGGCGATATATGTAGTATTCTACTAAACTTAGTATTGTTATTTAGGTGCATTGCTTGGGCTGCAGGTCTGATGGAATGCTCCTTTTTAGAGATTCCCTTGAAAAGCTTCAATGTTGAAAAAATGCTAAAGAAATTATTCACCACTTTCAGGCTCTTACAGTTAATTTTTTAGAGTGTAATATAGATTAGTTGTTCAATTTTTTCTAGAAATTTTCTTTCAATATTGGCATGTTTTTACTTGCTTTTAATATGATTAGTTGACCAATTGATTTCAGGAGTTGCGTGTCAATAGTGGTTTTGGTGGCGTTGTCTTAAGGTACTGACATGAACTTTTCCCTGTATTCCTTTTGCCAAATGTATGTAAAGGATTTCACTGTTTTCTTTGATTGTAGTCCTGTTGGAACTCAATGCGTGTCAAAGGAAGATTACAATTTGATGAGTAGGAAAGGACTAGCTGTTGTGGACTGCTCATGGGCTCGTCTTGGTGATGTACCATTTGTGAAGCTTCGCTGTGGTGCTCCTCGCCTATGTAATGCCTATAATTCTTATTGATCATAGCTCAAAACATTAATTTTAGAGTGGAATCATCAGGACTTGATAATACATGGTCCTTAAGTAGTCTTATTGATCATTTTTGTTTGCAATGATTCAATTTCTATTTTGCCATTTTGCCAATTTTCCCCATAAATCTGAAATATTCAGCTGCGCCTTGAATCTTACTACAGAATCACATGAGTGCTGTGTTCCAAAATGTAATGGGATTAAATTTCTGTACACATTGTTAGTCATGCTAAATATATTGTTTCCTCTGACATTAAACTTTTTATTGGGCATTTTCTGCTGTACTGTTATTGGTTAAATTGATAAATGAGTTGATAATAGTTCACAATCTAGGCGTCACTATCACCTGTATTGCTCTGGAGGGGGAAGGTGAGAATCTGGATTCTTAATGGCATATAAGCAGTTGTATGCCCACGCTTTTTATATTTAATAATGCTCAAGTTGCAAAATACAAGGGCTCTGGGATCTTGCTTATCTGTTTTAAATATTTATCTTATGGGGGCCTTGGTGTTTGAGAACCAAACATGTATTTAAATATTAGTTGACATTCTACTATTAATATAAATTTTACCAATTAGTTATTCTTACATTATAAGTCTGAGAGAATTTTGGTGCATACTGTGGATTATATGGATTATATGTCTGTTGAATTTTTCAAGTTTATTTTATTTTGAGTTAATCATGAGTGCCTGTTGATTATTACTGCCGAGTGCAGTACCATGGCTTGTAGCTGCAAATCCAGTAAATTATGGTCGACCATGTGAATTATCTTGTGTGGAGGCTTTATCTGCGGCTTTGATTATATGGTACTTAACATCTTCCCTTGCATGTTGTCATACTTACCTGATGCTAAGATATAACCAAATGCATCTGGTTCTAGAAAGGTGAAAAGTTGTGGTTATTCTGAAAATTTCTTCCTATTCTTGTATTTTGAATTCCAATTTGTTGAATGGCTTTTTGTTTAAAAATTTTTTAATACTGATTCTAAAGAAATGATTAGGGAAAATGGCCTAATACTGTTTCTAAAGATATGATTAGGGAAAATGCCCTTCTCCCATAATTGAAAGCAAATTCCAGATTGCATGGTGAATAGGCTTGGATCACCAGGTTTCTTTTTCCTGGTGCATGCAGATTTGAAACTATTTCAATATTATGTGCAAATCTATAAAACTTGTATTTGCTCATGCATGAGGTAAAAAATATGCTACATGACTTCGTTTGAAAGGTATGTGGAGGCTTATTCCTCCCATGACTGCATGATCAGTCTTGCATTATCATTTAGCTATTGTTTGTCTCTGTTGATTCTTCTGAAAACCTAAACCATTTGCAGCATTTATAGTCCTTCATATGCACCAGTCCCATAAGCTTGATTTTGCGAACTTTGAGTCAGCTGTATGTTTCTTCTCTTTGTTGGTTGATCTGATATATGTCAGTTGAGAATCAAAACTCTCTCTCTCTCTCTCAAAAGTTTTCAATATTGACATATTAAGTCTTTATTGTAACAGTGGGGAAGAGGAAACTGCGAATTTGTTATTAGGGAAGTTTAAATGGGGTCATGCATTCCTATCCCTCAACAGGTTTGTTAATATTTTATTTGGACATCTGCATTTTGGAGTACTTTTGGAGATTTGAAATGGGCAGCATATGTTAAAAGAAAATTTAATCACTGTCATAAAACTTCCGCTCATGAAGTTTATTCTGAATCATGCTTCTCTCTTTCCAAATAGATTGAAGACGTATATCGTTCCTGAAAACTTGCCTGTTGAATGCATAGATGATATCTGTTATTTAACTAGCATAGACCAGAGCCACTTCATGATCTTGGCTAATAATGGTCTTCTCAAAACTTTATGGCGAAGGCTCAATGAGGTTGTGTCCAAATATTTACTACATTGGAACCGATCAAAACCACTCCCAAGTGAAAATTATTAGGAAAGATAGGATGTCTAACTTGTTTCCAATGATATATCACATCCATTTGACAATTTTTATTCATGTCTCACAATTCCTTGATTTATTTATCTTCCATGAGATTACTATATTAATTTCTCTTAATATTTTTGCTACTGCAGAGAACTGTTGAAGGGATACTCTGAGTGTCAAAATAGTGCCGAGATAATTTCAGTCCAAAATTCTTGGCTTTCACAACAAAGTCAAGTTCAGAACAGTCTCTCTGATGTGCAAGGTAACTTTAGCTCCACTTTTAGAAATCCAATTTTCATGTTCACATTCATGTATTTGGGTCCTGGCAAGTATATGTTTTGTCATATCATTAGAAGCATTTTAGTTTTCCTTATCAAACAAGAGATCGTTTCAATTCCCAAGTAGTTATTATGCTTAGCCGAGTAAGTTTGCCTGGGATAGTTGTCCGCCAGCTTTAAAAGCTTTAACAGTTGCCTCTCCACATACAATTTGGCATTGGGGTTGTATTTTATTCCTGGGCGAGTTGATTCAAGGTGTCTTTACATGTAAAGTGATTGACGAGTAAATATCTGAATTGATTGGATTTATGCTATGCTTTTTTAACAGCAGAAGCAGGTGAGGATGAGCGCTCATCCGATGATTCTGAAGATGGCCTCCCTCCTCTTGAAAGGAATATGAACCATCTATGCTTGGATGGAAGTGATTCGGAAAGTGAATAGATGGTATCCCACATGCTTCTCTCGTATACCGGTTTGAAAACAAAACTTGGCATTTACGACTAACGTAGATTTAGTATCAACTTGAAGTGAACATTAGAAAAATTGCCTTCTTAATGGCATCATCTGTACATGTTATTTCATGTTTAAGCGACAAGTAAAACGAAGTGCTGGTCGTCAGTGGGACAAAGAGTTGAGCAGTACCTGCCTGGGTTGCTTCTGTTTCTGATCCTTGTAACTTTTTAGTCTGAAGCTTCTGTTGCTGTAGGATTCTATTCTGCTTATGACATTGGCTAAATCTTTCAAGGTGGCCTGGATTACAGATTTGAGAAGAATGGCTGAAATGTTATATTGTTTCATGACACTCCAATACTCTAAATGTGCTTCAATTTTAGATTAGTGTTTTCTACCGATATCGGAAATTTGTTTTTGTCTAACTTCGGTTGTGGAAATAGTTTTAAAAAAATTATTAAATTGTTGTTTTTTTCTTGGTGGAAATTGTTGTTTGATCACGCTTATAACTTATTTCTAGCAAAAACAAGGGAAATAAAATTTGTTTCATAAGCTTGACCATTGAACTTTCACACTTCTGCCTCCCAAGCCATCAGACTTTTTCTCGTTCCCACCTGCTTGTTAGAATTATGCCCACCTTTCGCGTTCCCACCTGTTTGTTAGAATTGTGTATGCTCACCAATCCATTAAGTTACTAAGTGAATAATCATCAAATAGTCAGTGACAAATTCATAACAAGAAGGGAAAGAGAAAAATCTTCGGTGATAAATGTTTTCTGATCCATTATAAATAAAAACTCCTTGTAACAGTGGTTAAGGTTCGCCAGAATGAGAATATTGATTCTATATCACTTCTACTGTGAGTTTTCAGTTGAAAATTGCACAAACATAGAACTAATTCACTGGAAATCATTAAATTGGAACTATTGCATTTTAGCAATTTTCGTTATCTTGGTTTCCAAATAAAATTATAGGCAGATTTTAATTATTTATTTCTTGAAGCAATTGAGCGGCTTCTATGAATTTTTTTTTTATCAAAATCAATCCTGTATTACTGCCTATGTGAATTTTCAGATTTGAAACCACTATTGGTCCACAGCCTCATAACTAACCCATTCAATTTAGCCCCAGGGACTAGATTGCGGATGTGGGCAAAGAAAAAAAGTTTGATGGGCAAATGGGTAGAGTCATAAATGATTGATGACCAGTTTAGGATTCTCTGCGGAAGGGAACGAAACAAGGAGCACGTGAGCTGAGCATGAGGAGAGGCGAACGAGCTCGCTTTATCGTAAGGTCAGTATTTGGAGAGCAAGGCCGTTTCTCTATTTCGATATTTTTCACAATCGAACGCCAAAACCCTAGACTTCCTATTATTTTTGTTTTTCTATTCGTCTTCTTGGCTCTCAAAGAAATCGAACATCCAACACAGCATTTCGCTTCGAAAATCTTGTCCTCTAATTTCCAATTTCCTCTTGCTTTCCTTGTTGTCGATATTTTCTTTTTGGTTTTTCAGGATTGGGAGAAGTGTTAGAACTTAGGATTCGAGAGCGCAATTCGGGCGTCGGAGTTCGATTGCAATGTCTGTTTAGCTTCTCTCCGTTGCTCTTTCGTTTGTTCTAATGGTGAATTTTTTCTGTTGAAATTAGGGTTTGAAATCTGCCTCGTGCCCTCTTGGAGTTTTGGGCTTGTGGACGGCTTCTCGATAGAGTAATCCTGTAAGAACTTTTATCCTTGTTCAATGCATGATGGGCTGTTGCTTTCAACCACAATTTCTTCTTTTGTTTTTTTTTCATTTGTTGTTTTTCCTCGTGCAAATGTTATATTTTTACACGAAGAATGTCATCTAGAAAAATTATGTTTTTATAGGGTAGATAATATAGGTTTAGACTCACTATTAAGTAGTTTTGTTCCTTAAGATTAAGTACTAAAGCATGCAATTGATTCCCAGATTTCTCTCATAGTTTCACTTTTTCTCTAATTTGGTTTACAAATGAGTTCTTTCCTTTCTTGCGTCCTTGTTTTGGGGGTAGTGCAAATTATTTTTTTTCCCTTGTGCTGTTGGAAAGACCGTGTGTGTATCTGACATCCGTTTCATGTGATCAGGTTTGCTTACTTGTAGTTAGAGAAACCATGTCATCAGGATATTCAATGCTTGACAATCGATCAATTGACCAGCTGAAGGTTACGGAGTTGAAGGAAGAGCTTAAGAAGCGCAAATTGTCTTATTCTGGATTGAAAGCGGATTTGGTAAAACGATTGGATGAAGCAATTCGTATTGAGAGGGAAAATGAAGCAAAGGAAGCAAACAATGGGATTAATGACCTGCAGCCTGTGGATGAAGAAAAAGAGTTGGAGTTGCTGCCTGCTGATACTGGGACAGTCGAGAGAGGGAAGGAAGGTGTTGTCAAGGATCAACTTGATACTTCATCTGTAGAAGCGCAAACAGAAGCTGGTGATGACAAAAGTGTTGATATTGATGCTTTAGGGTCGACAAAGGTTTCAGTTATTCAGACTACTAATTTGCAGAGCAGCTCGGTCATTTCTGAGTCTGTAGGTTCTGAGGAAACATTGAATTCAAAAAGTTTGGAGAGCTTGACAACTGGGGGTGAGGAGGACAATTTGAATGCCAAGCCAGATAATGACACTCCAAATCACCAGCAGGAGAATGAGAATGAGATTTTGGATCCACAGCTTGTAAATGATGATCAACCTCAGCATCTGATGGTTGTGGATCCAAAACCGCTGCTGGAGGATGAGGGTCCAAAATCCGAGCTAAACATTGTAGATCCAAAATCCGAGCTGGAAAATCAGGATCCGAAGCCCCAGCCTGAGAGTGAGGGCCTCAAGCCTTCCATTGAGGATGTGCCTGACATTTCTGCCAAAAACAACCAGGTATCTGTGGTCAGCCCAAATTTAGGGTTTCAAGTAAAATCTGATTCTATTTCTACTGATTCTGTGTCAATTAATGAAAAAACTGAACTTAAGGATAATATAATTGATGATAATATCAAATTAGACATAGATGTTGTTAAGCCGGAGATGGTGGAACCATCATCCAGCAATATTCTTCCAGTTAGTGGTGAATCACATCCCATGGAAATGGAAGAGTCACTTGAAAACAAGGCTGTTGAAGAGAAAGATGATGAGAATGTTGCAGATCCAGACATGACAAAGAAAATTGATATCCCAGATGTAGGCTACTCAGAAAAATTAAATTTAGATAGGAGTTCTGGTGAGGACTCTATGGAAGAGGATGTGCTTGACAGTAAACAAATTGATTCAAAATTTAGTGCTGATGAAGTGGGAGATAAGAGCGAAATAAATGAAGTAGCTTCTGCAAAGGAGGAAAGTCCTGTGGATGTTGTCGGAGATGGTTTATCTTCTGATAGAAAGGACGTATCTGCTGAGAATCAAGGCCGTCCTGCTGTACCAGCTGAGAAAAGAAAACTTCATGGTAAGAATTGTATTGGGATTTCACTGGTTGAGTTCACAAAATTAATTCGTTGGTTTTTTCTGCACAGTGTGAGCAACCTACTTGCTCGTGCAATTCAAAGCTATGGAAAAATTTTAAGTAACTTTGTTGTTTTTATTGAAACATTTACATGTTTCCAGCAGTACTTGCCAGTGATTATTTATTAGGTTGCTCATATTGGTCACTAGTTTCAGAGGAACGTCTGTTTGCATAACAGCAGTTCTTCGATCTGAGGCATTTCTATGAAATGCTATTGATAAAGTTTTGAGCTGCATCATGCACTCATTTTTCTTTGTAAGCACAGTGAAAATAAACTTTTTGTGATAAATGTTTCTTGTCTTTAAAGCAAACCCTTTTGAATTTGATGACTTTATCTGTTACATTTGTTTTCCAAAATAGATGTCTCGAAGGATCGAGAGACTGTTGCAAGCCATGAGCCATCGAAAAGGCGCAAGTGGAACTCAGAGAGTATTAAAGTTCCAGATCACCAGCAAGGCTCTCATTTGACATCCACAACAACACCAAAAGAAACACTTCAGCCTCTCACTATGAAACGCAATTTCGCTAGATCTAACTCAATGGCTGGCGAACAAGAACAGAAGGAACGAGTTGGTGAGTCATAGTTTCTCCAATGTGTGGATAATGGCTTCCGGTTATGATTGCTCTGATGATTGACAAGGTCCTTGGTTTTTTGCCTTCCAGTTCCACCTTCACAGAAGCCTCCAACCAGTTCTCTCCGAATTGACCAATTTCTTCGTCCTTTTACCTTGAAGGCTGTGCATGAGCTTCTCGGCAAAACTGGAACTGTGACTTCATTTTGGATGGACCAGATCAAGACCCATTGCTACGTGACTGTAAGACATGACCACTTAGTCTCAAGTTGCATTCGTGTTGCAATAGGTTAAGAATACTTTGCTGATTGGATTTATGTTTGCTTGTGTAATTACCTTGTTTTTGCAGTATTCATCAGTTGAAGAAGCCATTGAAACGAGAAATGCTGTTTATAACCTACAGTGGCCTCCAAATGGTGGGCGCCAACTAGTGGCTGAGTTTGTTGATCCACAGGAAGTGAAGATGCGCTTGGAGGCTCCACCACAAGGCCCACCTACTCCTGGAGCTACTGGTTCTGCTGCTGCTCCAACTGAGGCAAGTACACACCCCAAGCCCTCACCTCGTCAGCGGGCTTCTAGACAGCAGCTAGCACCACCTTCAGCTCTCCCACCTCCACCACCCTTATCTAATCCACCCCCAGTTGGGGAACGGCTTCCTCCACCCCCGCCTTTGGAGAAAGAGGCCCCAATAGTCACACTTGATGACTTGTTTCGCAAAACTAAGGCAACTCCAAGGATCTACTACCTGCCTTTATCAGAAGAACAAGTTGCAGCAAAACTTGCGGCTCGTGGGAAGAACACCAAGCAGTAAAACGATCCGGAATGCTATTTGTTTTGTTTTTGGGTCAGCTTGTGAGATTATGATCGGGAGTTCTTGTTGGTCAAGGACAAGAACCTTGGAATTGGGTTTTCCGTGGGCTGCATTGGGTGAGTTTTCTTTTAGCATTGGGAACCTTAAAGAGAGCGGATGATTTACCTCCAGTTGTTCTTTGCTGTCGTGTTGAACCGGGGACCTAATCGACGTAATCTAGTAGTAGCATAACCTCTCTGATGATGCTTTCTCATACTCTTATAGCTTTTGTAGAACGATTGCAGTTGGTGCACTGGTATTTTCCTGATCCGTAAATTCCAATTGCCCCGAGCAAACGTTTTCATGACAATTTAGAAGCAACTAAATGCTTCTGAACAAACAATTTCTACTTACAATGATTAGCTTTTACTTAAGATGACATATCCTTCATGGCAAATGAAAGTATGTTTATCATATTTGTTCAATTGTCAAGTACGTTTTCTTTTTCCTTTGAAAGATGTCTACTTATTTTAAGAAAGAATATCACTGAACATGGTTAAACTGTAGAAGCCACGTCCGCATAATGCACTAATATGAATCGGAACTATCAATTTGATTTGCCTTAACACAAACATCCAAGAAACCAAATGGCCCTAAACTATAGCCCTATTTCTTATTCATTCTCAAATTATAAGTTGTTGATTCATCCTCAAACTATCATCAATATCAATATTACACAATTCATCCCCTATCAATCATGCCTTTAAAATGAGTCAAATTTAGTAAGTGAACTAAATTTATGTCTGAAAAATGATTTTGACAACAAGCATGAAATTTTTTTAGTTTCAAAGTTTTGATAAAGATTTGGAAGTGATAGGCTATGATTTGACCACAAACATGAAAGCAAGACTTCAAAATACAAAAATTTTCATGTTCGTGGTCAATTCCTTTATTAGACCTTTAGTTTAATTTATTTGCTAAATTTGGTTCATTTCAATGGTAGAATAGGCAAAGGACAAACAATGCAACATTAATGATAATTCCATAATGAATAAGTAGTAATTAATAATTTAAGGACGAACAAACAACATGAGTCATAGATTAAGAACATTTGGTGTCATTTAGACAACATCAAATTGAATCACTCAAACTATTTATCTTTTTTCCCCTTATATTATGTGTGCTTTTCTCCCAAAATCTATATGTTCTCTTTTTATTATTTATTTATTTTTCTTTCTAGAATTATGTGTTATTTTCTTTAAAATTGTGTATTTTTCCTTTAATTTGTAATACCATTTTGTCACCCGTAATTAAACATTCTTTGCTGATCATAAAGGTTTTCAAGATTGCCAATGTTTAGTGTTTGTTTTTTAGAATTCTGAGTTATATTGTGTAGAGGTGAGCATATTTTCCCATAATCATAATGTATGTCTATTTTGATAGATAATAGCGAATTTTTTGCTAATAATATGCTATCTCTTCAATTACATACTTATTAGAATTTTTTTCTGACATTTTTTGTTTTCTTTTTATTCCAAAACATCTGTTTTTTTTTTTTCAGAATTACATGTTTTTTAATTTGAAATTCCATATTATGTGTTCCGTTCACAGAATAATGTGCTATTTTATGCATTATTTAATAATTTTCCCTCCCAAATTTACTGACAGACAAACTAAATGTCAGAAAGAAACCGGAAAGCATAAAGACTGCAATCTCCGTTATGCTTAGGTAAGCAAACCCAAAGTGGCGCCGTTTCAATCACAGGCAGCCGCCAAACGGCTCGAGTTTCGTCTCTCGGAGCTCCACTGCTGAAAAAGCTTAAAAACCTTCCTCTGTTACCCCGCTTTCTTGCCATATTCTAAGTTCTAACGTTCCGTTTTCGCTCCTTGCTTCCAACTCCAGGAAGACAGCTCCTAGGGTTTTAATCCACCGGCGTCTAATAGGAAAGATTGTTCCTTTATTTAATTGCTTCTGGGCTGGCCTAAAAGTCGCAGTTTTGCACTATCTTTTCGTTCAAAAACGCTGGCTTGTGTTACATTTGAATGTGTTTTTTAGAGTCTCGGCGGAGCTGGAGTTAGTTGGCGCCTCGATTGAAGTTTGTTTTTGCTCGATTCGATGGTTTAATCATCGGAATCTGGGTCGATTTGAGAAATATTTTTTCGGTTTGGAGTGTTTTCGGGATTCAAGCCTGTTATAGGAAGATATTCTACAAAGTCTCTTAGGGTTTTCGGTGATTGATCCTCTGACGGGAAGGGACTCTTGGGGGTGGGATGAATAGTGTGTTCAGTGAGCAGATACTTGCAGACAAGCTCTCCAAGCTCAATAGCACCCAGCAGTGCATTGAAAGTACGCGTCTTTATCAGGCTTTTAGTTTCATGGATTTGATGGCTCATTTTCATGCTAATGTTGCTTTATGTCCATTTAGGTCACCTTTCTTAAGCTAAATGCCTTCTACAATGACCCTTTGTTAGCAATGTAGCAGTGTCCTTTCGTAAGCATGGATCATTGGATGATGAATTGAAGCAAATTGTTTTCCCTGGAGTGGTTCTTTGGTCCTTTTTTTATGTCATATAAACCACTCAGAAACTTTGTTACTGCCAAATAAATGACTATGCAGACTTTTGGAATAGTGGACAAAAGGCTACCTTGAGTTCTGGGAAGTGCTTCTGATGAAAATCCTGTAACATTTGCTTGTGGTAGGAATTAGGAAAATTGACTTAGCTATGTTTAAGTGTGAAAAAAGGCTCAGGAGATTATTTCTCTTAGAGAATTTATAATCTAATACTTTCGGTTCTCATTCATTCAAATTTATCTGTATATCTGTGTTTGTAAAGTTCAATTATAGGTTTTGTTTAGCCTGTTCGTTCTCAAGCCATTTTCTCCATTCCTCTTCATTCCTGTGCAGTATCCATTATCAACCATTTTTATTGTCTGTTAGCTATAGTTTGTACTTGTAACTTGTCCTATGTGGTGAATCTGGTAATATGAAGAAACAATGCGATCCTTATCCACACAGTTTGCCAGCTAAAAACTGCAGTTCCATCTTTCCCACATGGGGATGGGTAGCCGCTGTTTGAGTAGAAACTAATGGAAACACATGAAACTTATTGTAGAGCATAGCAAGATTTGGCTGACCCTTTTTTCAAGAAAATGAATTTTCACCTTTGCTTTTGTGTTGGAGTATTAACATTATGTCTTATATACATTTCTTCTTTGATTTTGCGTACAGCATTGTCCCATTGGTGTATATTTCACCGAGGCAAAGCAGAACAAGTTGTCACAACATGGGATAAACAATTCCACACCTCACAGATGACTAAAAAAGTGCCACTTTTGTACCTTGCCAATGATATCCTGCAGAACAGCAAGCGGAAAGGAAACGAATTTGTTACTGAGTTCTGGAAAGTTCTCCCTGCTGCTCTTAAAGACCTTCTTGAGAATGGTGATGAACATGGGAAGAATGTTGTTTCCAGACTGGTAATTTACTTCGTTTGGGGATTAATAACGAATTTTTTCTGTTTTTTCTTGAAAGATAAAATAGCAAATCTATAAAGATGTTTGATATAGCAAGATAGTTTGTTGAATAGTTGCTTTTCCTCATATAGGTTGGCATATGGGAAGAAAGGAGAGTTTTTGGATCGCGCGCACGTAGTCTTAAAAGCATAATGCTTGGAGAGGAAATGCCACCACCATTGGAATTAAACAAAAAGCGTTCACGTTCTGTTAGGATTGTGAAGCGAGATTCACGGTCCATCAAAACGGTCTGAGCAAATCCTCAATTCCTCTCTCTCTCTCTCTCTCTCTCTCTCTGTCTTCTATTTTTTACTCAATATTAAGATATGTAAACTTGAACTTTGTTTCTCTCAACAGAAATTATCCATTGGGGGTACAGCTGAAAAAATAGTGTCAGCCTTCCATTTGGTACTAACTGAAGAGGCAAGTGAAGATGAAGAGATGAATAAGTGTAATTGTGTGATTCACCATGTGAGGAAGTTGGAAACTGATGTGGATGCTGCCTGCTTGACCAGTAAGTCAAGACTTTAATCACTGGTTCCTGGACACCGGCATTGTTTTCCTTGATGTTTGGATTTAGATTCTTACAAGTACAGATTGCTAAAATTTGCTCTCTACCTTCCAGAAAAAGATCCGAAGCGGAAAGTTTTGGCCACTGAACTAGGGGAACAGGAAATTCTTCTCAAGCAATGCATTGAAAAACTTAAATCCATTGAAGCAAGTAGAGAAGCACTTGTATCTCAGTTAAAAGAAGCTTTATCTGAACAGGTATCTGAAGTCTATCATCAAAGTTGCTTGATATGACTAATAAGTGTTGAAGTCTTTTCTAGCAAGTTAATGAATTTTTAACTTCTACTCTGTAAATTTCTTGCAGGAGTCTGAGCTGGAGAATGTTCGAACTCAGATTCAGGTATGTGTATCTTTGAGGCTTTATGTATTGTTGCAGGTTGTGACCTTTTTTCCTCAAAAATGAGTTGTTATAGACAAAGATGAGAGGGTGCTATTGCAGATTCTATAGCTAATGGGTGCTTTCTGGGAGGACAAATTAATATAGATCTTGTTAGCTTTAGTTTGACGTGAGTTACTTTATTGATGAGGCTTTTACGTACTAGCAGTTCACATTTTTTAAATGCTCAGAGGTAGTTGTTTCCGAACTTCGACCTATAAGTTTAGCTTGAAAGGGAGAATAAAGCATATTGTTCCTGTGTTTAGTTTCAAATGGTGTCAGTAATAGCCATTCTCAATAGTTTTTAATTATGTTGGTTATCTATTTTCAAAATTGATTTTCATCTCACTTCACAGTAAATTATCTGAAATCTAGTGTAGCCGCTGTTTTCCTGTGCAGTGGAAGTCCTCTGATAGTTTATACCAAAGTGTAATCTCATAGGTAGGGTCGCTATACACATAGTGCTGATGAATCTTCATTATGTTTTCTCTAATTGTGCTGTTGTTTTGGTAGTTTCATTCATGTGTGTGGTGACTGGAAGCTACAGTGATTTATTTGCAGTACTATGCTGAATGGCCACATTTATCTTTCATCTATGTCAGGTAGCACAGGCACAGGCAGAGGAAGCCTGCAATATGCGGAAGAGGCTAAATGATGAAGATTACGTTTCAAAGCCATCTGATTCTACTGTCCCACTGATAGATGCAAACACAAAAGCAGGGCAGACACCTAAGAGGACAGCAGCAGCTATTGCAGCCGAGGTTGCGGACAAGCTTACAGCTTCAAGCTCCTCTCAAATGATCATGCACTCTGTTCTTTCTTCATTTGCTGCAGAAGAAGCTAAGAATGCTGGTCTAACAAAAGGTTCCGCTTTGTCAAGTCCATTCACGTCCATTCCTGTCAACGCAGTTGCTACTTCAGTTCCAAAATCTGACAAGTCAATGTCAGTTTCAGATTCTACAGTCATGATGCCGGCACCACTTACTCCAGCAACCCCTTCCTACCAATCCGTTACAGTACACCAACCATCTATAAACCCAGCTACAAATTCACAAGCGCAATATCATGTTGCTACTAACCCAACTTCCCAACAGTACATACAGCCACCCGGTGGATTTATGAACCAGTTTGGTGGTTATGGTAGTATTACACCCTTGCCACCAGGACCTCCAGCCCCGCCTGCACATATGGTTAGCTCAATGGTGCCTTTAGCTCCGCAGCCTTTGCAAATAACTCAGCAGCAGCCATTGGCAATGCGATTGGCTCAGCAGCCTGTACTGTTAAGTCAGCAACAGCCGGTGGCTCCCAGTTTCCGTCCACTTCAGCCACCGGGAATGGTTTATTATGGTCATCCACCACATTCTTGAATTTGATTTTCCAGGGTTAGGTAGATTGTGTAATCACTATGCTTTCTTTCATATATTTTTTTTTTATTTTTTTTTTCATCGCGTAGATTTTACAGAAAATTTTGGAGATGTTCGATTTAGCATTCATAGTTTTAGCATTCATAAGTTAAAACCTTCTTCATTGCGTCCGATGGTGGTTTCAGCCTGAAACTATCTGCCGATGGCGGGCTAATGGAGATCTATAAATACAAAGAAAGTTGGAAGTTAATAGTATTTGATTTAGGAGCATACATGCACATACAAGTATACAACTTTAGAGTGAAAGAAACGAAGGGATAAGATTTCTCCCTGTGAGTGGAACCGGTTTGTTTTTGTTTTCGTCCCCAAACAATTTGGTTTTTGTTTTCATTTGCGTCAATGACCAACAAAAATCTCCGTTCTTGTTGTTTTCGTCATTGATCTTTGTTTTTAATTTTTGTTGGCTGCATTAACATCAAATTATGAATGAATGGAAAATCAGGGTGGCGTGATTAAAGTGCTACTAACAAGCCTGCAATTCTGATCTTGAGCTTGCAATTCTAAACATCTGCCACTTGACGAAGAAGAGAACTACAAGAATGATGGTCGGATGAGGGACAGAAGCAACTTTCCTGGATATGGATGTTCTTCGTATGTTTAGTTTGACAACACTTGATGCAATTTAAGCATAGGAATGGTAAGGCATTACAAAAGTCTTGTTCATGAAAAAAGGGTCATCTAATTAGATTGGATTACATCTTTCTCCATCTCCTTTCAGTTATAGAAAATACAAGCAATAGTGATACATGCACAGAGTTAAAATGAAGAAGCGCATCTGTAAATGACAAACCAAACGGAAAGAGCGGATGAGACCAAAGAATAATCTTCTACTTGATTCAACCTTTCATAGCGATCTTCAAAACTGCATCTCTGACAAACATTGGCATGTGATACAGAATTGCCATAGCAGTAGAGAACTGACCAATTAAGTGCCAAGCTGGTGGATTCTTCTTCAGCACAGCATCCACTGTGTTCTTTGCAAACACATCCGTTGGAGTTGCCTTGATCCCTTGCGAGAAGTATGCTCTTTCTTGGATGACTTTCTCGAATGGTTTGTACAACTTCCACTCGGGCAGTTTGCTGTAGCTGGCAGAGGCATTAGTCCCAATGTTGGACCTTATGGCTCCTGGGAGGATGGCGATGACATCTATCCCGAAATGTCTGAGTTCCATTCTGTGGAATAAAGAAGATGACAAGAACTCTTTATTCCAATATGTCTGTAATAAAGCTGTGAAAATAATAAATTTTGTATCTAACAAACTCGAACAAGTCATTCTGAAGTAAGGCTAGCCTAACATGATTCATCGCCTTGGATCATGAATATTATTTCAATGGTTATAAACCTATATCATCACCCTATCAAGAAGAGATAACAAAAAAATGCAGATAGCAAAAGCCAGAAAACTGGGGAAGGGCCAGAATGCTATTTGATTTCATCACTGGAAATTCTAGAAAGAGCTCCTGTTATTAACAGATGGAACTTTCACTAGAAGTTTGAAAATTCCAGCATTTATTTGTATGGAACCTTAAAGTATCGGTTAGTGCATGCAGGGCAGCTTTAGATGATGTGTAGGCACCGGACCATGGCCCTGAAGCCAAAGCAGCAACGCTTCCAACATTCACCACTTTTCCCTTTCTCCTAGATGCCATGTGTGGTACGACAGCTTGAACCATTCTCATCGGCCCTGCAACTTTACATTTTATTAACAAATTGCAGAATGACAACCACCCCAAGAATGGCCTTTCTTACATTGAAGAAAAACAGGCAACATTACGATTTACCACCTCAAAACTGAAGCTTGGGATACTGCAACTAACTGGTTTATATTGACCAGAGAGGCCTATGAACATTAAAACCATTGCCAAAAACCTACTCCCAGCATCAATCATATGCTCAAGGGCAAGTGAGTAATCAAGGATTGAAGGAAGAAGACAGAGATGATGGCTCGTAACAGGAAACAACGATTTATTTATTATCATGAAAAAGTAGTGCCCGATTCACAAAATGTATTGAAGATCTAAATTCATATCTAAGAAACTCGTACAATACAAAACATTCCATCAATGAAATTCAACTTCACTGAACTCTTGGCATTATCCAGGTTTGAAATTAAAAATACAGGTTCTTTTACCCACTGATCAAACAGTGCATCTTTGTTTCAAATTGAAATAAAAAAAAATGAAAGGAATGTGTATTAGTTGCAAGAACATAAATGGTCTGAAAACTACTCCCAGCTCCCAACTCCAACCACCTAAGGCATTAATGAGGATGTCACATTTCAAGATATATCTCTATCACACAACCGTTTTAGTGCTACTAATTCTTAATAATCCCCTGTTGAACTAATACCCAAATTGACAAAGACATTGCTAATAAGCAACACAAATATTTAATCCCAATCCCACAATAGCACACCAAACCCACAAGCCAGAGAAGCATATTTCTAGCATATGGAATCAACACCAAACTTTACTAAACTCAAACATTCAATCTTAATCGCAAATTAGTTGCACACAAAACTTTACTTAACTCAAACATTCAATCTTAATGGCAAATTAGTTGCACTAACTTCTTATCAAGTAAAAGAAAATGGTTGGACTAACTTAAGGCCTCCAGCCTAACATAACATCATGCAAAATAATCAATTAACTAAAAATCCACTATCATGTGTCTGTAATCCATTCAAAAAATTTACTTCCCATTGATTTTACTTGCTCACATCTACTAGTATATTTTCCCTTTGCTCCTATGTCTAGTCTGTCGCTTTTAGGCGTCAGAGCTTCTAGCCATGAATGTTGAATGTGTACAAGCTTTATCCATGGCTAACAGAGATAGGTTAAAATCAAACAAACAAGCGCATAATGGACACGCAAAAAGCAGGAGAAGAAGAAGAAGAATAGAAAAAGAGGAAAGATGATTACCGAAAACATTCGTACTGTACGTATGTTCCATGGCAGATAAAGGGAGCTCAGCCAGAGGGCCAACACACTGAACCCCGGCATTATTGACCAGAATATCGACCCGACCAAACTTGTCCAGGACATTGGAGACGACACTCTGGACGCTCTGCTCCGACAGCACATCCAATTCTTGCAGGAAAAACCTGGGATCGTCCTTCAGGTCGGCCATGGAGCTCAGCGACCTGCTCGTCGCCACCACCGAACAGTTCCTGGCGGCGAAAGCAGTCGCCAGCGAGTGGCCGATCCCTCCTTGCGAACACCCAGTGATGAGCACCACAGGATTGGGGTTTTCGGACTCCATCGGAATTGGATTAGAGAAAGTTGGGATTTTTATGGACACTAGAGAGGTCTAGCCGTCAACTATATGAAAGAGAAGAAAATGGGCGGAGAAATCATTGACTTCGCTCACTCACATCTCTGTATTTATGACTGAAATTTTTGAAAGGTTGCTTTTTCACATCATGTACTTACCTACATGTGAAGGTCATGAAACTCTACTTGATCCCAAGTTCCCGACATGTCCCATGTCCTGCAGCTGCAAATGCTGAATAAGTATGCCAGATTATTTGATGAGTTTCGGGTATTTCTTAACCGCGGAGTATTTGGGCCGTAAGCTTTTGGGCAAGTAACATTTCAGTGCCTTGACTTATTAAATTGGGTGACCGTCAAGACACTTTATGACTTAGTCCTTATGCTAAAAATTATGGATTTGTTCCTTTTATTGCTACATAAAAATTAAGAATGTATTGCCTGCTCTTGTACGAATTTGTTCTGATAAAGTATCACAGATCAACAAGCAATTCTCTGGCGTGGCGTGTTCTCATATGGGGTGGCGTTGCCTATATATATATATATATATATATATTGTGTGTGGGGATAACTTACATTTGTTGTAGACTCTACACTTTTAATTTATATTTATTTACAGTTTCACCACGAACTATGCATAAATGCCACATGGCGCCAATTGGCTCAGGGAAGTGGGGCCAAGAAGATGAAGAGGCCAAGCATAGAGAGTTGGGTTTTGATGTTCTGGTGGGAGGATTTCATGGAGGAGATTGAATTCCAAAGGCCACCTGTCGTATTTCCTACTCCTTCGGCCTCCCGTGGTGACAAGGAGGAGAGCGGGAAAAGACTGCATGCAGAATTGGATGATCATGATCATAATAGTATTGAACTTAATCTCACCCTTTAATCCATTACTTCTCTATTTTTCAAATTTAATACTAAGTACTACACTCTCTCTATCCTATGAAGAATGATGCATTTTTTTAGATACAGAGATTAAGGTTTGTATAGTTTATAATATTTTTTTATTTTTATTTTTGAAACTAAAATTAAAAAATTTATTTTTTATATTATGTGTAGTGAGAGTTTAAATGATTAAAAAGAAATAAAAGATTATTTTTTAAGTTTTATGTAGTAAAAATTTAAATGTTAAAAAAAAAAAAATCATTTTTGGGTGATGTGTAGTGATGATTTTAAGAAAGAAAACATTCCTTTTTTGGTAGTAAGTTAAATTTGATATTAAAAACTTCTTAAAAAGAAAAATGCTTCATTCTTTTTTAAACGGCCCAAAAAGAAATACGTTTCAACCTTTTTTGGTAGATAGAGTTCATTTTACTCCTTGGTACAAAAGTAAGAAAAACTTTTTAATAATTCAGATTTTGATACACTAACAACAATTTTTTTTATGTTTGATTATTATTTTAAATTCGGTTAGAAGTAGCTCAAGGGGAACACTGATTCTAGAATTTGTTGTGGTGCTTGTGAATTTGTTATGGATTTTGTAGTGCAATGATTTAAAATGTTATTTTATTCAATAAGAAATATTATTGCATTCACAAAAAGTTGTTATTTCATAAAGAATAATGTTATTTTGTTTAGTAAAAAGTAGTATTATATTTATACAAATTTGATACTGTAAAATAATATTTATTTCATAAGAAATGCTGTTCATAAATGATATTATTTCATTCAGAAAGAAATGTTATTTTATTCATACAAATTTGTTGGTCTGTAAAATATTATTCATTTCATAACAAATGATGTTCTAGAAATAATATTGCATCATTCTGTAAGAAATGCTATTTCATTCACACAAATTTGTTGTTCCGTAAATGATGTTCATTTCATATAGAATGATGTTTTAGATGTGGTGGTTATTTCATATAAAATGTTGTTTATTTTGTAAGAAATATTGTTCTAGATGTAGTGATATTTTGTAAATAAAGCACTAGTAAGGATATACATAGATGCACTCGATGTACTATATAGGTACACCCTGACACCCTTCTCATTTCTATTCTTATCATTCTCTTATAAGTTCTTATTGTTCTTTATATATGGTAAGTATGACATATATTATGCATTTTCATGTTCGTGAAGTATGAGATATGCCTTACTATTCTCTTTTATTTTTTATTTTTTGGTTATTAATGTTATTAGGCATATTTTTATTATTTCGTAACATGCATATTTTTGTTCCATTCTAGTTTCTTATTACAAGTGGATGTTCTTTCTTGTTTTTGTATTATTCTATAGATTTTTCTTCCTCGATTTGTTGAACACCATGTTCCTTTGTTGTTTCTAAATGTTCTCTTTAGAATATCTTCATGTTCCATTGTGGTTTTTATACAGATGTCGCGCGCAAACATGAGCAATGACCGGAAAGACTTAAGAAACCACCTGATTTGTTGTGAAGTTTTGGAGTTGGAGTTTATGGAAAAATGGCTCCTAAATACTTTACTGCAGGCCATGTGTACACTGGAACCGGGTGGTGACCAATTCATATATGAAAGGAATGCGTATAGATTGGTCATCTGTTAGAAAGATATATAATGTACATACAGAGCTATTTATTAAAAAAATAAAAAAAAAAGTTTATGCTCATATTAACATCTTCTGCATTTGATTGAATTTTATTTTCATAAAAATTTTTATGTATTGGATGATCCTACATGAACAGGAAATTATTTCTCATGTACTTGAAAGAAATTAAGAGCTAATTTGCTTTAACTTAAGTCAACTAACTTATTTTTACTTTTATATATTGGATGTACATTGTGGTTTTTATACAGATGTCGCGCGCAAACATGAGCAGTGACCGAAAAGACTTGAGAAACCACCTAATTTGTTGTGAAGTTCTGGAGTTGGAGTTTATGGAAAAACGGCTCCTAAATACTTTACTGCAAGCCATGCATACACTGGAACCGGGTGTTGACCAATTCATATATGAAAGGAATGTGTATAGATTGGTCATCTGTTAGAAAGATATATAATGTACATGTAGAGCTATTTATTAAAAAAAAAATAGTTTCTGCTCATATTAACATCTTTTGCATTTGATTGAATTTTCTTTTCATAAAAATTTTTATGTATTGGGTGATCCTACATGAACAGGAAATTATTTCTCATGTACTTGAAAGAAATTAAGAGCTAATTCACTTTAGCTTAAGTCAACTGACTTATTTTTATTTTATATCTTTTTTTTTCTGAAATCAAATTTATTTAAAATTTAATATTATATAAATACAGTAATTCATTTGAAAGTAAATTTTTGTTATGTTGTTAATTTTTTATGAATTTTTATTTTTTAATGCCTTAAACAAGAAAAATTCATAAAAATTTAGTAAAGTTACAAAAATTATATTTCCAATGAATTATTACAACTACATAATATTGAATTTTAATTAAAATTAATTCCAGGCAAAAAAATGCATAAGAATAAAAATAAGTCATTTTGGAGTCAATTGACTTATAACACTCAATTTGTTTTAACTTAAGTTAATTTACTTTAAAATAATTTATTTTTATTTTTATATTTTTTTACCTGAAACTAATTTTAATTAAAAGCTAATATTATGTAGCTGCAATAATCCATTGAAAATATAATTTTTGTAATTTTTATGAATTTTTTCAATTTAAGACATTAAAAATAAAAATTTAACATTATCATAAAAATTTATTTTCAAATAGATTACTATATCTGTATAAATATTAATTTTTAAATAAAACTGATTTCAGATAAAAAAGATAAAAAAAGTAAAAATAAGCCAGTTGATTTAAAGTAAAATGAATTAGTTCTTAGTTAGAACGAATCAAGTGTAATAATAATGGATATAAAAACATTATTTTCATGATGATCTGTAATTGTTAGTCGTACACAGTTATTTCATTACATTTTATGACATTGACAGAACACGATTGACCTCATGCAACTGTGATGGTACCATTTTGGATAAATTTCCTAGAAATAACAATGTGCTGATCAATATATATATATATATATATATGTTGCTTATATATATTTGAGTTTTTTTAATTCAAAATTATTAAAAAATACTCCCTCCGTCCCAAAATTTTTGCTCCATTTTCCTTTTCGGGATGTCCCAAAATCTTTGCACCATTTTCCTTTTTAGCAAGTTTTTATAATAAATTTACCACATTACCCCTATTTTATTTTTTACTTCACTCTTTTACTTAAGAAAAACAAAATTCATAAATCGCCTCGATTTCCTCTTCTTCGATCCCTTGCTCCACACACGAACAAACCATGGCTGCCGTTTCAACGGCCACTTGGCCGCCCAGATCTGCTGCTCGATTAGGATCCGAAGAAGGTAGAGAGGAGAGAGGAGGACGGAGGTGAAAGAAGGGAGATCGAAGCGGGATTGGGGCAAATGGGTGTTTGAAATTCACTAGCTTCGGAGGAGATCGACACGGCATGGAGATCGACGGAGAACGAGGACCTCGATTCTCCCCTTTTGGCGGCGCTGAGGTGGAAGGCCACCTGGGCTTGGTTTACCGGTGGCAGGCGACCTTGAGGAGGGTGACCGGCAGCTGGCGGTGTCGAGGACAGCAAGGCGAAGGGAGGACGAGATTGCGATTCGTCTCTTCCTCACTACTTCGACGTTCGACGGCATAGTGAGGACAGAGGACAGAGGACCGGCGAGGGGGAAGACGGGGAGAAGGACGCGAGGACCGGCGAAGAGGTCGGGGCAAATTTGGAAGATTTGCGTAAAAACGCTGCTCGCCTAAAACCACGTGCAATACCAAATGGAGCAAAAATTACGGAACGGAGGGAGTAGTATTTAAAAATTAGGAGAAAAAGAAAGAGGGAAGACCTTGAACCTGGTTGATAGGGTTGACTATGTTTGAATTAAGATGACTTTAAGTTAAGAAGTCTGCTTGACTGTAACATCGAATCTAACACTCGCGCATTTCCCACCAAACCCTCCACGCCCAACAACCACGGTGTGGATGTATACCGATAGGAACTTACGAGGATTTATTGTTGTTGCGCATCAACAGCACCATGGCAGCTCTCTCCGAGTTCCTCTCTCGCCTATACGCCCTGACAAAGCTCTTCTTCGCTCTCCTCTACTTCGACGTCGTGGCCCGAATCCTGTCCATCCCCGGAGCGTTTCGGCGCCCCAAGACCTACCCGATGGAGGCCACCCTGTTCCTGGAACTCGTCGAAGAAACAATCCCTACGTTCCGGTACACGAGGCAGGGGGCTCATTCGAACGAATGCTCGGTCTGCTTGGGCCACATTGGCGAGGGCGAGAGGGCTCGAGAGTTCAGATGCAAACACTTGTTCCACAGAGATTGTATCGACGGCTGGCTCAAGCGTTTTCATGCCACGTGTCCGCTCTGCCGGACTCAGGTCTTGCCGGACGAGGTCGTCGCTGATTTTCGGAATCGGGTCATGTTTGGTCGGAGGATCGATGAAGAGACGACCCTTTTGTTGTCCTTCTTACATGGTCATCGATCATATCGGTTTATGTGAAGTGTGCTTTCTTATTATTATTATTATTATTATTTCATTTTTAACCTTTTCTTTTTCTGAATAGCTGGTGCTAGTTTGGGAACAGAGGATGGATATGTAAGATGAGCTTTTAGACACAGGATGCACAGCAGCATAAAACTTTTATTTTTTTTTACCGAAGAGGTGTAGTTATGGATCTTATCTCTCAAATGATGGTAGTTTCAACCTTATTTCTTCACATGAGGTGTTTTTTGTCAACTCATCACCTCCTCTGCAGAGCAATAATTGATAACCAAAGTTTTATGCCAATCTTAATTCTATGCCACTATTGTATCATCTTTACATCCATATCACTAGACCTCAACAATTTTATAATTAAACCATTTTGCCCTTTCTTTTTTTTTTTGCATGCCAAGCATTTAAAAATGCTGTAAAAGGACTCAAAATAATCAAACGGGCCTATTTAACCCGCAATAATTGCCTTAAAAGTTTTCCATTTTTCTCAAATACTTAATCAAATCAGAAAAAAATACTATAAACTAACACTTAACTTCACTAATGTATAGCATAAAACTTATTTTAATACTGACTAAAATTATTTATAACAATAGCTTTTACATTATTTTTTATCATGAACAAATCTAAATGTTTATAAATTAATTTCAAAGTATAACTAACAAAAATGAAGTCATATAAAATGAAAAATTTAAAGTACCAAAAAAGTGTTGTACTTTTAGTTACAGACACATTTGGTCACCATTTGATTATCGTTTATACCAAAGTGTAATCTCAGTAGGTAGGGTTGCTATATACATAGTGCTGATGAATCTTCATTATGTTTTCTCTAAATGTGCTGTTGTTTTGGTAGTTTCATTCA
The DNA here is from genome assembly GCA_039654915.1 of Aquilaria yunnanensis. Taxonomy (NCBI): domain Eukaryota; kingdom Viridiplantae; phylum Streptophyta; class Magnoliopsida; order Malvales; family Thymelaeaceae; genus Aquilaria; species Aquilaria yunnanensis. Next base: position 4,396,936 of record CM077597.1, on the reverse strand, counting down.
TGTGTGTGGTGACTGGAAGCTACAGTGATTTATTTTCAGTACTATGCTGAATGGTCACATTTATCTTTCATATGTATGTCAGGTAGCACAGGCAGAGGCAGAGGAAGCCTGCAATATGCGGAGGAGGCTAAATGATGAAGATTACGTTTCAAAGCCATCTGATTCTACTGTCCCACTGATAGATGCAAACACAAAAGCAGGGCAGACACCTAAGAGGACAGCAGCAGCTATTGCAGCCGAGGTTGCGGACAAGCTTACAGCTTCAAGCTCCTCTCAAATGATCATGCACTCTGTTCTTTCTTCATTTGCTGCAGAAGAAGCTAAGAATGCTGGTCTAACAAAAGTTTCTGCTTTGTCAAGTCCATTCACGTCCATTCCTGTCAATGCAGTTGCTACTTCAGTTCCAAAATCTGACAAGTCAATGTCAGTTTCAGATTCTACGGTCATGGTGCCGGCACCACTTACTCCAGCAACCCCTTCCTACCAATCCGTTACAGTACAACAACCATCTATAAACCCAACTACAAATTCACAAGCGCAATATCATGTTGCTACTAACCCAACTTCCCAACAGTATATACAGCCACCCGGTGGATTTATGAACCAGTTTGGTGGTTATGGTAGTATTACACCCTTGCCACCAGGACCTCCAGCCCCGCTTGCACATATGGTTAGCTCAATGGTGCCTTTAGCTCCGCAGCCTTTGCAAATAACTCAGCAGCAGCCATTAGCAATGCGATTGGCTCAGCAGCCTGTACTGTTAAGTCAGCAACAGCCGGTGGCTCCCAGTTTCCGTCCACTTCAGCCACCGGGAATGGTTTATTATGGTCACCCACCACATTCTTGAATTTGATTTTCCAAGGTTGCATAGATTGTGTAATCACTATGCTTCTTTCATATATTTGTTTTTTTTTTTTTTTCATCGTGTAGATTTTACAGAAAATTTTGGAGATGTTCGATTTAGCATTCATAAGTTAAAACCTTCTTCATTGCGTCCGATGGTGGTTTCAGCCTGAAACTATCTACCGATGGCGGGCTAATGGAGATCTGTAAATACAAAGAAAGTTGGAAGTTAATAGTATTTGATTTAGGAGCATACATGCACACACAAGTATACAACTTTAGAGTGAAAGAAACAAAGGGATAAGGTTTCTCCCTGTGAGTGGAACCGGTTTGTTTTTGTTTTCGTCCCCAAACAATTTGGTTTTTGTTTTCATTTGCGTCAATGACCAACAAAAATCCTTGCTCTTGTTGTTTTCGTCATTGATCTTTGTTTTTAATTTTTGTTGGCTGCATTAACATCAAATTATGAATGAATGGAAAATCAGGGTGGCTTGATTAAAGTGCTACTAACAAGCCTGCAATTCTGATATTGAGCTTGCAATTCTAAACATCTGCCACTTGAGGAACAAGAGAACCACAAGAATGATGGTCGGATGAGGGACAGAAGCAACTTTCCTGGATATGGATGTTCTTCGTATGTTTAGTTTGACAACACTTGATGCAATTTAAGCATAGGAATAGTAAGGCAATACAAAAGTCTTGTTCATGAAAAAAGGGTAATCTAATTAGATTGGATTACATCTTTCTCCATCTCCTTTCAGTTATAGAAAATACAAGCAATAGTGATACATGCACACAGTTAAAATGAAGAAGCGCATCTGTAAATGAGAAACCAAACGGAAAGAGCTGATGACACCAAAATATAATCTTCTACTTGATTCAACCTTTCATAGCGATCTTCAAAACTGCATCTCTGACAAACACTGGCAAGTGATACAGAATTGCCATAGCAGTAGAGAACTGACCAATCAAGTGCCAAGCTGGTGGATTCTTCTTCAGCACAGCATCCACTGTGTTCTTCGCAAACACATCCGTTGGAGTTGCCTTGCCTTCCAAGAAGTATGCTCTTTCTTGGATGACTTTCTCGAATGGTTTGTACAACTTCCACTCGGGCAGTTTGTTGTAGCTGGCAGAGGCATTAGTCCCAATGTTGGACCTTATGGCTCCTGGGAGGACAGCGATGACATCTATCCCGAAATGTCTGAGTTCCATTCTGTGAAATAAAGAAGATGACAAGAACTCTTTATTCCAATATGTCTGTAATAAAGCTGTGAAAATAATAAATTTTGTATCTAACAAACTCGAACAAGTCATTCTGAAGGAAGGCTAGCCTAATATGAGGTCATGATTCATCGCCTTAGACCATGAATATTATTTCAACGGTTATAAACCTATATCATCACCCTATCAAGATTCAAGAAGAGATAACAAAAAAATGCAGATAGCAAAAGCCAGAAAACTGGGGAAGGGCCTGAATGCTATTTGATTTCATCACTGGAAATTCTAGAAAGAGCTCTTCTGTTATTAACAGACGGAACTTTCACTAGAAGTTTGAAAATTCCAGCATTTATTTGTATGGAACCTTAAAGTATCGGTTAGTGCAAGCAGGGCAGCTTTAGATGATGAGCAGGCACCGGCCCATGGCCCTGAAGCCAAAGCAGCAACGCTTCCAACATTCACCACTTTTCCCTTTCTCCTGGATGCCATGTGTGGTACAACAGCTTGAACCATTCTCATCGGCCCTGCAGCTTTACATTTTAGTAACAAATTGCAGAATGACAACCACCCCACGAATGGCCTTTCTTACATTGAAGAAAAACAGGCAACATTATGATTTACCACCTCAAAACTGAAGCTTGGAATACTGCAACTAACTGGTTTATATTGACCAGAGAGGCCTATGAACATTAAAACCATTGCCTAAAACCTACTCCCAGCATCAATCATATGCTCAAGGGCAAGTGACTAATCGAGGATTGAAGGAAGAAGACTGGGATGATGGCTCATAATAGGAAACAACGATTTATTTATTATCATGAAAAAGTAGTGCCCAATTCACAAAATGTATTGAAGATCTAAATTCATATCTAAGAAACTCGTACAATACAAAACATTCCATCAATGAAATTCAACTTCACTGAACTCTTGGCATTATCCAGGTTTGAAGTTAAAAATACAGGTTCTTTTACCCACTGATCAAACAGTGCATCTTTGTTTCAAATTGAAATAAAAAAAAAACGAAAGGAATTAAACGTTAATTAGCAATGTGTATTAGTTGCACAAACATAAATGGTCTCACAACTCCCAGCTCCCAACTCCAACGAGGATGTCACATTTCAAGACATATGTCTATCACACAAACGTTTTAGTGCTACTAATTCTTAATAATCCCCTGTTGAACTAATACCCAAATTGACAAAGACATTGCTAATAAGCAACACAAATATTTAATCCCAATCCCGCAATATCACACCAAACCCACAAGCCAGAGAAGCATATTTCTAGCATATGGAATCAACACCAAACTTTACTAAACTCAAACATTCAATCTTAATCGCAAATTAGTTGCACTAACTTCTTATCAAGTAAAAGAAAATGGTTGGACTAACTTAAGGCCTCCAACCTAACATAACATCATGCAAAATAATCAATTAACTAAAAATCCACTATCATGTGTCTGTAATCCATTCAAAAAATTTACTTCCCATTGATTTTACTTGCTCACATCTACTAGGATATTTTCCCTTTGCTCCTATGTCTAGTCTGTCGCTTTTAGGCGTCAGAGCTTCTAGCCATGAATGTTGAATGTGTACAAGCTTTATCCATGGCTAACAGAGATAGGTTAAAATCAAACAAACAAGCGCATAATGGACATGCAAAAAGCAGGAGAAGAAGAAGAAGAATAGAAAAAGAGGAAAGATGATTACCGAAAACATTAGTACTGTACGTATGTTCCATGGCAGATAAAGGGAGCTCAGCCAGAGGGCCAACACACTGAACCCCGGCATTATTGACCAGAATATCGACCCGACCAAACTTGTCCAGGACACTGGAGACGACACTCTGGACGCTCTGCTCCGACAGCACATCCAATTCTTGCAGGAAAAACCTGGGATCGTCCCTCAGGTCGGCCATGGAGCTCAGCGACCTGCTCGTCGCCACCACCGAACAGTTCCTGGCGGCGAAAGCACGCGCCAGCGAGTGGCCGATCCCTCCTTGCGAACACCCAGTGATGAGCACCACAGGGTTGGGGTTTTCGGACTCCATCGGAATTCGATTAGAGAAAGTTGGGATTTTTATGGATACTAGAAAGGTCTGGCCGTCAACTATTTGAAAGAGAAGAAATGGGCGGAGACGTCATAACCTTCGCTTTCTCACATCTCTGTATTTATGAATGAAATTTTTGAAAGGTTGCTTTTTCACATCTCTGTATTTATTTACAGTTTCACCACTAACTATGCATAAATGCCACATGGCGCGCAATCGGCTCAAGGAAGGTGGTCTCTGGCAACAATCTGAAGTTCGGCCGAGAAGATGAAGAGGCTAAGCGGAAAAGAGATAGAGAGTTGGGTTTTGATGTTCTGGTGAGAAGATTTCATGGAGGAGATTGAATTCCAAAGGCCACCTGTCGTATTTCCTACTCCTCCGGCCTCCTGTGGCAACAAGGAGGAGATCGGGAAGAAACTGCATGAAGATTTAGATGATCATGATCATAATAGTATTGAACTCAATCACCCTTTAATCCATTGCCTCTCTATTTTTCAAATTTAATACTAAGTAGTAAATACTGCACTTTCTGTGCTATAAAGAATGAAGTATTTCTTTAGATACAAAAATTAAGTTATGTGTAGTTTCTAATATTTTTTTTTTTAACTCTGAAACTAAAATTAAAAGATTTTATTTTTTATATTATGTGCAGTAAAAATTTAAATGATTAAAAAGAAGTAAAATATTTTTTTTTAGTTTTATGTAGTGAAATTTTAAATGTTTAAAAAAATTATTTTTGGGTGATGTGTAATGATGATTTTAAGAAAGAAAAGATTCATTTTTTGGTGGTAAGGTAAATTTGATGTTAAAAACTTTCTAAAAAAAATGCTTTATTCTTTTTTAAACAGCCTAAAAAGAAATACGTTTCAACCTTTTTTGGCTGATGGAGTTCATTTTACTCCTTGGTACAGAAGCAAGAATTTTTTTTTTAATAATTCAGATTTTGATACACTAACAACAATTTCTTTTGATGTTTGATTATTATTTTAAATTCAATTATAACTAGCTCAAGGGGAACACCGATTCTAGAATTTGTTGTGGTGCGCGTGAATTTGTTATGGATTTTGTAGTGCAATGATTTAAAATGTTATTTTATTCAATAAGAAATATTATTGCATTCGCAAAAATTTGTTATTTCATAAATAATAATATTATTTCGTTCAATAAAAAATATTATTATATTTATACAAATTCGATACTATAAAATAATGTTTATTTCATAAGAAATACTGTTTATAAATGATGTTATTTTATTCAAAAATAAATGTTGTTTCATTCATATAAATTTATTGGTTTGTAAAATATTATTCATTTCATAACAAATGATGTTTTAGAAATTAATAATATCGCATCATTCTGTAATAAATGTTATTTTATTCATACAAATTTATTATTCTGTAAATGATGTTCATTTCGTATAGAATGATATTTTAGATATGGTGGCTATTTCATGCAAAATGTTGTTTATTTTATATGAAATATTGTTCTAGATGTAGTGATATTTTGTAAATAAAGCACAGACAATGATATACATAGATGAACTCGATGTACTATATAGCCACACCCTGTCACCCTTCTCATTCGTATTCTCATAATTCTCTTATAATTTTTTATTGTTCTCTATCTATGATAAGTATGACATATACTATGCATTTTCATGTTCGCGAAGTATGAGATATGCCTTACTGTTCTCTCTTTCTCTTTTTTTTTTTTTTGTTGGTGTTCATGTTATTAGGCATATTTTTATTATTTGGTAACATGCATATTTTTGTTCCATTCTAGTTTCTTATTTTAACAAGTGGATGTTCTTTCTAGTTTTGATATTATTCTACAGATTTTCTTTCTCAATTTGTTCCACCATGTCCCTTTGTTGTTTCTCAATGTTCTATTTAGAATATCTTCATGTTCCATTGTGATTTTTATACAGATGTCGCGCGCAGAATGTGGATTATAGTGGGCAGTAAGACTTTGTGAAGTTCCGAAGTTGAAGTTTATGGAAAAACAACTCCTAAATATTTTACTGTAGGCCATGCGTATGCTGGAATCGGGTGGTGACCAATTGTCATATAAGAAAGGAATGTGTATAGACTAGTCATCTGTTAGAAAGATATATAATGCACATGCAGGGTTGTTAATTAAAAAAAAAAAGTTTATGCCCATATTAACATCATTTGCATTTGATTGAATTTTCTTTTCATAAAAAATTTTATGTATTTGATGGTACTACATGAACAAGAAATTATTTCTCATGTATTTGAAAGAAAGCTAATTTATTTTACCTTAAGTCAATTGATTTATTTTTATTTTTATATTTTTTAAACCAATTTTATTTAAAATTTAATATTATATAGATACAATAATTCATTTAAAAATAAATTTTTATAATGTTGTTAATTTTTTATAAATTTTTCTTTTTTAATGCCTTAAGCTAAAAAAATTCATTAAAAATTAGTAAGATTACAAAAGATAGTATTTCTAATGGATTATTGCAGCTACATAATATTGAATTTTACTTAAAACTAGTTCTAGGTAAAAAAAATAAATAAGAATAAAAATAAATTATTTTAAAATCAATTAACTTAAATTAAAATAAATTGAATGTAATAATAATAGATATAAAAACATTATTATCATAATGATTTGTGATTATCGGTTATACACAGTTCATTTCATTATATTTTATGACATCAACAGAACACAAATGACCTCATGCAACTGTGATGGTACCGTTTTGAGCAAATTTCCTAGAAATAACAACGTGATGATTTTTTTTTACCCAATAACAATGTGCTGATCAGTATATATATGTTGCTTATATATATTTGAGTTTTTTTAATTCAAAATTATTAAAAAATAATATTTAAAAATTAGGAGGAAAAGAAAGAGGGAAGACCTTGAACCTGGTTGATAGGGGTGACTATGTTTGAATTAAGATGACTTTAAGGTAAGAAGTCTGCTTGACTGTAACATCGAATCTAACACTCGCGCATTTCCCACCAAACCCTCCACGCCCAACAACCACGGTGTGGATGTATACCGATAGGAACTTACGAGGATTTATTGTTGTTGCGCATCAACAGCACCATGGCAGCTCTCTCCGAGTTCCTCTCTCGCCTATACGCCCTGACAAAGCTCTTCTTCGCTCTCCTCTACTTCGACGTCGTGGCCCGAATCCTGTCCATCCCCGGAGCGTTTCGGCGCCCCAAGACCTACCCGATGGAGGCCACCCTGTTCCTGGAACTCGTCGAAGAAACAATCCCTACGTTCCGGTACACGAGGCAGGGGGCTCATTCGAACGAATGCTCGGTTTGCTTGGGCCAGATTGGCGAGGGCGAGAGGGCTCGAGAGTTCAGATGCAAACACTTGTTCCACAGAGATTGTATCGACGGCTGGCTCAAGCGTTTTCATGCCACGTGTCCGCTCTGCCGGACTCAGGTCTTGCCGGACGAGGTCGTCGCTGATTTTCGGAATCGGGTCATGTTTGGTCGGAGGATCGATGAAGAGACGGCCCTTTTGTTGTCCTTCTTACATGGTCATCGATCGTATCGGTTTATGTGAAGTGTGCTTGTCTATTTCTTTTTTTTTTTTTTCCCATTTTTAACCTTTTCTTTTCCTGAATGGCTGGTGCTAGTTTGGGAAGAGACGATGCATATGTAGATGAGTTTTTAGACGCAGGATGCACAGCAGCATAAAACTTTTATTTTTTTTTACCGAAGAGGTGTAGTTATGGATCTTATCTCTCGAATGATGGTAGTTTAAACCTTATTTCTTGATATGAGGTGTTTTTTGCCAACTCATCACCTCGTCTGCAGTGCAATAGTTGATAACTTGATAACCAAAGTTTTATGCCAATCTTCATTCTATGCCACTACTGTATCATCTTTACATTCATACCACTAGACCTCAACAATTTTATAATTAAACCATTTTGCCCTTTTTTATGCATGCCAAGCATTTAAAAATGCTGTAAAAAGACTCAAAATAATCAAACGGGCCTATTTAACCCGCAATAAATGCCTTAAAAATTTCCCCTTTTTCTCAAATACTTAATCAAAACAAAAAAAATACTATAAACTAACACAAAACTTCACTAATGTATAGCATAAAACTTATTTTAATACTGACTAAAATTATTTACAACAATAGTTATTACAGTAGTTTTCATCATGAACAAATCTAAATGTTTATAAATTAATTTCAAAGTATAACTAACAAAAATGAAGTCATATAAAATGAAAAAGGGTAAAGTACCAAAAAAGTGATTATACTTTTGGTCATAGACACATTTGGTCAAAATTCTTTTAAGTGGTGCCAAATTCATCATTAAAGACAACATTTTTTGCCAAATCAAGTGTCAATGTTTTGAAATAAGGCCAAATAGGTTACCGATATAATTGACGGTGAAAAGATTTTGTTAAATATTAGAATATTATGTCTAGATGTGATTATGTGGCAAACCAATGACGACCACGTGGCAACTAATTGTCCAAATGGCATGTCAATTATGCAAAACACAAGGATGCATGTGGCATTTGGGGGAATTTCGGGTACTTAGGGATTTATTAGGATTTTATTAAGGATTTGGTCGTATTTCTCCTCCACCTCATTTTCCTCCGCCACCCTATCCTCCACCTCCCCTACCTCTGTTGCCGACTACCTCCTTCATGCCATCCGCCTCTACCTAGCACTTCTTTCACTCTATTTGCCGCTCCCAAGTAACTCATCCACCCTAGCTCCTTCGCTTAGCTCTCTGATTGTTCACCAATTAGCGCTACCCACCTCCACTGCCCCTCACCTCCTTTACTGGCAGCGTCGCTTCATTCGCAATTTGTTCATCGATTCAAGATTTGATTCACCAATTGTTTGTTGCCCTAATTGTTGATTCACCGATTTGTTCACTAATTGTTCGTCGTCTTGTTCGTTGATTCACTGATTTGTTTGTCACCTTGTTTGTTCTTGGAGGCCGATTTGTTCATTGATTCACTTGATTCGCATCGTAGTCAAATCTACAACAGTGCAGACTAGATCGATGGCGTCCCTGGAGGGCGACTTGATGGGAGTGAAGCCCACTAATGTCTTTAACTTTGTCTCGATGAATTTCAGCAGAATGAGGTAGTATTATTAGAGTCATTAAGAGTTGATTGGACAATTTGTATGATTCAAAAAAGTTAAGAGTTAAGTTGATAATTAGGTCACCACATATTAATGGTCCAATGATGAATTTTAGCCCAAATCAAAATTTCAGTGATGAAATTGGAGCCACTTAAAAGAATGATAAGCAAATTAGTCCAGATGCATAACCATAGTGAGTTTTTTGGGTACTTTTTCAATGAAAAACAATCCTTGAGGAAAAAAAACATTTTATGTTCATATAGTAGCAGTAGGAGGAGGATTAATAATTTATAGTAAATTGGATATTTATTATAACCACAATCGTTCTTAACTTTTTGCCTTTCGGAATGTTTGTTTTCCATCTCTTGTCTTAATTTCATTGGTTTCAACTAAAGCATACTCTGGTTTTCTAATTTTAGTCCGTTTCAGTTTAAATCATTTTTTATTTATAATCTATATTGTTAATTTTTTTTTATTTTTGAATTACTCCACTTAGTTGGTAAAACTATTAATTCGAAAAATTACATTTTATTTATAATTTTTGAATAAATGATTTATTTTAAAAATAGTCACTAAATGCCTTAAGAACCTGTAAAATGTATAGCTTTTGTATCTACCATAGGTAATTGGTATAAAGATTTGAATGCCATAGTCTATAAATGATTTAGCATTCCTTGAATACTTTTATCTACGTATCCAACTCACACTTATTTAGGAGGCAAAAAACAAGGAATAAACAAACAATTAACTTTATTATATGAAAAAGGAAACAAAAATTTAGGCATACCTTTTTAGGGAGAATATATTCAATTACACTTGTATTTGTTCAGTTCATTCAATACATTTACTATTTTTGGTCTAGTTATCTTTTAAAAAAAAATATTTTTGACAAAAGGACATAGTGATTCAACTATATAAATATGAAAATTAAATATATAGTAACCGAAAAATGAAATAACAGTGGCTAAATAAAAAGTTGGCTTACACATAGAGGCCAATCATGTAAATTAGCCTTGAAACCGCGAACTTGAGTTACCTGACAGAAACTACACCATTTTCACAAAAAAGATGAAAAACTACTGTTATTTGGGAATAAATACATAAAAACACAATTGTTAGGAAAAAAACTCTCAACACTTCAATGCCAACTATAACGCGTTCTGTATCATTTATAGTGTTTTTACATTTAAATAGACCATCAAAGCTCGTGTTGGGGGTATTTGTCCTTAAATATTTTGATGTATTGCAAATTCTAACCACTGAAATGTTCCAATTGCAAGTCTGAATATTTTTTGTGTTGATAAATTTTTTTGCATTTCATTTGATAATGCATCAAACAATGATGTCGCTACTTGGCTTTTAAGTCAACAATTAAAACCACCCATTGATGATGAATTTTTTTTTTTCATATTGGATACATGTGTCATATTTTAAACTTATATGTACAAAAAGATTTAAAAATTTTACAAAATGAAATTGTCCTTATTCGGAATTCCTTATCATATTTGAAATCAAGATTCACTGTATTTTGTGAATTCAAAATTTTTGTTTTGAAAATCAAAAACTTTTTCTTGGAAATATTTTAAATTGGATTGTCTAACCCCGCTGAAACTCCACTTATTTAATGTTGCTTGATGCATATCCATATATAGATTTGTTGACTCATTTCATGAACATGAAGTTGAATTGTGAATTTCTTACAACTAAAATGTGGGACAAATGTTTTAAATCAGGTGAATTCCTAACATTTTTTTATGAGGCCACCGAATTTTTCTCCGGTGTTTACTATCCAACTGTCCATCAAGTTTTGCTTCATTTAGTAAACATAACATATGCTTTACACCAGTATAAAGATAATGAGTTTTTAAAACCAACGGTGAAAGCCATGCAGGTGAAGTAGCTTTAATATTTTGAAAACTTTCATCCTATCTTTTTAGTTGCATATTTTCTTGATTAATATGTGAAAATGACGGGCATGAAAGCATTGCTTAAAGGCATTTTTCATACCTATTTAGAAATGACACATGTAAATGTTTTAGCTATGCCTACTACTACTTCTGAGCACTTGCGATTTTTGTATAAATTATATTGTAAGAGGCATTCAGATAAAGTAAGATCCGAAGCTCAAATTGAGCCTTCTAGGAGATCAACCTTATCAAGATTCAATCGGGCCCTCCAAATACTCAAACATCTGCAACTGACAACATCAGGTGTGGCTGAGGTGGATGACTATCTCAACACGTCGTTTGATCTAAATGACGTCAACATATTAGAGTGGTGAAAGCAAAAGAGATCAAAGTTTTTCATATTGTCAATCATTGGCCAGAAGATTCTCACAGTTTAGATCTTATCCATGACATCCAAGGCAGTATTTAGTATAGGGAAGTTGGTAATAACAGAAAAATGAGCAAGATTGATGCCAGAGGCAGTGGAAGTCTATGTATGCAATTGAAATTGGGGTCTTGATGCACTCCAAAAGCAAGACTAAAAGAGCTCCGATGATGAGGTACTCTTCGATGATGAGGCTTTACTTTTTTTTTTCTCTTAGTTTGTATTTCATCTAACTATACTATTAAACATAGATCATAGATTTTAATTTTTAGTAATTTTTAGAACATTTTGTCATTTTATCTTGTAAGACACGTTCCAATTAATTGCAAGTACCATTTGGCTTTTTAGTTAAAAAAAATTACACCGATGGTGGTGTTTTTCTTTAACAAATTTAAATCAAATATTAAGATCTAACTTAAAAAAAAAAAAAAACTCAACACAGCACGGATCTAGCATGGACCAGGCCTAGGCCCAACACACCATTACCCCAACCCTGCCTGATTCTCCCAAACCTAGACCTAAGACCAGCCGGTCCGATTCAATTAGGCCCACTACCCTTCTCTGCTGCCAGCAGGGGGTGAGGAGGAGGAAGTTCAAGTTTTGTATTTGATCTGAAAGTTGGGAGGGTAAAGTTTCCATGGAAGAAGATTAGGAAGGCAAAATCAAAATTTTTATCTTTTTCTATCTAACAAAGAATGACAGTGTTAATTTTTTAGGGGGGTAGCATGTATGTATATGAAAAATGGTTGACACAAGTGTAGGTTCAACCTAACCTCAGGGGGTCGTAGTAATTTTCCCTAAATGATATAATCATCAATAGTTAAGTTCAAATTTATTGCAAGTAATACCCAATTTTACATATGTATTATAGAGTTTAATAATGTCTATTTATTTATTTACTTGTTATTTATATATGAATTATCTTTTGACGACAAAAATATGTTAAATATGCAGATATTGCATATTTTTGTTATTGAAATAATCATAAATCAAATTACAAACCTATAAAGTTGTTACTAATATAATCATCACGAAAGGCTATCAAAGTTTAAATTCAAAACATTTAAGAATCCTATAAATGACCAAATAATTTAATTTATTAACAATTTCTCCCGTGCAGGCTAGAAATCTAGCACAATAAATAATGCTTTGACGATTGCATTAACCAGCCAGCTTTGATATTTATTTTAATTGCCTCGCTCATATTCCCGTATATATTAATCACTCAAATGAAGAAACGATGAACGACATTTCCCATATAATTTTTTTTTTTCACTTGATGAGTTTCGAGATAAAAGTATAGACGAAAGAACTTGTTGAAAGTATAGAGTAAATTTAAAAAATGGTCCTTAACCTTTTGTTATTGTTTCTTTTTAGTCCCTAACCTATCGAATGTTCTGTTTTGGTCCTAAACCTATTAAAATTATTTCATTTTGGTCCCTCACTAGATGAAATTCATTAAATTAGAATAATTGTCTGATAGAAACTTTTGAAGTACTAATTTAAATATTCGGTAACTGTCTTCCAATAAATTTAAACAGTTTAATATTTTTTAATAGTAAATAGACAATTTAAATTAATAGTTTTTTTTCCTGAATGAAATGAGTTCAATTTACAGAGAGGAAAAAGAAGTGACTTAAATTTTTTATTAACTATAAAAAAATTATTTTACAGATTAAATTTATTGTAAGACAGTTACCAGATAATTTAAATTATGATCTAAAACATTATTATCAAACAAATATTTTGAGTTAATAAATTTTATCAGATTGGGACCAAAATGAAACGTTCTCATTAGATTTGGGACTAAAATAAAATATTTTAATAGATTTAGGACTAAAATAAAATATTTAATAGGTTAGGGACTAAAAGAAAATAATGACTAAAAGTTAGGGACCATTCATGAAATTTACTCTGAAAGTATATGTATAATGTAGTGAACAGATGAACATCAACAAATTAATAGTCAAAGCGAAAAGATAAAAGAAACCGACACGACTTGCCCAAGTAGCTAAAAACATAAAAATATATATAGGCCATAGACAATGAAATAATAACTTGAAAACATACACCACAAATTCCCAATAAATCAAGCAAGGCAGGCCCCAGCCTATATATAGACCTCATGGGCTGTTGGGGTGAGGGATTTCATGTAGTTTTGGCAACTCGGATAATGGTGGGAGCTCAACTTTAGTTAATTTGGGTTTTGGCAATTCTGGTGCTAGTGAGACTTTGACTTCAGGCAATTTAGGTACTTCAGCTTTTGGCAACTCTGGCATTAGTGGAACTCAAGTTTTGGCAGCTTGAGCACTTACGGGAGTTCAACTTTGGGAAGAGGTGGCAAATGAGTCAATTCTAAGTTGGGAAGTCCCGCTATTTGAAGAAGCCGACGAGCAGAAACTGAGTCAGCTTTTCCGCTTATTGAGCACATAGTGATGAGGAAAAGGGAGAGGAGAAGTGTAGGGAACCGATGGAGAGCCATATTGATCAAACTTCAAAGGAGATGCTACAAACACAGTAACACGTACACAGCATCAAGGATTCAAGGAACGATGATCTCTGTTAGATGTAAAGTGAACTTTTTATAGTTGGGGAAGCATAGAGCGGAAAGTTGTTGAGTTGGGTTTGGTATGAACTTCTATTTTCGGTTGTTGAACCCTCTCACCAACACAAAGGTCCTGTTTAATCTTGTCCAGAAGTCCAGTGGCCCATATCTAAATCTCTCACCAACACCCCACTATAAAGTAGTATTTGCTTTTAAGTACCTCAATAGGATTTGCAATATTTTTCTTTCTTTTTCATAAATAACCTTTTTTTTATTTTTATGGCACTCTATGTTTCCAAATTTAATAGTTTTTCAAAATTTTTAATAATTTACTAAAATTAAATATTTTTACATTATTTTTCTTCAAACTCAAGAGACGATATATAGAATTGAGAAGGCTTCGGTAGCTCACATTCTTATCCATGTCAAGCCAACCATATGTCATAGTCAAACATGTGCCATTGTGGGAGCCAATTGAGCTAACAAAATAACCAAAGTTATTTCAATTAGTGTGTTAGTGTATCAAATAGTAGTAAATACGATACCATGGGTCAAACTATGAAAGTGAGTATTTGAAAAATGAAAACTACAGGCTACAAATCTAAAATCTTGAGAATAACTTCATCCTGTTGTCATCTTAAAGCCCAATAAACCTAGCCAATTGAGGCCCAACCCTACAAATGTTTACATATAAGGTTTGGGTTATTACTTGATCGATCATATAGTAATTGGTATTTTGATCATTTTCAATTCAATCTCCCCTCGACTAACTTTGTTTCTAGAGCCAAAGCATCCTTTACAGGTACCTCCCAACCCCAAAACTCCAGCCCTGGCCCCTTTTGAGAATTTTCTAAGACATTATATACCTGATTCTAATTACCAAAAAATAACTTTATTTTTCAGTTTGTTTTAAAATTGAAATCAATTATGAAGGAATTGCAGGTCAATAAAAATTTTTGTTGTAATTTCTTTGCTTTTTGTTGCAGTTCCAAGTCGAGCTTTAAACATAAAACAAGGTTGCTCTTTGCTGTAATTTCTTTGGTTTTTGTTTTTTTTTTGTATTTAGTATTGCTCTTTGTTGTAATTTCTTTGGTTTTGGTTTTTGTTTTTTAGTATTTAGAACTATGTTTACAAGTATACAATGAAAGAGATATTAGCATTATAAGTAAGGTGATGGAAATGCCAGTTTTTTCAGGGTTTAGAGAGCAACCAAACTAGTTTTTTGTGCCTTTTTTTGGAAAGGGATGTCCTCATTCTTTATCCATTGAGCCAAAGCAGTAAGGACTAATTTCTTTTATTTT
This sequence comes from Aquilaria yunnanensis, assembly GCA_039654915.1. Classification (NCBI taxonomy): domain Eukaryota; kingdom Viridiplantae; phylum Streptophyta; class Magnoliopsida; order Malvales; family Thymelaeaceae; genus Aquilaria; species Aquilaria yunnanensis. The sequence continues at coordinate 4,381,537 of CM077597.1, read as the reverse complement.
CACAAATCACTCATTTGCAGTCGCTTAGATTTTCCCCACCTAATTACACATGATATATAAGCAATTGATTGAACATAATCAATTATTACTTCTCTTATATATATTGCCCAAGTCATGCTTCTCCTACGTTCGATTCCTTTGAGAAATTATATATCGCACACAAAATGAAGTGACATTAGGATTTAGGCATAGTGAGGGGTTGAGAATTTGAGAGCTTTGACAATGATCAAATAAATCAATCTATTTCGATCTTAAAAATTCTTTTTTTATTTTTTATTTTTTTGGCTTCTTAGAATTTCGGTGTATACTAAGAGTTAATGTCTTTAAGGAGCATGGAAGGATGTCTTGAACCCTAGCCACAGGGCATGTTGAAGCCCATAGCATTCCCGTTTGATGTTTGGAGACAATATTCACTTACTTACTACATTAAAGTAACAAGTACTGACATTTCTAACTTGAGTTTTCTCACAAAAAAACTGCAGCGGGGATAATAAAAATTAAATATAAAAAATGCAAATTACAACACACGATTAGAACATTACAACAGATATGACATTAAAACATATATAGGCACTCAACAACAGAAAAAAGATAAAATAAAATCAGCACACAGGCACCCCAAGTAATAGCTGAAACACATACATGCATCAAGAAATGCAATCAACAAAACATACAAATAATTAAATCCCTACAAATCCATAACGTAGCCTACGATCCTTCTCAGGGACTGCCAGCGGTACTTACAGTTGGGATTGGGATTTCGGGCAATTTTGGTAGTTGGGGAATTGGCAACTCTGGCAATGTTGGAAGTTGGACTGGGAGAGGAGGCAGCTTGGGCAATTCAGGATTTGGCAACTCGGGCAATGGTGGGAGTTCAACTGGAAGAGGAGGCAACTTAGGCAATTCCGGCAAGGGAAGGTCGGGTATCTGAAGAAGCCGGCGAGCGGAAACCGAGGTGCTTGCTGAGCACAGAGTGAGAAGGAGGAGGAGGGTTAGGACGAGAGCTGGAAATCGAAGGAGAGCCATGTGGATCTGCGGGACTTGAAAGTAGATGTTTACAGAGAGGGAAGCAAGGGGAATTGGTTTTGTGTAAGTTAGGATGTCGAATGGATGGTCTTTTTATAGGGGTGAAAAGCAAAGAGTAGTGCGCAGCTTGTGTGGTCGCTGGGCTAATAAACTTGCGCCTCTCGCCAACACATGGTGATGGACAAGCTTATCCAAGGCACTGTCGCCCAAAGTCACAAGTTTCGAATCCAAATGCGTTTGGTTCACACGTACAAATACAATATTCTTCTTCTCTAATTGGCTGGGTGCTTGGAGGATAAGCCATAGCTAGTTAATGAGAAATTTTGAGGGGTAAAACTAATTTTAAAAAACATTTTAACGTTAATTTCATCTGTTCTCTTGCTGTGATGGACCTCAGCAGAATCGGCGCAGAAGTGATGGCTGCGATGTTTCAGACAACCACGAATCAAACCCTTGGGCTTTTGTATTCACTATTTTTAAACACCTGATATTATAAACCCCCTAACATTTTTAAATATCTTTTTCATAATATTTGGAATTAAAAAAATAAATTTTGGAAATTAATTTGGGGAGTGTTGTACCAATACCACAGCAGAGCATGACATGTGCTCAATACATGTTGGTGAATAAAGTGAAAAGTAGTGTGGATTATTTGCAAAATAATGGGGGTAAATGTTTGTCTTAACCAAACCGGGGATTTTGTTGTAATCTGCCCAAACTTACGTGGCAGCAATAGCATTAATACTCGACCAAAGCATAGAAAACGATTACAAGTTTGTGAAAAGCAATACCACTCGGGTTATTTACAAGTCCTTGTCTCGAAGATGATGGAAACGAAAGATGACTTACGCAGAGAAGAAGCAATGGGAAGCTTCAAGAGCAATCTGGGTCTTGGGCTCGGAGAACCCCTGACGAACAACCTCCAGCCTATCTAACACAATCTTGATCTCAATCTTCTGAGCCAAGGCCGAGGCAAAGGAGACCAGGCCCACCGAATCCTGCCGGGGCACTGCAGTGCCGCAGGGGTGCAACGGCCTCTTGGTCCTCCTCTCGTACTCTTCTGCAACCAAAATAGCGATATCTGCCATCTGAAAATTTGGAGTTTCTGGGTGGTTATCGTTGACGGTGATGAGGATGGATTTGAACTGAAGGGAGATTTATAGGGTCTGTGTGGGATTTGAATGGATAAGGGCGAAAACAGAACAGGTGACCGGGTGTGTTTCTGGTGTTTGATTAGTTTAATGTTTGTGCTCTGCTTTTCTCTGCCTGTTGTTGGTGCGGTGGGCTTGGACTGTTCTGTTTACTCCGGCGCCCGTTGTACTTTCCTTCCCTCCAGGGTGTTTGATGGTTTTCATTTCCATTACACTTTCCCCCGATGGTATATTGTTAATTACATCTTAACCCCCAGATTAGGAACCTATTGAATAATTTAACTTGTCAGTCATCCATTAAAAAAATATTAAACTTTTTAAATTTCCTGAAAATAGTTATATTTTTTTTTCTATTGAATTTGAGCCGTTTAAATTAGTATTCAAGTCCATTATTAAGTTTAATTCTTAAGAAAACTTGTTTATAAAATATTTCATATATCTAGACACACTATAAAGTACTCATGTCTTTGTTTTTCAAAGCGTTCCTCCAACTTAAAGTGGATAATTAATAAGAATCTAAAGCGGCATATACCGGAAATAATTTTAAAGTATAAACTTCGTGCTATAAAAATGATTTGATTAACCCTACGTGCAATGACATCTGCGTGGTTAACTAGTTATACAGAATATAGTATACCGAATATTGGACAGTTCCTAATAATGTGCCTACTACTTTCGGTTACATTATTTGATTTCATAAAAGATCTGACAAAAAATTAACAAAACATTTATTCATCTTTTTTAAATATAGAAGCTGTGAGCAAGCCCTTAAAATACGAAACCAGGAATTATAAGAAAAACGTCTGCCACATGTTGCCGCGTAAATTAATGGTTCTAGGCATTTATTTATGTTTGCTTCAAGTATTGCACCCTTTTTTTTATAACAATAATCTTGACTATTGAGACAAATTGAAATGGTTGTTTACCTCGTATGATTTTCGAAATTACTATTTAAACAAACCGGATGAAAAGGTCGAAGGTTGAGAAGCAGAAAGATTAAGATCTAGAGAAAATTTGTGTGTCTATATATATATATATATATATATAAAGTATCAAGCATCATCATTATCCCAAATCACAAACTGGTTGGTGGATTACGACGAAACCGAAATTATGTGCAAGTCAATGAACCCACAGAACTGGTCGGCCAGTTAGGAAAGGAAAAAGAAACTACTCTAATAATCCCTCCAGCCCAGGGGGCAGGGGAACCGCAACAATGTTACAACAAGCATCTTCACATGTCCGGTTCTTCTGGTTTTTGGCTTTCCAAGTCTTTTTAAGGTGAAATGACGGTTTTAATCATAAGAGCTATAATTTATTTTAATTTAAGTTAATTTAATTGAAAATATTTTATTTTTATTTTTATATTTTTATTAGAAATTAATTTCATTTGAAAGCTAATATTATGTAGATATAATAATCTATTGAAAGTATAATTTTTTATGAATATTTCCTTTTTAATACATATAAAAATAAAAATTTGTAAAAAATTTAATAACATCATACAAATTTTCTTTTAAGTGGATTATTACATGTAAATAATATTGATTTTTAAATAAAATTAGTTTTTGGTAAAAATATGTAAAAATAAAATGAGTCATTTAGGATTAAGTTGACTTTAGTTAAAATGAATTGGTTCCACTTATCTTATTTTTATTTAATTTTTAGACTTTTTTATTTTTTTAAATAAATTCTAAAATTTTGTTAAAGTGCTGACAATTAGTCCTACATTTTCTGAAAAATATAATTTATAGAGATGAAAAAATAATAAATTAAATAGTCTATTAACAGTTGAAAAAATTATTCCGCAGCCTTAGTTTTGCTAGAACATAGTTATTGATTAATTTAAGTTAGAATTTAAAAAATATTTATATTAGAAAAGTGAACAATTTTAGGATTAATTTTTACGCAGTTCTAAAATTTTAGGATCCATTAAGAAAAGTTAAAATTTTGTAGGACTAACTATTACATAGTTACAAAGTTCTGAGACTCATATAGAAATTAAAAATTTTAGCATTGAAATAGAAAAGTGTGTAAAAATTTAGGACTAAAAGTGTTGTTTCCGCGCTGCAAAATCTACCTACATGTAGAAAAGTTTGATTTTCACCCTTCTCTGCCCCAAGAAAAAAAAATGGAAAGTTAAAATCTTGATAATCTTATGTTTAGTTGAATTTGGAAAATAATTATCTATTTTCATTCTCTAAGAAACCTACATTCTTCACAATTTTGTAATTGCAAAAGATAGGATGGGAATGCCCAATAACGACGCTCCTTTTTTCTACACACGCTCCATGGATTTCGTTCGTATTAATAAAAAGAAGATAATAGAATAGTAACTCCGCCAATGGCCAATAACAAATGGGATATCTATGATGCCACTCAGTATGATGCCGTAGAACTTCCAACCAAGAAACGACAAAACAGCACCATGTGAAGAGCACTAACAACCGGTTTAATAGGCCCATATAGTCAGGAATTCTACCCAATATTATTTTTTATTATATAAGATTGAAATTATAAGATTGAATTATAGATCATATGATGCAACTAAAAGTTTAAAATTTTTTATCTAAATAATATAATTTATATAAAAGACCTATTATATTAGTAACTTAAGTAAAATTTAAGTTTCATAGCAATAGTACAACATAATTATTAATATAATACAAGTAAAATTTAAATTTTAATATAGTATACATCAACATAATCAATAAAATAATCAAAACAAGTCTTAAAGAAATTCATGAATAAATACATTATTGACAAATGAAAAATAGTACAATATCCATAATTTAAATATTTAGTAATTGAATTCCAATATATTTAAAATGTATAATGATTTTTTTACAGTAAGTAAATAATTTAAAATTAATAATTTTTTCTTTTTGAATTAAATAAGTTTAATTTACAAAGAGGAAAAATTGGTAATTTGAATGTCTATTAACTATGAAAAATATTGTTATATATATTAAGCTTACAATAAGATAGTTATCGAATAATTTAAATTACGCTTTAAAAGGTTGTTATTAGACAGTTACCTTGAGTTAACAAATTTCATCCAGTTAGGGGCCAAAATGAAATGTTTTAATGGATTTAGAACAAAAATGAGATGTTTTTAATAGGTTTAGGATCTAAATAAAATATCTAATAGACTAGATATGGAAATAAAATGAAAATTAAATGTTAGGGATTATCCATGCAATTTACCCCCAACAAAAATCAATACCCGGGTAGGATTGGTAGAATCTTTCGATCTTACGATCGTACGATCTCAATCACGATCCTACCATGCCCTTTTGTTCTTACAATATTTTGACAATGTTTTCTATATTAAGATCATAAGATCGTACGATCCTACGATCAAAATTGCGATTTTAACAACCTTGCAATGGGTTCAGTATAGATGGATTAATTACACTTTTCGCATAAGTTTTGGCACTAACCACACTTATGACCCCAAGTTTGAAAATAATTAAATAGCACATAAAGTTGGCATAAAATATATGTTAAATGGAGAGGGCAAAAAGGGAACTGGTTAACCAATTGGGGAGGTTTAGGGGTTGGGGAAATTTGAGGAAATAATAATATTATTGAAGCTTAAAATTGTAAATTATGAAAATAGCTCCTAATTAATAGAAAAAACTTATTATTAGTTAATAAAAAAAACTTCTTCCATCCCACATTGACTGCACTATTTGACTTTACACGGTTTTTTAGGTAAGTAATAATTTTATACGTTTGGGACAATTTTACCCTCTTGCAATGCCAAACGATTTGTAGCCCTCTACCCTGCCGACCAACCATAGTTTTTTTTTGTTGTCGTGTCGATTGTTATCCCTGTCACGTCGATTTTGTCCCTAATGAGTCGAATTGTCGATTGCAGCCTTCGATCTCCTTGTTTTTGTCCTCTTCACTTCCTCACTTCTATCCTCAATGTCACCACCTGTAGATCCTCAATCAAGATGGTTGCTGGCTTCATCTCCTTCCCAGTTGAATTGATCTCAGCCTCTTACTTTGATTGCCTCTCATTTTGATCTTGCCTCTCACTCTGACTTCGCATCTCAGTTCAATCTCATTAGCCTTTAATCACACATTTGTTTCCTCGTCCATCGGGTCATTGCATCGATTGCCTCGATTATCGGTGATGTTATCTAATTAAGCAGTGGGTGGAGAGAGGAATAGAGGAATTAAGTGGTGGGAAAATGAGGGGTATAATGGTAAAGTTAAAATGGTAAAACTTACTATAAAAGGAAATGTTACAAAAAAATTTAGGACAATAAAAAAAAATACAGTGTAAAAAATATAGGATGGATGAAGTAAATAATAAGTGAAGTTCAAAGCAAAAGAATAAATTGGGTAAATTACACCCGTGACCTCAAACCTTTTATTATCGCCTTATTTTGGATCTTAACTTCAAAACCTTGCATGGGACATCCTCAACCTCAATTTTTTTGTTCCATTTTAGACATTTGATGGACGAAAAGTGTTAAAATTAACAGAATTAGCCACATGGCGCGGCAACATGGGCGATTTGCCACAATGGCATAATAATCAGATGCTAGTGATGATATGGCAAGGAAGAAAAATAATAATAATAAAAATATGAAAAAGATAAATAATAAAAAATTTAAAAAATCCCCCCACAGCTGGGCTCAGCTTTCTCCCTCCCCCGCTGCCTCCTCACAAAATCCAAATGAGGTCAAAACTAGACCCTCCGGCTAAACGACTATGTTCGCTCTGTGGTCTTGAAATTCGAGCTCTCTTTATCATCAATGTTAATGGAGGTGATTAGTGAGCTCAAAGCCTTCCTTGCTAGCTTCACCTACCCATCTCCAATTGACCACTACTCCAAAGTGGAGATAGTGATCTTCGCCAATCTTTGGCAATGTTTGACGGCCTCGATCTCGCTCGTGACGGCGTTGCAAATGTCAAGAGCTTTAACAACTCAGGCGAGGAGCTCAGGGATCAAGCAGTCAAAATGGGGCATGGAGATTTAGGAAGGGTTACAACCCATGAGCAAGGAGGCCTTGAATTTGGTGTCACAATAGAGCAAAATGTCAAGAAGCTTCTAGAGCCAGGATATGGAGAGGAGCGGAACAATGGAGGAAACGTCGGCTTCATCAACGGAAGGGTTTAAAAGGTCGGAGAAGCGGTTAAAGACTTGCTTTTGGAAGAGCTCGAGGTCTTCGAGCTCCCGCTCATGGCTGCTGTCTATGGTGTTGACTAGGCTCCGATGGACGTTGATTCGACCGAAGAAGCAGCCGTACTAGTCGTTCATTGGCATGATTATGATAGCCGCAAGGTCTGATTTTGACCTTGTTAGGATTTTGTGAGAAGGCAATGGGGGAAGGAGGAGGCTGAGCCCAATGGTGGAGGGATTTTTTTTTAAAAAAATTATTATTATTATTTTTAATATTTTTATTTTTTATTATTTTTCTTCCTTGCCACATCATCACCAATAGTTGATTATTATGCCATTATGGAAAATCACCTACGTTAGTGTGTCATGTGACTAATTCCGTCAATTTTAATACTTTCTGTCTATCAAAGGTCTAAAATAGAACAAAAAATTGAAATAGAGGACACCCCATGTGATATTTTGAGATTTGAGTTCAAAATAGGACAATAATAAAATGTTAGGGTCCATAGGTGCAATTTACCTGAATAAATTAGAAATACCACGCATCTTAAATAACCAATAACATAAGAGAGAATGGTACAAAAAATGGTGAAGATATTTGAAGTAAAAGAAAAAAATGCAATTAATACAATTACTAGCAAGAAAGGCATGTTGAAAAGTTATAAGTGAAAGACTTGCGTGCACTTACGGCACTCACGCACTGGGACACGCTTTATCACTTATATATTTTTTGTCTTTTCCAAGCAAGCCCCCCTAGTTGGCTAAGTGGTAAAGAACCTGGCAAAGGTCGGTGGGGGGAGTGCAGAAACACCCTGGTCAAGGCTTCAAGGCTCCTGTTTTTGCTTTCATCTACATTTTTATTTTTTTTACGTTTCCTCCATTTTCTTCACCTTTTTTTTTCTTTTGTTTTTGGTTTCTTCTATTTCCATCCATTTTTTTTTCATTTCATTTCATCTATTCTTCCTCCTCATTTCCCTCTTTTTTTCTTTTTTGCATTCCTTCACTTTTTTATTCTGTTTTTCCAATTCATTTTTGTTTCTGTTATTTCCTTTTTCCTTTTTCTTCTGTGTTTCTTTTCTTGATATTGTTCCTATTTTTTTTATTTGTCTTTTATCTGTTCTTTTATCAACTTTTATTTGTTCTTTTTGTAAGTTTTACCTATTCTTTTAAAATTTTTAAAGAACAAATAAGAACTAACAACTAATTGATTTAAATAACGAGTATGAATTGATAAAAGAACAAGTGACTACTAATAAAAGAATAAATAACTACTGATAAAATAATAAATAATTACTAATAAAAGAATAAATAGCTAATTTATCTAAAGAATAATTAAGAATTGATAAAAGAATAAATAACTATTGATAACAGAACAAATAACTATTAATAAAAGAACAGATAACTAGTTCATCTAAAGAATAAATGTAAATTGATAAAAAATAAACAACTATTGAAAAAAATAAATAACTACTAATAGAAAAACATACAACTAATTTATCTAAACAGCAAGTAGGAATTGATGAAAAAACAAATAACTGCTTGTAAAAGAATAAAAAATTACTGATAAAAGAACAAACAACTACTAACAAAAAAATAAATAAGAACTAATAAAAGAACAAATAAGGTCTCAATTTTCTAGTATTGACTACTTGATTTCTTCTTTTTTAAACTTTATTGTGTTAAATTTTAGATTTCTTTTTAGGAGATATTGGAAGAAAGAACAAATTAGAGCAAAGACTAAAATTAGAAAAAATTCTAAATCAAAGCAAACAATGAAATTATAAAAAAAATCCTAAACCGACGGAAATAATTGAAATCAAGGCAAAACTGAAATCATAGTAAACTAATGAAACAAAAAAATGCATAATTAAATGTAAGCAATAGAAAAATAAAAGGCACAGTGAGAAAAGGAAAGATTTTTTTTTTTGTTTCAAGAAGAAAGAAGTGGAAAAAAGAGCAATAGAAAAGTGCCAAAGATGGTTGTTACTTGATGAAATATAGAACAAGAGAAAAGAAAAGGCAAAGAGGCAAAAGGTCTTTTTTTTAAAAAAAAAAAGAAACTAGCAGAATTTTTGTGTACTAGTGGTGTGATTGACTGATTTTTAAAAATCTAGGCCAAATCATCAATATCTATATTGTAGGAGGATGACTTATGGTATGGACCAAACTTACATAAAACTCACTCAAGTTGTAAAATTGGTCATTGATAGGTGAGAGTAAATGAAAAAGAAAAGAGGGAAGACTTGATGTGAAGATATATTAAAAAAAAAGAATGGTGAAAGAAGAGACACAAGAGGAGTAGGGTTTAAGTAATTAATGTATTATTACCGTAGACTTGGTTGATAAGTGTAAGTAATGAAGGTGAGATTGGGTAAAAATTAATGAGTTTGGTAGTGCTTACTGCTCATTTAATTTTGATGTTTCCCATATGATTTCCTTACAATATTCACCCACTTATTCATACAACGTTCTTCACCAAATACAAGAGAATAAAGTTTAATTCCCTTGGTGTTGAAGAGGAAAGCAAGTTGTGGTTAAGACATGAAGAGTGAAAAGTGAAGGGGGTTAAAACAATTACAAGTTAATAATGGTTTAGTACAAGTTGCTTTGCCTTTAAATTTTGGATTTTAGTGGTAAATTGAGGGTAAAATGTGATATGCAAGAACGCCATTTTTATAGAATGAAACATTTTTTTTTCACTAACTTTGCTATATGAGAATACTCAAAAGCAAGGATTATGTTAATGCAAGCTCAAGGCTGACGACAACCAAGATTTTGGAATGAAGAAAAACAATATATTTAACCACTTTTAATGCTTTCTAATAGTTATTTATAACACTTTGAAGAAAATTAATAATGATGAAAAGCGCAGAAGATATAGATAGTGAAATAAATAGCCATTGTTGAGAGGAATGAGGGAGAGGCGAAGAGCATTGCAAATAGCAATATAGGAAATTTTTTTTAGAACTTTTTCTTGGTAATTTTGTGCTTTTGAGAGTACTAGATAACATTTGTTTGAAACTAAGTCATGTTGTCTCGCATGGATGAAAGGCAAAGAAAAATGGAAAAACAAAGAACACAAATTTAAAAGTAATATAAGGAGCTAAAAAGGCTAGAGAAAAGAGGACCTAAAAATGCTATACGAAACCTAAAAAGCTATGAAGGCTAAAAAGGCCATATGAGCCCTAAAAAACCTAAAAGGGCTTTTGTTAGCGAACAAACGATCTTGTATATGTGCCAATGTCATTCTTATACAACAAAATTATAATTTGTCTATTACGTTTATGGAATCAATGTTATATTGTCTTACTATATGTTCATGCCGTAAAAATTGCAAACAAGTTTATAAATGTGATTATGAGGCCAGGAAAATTGCTTCAAATCATAGAAAAGCATTTAGAGTCATGAAAAAGTGTTTTCAGATATGGAAAAGTATTTGGAGACATTTAGGGGTCTTTGGTTCTAATTCAGAAGCCTGACAAATAAACCAATGACCCATCAATTGTGAATCATAGTTGAATGATTTTCATTCAATGGGTTTTTGGTTCATATTCAGATACTTAACGATGAACCAAAGACCCACTAAATGTGCATCAATCAAGAGTGATTTATATTTAGAGGATCTTTTGTTAATATTTAGAGCCTAATAGTGAGCCAAAGACCCCTCGAATGTGAAACAATTAGAAGTGGTTCAAATTCAATGAGTTATTAGTTCACATTTCGAGGCTTGACAGTGAACTAATAACTCTGTCATATATGAATCATCAAGTCCATGAATATGAACCAAATAATCCCTAGATATAAACCAAGCAAGACTAGTTCATATCTAGAGGGCTTTGATTCATATTCAGGGGCATGACAACAAATCAAAAACCACTGAATATGAATCAATCCTGAGTGGTTCACATTTAAGGGGTATTTAGTTTACATTCAAGGCCTTGACAATGAACCAAAAACCTTTTGAATGTGAACCGGTTTAAAGCATTTTACATTCAAGGGCTAATAGTGCATTCCCTGCCTGTTTGACTATTGCTAAGAAATTTTTGGATATGTTTTTGCATTACAAATATAGTATTTTCAGGGCATTTTGTATATGTTTTGCCATATTTTTATCATTTTATAAAAACCAAAGACCTTTGAACTAAAGATTGATTTACATTCAGGGGTCTAATAGTGAAACAATGACCTTTTGAATGTGAATTACTTAAAAGTTAGAACTTGTCCACATTTAAGGGTTTTTGGTTCTCATTTAGCCATTTAGGGGCCTAACAATGAACAAAAGACCTCCTAAATGTGAAGTAGGTCCCTTGAATGCCTCCAAATGCCTTTCTATATCTGTAAATGTTTTTTCCAGACTCCAAATGCTTTCCTAGACTCATAATCGCATGTTTAAACTTTTTTTTTTCACAATTTTTATGACATAAACATACGTTAAGATAACATAACATTGAGTTTTTTAAACATAACAGACAAACTATAATTCCTATTATATAGGAATGAGATTATCACATAAAATAGAGTTTATTCACTAACAAAACCCTTTTAAGGCCCCTTATAGCTTTTTAAGTCCTCTTATAGCTTTTTAGGCCATGTTCTTCATTTTTTTCCATTGTTCTTTGCTTTCATCTATGTGAGATAAACACGACTTAGTCCTAAACAAGTATTATTTAGTACTCTAAAAAAGAGAAATTACCAAGTAAAAGTGTTTCATTCTAAAAAATGTTCTCTTGTATCACTATTTATAATGTTCTCCTCCTTCCACTCAAATTAACGACAATGGCAAACATAGGTGCGGATGGCCTTCTTTGGTAACGCTCAGAGAGACTTTAGGTGTAATGGTGCAGTTGAAACCAAGAGGTCAATGATGGGGACGACACAACTTGATAAGAAGAAGAAATAGAAGAATGAAGACAATTACTTTGAGGCATGACAAATCACTTTTCCCTGGGGCAAATATTTCCCCTACTATAAAAGTACCAAAAAATAGTCTCTAGGATACAACAAAACAATATGAAAAAACTGAATTGAATTGTGAACAATCTATTACATATTTATAGTTGATGAAAGGTTGTGACTCTTTATTTGAATGAATACAATTCTTTATGAACACATGTATCTATTAGAAAAGTCATAAGTGTTAGAGAAGACATACTTTTTCACAGGAAAACAAATATTAGAAAAGACATAACATTTTATGGGAAAAGTTACAAATATTAGAAAAGGCACAAACTTTCCACAAGAAAAGTCACAACCTTTTCAGTACTCTTGTAAACTTACAAATTTACACTTGGAACATATGAATTTCAATAAGAACAAGGTTGGCGAGTGGAGGAGTGGCCACTGGCCAGAGGCTTGCTAGCTGCGGTTTGGGGATTGACGAAGAAGGTGGTGTAGTCGTAGGGTGTTAGAGAGCTAGGTCATGAACGTCAGGGAACAAAATATTTAGGGTCTACTATTGACTTTCACCATAGCACACCATAAAAGCGTCAGACACCAAAGAAAAATTGTACGTTTAATCACTTTTAACGCTTCTAATAGGATTTTTTGTGTTGTTATTTAAAATTAATCTCTAGTTACATTTTTATAATACTTTGAAGAAAACTATAATGATGAAAAGCACATTAAAGAAAATTGAATCTAACAAAAGCTTTTTAATAATCAAACATAAGATATATAAAAACAGATATTATCAAGTTAAACTTAATGGTCATCAGAATTAACTAGATCTCATCACTATTCATTATCAATCTTATAATTATTATCTGATTATCAACTTATAATTAGTTGAATCTGTAAAATTAGAACTAAAAAGAAAATGAGGAGAGCTCCATCTAGATCGGACACGACGAAAGAGAAGCAAATTCCTTTTATGGAGAAAGGAGATGAGGAAATAAGCTAGAGCCATGCATCAGCTCCCATTGTCTGCAATATTCTTAATTCTCCCCAATTACTTTTATACCTCTTTCACTTTTTTAATTTCTTATACTTTTTTAGGGTTGCTGCATTGCAATATTCCAAACATGAGGGATAAAAGTTAAATTTATCTTAAATACAAGATAGACTTGGCATTTACACTTTGTGTTAAGTTTACCCGGTATTACCTGTTACCTCCAAGCTGCTTCGCAGAAACTTCTAATAACAAAGACAGAAATATTAAATTTGCAACAAATGTTTTGGGTAGAGAGTGGATATGTTGCTATAATTTTATTTTTTTTGCCCAATCTCCTACTAATTTTTAAAATGGACTGAATATGTCACTACCGGTTAGAAAAATAAGAAAAAATGGTAAAATAGTAGGTTTTAAAATATTGGGGTTATTATATAATTTTCAAAAAAAATCAAAACCATTGAGATTTTTATCAAAAGAAGTCTGATCTCTGCCATCATTGCTTCAACTCTATTATTGTTTCCGTCACCAGTGCCTCAGCTCCATTGCTATTCTCCCTTTGTCTTTACTGTCTAATCTCCTCATTGGCATTCTTGAGAGAGAGAGAGAGAGAGTTTAATTACAAAAAGTCTTTGAAGTTTGTCAAAACTTACAATATCATCTTAAAATTTTAAAAATTATTATTTTAAATATTTTTTATTGGCTTTTTAATGTTTTCCATTAGATTTTTAATGGCCAGTGTTATATTCATTCTTAATTTAAAACTTCAGTAGCATATTAGGCTCATTTTAAAATATTAGTGAAAGATTGGTCCCAAAAAGATTATAATGACATACCCGCTCCCAAACCAAAACTTTAGTGGTAAATTTGATATTTTTCCAATAACAAATCTGGTTCGTCTTCGACTGGACGCTCTCCCTCGCACCACACGCCCCTGTCCTTCTCTCCCTGGAGCATGAGGCAGAGCTGAGCCTGTGAGAGCCCAGAAGTGGCCATCTGAGTCCGTTAGATCGCCAGCCCTACCACATCAACATCCTTGTCGTCTTGGATGCATCATCTTTCGCCATGTATTTAGCCGCCTCCTCCACCTCTTCTCTTCTCAGAGCCTCCTCCTCCTTCCTCCGCTCTCGCCTTCTCTCCTCCTCGTTCCGCTCTCGCGCTCTCTCCTCCTCCTTCGCCGCCCCCAAATCTCTCCCCTTCTCCTCCGCCCCCCGCTTCCGCTTCCACTGCCACTGCCTCCGCTCCCCTCTCAGCCTCCGCGCTCAGATCAGGGCCGCTGCCCCCGTCCTCGATCGTCTGCAACGCACCTTCTCCTCTATGGGTATGTAAGCCGCTCTGCCCTTTTAGATCCCTCTTTCTGCATTATAGATTCTACGTGCTAATAATAATAATGCTGGATTCTTCTGTCTAATAATAATGCCTTTGTGTGGATTTCCTGAGCAACTCTGACTCTTTTGCTTTCAGCTTCCGAAAATCCTTTCAAGCCTATCTTGACCTCTCTTCCCAAGCCTGGTGGTGGACATTTCGGAAACTTCTACAGCTTGCCCGCGCTCAATGACCCCAGAATTGGTAATTTTTTTGCAGTACACGATATGCTCTATTATTATTCATCCTCTTTGTGCCGCTAATCCATCTTCATGGATAAATTCGATCAATATGCATTACTGACAAATTCCTTGTTTATTCTATTTCAATCATGATAGATAAGCTGCCATATTCCATCAGGATCCTGCTTGAATCCGCAATCCGTAACTGCGATAACTTCCAAGTTAAAAAGGAAGATGTTGAGAAGATCATTGATTGGGAAAACACTTCCCCTAAGCAAGTTGAGATCCCTTTCAAGCCTGCTCGTGTGCTCTTGCAGGTACTTGCCGTATATGATTCCGTCATGTGCTTATTGTCATAGCATTTTTTTACCATATAAGTGCAACTAATACTTTCTGTTAATTTTCAAATTTGCAGGACTTCACTGGTGTACCGGCTGTGGTCGATCTGGCCTGCATGCGTGATGCTATGAACAAGCTTGGAAGTGACTCCAACAAAATCAATCCCTTGGTATGTTCCACAGATAATCAGTTTATGATTTTCCCTGTTGGAAAATTATCAAGCGAAAAGTTTCTATATGAGATTTAAGGCTCAGAAATCGAGTTCCTAGTTAAATTGGCTGCTATATTACATATTTTATGGAAAACCATTGATTCGATAGTTGAAAATGGTAATGTGTGTTTCCGATATGTTCTCTTGTCAACTGGTTGGTGGCATGTTCAATTGCACTCGTTCCACAGTTCTTGATTGGGATATTGTTTACTTATTTTACTGATTTCCACCTTCTGGCATAAAACATTTAAATGAAGGTGCCTGTGGATCTTGTGATTGATCATTCTGTTCAAGTTGATGTCGCAAGATCTGAGAATGCTGTACAAGCTAACATGGAGCTTGAATTTCAAAGGAACAAAGAGAGATTTGCTTTCCTGAAGTGGGGTTCTTCAGCTTTCACTAACATGCTTGTTGTTCCTCCTGGTTCTGGTATTGTGCATCAGGTATGCCTCAGAAAGGCATTGCTCTTGTAGATACATTTACCTCATACCTAATTGTTGGTAGGAAGATCTTTGTTGATAAGATACCTAAATCAAAGAGTTCTGCATCCTATTATTGGAAATGGAATGCATTTTAATGTCACCGGTGAGTTCTACTATATTTTTTTAGTCATCTACTGTCTGGGTGTGAAGTTTGTCACAAACTGAAATTTCAGGTCAATCTCGAATACCTTGGACGTGTAGTCTTCAACACCAGTGGAATGTTGTACCCTGATAGTGTTGTTGGAACTGATTCTCACACAACTATGATAGATGGCTTAGGAGTAGCTGGCTGGGGTGTTGGAGGCATTGAAGCTGAGGCTGCAATGCTTGGCCAGGTGGTTATTGCATATGGTTTATTTTTAAAGGCACCTTGTGCCCGGTCTCCACCCACTCTTGTTGATATGTTTTATGATACTGCAATGTTTTAATTGACAGCCCATGAGCATGGTTTTGCCTGGTGTTGTGGGTTTCAAGTTATCTGGAAAATTACGCAATGGAGTCACAGCAACTGATTTGGTTTTGACTGTGACACAAATGCTGAGGAAGCATGGTGTTGTTGGCAAATTTGTTGAGTTTTATGGTAACTAATTTGATATGATCATGATGTTTACAGTTATTGGTGATTGCTGAATGGTAGATTCAACATGCCTCTTATATTCGATTCCAGGTGATGGGATGGGTGAATTATCTTTAGCTGACAGGGCTACTATTGCAAACATGTCTCCGGAGTATGGCGCAACAATGGGTTTCTTCCCTGTAGATCACGTTACTTTGCAGTATCTCAGATTAACTGGCAGAAGTGATGAGACAGTAAGTAAATTCTTTTATCTTATTCCTGCTTTTGCCCTTCAAAATATTGAAGCACTGTATGAGATGTTCTCCTCTGATTCAGGTGGCAATGATAGAAGCATACCTCCGCGCTAATAAAATGTTTGTCGACTATAGTGAGGTATGCTATTTCTTTTGTTTTTGTCATTTTGAAACACAAACCTCTCTAGGCTTGTGCATATTGCATTCAGATCTTTGTTTTAATCCATTTTCCATTGCTTTCTTGTGTCCTGTTCTCGGTGTCATATATTCAGCCTCAACAAGAGAGGGTATACTCGTCATATCTTGAACTGAACCTTGCAGATGTTGAACCTTGTATTTCAGGGCCAAAGCGGTATGTGTTCTTTCTGTGCCTATTACAATGCATTTTGGCCCCATTCAGCTTAGTTGGCTGTTTCATTCTTTTTAGCTTTGATATACTTTTAATGATAATGATTTTTTTGGTTATTTTGTCTAGGCCTCATGATCGTGTTTCTTTGAAAGAAATGAAGGCTGATTGGCATTCATGCCTGGATAGCAAAGTTGGTTTCAAGGTAAGTCTACATTTCTTCCTGTTAATAGGTGCTAGCTTCAACTTCAGCAATAAGGTAAAGATTCTTTGGCGTACACTCCAGTTGAGTTGCTGTTAAAAAATTTCTGTTATTAACTTAGTGAAGCTTTATAGCCGGCAACATATTTCATGTACTGATTGCTAGGCCAGTAACCATGGTGTTCTCATGATTTGCACTGTCTGGAGTATATTAGCTTTTTGGAGGGGTGTTCACGTTTTTCAAATGGTTTCCTGTCAAAAAGTTTCTATTATTTGTTGACTAAAGCTTTGATAACTAGCAACATACTTTGCACTCATCCCAAAAGAGAGAAAATTTTTTTGTTCTTTATAAAATTTAAAGATGTTGTGCTACATCTTCTCTTTTAGTGAGAGTTTCCTTCTACTCCAGCATGTGTTTGAATACTCTACGAGTGGTGCCTTGTTACTTGTATCCTTGGCTAAAGTTTGAAGATCATATGATGGATGTATGTTGTTGTCACTTGTTTTGGGACACATAAATGTGAACTTGTTGTTCTTTGTGGGACATTAGAGCATACTGATAGTCGGTAAAATTCTTACTGTAATTAGCCTGAGCCAATAAGAATAAAGGCGCTTATCCTCATAATATGCTATCATTGGACATTTTGTTTCAGTTTCGAAGTTAGCATTCCAAAGCTCCACTTTGCAATTCAAGATTTTATAATGAAAGCAAAGTCTTTGTTAATAGTGTTTAAAGGTTTGCTTTCTATAAATTTTGTAGCATAGTAATGACTATTTATAATGTCCCAGGGTTTTGCTGTACCAAAAGAAGCTCAAGAGAAAGTGGCTAAATTTACATTCCATGGACAGCCAGCAGAGCTGAAACATGGCAATGTCGTTATTGCTGCAATTACGAGCTGCACAAATACATCAAACCCCAGTGTCATGCTTGGGGCTGGTCTTGTTGCCAAAAAAGCTTGTGAACTGGGTCTGCAGGTTAGACATTGCATATCAGTAGATTAAATTCTAAGCAGATCCATCAGATTAGTATTAGTTCACTTGTATGTATATGATTTTAAAAAGTGAATTGTTTAAATGACATTTTATCAGGTTAAGCCTTGGATAAAGACTAGTCTTGCCCCAGGCTCTGGAGTTGTCACCAAATATTTACAGCAGAGGTATTATTCTTTTTCTGTGTATTCTTTGGAATCCCTCTTAATGACTAAGATTGCCTTGTAAACTAAGTTTGGGTCCAAATGTTGCAGTGGGTTGCAAGAATACTTGAATAAACAGGGCTTCCACATTGTTGGCTATGGGTGCACAACATGTATCGGGAATTCTGGAGACCTGGATGAGTCTGTTGCCTCGGCCATTTCAGAGAATGGTACTTCGGAATTTTGAATGATTCCATCTATGAATTTCTTAATCTTTTCACTAGTGCAAGCACTACTTCCACTAGAGATGTCAGCGTTGCCATACTTTCATGTTCATTTTCAGCTTACCATCTTTTGGTAAATGTTGGCTTCCTTTACAGACATTATAGCCTCTGCTGTACTTTCTGGAAACCGTAACTTCGAAGGTCGAGTTCATCCGTTAACAAGAGCAAACTACCTCGCTTCCCCTCCTCTAGTGGTCGCATATGCTCTTGCTGGCACAGTATGTATTCTTATTCCTAGGGATATCTGGGCTTGCTTAATGTCTTGTCTTTGTGTTTCATATTGGTTATTGCTTTCATCTTTATGCTTGCGTACCTATCATTGTCAATTGATTACTTAACGTCTTCATTTTATATCTGAAAATTGGGATACATTAAATTTTCTTTTTCTTTTTCTTTTCTTTTTCATTTTTCATTTTTTCTTTTACATTTTCTTCCATTATTGGTGAATTGGGTCAACGAAAGTTCATGAAATTGTTGGCCAGGTTGACATTGACTTTGACAAGGAGCCCATTGGAACTGGGAAGGATGGCAAGAGTGTCTACTTCAAAGATATCTGGCCATCATCAGAAGAAATTGCTGAGGTAGATAATACTAAATCTGTAGATGTTTTCTTGTATTGGCATTTAAGCATGATTTTGACATAGCGTTTTTGCTTTTCTAGGCTGTCCAATCCAGTGTCTTGTCTGATATGTTCAGAAGTACTTATGAATATATTACAAAGGGCAATCCCATGTGGAATCAGCTACAAGTTCCTTCTTCTAAGTTGTACGCGTGGGATCCCAACTCAACGTACATTCATGAGCCTCCATATTTTAAGAACATGACCATGAATCCTCCTGGCGCTCATGGAGTGAAAGATGCTTACTGCTTGCTGAACTTTGGCGACAGTATTACAACCGATCACATTTCTCCAGCTGGTAGCATCCACAAGGACAGTCCTGCAGCTAAGTACCTACTTGAGCGTGGGGTGGAGCGGAAGGACTTCAATTCTTATGGAAGTCGTCGTGGCAATGATGAGATTATGGCGAGAGGAACTTTTGCCAATATCCGCATTGTAAACAAACTCTTAAATGGGGAAGTGGGGCCAAAGACAGTTCACATTCCTACAGGAGAGAAACTTTACGTATATGATGCAGCTATGGTTAGTGTTTCATCAGTCTTCCTTGAGTTGTCAGATTCAGGACTGAGGAATATAATGGTTATTGCATTAACTAAAAAATTATGAAGTAAAAGTTTTAAGAAAAATATCAAGAAAATATTTGCTTTTGTGATTGTAAATGCTTGTTGGTGGAAAAATCTTCTAGAGGTAAGATGATTAATAGTGATTTATATAAATCTTTCCTGGTCATTTTGTTGCTGCAGAGATACAAAGCTGCCGGACAAGACACCATTGTTTTGGCTGGGGCTGAGTATGGAAGTGGCAGCTCGCGTGACTGGGCTGCCAAGGGTCCAATGTTGCTGGTGAGTCATTTTCTTTGGAGCTCATGTGATTACTATTTACTGCTGAGATTTTCTTTCTGAGAAATTCTACTTTCTACTCTTCACGAGTAATGTCATTATTTAACAGGGAGTAAAGGCAGTAATTGCCAAGAGTTTTGAGAGAATCCACCGTAGTAATCTGGTAGGAATGGGTATCATCCCGCTTTGTTTCAAGCAAGGGGAGGATGCAGAGACTCTAGGATTGACTGGTCATGAGCGCTATACCATAAAACTTCCAAGCAAAATCAGTGATATTAGGCCTGGGCAGGATGTCACCGTCACCACAGACACTGGAAAATCGTTTACTTGCATTGTCCGCTTTGACACGGAGGTATTATTGTTGTTCATTTATGCTTGTAGTGCAGTTGTTAGTATTGATGCTATTGGACCGAGGTGCACTCTAGGCGCTTGCACCTTATGTTGTTTTTTTGCAGAACTTGAATGGTCGTGATGTTTACATTCGCAGGTTGAGTTGGCTTACTTCAATCATGGTGGTATTCTTCCATACGTTATAAGGAACTTGAGCACGCAGTAAATGGTCAATTATGGGTGGCCTCTATCAAGTTAATTGTTCTGCGGATGCGAATAACAAGCCATAATAATCATGGAACTACCGCTCGTCCTGGGGTTTGTATTCTTTTGAGCATATTTATTGTGCAGTTAGTCTGCACCAAAGTTTTGACACAAGATAAGCAACCGTTTGTATATTTCAGAATTTTATGGACCTCCCTTGGTCTTTTGCCGGTAACCTGTTTATTATTTTTTTGTTGTCTCAAATGTGCTGGTGGTTTATGAAGCGGGATGATGGATCCTTTCATTTCTATTGGTAATGGGGGACACTAGTTGATTAATGAGGGGAAACGTATCCTACTTGGGAAGATCGGCTTTACATGAAGTCATACAGAAAAATGTTCTCTGAGGTAAGGAAATATATGCCGATGCAAGTTGACTAAAGCTCGGTAAAATTTAAAATGGTGGTTCTGGTTCAGGCAAAATAAAATGTTAGCTAAAGTGAAGTAAAAAGGAAATCTAAATATGGTGAGAAAGTTGTAAATGGCTCTAAAACCAGTCCCCAATAGAAGCTTGATACATAGGATTGTGTTACATTTTCTTAAATCAATTGACAGTGGAAAAAAGCGTAATGGTCTTTTGGGTTAAGTCTACTAGATCATTTTCAACGAGTCTTGCTCTAAGCCCATTAAGTTAAAATCCCCTTATGAAGTGGGACTAAAATTTCTGCTAATAGTTTTATGTCTAACGAGGTTAAACACTGGGACAATCAATTCATAAGTAAGCTTTTATTAATAAATAAATAAATCCAAAATAAACAAATTTGGGCATTACACTCTTCAGCAGTCTAATCAAAGGGGAAAAAGTGCATCGGGAAAAGATTTATATGATGAAGTGGAAGACCCTTCTGAGTTTATAACTCACAGAGCCAAGGATCTCTTGTCAAGCATTAAGGACACATAGAGCATCGTTTCTTCCGAGCTTCTGAAACAGTCAGGGAAGTTTCGAGGATGCTTGAATTAAACATGATCAAGGTTGGAGATTCTGATACCATAGGCAAATCTTGTTTTGTTCAGGAGAGACTATTGTATCCATTTGAAGAATCTTTTATTTGGATTGGATTTGTTTGTTCATGTATGTGACGATTTCTTATGTTTAATCATGGTGCAGGGAGATCTTTTGCTCGTGCTGTTTTCTCTGCTTTTCAAACTGTTTGTGGCAATAGAAAGCCAGCTGCTTCAAATTCACATGGTAAGCTTTTGCTCCTGTGAATCCCCCAGCGCTTCCATAGTTGGGTGCATTTCAGATTGATTATAGGCTAGACAATAAATACATTAGCATCTAACAATCTGGAATCTGCTGCAGTACAAGTGCTGGTAGTCTTGGTCATCATTGTAAATTTTCAATAACTTCAAACAGTATACCAACTATTGGTGGGTGGGAAAAAGCATCAGCATATTTTTTAATTATAAGTTCTCAGCTAATTGCTACTAAATTTCTACAGTAAGCACCGGTGTAGCAATTTGTGCAAGATTTGATTTTCCTTCCTTCTTGTGGCATTATTTCACCCAAGGGTGTAGATAAGAGAATCTATATTTTCTTTTATTTGGGTTAACCTTGATCGTTGCGTTTCTTATGATACAAATTCCGTGTTTTAAACTGCTACAATTCCAAGTTATAAAACAATATGTCAAATATTCATTTTGGGATGCCAAAAATTAGAAAGTAGTGCCATTCTTCTTAGAACAATCTTCACGGTTATACACAAAACACAAGGGCTGCATTTCGCCTCCTGTTTTGTTCTACATTTAGTTTTTTTTTTTTTGTCGCTGTTGTTTCTTTGTGTCTAAGGCAAAGATTTTCAGAAACGAGAAGCCAATTAATGTGTTTGTGTATAATTGTGTAATGTGTAACGTGTAATGCAATAGGTAATAGACAGCTGATATATATACTCTGAATCTTTCAACGGTCTATCTCAAGGGCAAGGGTTTACATTTTATGTTAAGCGGTTAGGAGCATACATAAAAGAAAGGCATCTCTTGTTTCAGTTAGGCAATTTGTAATTGGTTTTAATTAATATACGTAAAGCAGTTAAGAAGCTAAGTTGAGTGGATGAGTTTATCATTTGTAGTACATAATTATTTCCTCATACACGAATAAGCACTTTCGTGATTCATTAATGTGGAACTATTTTGTCTTTCTTATGGCTAGCTATTTAATTATTCACATCCAAAATGTTTTAAAGCCTGCCACTGTCTTTAATTTGTGCCACAACACTGCAAATAAGCCCAAATCTGCAGTTGAGTTTAAACATGAAATAACTCAACCTGACGTGCGAAATAATCTTTATATCAATTAAATAGAAACGTACTACCTCTAGAGTTGACATATAAAGAGAGTTGATATTGAATGAAATAGAGTTACTACCTTCGACAACGGTTGGAATAATCATCCAGAAGTTATTAACTTTCACAACATGTTAACCCTAAAAGATTTGTTACTAGTTTAAAGAAGATTACATCATTTGATAAGAGATGGTAGAGAGAGGTGGTAGAGAAATGGACAAGACAGCCAACAATCTGTTCATGTTCCTTCCCAACAACACCCCCCCCCCCCCCCCCCCAAAGTTACAAAGTTTGTAGAAAAGATAGGCATTGTTCATTTCATAATTAACACTTTCCATCCAAGCGATTCAATCATTTTATTTTTGTCATTGTTCTCATTTTTTGGTTGTTGTTCAAAATCTCATTTTTACAACATTTTTTAGTTACTTAAATTTTAAAATATGACACTTTCTTCAGCACTTGCAATGTATCATCACTTAGCTTGTAATTTTTTTTAATAAAATTTTATAGGTTAAAATTAAAAATCTTGATTTAGCCCAAAATTATTAATAAAAAAAAGCCTTTTGCCTTAGAATCTAAAGGTTGTTAATTTCCACATTTGCATTAAACTTTTAATTTTGTCTCAACTAAACCTTGGCCTAACTCCACAATTCACCCCCCAACTTTGTTGAATCAGACACTTAAACCCTTCAACTATGACTCGGGGCAACTTAGCTCCAAAACTTTGTAAACTGGGACACATAACACCTTACATCTAATGGAAATGTTCTTTTTGGTTTCCAAGGGACTTATATAACAATAACATTGAACAATGTGACCGAACTTGGCATTTTAGCATATTACTGTTTGAAATGTTGTCTTTCTCCACAACTTTGCATGCAGGAGATCAGAGAGTTCATTGGAAAATTGGGAGCATTCTTAGCATGCTAATTAAAACTGTAGAAGAAGATGAACTGTCAAATAGTAATTGCTAAACTGCCAAATTCAACCTCCTTGTTCAATGTCATTGTCATTTAAGCTCCTAAAAAATGAAAAAGAATATTTTCATCAGTTAGAGGGGGTTATGTATCATAATTTACAAAGTTTGGGGGTTGAGTTGTCCAGAGTCATAGTGTCTAAGTTAACAAAGTTATGGGGTGAATTGTGAATTTAGGCTGCTAAACCTTCCCCAATGGTGGAGCCAACAGGGGGATAAGGTACCCTGCCTCCTTAACTCCACCCTAATTCATGTATTAATATATCTTTAAATTTTTTTATGTATATTTAACAAAACAGTATGCTTGTATATTGCAAAATTAGATCTTTTTTGTTTTCAAAATAATCATTTTTATATTTTCTTGGTCCAAAAAAATATTATTATAACCACGGTATAGTGATGATAGTTCATGTATGCAGATTTCAAGACGTAAAATTCTTAAGGTATTTTGGTTTCAATTTTGTCCCTTAAGAAAAAAAAAATCTTGGCTATGTCCCTACTTGAGCATCTACACATGGTTGTCATTATCGATAGTAATATATGGTTTTTGCATAGGTTGGGGTGGGGAACAAATGCCCCATTGTTGTATGATCTAATTACCCACACCCAGCCAGCACTTTTATCATTTTGTTTGAGATGTCTACATTTACCCCCTTAAAAACCTAATAAAGTTAGATCATTTCACAGTTAAATTATAAGAGTTTAACAACTTAGCCATTAAATTTTTTAAATCGTGTAAATTGACCAACAACTCTTAGTCACTCCTTGAGATGATGGTATTTAATACCATTATTGTCAGACATACTGCATCTTGTAAATTATAGAGATGCTGTATAGTATGCTGAGTTGTATACCATTACTATTTTTGTAAAAAAAATTACAATGTTATTTTGAGATGCAAAATCAAATATAATTTTTTAACACATTTTTATATGTATTCTAATCATTTTAACATAATGTTCATAACATAAATAAAAAATATATAAAAAATGATATTTTTTTATATGAAAACACAAAAAATGGAATATATAGAGAAAAATAAATATTATTTAATAAAAAATTATTTACTAATACATGAGAAAAAAAATGATACTCTAGTAATGATAATACATTTTTACTACTATAGTGAGTCCCTAAGTGGCTCGAAGTATGGTGGTCAAAGAATCTGTATTAATTATATTTTGTCATTTTATATATGCCTATTAATTACACTATCCGTTCCAAATTCTTTGCATAATTCACTTTTCAGTAATTAATCTATGATTTTTTATTTTTAACATTTTAGTATATAAATGAAAAATCTTTATGTATGAATAATAAATCAAGATCTATAGTTTCTAAATATATTTTTTTAATTTTTTTCTAGCAAATAATAATTTAAATAAATTCAAGTTAAACTATGTAAAAAAGTCAAATAAATAAAAGAAAATGGGACTGAAAAAGTATATTTTAGTATTATATGTATGTATGTGGTACATTAATGTAAAATAAAAAATAATTTCTAACTTGCAGCATGCGCTGCAATATGCTATGCTCTATATCTTGGTATACTTCAATAAATTATCTGAAACACATGAAAAATTAGTAGTAAGTGTGATTCCTGCGGTAAGGACAAAATATTATAGTATACAATGTTGTATTCCAACATATCACAAAAAATTGGTATACCGCATTCCAGTTGTAAGCAATATATTGTGATATTTAATTATTTATTATTTTTTGGTAAACATATTGTGATATTTAAGACTATGCTTGACCCCACCATGCCAAAACCCCAACACCTCCGCCAAGAAAGCGTAAGCCCCCCTACCATTTACCGCAATGTTTTTCACTAAACCTCACCCAATACGATCTCTCCATCCCTCTCACTAAATGTCACCCAATCGGATCTCCACATTCCTCTCACGTTCCCACCGGCCAAACATTCCAGTAGCAAATGGTTTTCACTAAATCTCACCCAATCGGATCCCTCCATTCCTCTGACGTTCCCGTCGGCCAAAACATTCCAGTGGAAGCGGACAGGCCAGGGCCAGTTCACGGGCAATCAAAACCCGACTCAAATGGGCCAAACCTCGAGGACGATCTCATGGTCCCCTCCATCTCAGAATCGACGTCCCCTGAGCACCTCGAGTTCAGCCGCAACACCATTCTCAGCAACCGTCCTTTCCAAGATGTTTGGAGGAGTAAATACAGACAAGAGTCCCAGCCGTAGACGTCGATCTCAATCTGATGGCAGAAGATCGACCGTGGCAATTTATTCTGACACTCAAAACGAAAATGAGAAATGGCACTCACAATGGTCATTTGTCAGGATGCGTTTTGTCGGGCAGAACAGAATTTGCTGTTTCAAGACAACGTACAACCATTTGAGCCTTGAAGATAATGTAACCTGTTTCAACTTTTTACCTATTCATGTAGGCAATTACACTTTCATTCCTCGGATAGATACCCAGGTACTACTAATTGCAGAACTTACAAATTATACTACGATCCATAAGATATACCTGTCAAGTATAGCTGGCATCAGTCTCAATTTTACGTTTACTTCCTTTTCCTATGACCACATAAAAGAGAACTCTTCTTAACCGCATATACAGTTATATGCTTAGGAGGAGATCGAACTACCAAAATATGAGTAGAATGAACTTTACATCGTGATGATCTCGTCAGTCATAAATTCCAATCAGCTGAATCTCACAGAAGGCCCAGCCCTTTCAGCTGCTGGATGTGCTCGGGAGGAAGAGGGGGCGGAGACCAATCAGAGCCAGTAATCTCACCGTCGACATCCTCAACAACATATTCCTATTTCATCGGGTCAAAGAAAAATTACTGTGACTAAACAAATTATGACCAACAAAGCATAGAAACATAACTGTTCTGAAAACTTCTACTCACTTTTGTCAGCATTCTTTTTGCAAGTATGTGATAATGTCGTTGCCAAATCCGTTGTCCTACCATTGTTGCCACCAAGACGCTATAAAATATGCCAATCACGGTGAACAGTCCCAGAATAATCAAAGCCATGATGAACAAGATAGGTAGGCCTGCTTCACCAGCCCCTCCTAAGCAACCACATTCCCCAGCAGCACTAGCACAGCTTTCAAAGCATGTTGTACAGTCGGTCCACATACAAAGAGTACCAGGTAAATGACAATCTGCACACATTCTGCATGAAGGGGAAATGTACACAGGTGATGAACGAACATATCAATATAAATAAGGCTACTTTCACGACAAGCTCTAAAACGTGTCTGTGGTTTCTATGCATGATTCATATGATCAATATTATCTTTTTTTAATCTATCTATCTATACACATATGGCTAGGGCACGGCTGGGGGTGAGGTTTTTAAACCTAAATCACAAGGGTGACACCCAAAAGATTAACCATTTGCCTAAACTTTGGTCTTTGCTAATTATTAATAAGGATGATCTATTGTCAAAGGAGGCACAGATGCCGCAAAGGATGAGTTTCCGTACGTGCATTACGATAAATTCTGTGTGATGTGTATTCAGTGTTGATACTGTTCTCTAATGATATATGATTGATGAAACTAAAAATGTAACTTTTTCCAAAATTTCAAGTGTTACAGGTTGCGAAGTTAGGTTTTGAAGTATACCCTGGTTGACAGCAACAAAGACACAATTCTCGACAAGGCTGAGCCAAGTCATTGCGTACTCTTCGATCATAACAAGTAATGAAGCATCCAGATAGGCCCAGCAAAGCAAAAAATAACAATGCTCCTGCATTCAGTAATACCTCTTCATAAATTCTGAGAATCAAAGACAGCATCAAGGCCCATTGCGATAAAATGTTATAAAAGTAACAGCATGTGGCAAATAAAGTCATAAGTACCAAATTACAAATACAAATTGAGGAGCAAGTGACAATTCATGGAAGTGCAAACCAAATGAAGAATTAACAAACAAGTTAGAAGAATTCATAAATTTTTATTTCAAGATTCAGATTATTCAGGGTTGACCAGGAGACATCACAACTTTTCTCACTGTATACACGTCATGTTTCTCAGTATGTAATCACCTGCAGATATATCATCATTTTCAGGTTTGCATTTGCTCTGGCACTAATGGATCCTCCAGGTAAGAGAAATTACATAAGTTTCTCAAGAGTTACATCTCCTGATTATACAATTACGCATTTACATCACAGCTCGTCAAAAAGGTGATGATTTCTTTTTGAAAAAGACACCAAGGGTACATATGAACATCATCAAATAATGATATTAATTCATATAGCTTGGCTGCCAGCAGAACATAGACATACTAGTGGCCATGTGGATATGCAAGTATACATCTAGATATACAATAATGACCTAACTAGCTATATGAAGTGAAATGGAAACAACAATCGCAGAACAAATACAAAACAATCAAAAGAGAATCATTTCACAATCATTGCCCAGAAAAGGAAAAAAAGAATGAGAAAAAAAAAATGATTCAGCTTTCTGAGATTTACCACATATGTAATAGAAACTAAGCTCACTATCAAAACCCCATGCATGACGGAGCCAAGACTGCTGGTAGCGATCAACAAAATACACCAAATATGCCAGTGATGCAATGACCTGAAACATGAGGCATAGTCATAAAGAGTTATACCTGGAAAAAGTATTTTTGTCCCAAATCAGTTTGCAAATGAGAAAACATACTGAGCAGAACACTTACAAGCTGAACTACCAAAAATATTGACAAGATGTCCCTAGTAACAAAGAATCGAAATTTTAAAGTTCGCCATCTCCTGTCAGCTGCGACATGAACTCGTAAATGGTATGGGGCCTTGCAGGTTGTGCAATGAGCAAATGCAAACCCTTCCTGCATAAATTTGAAATGGTGGACTAATATAAACTAGGACAACAGCAACTAGCCAATACTGTGATATTAGGTATTTTCATTAGGGGACTGGGCACAAATGTTAACTGACGCTTTCAAACATGCAAGCATGGGAACAACAGGAAATGTAACTCCATTCCTCTATTTGTGCTTGAAAAAGTCTATGATGACATTTAGCTATTTTTGCGAGGTATGTGGGTTCAAATATATACTAACACTCGGTGTCACACTAGCATGAGAACAATAAGAAATGGAACTCTGTTCCTTTGTGTGTGCTTGTGAAAGTCTAAACCCCATGTTTGAGGCAATCAGTTTTCTAGGTTGTAGCGACTTTTTTCTATTATGAATCATGTGACAACAACACATTCTTAGCCAGCTACATTATTAAATTGAGAACCATAATGGGACAGGAACTAACACTTCCCCAGGTACAGGCTTACACAACAGACACTAAAAACAATGTATCATTTTGATATGATATAACGAGCACCAACGGGCTTCAAATGGTGTTCGTGTTTGATCCACAGATGTTTTATACAGAGTCTCCAACAATTAATGGAAAAGTCCTAGAAGGCTAAAAGGTTAGGGAAGCAAGAAGTAGCATGTCAATAAAGTCATCAACAGATTGGATGACCAACTAAAGCTCAAACCATCAATGATTGGGATGTGACAAGGGATGAAATACAAGCCACTTGACCAGCTTAGGCATGCCATTATAAAGAGAAGCCACAACAATCCCCACAAGGATGAGATTTTGCACAATAAAGTGTACTCAAGATAGATTGGCAGAGAAGGACAAGATGAAACAAGAAACTAGCCAGTATAGATTTTGATTTTCAACTTAAAGGCTTAGTTTTGCTGATAAATAGATTAAAACTAACGAAGATTTTGGTTGATATATTTGCACCATGATTTGTGTCCAAATGGTTGGCATATCAATTCCTTTGGAGAATGTAGGGTTTGAGCACTGAGAAGCTACAAGTTATTTCACGTTGCACCACGCTTCTAGCAGGAGAAAAACCTAATGTAGCCTATTGACAAAGAAAATTTAAAGGAATATATACCTTTACAGCCCGCCAATGGTCTAAACATTCCCGATGTACATACTTAGATGTCCCTTTGCACTTACATGGAGCAATAAAATCTCTGCCTGGAGAAGCATTGAACAAATAACATGTCAGCAACATGTCCATCGTAACTGCTGGCCCAATTACTACACACCAATTACATAGGGCTTATACCGTAACTGTTATGTGAACTACAAAATCATGCAAACAATGACAAAACAGGTTTCATTCTCTTATGAAAAAGGAAAACAAAAAGAAAGAAAGAAAGAAAGAAAACAGAGGGTGGGTTTTAAAAAGATGAAAAATCTTTCGCCGATCTACTGAACAATAGCAACTAGTGGCAAACAAATGAGTGCTACTGATATGCGTGTGCGCGAGCGTGTGTGTCATGTGTTCGTTTGTTTTGCATAAGAAAAAGGTCTATTAGGGGATCAAGAAAGTGCTTCCAAAAGATCATTTAGAATTGTTAGCTGATAATAGAAATACACAAAAACTTCTGAAATTATGACCTCGCTTGAACTGATCAAAACATAGGGCAACACTAAACATGAAACCAGTAACACAGCAGCTAAGAGCGAATGGATCTAGCTCAATCAACTATGCCTTAATCTATAGTTGGGATATGGAGGCCACTAGTGGAAAGAAAACTTTGAGAACAGAGAGCGATCAACGGCCCTAGGCACTAACTGTGATAAAGCTTCCCAAGGAAGGCCTGTTTTACCGCATTACCACTGACAATTTCCTGGCGTTAGAATTTAGAAACAATCATCGCTCTTCTCTACGGCATCGAAACGAGAAAAAGTAAAAAGCAGCTAATTTCTCAAACGCAACTAAAGAGCAGCTAATTTCTCAAACGTAGAGAGGGAGAGAGAGGAGAATAGTGAGATTTAATACCGTCGGTTTCGAGGCATATTCGGCACTGAATTTGATCGGATGGGCCGGCCTCGAGGTCGATCTCGCCGGGCTCAGTGATCGCCGGCGGTGTCATAAGAGGCAACGACTCCGATTGATCGGCCATTGACGAATAATAAGCAAGAGTAATGAAGAAGAAGAATTACAAGACGCTGGATGAAATGGAGAAACTGGCAGAAAAAATCTTTGCCTGCCTCAGAACCCTGGCCTCCGGCCTTGGTTGCATCTACTTACTCTATTCCTCGCTTTGATTTTGGGAGATGAATTACTTTAGTTTTCAACGCCCTTACCTGATACGAGCATTTTAAAAGGGCAAAAAAATAAAGGTGATTCTCGATTTGGTTAATTATGTACGTATACACGTATATTCTTGAAATTAGGTACTACAATAATGTTACTAATACATACTCCCTAACTTTTTATTATATTTTAATTTAAATTTATTCATATTATTATTTATTAAAAAAATTTAAAAATATATATTTAGAAATTATATGTCTTGATTTATCATTCATATATAAAGATTTTTTATTTATATATTAAAATATTAAAATTATAAAATTATAAATTAATTACCAAAAATAAATGAAGCAAAAGTTTTGATATAGGTGGAGTATTTATTTTTCCGTTAAGAATGATAACTCGTGTAAAAGGGGAACATAGGTAAATTATAAGAGCAATGGGTAGATCTAAAAGAATAAATAAGATGAGACAATGAAGCAACTAATTTAATTGAAGAACAAAAATAATATGATAGTCAACAACTACTATAAGCATAGCAGCTGGTTATTAAATATCAAGATGAGTATATCGATGAGATAAAACAAGAACTATTTTCATTAAGAGAACAAGAAGAAGCTAATGATATAGATAACTACTGCAGCCAAAGTAACAAGATGAGATAAAGTAATTACTACATTCAATAAGAGAGCATAAATTATCTAATAAGGAACAATTACTATAGGTATAACAAGCAGTTATTAAATAGTAGAAGGAACATGTTGATTGTTAGGGAATAATAATATTTGTCAAATAATCACAACTAAATTTAGTTAGAGAACAATAACAATCTGACAAAAAATAACTTTAGCATAACAATCAGTTGTGCTACAGTGTTGTTATTGTAATTTATAGGAATTTGGGACAAGCTATATAATAAGAAGGTGGTATTATCATAATTTTTAGAAACTACAAAACTCATAATTTTTGTTAAAAAAATAGTAAATATTAATATAAATAAATTTAAATTAAACTTAAATTAAATAATTAAAATTATGCAAAGAACGTGAGATAAAATTAGTATGATATTAGGGTGTATGTCTGGCATCACACACATGGTATAGCTGTCCTTATTTTTTTTTATATGTATTAGAAATTGGCTCGATTTCTTCGATGAAATTAATTGAATTGTTATTCACGAATGGAGTGTAGAGTATTTGATACTTACCCTTGCAAGTTAAGGTCATCGAAAATTAAAGAAGCTCTATTTCTGAGCCATATAAAATTGACAGCCCACAGGATAAAGTCCCTAAAACACTAATAGTGTTAGCAACCAATAAACAAGAGGAAATTTAAAAAAAAACCTTCTATAGTTTGGTCTAGCCTACACTTTACCCATTTATTTTAAAAAACCTACACTTTACCTCTATTTGTTTTATAATGTCCGACAACAATTTCTGAAATCCTAATTTAAAATATATGATCATAATGTTCCAGTAATTTTAAGATTTTTGATATTTTTTTCACAGCCAACTAACCTTTAAAAAATTATTGCTATGTAATTACAGTGAAAAAAATACATTTATAGAAAGAAAAAATTGATAGTTTAAAATGTCTATTAACTATAAAAATATTAAAGAGATTAAAATTACCAGAATATAATTATCATATAGTTTAAATATAGTTTCAGAAGTTATTATAAGTAGTACAAAAAACACATGGGACAAACTATAGGTTATAACATACCTCAATGAGATAATTATAAATTTTTCATTAAACAATCAAAACCAATAATAATAATAATAATAATAATAATAATAAACGTTTCTTCTACATCATGCAAGACGAAGATAATTGAAAGGAAACAAAAATTTTCAAAATTGGAAGCTAACCCCTTTTGGTAGAAAAGACGATTTAATTAAAATAAAACAACAAGGCAGAGGCCCAAAGTCAAGATACAGAAGTCATGGCCACAAAGGCCGGAAGCGCGGAAGCAGTTGGAAGTTGGAACTGCTCTGAATACATAATTCCCTACAATATCACTGTCCAAAATACTGACAAGTTCTTCTCGAGGATGAATTTTTCTTTTTTCTTTTCTTTTTTCTTTTTTTTCGTAGTAATCAGAATCAAACATACTAAATAGAGAATTGAGATAGAAACGAGGTAGTTAAGAGATGAGCTGCAGTAATATGTTGGCGAGGAACCACTGCTAAAGTACAGTGATCTAAAGACTCTATATTTACCAAAATGGATTGAACTAAACTTGTCACCAGAAGTTGTACTACCACATTACCTCAAAGAATTGCAAGGGCTTGAGCACAATCTAGAGGATGATCATGTATAGTGAAGACTAATCGTTGAAGCAAAATGAAACTCATACATATGCTATTGTAAGATATTGACAAGGTTAACATGAGATTCCCAAAATTGTAGGTGTGACCAAGGTTTTGAATAGTGTACCATATCAGTTAGTACAATTGGTACGTTTCAGTAATGGTACTAAATCATATAATCTCATCTCATCCTTTGTATTAATGTATACTAGTTGATATATTCATCTCGGCTGTCTTATATCTTGACCGGTATGAGTTCTAGACCAAAATTTGCTCAAAATTCAATCTTGGACTAAGGTTAAAGAGAGTCGAACACTCCCGATGGGAGGAATAAGATTCCTTTATCCCCTTAACCATGTCCCCTTTCTAATTTTCTACCTTGTGTCTAACTCAATACAAGGTTAACAGAGTTGTGTAAATGGAAGCAGACCATGATAGGGGAACCTACTCTCCTGCTAACCTAGCCCATAAAAAAAATCCTCTTCTATGCCACCGATCATTGTTTCAAACCAATAGAAAAAAAAAATAGGCTTGAAGGCAAGGTTTCTCTTTTCTATTAGAGAGTTGATCTCTGTTGAATCTTCTTGGAACCAGGACCTCTAATTGAAGCTTGAAGAAATGAGTTGCCATGTATATTTTTCACCTTTTCTTAATGGGTTATGAAACCTAGCAATCAAATATCAAAATAAGAACATCTTGAATGACAGAAAATATGATCCTTGGCATAGTAGAGGATTTATATTTTTGTTTTGAAGGGTTGGTTAATAGAAGAGAAGGTTTCTCCCATCATAGTTTCTTTCTGTTTATCTTGTATTGAGTATGAGATGTGCCAGAAAATTATGAAGGGGGCAAAGAATGGGACATAGAGAGGGGGACAGAGCAATTGTATTCCAATGGGAGATGCTCTAAGCATCATGCCACTAATTGCTCTTTTCCATATTACAGTAACTGTCAACTTTATAACTAATTTGATTTGTTTTTTAAAAGCCCTAGCCACTCTGGCTAACAACCAAAGCCTCTCATCCAACATTTCGACTTCCATTTATACGCCCACTAAAATTTCGCTATTTTTTTTAACCAATAAAAAAATTACCACATTTTTAAGGGAATCAAATGTAAATAATTAAAATTTATTTTTCACATATGTTTAACTATTTTATTTTCCTTTTTTTGTATTTGTTATAATTCACCTCAATGCCTTTTTTTTTTTTCTAGAGGAACTCTATTATGTTTCTTTTCATTTTTTGAACTAATGGATAAAAATATTAAAATAAAGAGTTGATTGTTTATGTTTTTTAATTTCTTTTTCATATGTTGATAACTTGTTATATCTTATGCGTGACTTGGACCTTATAGTTTAATATTAGACTTTTCAATATGTTGATATATTCACTTTATAATTTGATATGTATGTGGTTCTATACACACACACACACACACACACACACACACACACACATACACACATACACACAAAATTGGTATATCCGATACCAGGGGCCTAGCTTCTTAGGGGTGAGAGGGGGCAGCCACCCCTCCTATAATTTTAAAATTGTTTATTGGCTTATCGGATATGTGATAAAATTGTAGAAAAACTAAAGTTAGGTACTATTTGTAAGTTTTGTAATTAATAAGGGACTCTAGTATATTTTATCCTTTTAAAGTCTTATTTAGTAAATTGCATGATAGTCCCTAATCTTTAATTATTATTTTATTTTAGTCCCTATCTTATTAAACATTCTATTTTGGTTCCAAATGTATTAAAAACATTTCATTTTAGTCCTAAATCTATTAAAAATGTTTCATTTTGGTTTCATTGTATGAAATTTGTTAACTCAAAATATTTGTCTGAAAACAATTTTTTAGATCATAATTTGAACTATCCGGTAAGTGTTATATAATAAATTTAATTTGTCTAATAATTTTTTTATAATTAATAGAAAATTCAAATAACCATTTTTACTCTATAAATTGAACTTATTTGATTTATGAAAAAACCTACTAAATTTAAATTGAATTTTTCAATTGAATTTAATTATTGTAAACTTTCGAATTCCATGTGTTTATATATGTAAACTGTCTATTGAATTTTGAGTTGTAAACTTTTGAAATGAACTTAATTATTATAAACTTTCAAATTTCATGTGTTTATATATAATATATTTTAGTGTTTTTTATTATTGATTGTAAATTTATACACGCTAACAACCCACGCCACGCCCCTGCCCCTAGGTTAAATTTTTTGCTACGCCCTTGTCTGATACGATACAATATTGGTACTGTACCATATCGTTAAAAAAACAATACCTTGTCCTCTACTAGATTTAAAACCATAGGTGTGACCCTTGGTATAAACCATCTTGTACCGCAACCTTATTCGTATTCATGGAATTTTACCTGCATACAATGTTGTAAGAACTGAACACTAAAGAGAATCATGGAGAAATTTTAGGTTTGTTGTTAAAATGGTTGGACAGCTGATTTACCCACAATTCTAGAAAAGAACCATGACGATTGTTCATCATCCTAGAGGAAATGCATTTCAATTCATGGTTGTCCGGTTTGAATAGTTTTGACCAAATACCTCATGAGTCAATAGGCGGACTATTAAAGAAAGCAATTTGCAATGCCCAAAATGCGTATTTGGTCCCTTAACTTTGCTAACTCACACAATTTAGTCCTTAAACTTTCACTCATTATGACTTAGTCCTCAAACTTGGATACTGATAACAACTTAGTCCTCAAACTTTACTAAATTAAGTGATTTAGCCCTTTGTTGGATGAAAAGTGTGCACTTGAAGTCACATGAGTTTAATAGTGTTTATCTACTTTGTGACTCTGCTTGGCTTATCTTCTTCTCCAGTCACGACTTCCAGATCATCTGCCTTACCTCCGGCACCACCCGATCCAACTCCGCAAAGCTCTGTTGGTTCATCCTGCTTCTTCACATTCACAGTCAATGTGGATAAATTGGAAGGAGACATTCATGGACGACATCAATTACAAAGAAAGTGACCTACATAACGAAGAGAGTAAATTGGAAAATGATGAGGCAACCTTGTTAGCGACCCATATCTAATCCCTATTTTTCTCTTATTCGGCAAATTGGCATTCTTGTTAACAATTTTCCCTAAATTTTTTCAAACCCTAATTGTTCAATCATTCCAATCCTTTCTCGAGTATGTAATCTCTATTCGCCTTCATTGCATTTGCTTATTGACTTCACAAAATTGGTCTTTGAGGCACTGTTCGTGTGACCATTGTGTGCTATTTATCGCGTTTACTTTGACCACCACGCACTGTTCATCGTTAGCATCGCTTTGCTTAACATTTTTGTGAAACCTTTCTCATTTTAAGCGCATTTGATGGGTAAACTCTCATTGTCGAGCAAGGGAGCTTGATGGGTTAGCTCTTGTCATCACCATAGTACCATAACGCAAGTTCTGGCATTTGATGGGCCGAGGAGAGAAGAAAGAGGTCAAGATGTGATGAATAGTAAGTTTTGCCCCACACAAGCCCTCTGCACATCAGACACATCTAACACCATTACCCTTCCATCCAATTTGGACTAACTTGCTAAATTTTGTAAGGTTGAAGGACTAAGTCACACTAAGTTAAAGATAAAAGACTAACTCGTTAGAGTTAGCAAAGTTAAGAGACCAAATATACATTTTGGCCAAAATTGAATTGGCTAGTCCGGTCTGTAAGGATGGATTTAGATTTTTTTTTTTGTATGGGTCCATACATAATTAGTTTTTTTTTATATATATATACAACATGCTTATAAAAGAATAACATGGAATTTTAATTTAATTGCAATGCAATTATAGAAAATATAATTTTAATTAATTATTTTTTTTTATTTTCCTCATTTTCCTAAATTAATGGAATGATTTGATAAATTTTAGTAGGGTTCATATAAAAATTGCTAAACACTTCTAAAGAAATTAAAATTTTTAGTCAGGTCTGTCAACTCATAATTGTCTATATGAATTTGTCCATGTCGGTATGACTCTTACAACACTACATAATTATTGTAAGAATAAAACATAAAGAGATCAAGCGAGGCCTCATGCATTGGATAGCCGGTTCACCCATCACTTCGAGGAAGAATCATAACTACTGACGACAATAAAAAAGACATCATTTCGATTAATGGTGGCACAAATGTTGGCAGGGACGTAACTAGGATTCGCGGCAAGGGGGGGCGGGACGAAAAGCGTGAGTGTGAGCGGGCTGTTGACAAGTATAAATTTTTGATCAATAATACAAAACATCAAATAATATAGTATATAAACTCATGAAATTCAAATGTTTACAGTAATTTAGTTCAGAATTTAACACGGCTCTCCTTCAAATCCCTAAAATCATTAAGTATAGAATTCAAACTGAAAATCTTTGCAGTTTCTTTTTAAATATACAAAAGCAAACTATAAGCAATAAAGTCATTTTCCATCTTGTTTCTTAATCTGGTCTTCACAATTTTCATAGCTGAAAAATGCACTTTTTGTAGTGGCAGTTGACAGAGAAACAGTTAATATCAAATGGATCAATTTGTCAATAAAAAAGTAATAACTTGACTTTCTCGTAGTTGCTAAGACTTCCCCATAATAACATGATGGAATACACTTATATTTTGATGTGGTAAATGTAATGTCGAACTTGTTAATAAAATACAAGGATGCAACTTGTTATGCATATTTTTTTTATATTTAGAATAATCTAAAATATATGAAAGTACAAATATACTTAAATTAAAGTGGCAAAGTCATAATTGTGATCTTATGAGAGATTGCTATGTTCTGTTTTTTTTTTTTTTACTTTTTTTTTTCTAAATGCCAGGTGCCACCCAATTCGCCCAATCATATACACATATATCAGTTTGCTAGAAAAAAAATTGATACTTGTGATGCCCACCTTCATTTATATACATATAGATATTAATTTTGATGTACCAAAAAAATAGATATTAATTTCAGATCTTCTCCCCGATGAATATATGATCCATTAAATCTCTAAAAAATAATTCCAAGTGTGCTCTATAAGATTAATGGCATTACCTTGAACAAATATGAATATCATATTACAGAAATCTTTTGTGAACTTTTATAACTAAACAAAAAGGCAAGTCTTTAATTCCTTTATAAAAAACCAAAAAAAGAGAAGGAGGAGGAGAAGAAGAAGAGAAGTCTTTTAGTGATGGCGGTGTAAAAGAGTGGTATGGGTGGTGAAGATAATGAGTTTGTGGAGGAATTATAAAAGCATAATGAAATTTGGGATTGCCATGGGTTATGAATTAAGATGGAGCCAGTTTGGGGTGGCAATGCTTAGACTGGTTTGTTCGAATCTCGCATTTCTAATTCTGTTCCAATTAAAACTTTTAAAAAAGGATATAATCTGCAAAAGTCCATAATTATTTTTTTAATTTACGAACAAGTACCTAACTTTAATATTTTTACAATTTTATCCTATTACATACTACTAATAAAATTTTTAAAAAAATCTAGGGGGGCGACAGCTGCTCCCCGCCCAACACAACTCCGTCCCTGAATGCTGGCCCAAACAAGGCTGCATCCAGCAGCACTACCTTGAACACCAGGAAGCTTGATGAATAGACTGAGAATCTTGCTCGTGAGTAAAAATATTTCTAAGAACGCTTTTTTTTTTAGCAATCACTTTGTGTTCCATTTTATATATTTCTGCCACATTCTTAGTTCCTTTTGGTTGGACTCCTTCTCCACTTGGCTTTTCTCTCTCTCTTTGGGACCCTGTTTTATAGGAAAATGTGGTACGTGGATGGAGCCAAGATTTTATGTTAGAAGGAGCCGGGTTTTATTTTAAAAATATAAAAAAAATTAAGGGAGTCATAGTAAAGATAATAAAATATTTTATTTTTATTTTTACATATATACATGAATAATATATATAATTCTTGAAAAAATCACGGGGGCTAGGGGTGCTATCTCTGCCACTGCGTGGTTAACTATAGGCCAAAAAGAATAATCTAATTCACTAGTATCCAAGCCCAGGTTTGAGCTAGGGACCTCTAGTGTGTGAGACTAGGGTGATAACTAGCTACACCACCCAGACGGACATGACCAATTTACCAACTACACCAATATTGTATTGATATATTCCTTTCGTTTCAAAACTTTTACTCTATTTAATTTTTTGTTATATTTTAACAACTAAGTCATTTTAACTTAAGTTAATTTATTCTAAATTAATTTTTTTTTTGTTTTTACATCTTTTTTTACCTAGAATTAATTTTAATTTAAAAAAAATATTATATAGCTATAATAATACATTGAAAATACAATTTTTTTAATTTTGCTAAATTTTTATAAATTTTTCTATTTTATGACATTAAAAAAATAAAAATTCATAAAAATGTAATAAAATTATGAAAATTTACTATCAAATGGATTATTATAGCTATATAATATTGGTTTTGAAATGAAATTTTTTAGACAAAAACGATGTAAAAGTAAAAATAAATTAATTAACTTAAGTTAAAATAAATTGACTCTTAAATTTATATATATTATTATTTGTTAAAAAAAATTAAAAAAATGCATGTTTAGAAATTATATACCTTAATTTATTATTCATATATAAAGTTTTTTTATTAATATATTAAAATATTAAAAATAAAAAAATTTATATTAATTACTAAAAATAAATGAAGCGGTGTTTTGAGACTGAGGAGTAGTAAACAGCGAAGTGATCGATGAAAGGCTGAAAGCGGTGTTTCTGCATGCGTTGTTCTGTTGGTACCACGAGGTCCGATCTGATCATGGCTACGACCGAAGCCTACAGTTGCTCGCTGCTGGTATGTTTCGTGCTTTTTTTTTTCCTCTTGAAAATAAGTTGGAATTTTTTATCTTTGGTTATCTAGGCTTGGAGCGATTGTTAGTTATTGCAATTCACAGTCCTAGTTTGGTGTTCCTTTCTCTGCTTCCTTGTCTCTGGCCGAAGCTCTGTCTTGGTTAATCTCTTCAACCTCAATGCTTCAGCTGTAACTAAGGATTTTAGGTTGTGTGTACTAGCACTGGTCCGAGGGGATGACATGAGAAAATAACATCTTTCAATCAATTGATATTTTATTAGTTTTGGCGAAACCGAAAGAAGTGGTATTCCGTTTGGTATCATCAATCCCCTCTAACTTTGTTATTTTAGGAGTTTGCTTTTGTTAGCTAGACGCTTCACAAAGGAGTGGTATTCCGTTTTCACATGATATATATTTTTTAAAGTATTATCATTGTCTAGCCATAGGTCTCGTTAGACTTTTAACGAGTAATGATTACGTCTGTTTAGTTAGGTGAAATTTTCTATTTTTTTCTTATTGGTGCAAGGCACATACTAGGGAGGTAGGAAGCCTTGTTTTTCCCCCCTTATTTAACTTAAGGAGTTCCCCAAGAAACAAGGTTTTCCACCTCACTAGGATATGCTATCTAGCCAGACTTCTGTTGAGAAAATTTGGAAAAGAAAGATGCAAAAGTATTTTCTTAGTTTTCTAAAACTGTTTCCTGTTCATCATGTTCACTGTTAATTTCCTTCCATTACCATTGCTGTTTTCTCAATGGTTCTTTTCTTGCTTTCTGTCATATGGTTTCACCAAACTTACCAGCTTTATTAGGTGCTTAGAACCTTTTAAGAGATTGAAACAGTGGTTACTATTTAAATTGTTGGTTACTTTGATCATGTATTGTTCGAAAGAATTGTTTAGTTGCACTGCACTTCTCTCTACTCAAATTTACCTTTTCACAAATTTTGGGTGTAAAATTTTTCGTGATTGGTCTTGTCAAGTTTATAACGATAAAAATTTTGCTGTTACGTGTTTCTCATAATGATGTTTCACCATACAAGGAAGATTTGATTTATTATGAAGATCTGTTTGGTTTGATTGGTTGCAAAAGGTTTATCTCAAATGCCAAAGGCAATAAATTGAATAGTAAATCGATCAATCGACAAAAGCACAACGTGATGAGGACAAATGGGGAAAGAAGGGCAATTTTTTCACTGGGCAGCAGAACAAAAATTCGTCCACTATTAGCAAAGGTAAAGGAAATCATAGGAACAAGGATCAGAATATATACATCTTGCTGTCGCGGTCAATTTCCTGACCATATTCAGACAGAATGCAAGATATGCAAGAGAAATCAAGATGCTGAAAAGGTGAAAACACAGAACATAAGAATGAAAGCACTGAAGAAATTTTATATATTTTGTGCTAAAGATTTATTTGTTCCATGTGATGACAACAATGTTAATGTTGTTTATTAGAGCATGGTGTGCATAGGTGATACTGCGGCTTCTCATTATATCAACCATGAAAGTTCACTCTTATACTATTGATGATTTTGGTTACATTCATATGGGAAACTAATCCACATCCAAGATGGTATTGGTGATTTATAGTATTTGGTTAGAAACCAATATTGGCATGAAATTGTTGCTCAAAGGTGTGAGACAGGTTCCTGATACTTGCTTAAATCTGATCTCCATTGACACTCCCGATGATAAGGGTTACACTAACACCTTTGTGGAAGGCACTTTGAAGTTGATGAGGGGTTCTGTTTCTTTGTTGAACAGCAAAAAGGCAGACACGGTTTACAAAATACTTGCAAGACACACAGAAGATGGGATGAATACAGTTGAGTACAAGGCCTCCATAGAGTTGTGGCATAAGAGGCTCGGTCATGTGAGTGAGAATGGACTTCATATGCTTTTCATAAAACAACTGCTTCCAGAAATGATTTGAGCGTCCCTTGATCTATGCTCATTGTTTTGCATTTAAATGACATAAAATTGTTTCTAATCCTTATTGGACCACAAGGAAATCTAGCATTTTAGAGGCATACTAATGTTTGCTCTATGTTTGATAAAAGCCTTGGCGGTGCTTCGTATTTTATTACTTTTATTGATGATTACTCTACAGACATTGGGTTTGCTTGATAAAAAGTAAAGATCATATGCTTGTTTTAAGGAGTTTCACACCAATGTTGAGTGAGAAACAAGAATGAATTGCATGATGAGTTTGAACTTGGTAGCTAATGATAAGCATGACTGAATTGCATTGGCCGCCAATTGGGGAAAATTATTGACAGCTGTGTCAAACTGCTATTGAACAAGTTATTGATGAGCTGAAGTGTAGAGAGCTAACTTCAATTACTATTGGACTCAATTGTGAGCTCAAACTGTTGTGATTGTTACTGTTAAGCTTGTTGTAGCTCAAACTGGAGTGTTAAATTATAGCTTCCTTACTGAGATTAGTGAAATCTCACCCTTATTGTTAGTCATAGATGCAGATGAAGCTACATGTAATAAATAGCTATTATTGCGAAACTAAAGTTCTGTCGTATATAGTACTGCACCCTATTATGAATCACATAACAAGTCTTGAAATATAATAGTGCGGGTTGTGGAGTGGTGTTGAAGGTTTTTGGCATCTGAGTACCTTTGTTGAGATTTTCTCTGTCAAAACTTGCACAAGAAATACTTGTCTCTTCAACTGCTGTTCCAGCTTCGTAAAGCTTGGATAATTGAAGCTATGCTCTGGTATTGCCACTGATTTTGTTGGGAAGTAACTAATCAGTGTTTTTCTTACATCCCTGGTTTGGATTGTAAGCTTGTATGGCTGACTAAAGCTATACTAGTGTTTGAAGAAGTGGATGGCCTTCTATGTACTTGTATGGCTAATTGTTTAACATGATGGCTGACTCTTTTATACAGTCTATAAATAAGAGTTTGGCTTGCGTTTCCTAGTGGCTATATTATAAGAAACTTGTTTGCCTTAGGGGATTAGTACACGGATGCTTCTATTATGTTTTAATAAATTACAAGGTTTGGCAATACGTGGTTATGAGACTAGTTGGTTAACATGTTTGTTGCTCTTTCTTCTTAGTTTTTGAATTTTGGTTTAGAGCTTGTCTTTTGACTGCCATTAGCATAAAGAGTTTGTGTAAAGAGTTAGATTATTTATATTATAGGTTTTCCCTTTTTTTCTTGGCTGAAACCAAAATCTACAGGGCTATTTAGCAGTAAATATGCATAAGAAATTCCTCACTTATTACAAGTGTTAACTCTGGTTTAATTTTTTGTGTTTTCCTTGTCCAGTTGGCTTCAAAATTGGCATACAAGCAGCTTAATACATCATGAACCTGTAGGAAGTGTTGAATTCCAATTTTAGCATAAGATTCATGCCAGACCAGCCAAAACTGACCTGCTGTAAAAGAAAAATACTGTAGAATTGTGCTTAAAAATCTGCATATTTACTTTGCTGTCTTGCTGTTAAATCTAAAGCTATACTTACTGGATTTAGCTGAAAATTTGCATATTTTTAGTTAAATAGTTGATGAACATGGAGAAACTCACAGCGCTTGATTATCTCACCTGTGCAAAAAGAATGAAGAGTGAAAAGTTGACACCTTTTACCTAAAAGTGCAGGTTTTCTGGTTTTAAAGTTTTTGGTACTCTCGTGGTCTTTAATACTTCTATTTGAGACTTTGTTAGAGGGAAGTTTTTGTTCTAATTTTAATTGGTTTTTATTGCTCAAACATTCTCCTACAAGCTAAATGCAATTTATTGCGAATGATCTATAACCTGGAAATCAAACTGCCAGACCTGGTTTTATTGATAAATTGCATTTCACGCCAACCTATTGTTATTAATCTGGGGAATCTCTTCAGTTTATCTCCAAAAGTGAGTGATACTGTGGTTGGGGCTGTGACACGTCATGGCCAAGATATAAAGCAAGACTAGTTGTGCAAGGCTTTCAGCAACAACAAGGGAATGAATTTGGCGAGATCTTTCATCTTGTTGTTAAATGTCTTCTATTCGAGTTGTCTGCGGGTTCTCTTGCTAGTCTTGCCTTCGACGTTCAACAACTTGATGTAAAAAACCTAATTTCTTCATAGTGATCTTGATAAGGAGATATGCATGAGAAATCCTATGGGACTTGAAATCAAATTAAAGCAGTGAGAACTTGGTGTGTGAATTACAAAAAAGTTTGTATGGTCTCAAGGGAGCACCTGGAGAATAGTACAAAATGTTTGACTCGTTCATAGCCAAATGTGGATACAACAGAACAGCTTCAGATCAGTTTGTTTTATTAAAAGGTTCTCAGATAGTTGTTTTATTGTTCTTTTGCTTTATGTGGATGATATGTTGATAGTTGGTAAGAACACCAGAAAGTTTGCACAATTAGAGGAGGAGTTAAGCAAGTCTTTTGCTATGAAAGACTTGGGTCTGGCAAAACAAATTCTTGGCATGAAAATAATTAGAGACAGAAAAGGTAAGAAATTATGTTTGTCTCAAGTGAGCTATGTTAAAAAGGTATTGCCTAAATTCAACATGAGTAAAGCAAAATCAGTTAGTCCTCCATTTGCTGGTCATTTCGAGCTTATGTTTCGACAAGTGAACATATGGAGAAAGTTCCTTATGTTTCAACTTAGGTAGCTTGATGCACATTATGATGTGTACGAGAGCAGATACGGCTCTTGTAGGGGGTGTTGTTAGCAGGTTTTTCTCAAATCCCAGTAAGAGCATTGGATTGTAGTAAAAT
This sequence comes from Aquilaria yunnanensis, assembly GCA_039654915.1. NCBI lineage: Eukaryota > Viridiplantae > Streptophyta > Magnoliopsida > Malvales > Thymelaeaceae > Aquilaria > Aquilaria yunnanensis. The sequence continues at coordinate 4,336,723 of CM077597.1, read as the reverse complement.
ATATTTTCAGATATCTTAGAGGTACTTGTCGAAATTTGTTTGTGCTTTGGCCATGGGAATCTTGTCCTTGATGGATACACCGACACGAGCATGTCTGGTGATGTCAAGCCCAGAAAGTCTACTTTTGGATATTTGATGACCTATGCTGGCGGAGCATTAATATCATGGCAATCTAAGTTGCAAAGGTGTGTTGCTTTATCGACCACTGAAACAGAATACGTTGCACTAGTAGAAGCTGGCAAGGAACTGTTCTGTTTGAAGATATTCCGACAGGAACTTGGTTTTAAGCCAGAGAATTATATTCTATACTGTGACAGCCAGAATGCCGTTTGTACCAGTAAGAAGCCGACCTTTTGTTCTAAAACCAAGCACATTGATCTGATGTACCATTGGGCTCGTGAACCCATAGGAGACAAGCGGTTGGGGGTTGGAGAAGTCCATACAGATGACACTTGTGGGGACATGTTGGGAAAGGCATTGCCTAAGAAGAAGTTAGAGGTTTGCAGAAAAAAGAGCAAATATGCTAGAGCCTCCTGTTTAGTTGAGCAGACAGAAGTTGTTATAATAAACAGTGGATATTTGCTCTGGGTGATGTATATAATTATATATTGTATTAGGAACTTTAGTTTAATCCAGGAGAGGAACTCTATGCATCTATTGTTATAATAAACAGTGGATATTTGCTCAAATTTCAGTTCCTTGTTTTCCACCCTCCCATTTTAAAGACTGTCATGTACGTTGGTTACTGCTGTGTTTAATCTTTTGCTAACATTAGAGGCAAAGGAATCTTTAATCTCTAAAATCTTACCAATTCCAAGGCTTCCTGTGAAACTTCAAAGTGAGTTGCGAAGTGTGAAATTCTATCGTTGCAAGTACTATCACTTGACTTGTAACGCGAAGCGTGTATGAAGCATGACTTTACTGCTTTCCAACTCAAAAGAATGTAAACATTAAAAGATGAAGCAAAAGACAGCTACTGCTTTTGAAATCGTTGAGACCTTTAGACTGGCATCTGTATGTCCATTTGTTCAAGAGAACACGCAGTAGAAAACTGAAACAAGAAGGGAAAAGTTGCTGCTAGTTTATTAAGCCGTTGGCAGTGCGCTTCCAGAGTTGAGGAAGCTGAAGCAAAGCAAAGCAACTTTACACCTAATTAGTGGATAAGTCTTGTCTCTTAGTCAAGGATTTGTTCGCTTTTCCCCCTGTTCCATAATGAATCAGTTTAACTCTATATAAGGTTTTTTAAAAAAAACAAAAACAAAAAAAGAAATTGCCCAAGCTTTTCTAGCTAAAGCTTACTGCTATTAATTTTTTAAAGTTTTTCCCATATTCAAAAGTATTCCTCTTGAAGAGCACTAAAATAAATGAAGTGGACGATTGATCATCCATATACGCAGTTCACTAAATCAAATCTAAAATAAGTTAAAGGCTAGATCCTAGTGTGGCCACCACCACCAATAAGCAAAATATACCTATATTTTTCAATATTTACATGTCATAACTCATAAACAATTAAGTGGCTTTCCTTCCAAGATGCATCAATCTGATTATTTGTTACAATAATATTGGTTAGTTTAATGCATTATTATGCCGACTTCATTAGCACAAACACCAAAAAGCTTGCTTTATTAATCTTTCTATATTCAGACCATGCACATAAAAAATACTAAGTGGAAAGGGGGGACCTAAGCATATATGTTCGGAAAAATAATTAAGTACTCAATTGAACAAATCTAATTTATTCTAATGGTATCGATTGTCTCTTTGTTGATTTATTTATTTTAGGTTATTTCATATCTAATCCCCAACATAAAGTATACCAAGTACTTCCACTTGAACTAAACTATACATACCTATTATGACTCTTTTTGGGAAGAACTCTTTGATATCAATGTTAGAGTTTTAGATAAGTTGTTAATAGTAGAGATTAAACTGGTAAAGTTAAAAGCTAAATGCAACCATCATATAATTTTTTCAGAGCTCTAACATATCTTTTATAAAAAGTAATATTTAATACAATTTGATTAAGTAAGATTGTGTCTAGGGGTGAAAAAAATGAACAAATAGCTCAAGTTCGGCTCGAGTTTGGCTCTATTTAAAACTCATTTGAAAAGTTATCAAGCTAAACCTGAACAAAATTTAAAACTCGATATACAATTTAAACAAAACTCGATTTTCTTATTACTTGACTCGACTTGATTTAATTTTAGATTTTTTCCTTAATTTAAGAGAACAGCTCAAGCTCGACTCGAGATCGATCGGATAAAAGCTTGTTTACAACTCATTCATATTATTTTCAATGTAAACATAAACAAAATATTAAGCTTGATAAATTATTCAAATCGAGTATGATCAACCTACTGCTCAACTCGGTTCGATTCGTTTTCAACCCTAATTGTGTCGGAGCCATGAGTGGGATTTAAATGAAAAACCGATGGAAAAGCATACTTAGCTTAACAATTAGTCAGTTAGGGTACAAATTAATGCCTGTGCACTGTACGGCATTATTGTGCTGCCTGAGCGGGAAAAAAATTAAGTGATATATGAAATAATAAAAACATATAGGCCAGTTCATGTGCTGTTATTAATAGTGCAGTCAAAATGTTTATCTTTATATATAGAAATTTGTCCAAATTGTACTTATTAAAACCAACACGAAAATAATTTTCAAATACTTTTTAGAAAGTAAGTATTTTTATTAGAATTATTTTATTTAGGCAATGTGAGTAAAAATTTAATAAAGAAATAGTCATTTTATAAAATATATTATTTAAATAATCAATTAGCTCTGAAATGACATTGGTTCCAAAATAAAAAAAAATTATGCACTTTTGGAAATGAGATGTGCAATTACTTTGACTTTAAAGAGTTAATGAATCATATATAATAGGTCCAAACTTTTTATATTATAACGAATAAATTAGTAGAGATAGACTCATAGTCCCATCATAATAACAGATTAACATAGCCCGTTAAATGGCAGTAAGTGCTACTAAGATTTAGAGTCCCAATTGCATTTGATGGTCCAAATTGGTCCATTATTGTAACAGATCGTTGGACCCTTTTTTTTACCAGAATTTAATAACATAAATAATAGACATCATATCATTTTTCCTTAAATTTAATGACATAACAATAATTTTTGGATAAAATTAATTACACACAAAGAATGTGTCCAAACTCATTCTTTGTGGATCATACGAACTTGGCATAATTGATGGAAAGAAACTGTGTCTAAATTACGGATGGAGAATCTCAAATAGTACTATGCAAGTAATTAGAGATATTTGGGGGAAGAATAATTAAGAAGGATTGAAGTTTGTTACGCCAACAAAGGCCATTCTTAGTGGGAGGCCACTTCAGATTAGATTGCACTTGGAGAATGGGAGCACAAATGGGAAAGGAAAGGGAAGGAGGGCCGGCGGGGGCAAGTGTTTGCGTGACGTTTATTCCTTTGTTCAGATCAATAACAAAATGCAGGGAGAGATGTGGAATATATCAAAAGGCCGATCCATCAAGTCATCAGCCAACCATTTTGTTGGAGTGGAATACATATTGGCCAAGCCATGACCTAATCTCTTATTACTTTATCTTATCCTCTCCCATCTATCGTATTATTATATTCTTTTAAAAAATGTAATTAGCTTAATTTTAGTTTCCTTCTTCCAACTAGACCATCCATTTCCATGTGTATATTAATTATTTGTTTTCTTTTTACTTGATGAATAAGTATGTTTTGGAACACTGTTAACTATTCATGTCGATATAATTATCTGTCATGGTAATTGTATCTTATATACCAGTTAATAGACAATCTAAATAATTTGAAGTGAAAAAAATAAAGTATTTGACATTCTGTGAAACTCTCAGTTGTCGATCATATTATAAAACACATGTAAAATCTATAGAAATGAATAACTGAGAGAGCTAGATCAGTCTATCACAATAACAAATAATAATAATAACTACGATCAGAATACCAAAAAAGGTTTCTACTTTTTTTAAAAAGAGAGAGACACAAATAACCCGCATCTGTAGTTTCATATATCTTTATCTTTTGCAGCATCCATATTCAAAGGGCAATTATTTGCTTCCCCAAAACTTGTCATCGATATCAGATGCGTTGACAAATAAAAGAAGGACTTTTGAGCTTGTCGCCATTTTCATGGTAGATTATTTTGTTTTTTTTTTCTTCTGATCAGCTTTCTTTTTTCCAAAAATATTATTTATACCTAAAATTGATGAACATCTATCGAGAGTAAATAATTTAAGGAAATCGTGTCCATATATATTTTAGCTCTCCACTAGCTGGATTTCAGGCAATCAAATCAACTATCTCTAACACAAACATCAAACTTGATTCGTCTCTTAACTTGAGATGTCAACTCTTTCAAAGCATTTTGTATTGTGCTTCCTTCCAGACTTGGGTATTCTGCGGTTACCAGAGCTACTCAAACAATTCTTCAGATCATATATTTACCCCCCAACAAAGCAGTCTTGTATCTAAACCATCTGATCTCCTCCCTTCAACAAAGCATCCTTCTACGAATTTCCAACTAATGAAGAATTTTCAGGCCATATATACTTGCTTTTGATCATCTTTTCATGGTAGACGATCGATGATGCTACTTATTTTGTATGTACTTTGTGTTTGCGTGCCTGTGAATTCTTATATTCATTTTATGAAAAATTTCTCACAAACATTTGGAAGTCTAGATGGATAATGTAAAAATTATTTTAACCACCATATAATCACTATATATGTATCACTTTTGGAGCAAAAAAACGTAGTACGTGTCAAAATATTCTTTGCAGGATTAAGTTAGCAATGAGTAGCTGTCAACAGAATGAAAAGGCTTCCAAGGGTAACATAAAGCTTATTTTAATTAAGTTATATTATTCTAAAATATTTTTACGGCTCTTTTATTCAGGACTAATTATCATTGGTATAATAATATATTGAATAATATTCTTTTACAATGTAATTAATTTTTTTTTATGTTTTCCCTTTTTTAAGTTGAGTAAGTAAAAAAAATTCACAAATTTAATTAGATTATGCAAAAATGATATTTAATGGATTATAATATTTATATAGTATTTTCAAATGACATTGTCTTTGGACAAAGAAATTATAAAAATAAAAAAAATTATAAAAATAAAAACAAGTCATTTTAAATTAATCTAACTTAATGTAAAACGAATTGGACTTAACACTATTTTGGTTGAATAATTTGCCATCATCTACAGCTACAACAGTTACGATATGCTAACAATTTAGGTTGAAATACGGCTATCTTTTATTTATTTATTTATTTATTAGAGGTTGGAAGAGCTATAATGCCCAACCAATCGCACAGACTGGGTCTCACCAGTTAAAAGTATGAATCCCTTCAGTTACTAGGTTTTAAAGGCTGAGGATGATCACGTGATTTGGGATGAAAACCTTAAATCAATAACAGGCGTGTTGGCTGATGACACAAAAGTGAAAAGGAATATAATCGCCTTACACAAAGGGTTCTGATTTTTAAGAACATATACATGATTCGAGAAGAAAAGAAGTTGCAATTAAGTCTCCTCTCATGTATTTTATATAATCTGTGAAATGTAATCCAGATCAATATATTGCAACAAGATCTAACTTAATTAAGTGGGGTGGGCTAACTAGTTAATCAGTAATTTAAACGCACCGTTTTTAAATTTTTTATCAATTTAAATCCCCCCCAGCCCAGATCGTCTTCTTCGTCCTCCAAGTGCTCGTTTTCATCTCTGTCTTCTCTCTTCAGCTCCCTTCGTCCCACACGCACACACTTCACGTTCCTTTTGTCTCTCATGGCGGATTCGGACTTCCAAGGTTAGATCTGGTGTCATTGTTGTAGATCTCACTACTAAAAAAATAGAAGATTCCAACTGCCTTTATTTCTAATGGCCAAACCGTTGGAAATTTTCAACTGCCAAAACCGTTAGAGGGAAGACAAAACCTTTTTCAACGGCTTAGCCGTTGGAAATATTACGTCATTAAATTTAGGGGTATATATATAATATTTCCAACGGCTGTAGCCGTTGGAAAACATTTAGTATAAGGGAAAATTGATGTGAATTTTTGCAAATTATATATATATATATATATATATATATATATATATATATTTCCAATGGTTGTAGCCGTTGGAAAACATTTAGTATGAGGGAAAATTTGCGTGAATTTTTGCAAACTAAAGTGGATAATATTTCCAACGGCCTTAGCCGTTCGAAAAATATATAGTATGAGGGCAAATTGAAGTAATTTTCTCCAAATTAAAAAAGATATAATATTTTTCTAACGGCTAAAGCCGTTGGAAAAATTTTCTTTTTAGGGGAAATTAAATCAAATTGTTCCAATGGCTTTAGCCGTTGGAATTTGATTTACGAATTTACGGATTTTCAGTAATTTACGGATTTATGTTTTTTATTTCTAACGGCTTTAACCGTTGGAAAAAAATAGTTGCATTTAATTTTGTATGTCATGGTTTCCAACGACTTAAGCCGTTGGAAAATAATTAAGGCATTTTCCAACTTCCAATGGCTTCAATCGTTGGAATATCATTTAATGAAACAAAACGTTTTGCTTTTTTTTTCCCCAACGGCTATGACCGTTGGAAAATTCTAATTTAAATCCCCCTCCAGGCGGTCGTCTTCTTCCTCGGGAAACCGCAGAACTTCTTCTCTCTTCTAGTTTCTTCATCCCACACGCACACACATCACTTTCGTATCTTCGATTAAGGGCTTAATCAGCTTCCTGGAGCTCATTTTGACGTGGATTTGGTGTCATTTGCCTTGATCTGTAGGTTTTTTGGTTTTGTTTCGATTTTCTTTCATTATTTTTTCACGGATTTTCATTCTTTGATGTTCTTTGTTGATAATGGGTTGAAGATTTTGCTTATTGTGGCAGATTTGAAGGTATTTCCACGCATTTGAAGGAAGTAAACTTTCGGATTTGACGTAAGTTGGTTTAATACGTATTTTTAAAATTTTTTCCCAAAAAATACTTTAAATCCAGATTATGTAATGTTAATTTGGTTTAAAATATGTGAAATGTATGTGATTTGTAGTTGTTGATGGTTGGATGTGAAGTTTTTAAGTTACCCATTACAATTTCAATTTTTTGTCCATTTTCTTAGTTTTTTTTCTTATTTTTGGGATTAATTAAAAAATAGGAAATTATTAGTTTTAAGTAAATTTTTTAGGTAGTATATTTATGTGTGAAATTAGTTAGTATAATTAAAAATAGTTAATAATTAGTTTTAAGTAAATTGTTTAGGTAGTATTTTTATGTGTAAAATTAGTTAGTATATTTAAAAATAATAAATAATTAGTTTTAAGTAAATTGTTTAGGTAGTATATTTATGTGTCAAATTAGTTAGTATATTTAAAAATAATAAATAATTATTTTTAAGTAAATTGTTTAGGTAGTATATTTATGTGTCAAATTAGTTAGTATATTTAAAAATAGGAAATAATTAGTTTTTCCTACATTGTTTAGGTAGTATATTTATGTGTGAAATTGGTTAATATAGTTATAAATAGGAAATTATTAGTTTTAAGTAAATTGTTGTGGTAGTATATTGATGTGTGAAATTAGTTAGTATAATTAAAAATAGTTAATAATTATTTTTAAGTAAATTGTTTAGGTAGTATTTTTATGTGTAAAATTAGTTAGTATATTTAAAAATAATAAATAATTAGTTTTAAGTAAATTGTTTAGGTAGTATTTTTATGTGTAAAATTAGTTAGTATTTTTAAAAATAATAAATAATTAGTTTTTAGTCAATTGTTTAGGTAGTATTTTTATGTGTGAAATTAGTTACTAGATTTAAGAATAGAAAATAATTAGTTTTAAGTAAATTGTTTAGGTAGTATATTTATGTGTGAAAGTAGTTAGTATATTTAAAAATATCAAATCTTTAGTTTGAAGGCAATTGTTTAGGTAATATATTTTGTTAGTACGTACAATGTTTAATTGGATTTATTGTTACAATGTTTTAAGAATTGGAATTAATATAAAGGTACCAAATATTTCTATTTAAATAAGTTTGTTTGATTAAGTTTGACCTTGAATATAATATATGTCAATAATACTAATAATAATAATAATAATAATAATAATAATAATAATAATAATAATAATAATAATAATATATAATAATTGAAATAATAATTATTATTCTAAGAGTAGTAGTAAAGTAATAGTAATAATTATTATTATTATTATTATAATTATACTAATAATAAATCCAATAAGAGTAATAATAATAATAATAATAATAATAATAATAATAATAATAATAATAATAATTATTATTATTATTATTATTATTATTATTATAGTAGTAATAGTAGATTAATAATAATAATAATAATACTAATACTAATACTAATAATACTAATTCTAATACTAATAATAATAATAGTTGTGGTAGTAGTATTAGTAATACTGATACTAATTATAATAATAATTATATGGATAAAATTTTGAGAAGCTCATCCTATTAAGTAGTAACAGTAAACCTTTAATAAAAACATAAGTACTGTTAACCTTAGCTAAACAATAAATAGTAAATACGGTTGGTTTGTTTTAACTGACATTGTTTAGATGAAGTGAAATATTAATGCATGCAATTAATAATAATATGTTGGCTATTGATACATGCGATTCGTGGATTTAATTTTTTATATGATTTAATTTATGAAATTAATTTTATGTGTTCATGCTTTCGTATATGTCATAAAGGTAAATATATAATTTTCATTGGCAGGACTCCATGGAACAAGAACGTAGTTGGATGTATAATAGTCATTATTTACCTGGTCGAGTTAGGTACAAAGAGGAGTGGGAGGCAGGGGTTGAGCAGTTCATAACATTTGCCTGTAGTAACCCAGGTCATATGGATGGAAAAAAAAATACGTTGCCCGTGTAGGAGATGTAAAAATTTGAGATTTAAGGATTATGATGACGTTAGAGTTCATCTATACAAATGGGGTTTCATGTCTTATTACACCAACTGGACAGCTCATGGGGGAGCCATTTAATGAGCCTCCGCATCAGCCGTTTGATAATTGTGATTGGTATGAGCATGCTGAGTACAGTTCAAATATAAACCCATATGCTCGAATGATATTTGATGCAGTGGGACTAAGTTCCCATCAGAATTTCACTGAAGTGGATGAAGAACCTAATGAAGGTTTTAGACAGTTTTCTGATTTACTGTACTCCACTAGTACACCTCTTTGGGATGGATGTGATAAGTATTCTAAGCTGTCTGCTGCAGTTCATTTGTTAAACCTTAAAGCAGAATATCACATACCAAGAGGGTGTTATGATGGTATCGTGGCCTTGATGAAAGAAACACAGCCAAGTGACAGCAAGATGCCATTCAATTGGTATGAGACGAAGAAATTAGTTTCACAACTAGGTCTTGCTCATCTTAAAATTGATGCTTGTGTTAACGACTGCATGTTGCTTTGGAATAATGATGAAGATGGTTCAGAATGCAAGTTTTGTGGTGAATCTCGGTTTAAGCCGAGAAAAGCTGGGTGGGGTAAGGATAGAGCAAGAAAGACTATACACTATTTACCACTAACTCCTCGCCTTCAGTGACTATATGCTTCACTTTCAACTGCAGAGCACATGAGGTGGCACAGTGGGCATCGATCCAACCCAAATATTTTAAAACATCCTTCAGATGAGGAAGCATGGAAACATTTTGATTCCACGTACCCGTGGTTTGCGGCGGATACCCGAAATGTTCGCCTTGGAGTTTGTTCTGATGGCTTTGTGCCTTTTGGAAACTCTGGTAAACAATACTCATGTTGGCCTGTCATTGTTACTCCATATAATTTGCCTTCGTAGATGTGTATGAAGAAACCATATATGTTTTTGACTGCATTGATACCTGGCCCTCGAAGTCCACGTCAGAATATTGATGTGTATTTACAACCTTTTATTCATAAATTGAAGCAGCTATGGGAGGATGGGGTCGAAACATAGGATGTTTCACTTAAACAAAATTTTCAGCTCCGAGCATCGGTTTTGTGGACCATAAATGACTTCCCGACTTATAGGATGTTGTCAGGATGGATGACTCATGGGAGGTTATCTTGCCCTATTTGCATGGATGCTAGTAATGCCTTCCAACTTGAGCACGGGAGGAAGACTTCATTCTTTGATTGTCATCAGCAATTTCTCGAGTTGGATCACCCATATAGAAGAAACAGAGTTGCCATTAAGAAAGGAAAAGTCGAGAAATCCTTGTCTCCTGAGCGTCTACCGCCTGAAATAATATTTGAACGTATTTCACATTTGTCTTCTGTAGTTCACAATGGCCAGGTTGTAACCATACCAGGTTATGGCAGAACTCATAATTGGACAAAACGAAGTATTTTCTGGGAGTTGCCATATTGGAAGAGTAATTTAATACGCCATAATTTGGATGTTATGCATATAGAGAAGAACGTGTTTGACAATATATGGAATACAGTGATGGATGTGACCAATAAAACTAAGGATAACATGACAGCTCGTAAGGACCTTGAAATTCTGTGCAGTCGATCAGAGCTAAATTTAATTCCTCAAGGCGATAGCCGAGCATTTAAACCCAAAGCCACTTTTGCACTAAACAGACATCAGAGATCTGATGTGTTGAATTGGGTTAAAACACTTAGACTCCCAGACAACTATGCATTGAACCTTGGGAGGTGTATTGACAGTAATGTAAGTCAGATGTCTGGTATGAAAAGCCATGATTGTCATGTAATGATGCAGAGGCTCCTCCCAATTGCTCTTGAAAATATTTGGAAACCGTTGACCGAGTTAAGCCAATGTTTCCGAGATTTATGCTCTCTAAAGTTAGATGTGAATCACATGGTCGATTTGGAAGCCAATATTCCTGTCATACTTTGTAAGCTGGAAAGAATTTTTCCACCGGCTTTTTTTGATTAAATGGAATATTTGCCGGTTCACCTACCTTACGAAGCAAAGGTTGGAGGCCCCGTTCAATATAGGTGGATGTACAAATTTAAGCGTTGTATACATGACCTCAAAATGAAAGTATCAAATAAGGCTCATGTTGAAGGTTCAATTTGTGAAGCATATCTAATTGAGGAGACCTCTACATTTTGCTCTCACTACTTTGAATCCTATATTTCACATATGGCAACTAGAGTACCTCGTAATAATGATGGCGGACAAGGACCATATGATGAATCGGTGTGGTCTATCTTTAGATACCTAGGTCGTCCGTATGGTGTATCAAGATTTCGATATCTTGATGACAATGAATTGAGGGTCGCTACTGCATATGTGTTACTAAATTGTAAGAAGGTGAAGCCGTACCTCGAGTAAGTGAAATAACACCTATTTTCTTTATAAACTCTATTAAGTAATAATACTTTTCTTCTTTTATACTAAACTCATCAAGTTTATGCTCCATCAACATCTTTCTATATCTTGTAGTTTGTTTGCTGATGAAATGCGTATGCATGAACCTAATATACAGATGTCAGACTTGGATGTCTACATTGAGAATAACTTTGAGACATGGCTTAGAAACTATGTAAGTTATCTACACTTAAATTTTACCCGTATTTTACTTTTGAAGGGTAACATATATTCATAGTATCACCATGTGTAACTAGGTGAATGATGTGCGTAACACTATCACGGACCGCTTCCTGTGGGATGTTGTATGCGGGCCATCCCGTCATGTTAAGAGTTGGTCTGTTTACTTCATAAATGGGTACAAGTTCCACATTAGTAAATGGGGTCGCGACAAAGCAACATTTAACAGTGGAGTATGTATAAGGACTTCAGGATCAAGTGAGGTTGAATGTGATTTTTATGGGGTGTTAGAAGAAATCATTCAACTTGAAATATCCTGGCTGGCCACACAAAAATGTTGTATTGTTTCGGTGTGCTTGGTTTGACCTTACTCCATATCGTGGCACTCGGGTTCATAAACAATATGGTATAGTTGAGGTTCGTGAGGGGCGTCGATATGGGAAATTTGACCCGTTTATTCTTGCATCCCAAGCTGATCAAGTTTACTACACCCCGTATCCAACAAAGTCACGTGAAAAAATGGGTTGGTTAGCGGTTTTGAAAATAAAACCTAGACGCATCGTTCATAATAATGTAAATAATGTCGAAGATGCATTTCAGGAAGAATTATTGCCCGGTGTGAACAGGTCTCCCATAATTATGGATGACCCAATCGACAATTTAGCTGAAACAGGAGTATAGGAAGTTGTAGAGGATGACATGGCAATCAGGGAAGAAACTTTGCAACATGACGATGAATATGACAATGAGGAGTCCCTTGAAGAAAGTGATGAAGAAGATGAATTTGAATCTGGGGATACTGATAGTGGCGAATCAAAGACAGAAACTGATGACGATGTAGTCCATTGACAATAATGTAAACGTGCAATTACTTATAAAATGTAATGTGACCGTGGAGTAACTTTTAATATGTAAATACTAAGTCGAACTTCAAAGTGGTGGGTGCAATATCACATAGCCTTCTTAGTTTTTTAAATGGTGTATGTTAGTTTTGTAAATTGTTGTATGGGTTTTTAAAATAATGCAGATGCCACTTAAAGGAGATGCGACGTATACACGTCGGCCAGGGAAAGGCCTATTTTAGCAGATGAAAGAAGTATTAGCAGAACCAATCGCTAGACATGAAAGGGCAGGCCAATCGTATTCTAGTCATTCAGATTCACAGCCATCGACAGAACAAACAACTGTTCCACAGCCTCACCCTCGCACAGGTGATATTCGTATTGCTCTAGTTGGCCGTAGTGCTAGTCGATCTACTCCAGCCCCTGTAGTTTCACTCGATGGTGGAAATTCCAATGGTCAGTTAGCGGTATCCCAAACCCCGATTCAGGCGCGTTTACGGATAAGACCTCACGGAAACACGTAAGTAATGCACCATTTTGAACCCTAATAGTTTATTTAACATCAAGTATGTGAAGTCCCAGTAAAAAGACAGTAATTTATTGTGTTGAAACATGCACTTCATGTAGCTTCCTTCCATCAAGAGCAACATGGTTGGTGACTAGATGCTTTACCACACACTTCAAGGGACATCATGACTGGACGAGTGCAAGCCCAGCAGATATTCAAGCGTGGTGGCGCGTATTTGTGGTTTGCACTTTATTATGACTATTTAGACTTTATCAACTATGTTGCGAACTATGCGACACTATATATTTTTTTTTAACGTGCAGAGATTATGTAAGTGGGATCCAGCTCACCATAATGAGGTCTATCGCGTTTGGCATATGATGGCGGCTAATCATTACCGATCAATGCTGGGTGACATCCACCGAGAGAAAAATCCGAAAAAACAGCGAGCAAGGGCATCTTTTATGACCGACGCACAATATGCAGAAATGGAGGAATGGTGGGCTACAATCGAGTTTAACGAGCAATCGGCAAGGGGTAAGACAATGCGAGCTTCATCATCGCAGTCATCTAACTCCACAGGTGCATGCAGTGCTACTTATGCAGGAGGTTCAGTTTCAATTACTGAACACCGAGAACGAATGGTAAAATTATCATTTTTTTTACACAAAATTCAACTTACTTACGTTGTAATAAAATTAATGTTAGTACGTTTCCAATGTAGCGTGAGAAAGATCCGGAGAAGAGGGACCCTGGCTTGTTCAAGGTGATGCAGCAAACTCATAAGAAAAAGAGCGGGGAATACGTTAACAGGCGGAGTGAAGAAGTTGCGGTAATTATTTGACTCATAATTACAGCCAATATTTCTGATCTTGTTACTAATAAATTATCTTTACTTTTTATGAAGGCAATAATAACTGCTGAAATTGAGGAAGCAACACAGGAAATGGATGATGAAGGTGGCGCACCTGACATAGATGAGGTTGCGATCATGAGTGCAGCTGCGGAGGGCAGGAAGAAAGGCGTGTATTTGGCCTTGGATCAGAACAACATGTTGTGCCTGGACGACGACGACAAGGGCTTACTCATGCAGCACATGTTGATGTCACACAAACTCCGGAGTTCACTGAACAAGTACAGCGAGTCGTAGCGGAGCAAACTGTATAACAAGCATCACATTATGAGCAGAAGCTAGAGCGTCTAAAGAGGAGACAACGAGCTGAGCTCGAGTACATATGTAAGCCAATTGGCATTCCCCTGCCCGCGCCTCCTGCAGATGATGATGATGCTTCGGGATCGGATTAAGAATAGATCAGGTATATCATGCCACTATGTGTGTTTATTAACAAATAAATACTTAGTTGGAGAATGAAACCATGTAATTTCTAGTATAAATGTTTTTATGCGGATTTATAAGTACATTTATATCATGACTTAGTAATTTGAATTGTGTAGGTTTTTATGTCGTTATATATATATATTTATGTAATTTCAGTAAAAAATTTGACTACATACCATATAATTAACTGGAATATAACAGGTTAACGTTTAAACTAAACATTTAATTAGAATGAATAGTACAGGGATGAATAATATAAATGAAAAAAAATTCCAACGGCCAAAGCTGTTGGAAACTTTTAATATGGCCAAATTTCCAACTGCCTGGGCAGTTGGAGATTTTCCAACTACCTAAGCAGTTGGAAAAAGGAAAAATTTCCAACTGCCCAAGCAGTTGGAGATGGGCTGTTGGAACACCAAAAAAATAAAATTATAATTACAGCCGTTGGAAATTCTCCAACTGCTTATTTTCCAACGGCTGACAGTTGGAAATTTCAACTGCTAAGATCTGGGCCGTTGGAAGTAAAACTTCCAACGAATAGATTTCCAACTGCCAAAGTTCCAACGGCCCTAAAATTTCCAACTGCCGGCCATTGGAAATGGCAGTTGGAAATAGGCATATTTTTAGTGGTGTCTGTAGATTAGTTTTGGTTATTTTTCGTTTCCGTTTCATTGTTTTTTTTCGGATTTTCTTGTTTTCATGTTTGATAATGATAATGGGTTGAAGATTTTGCTTGTTGTGCCAGATTGAAAGCCATTTCCATGCATTTGAAGGAAGTAAATTTTTGGATTTGAGGTAAATTGGTTTAATACGTATTTTTTCAGTTTTTGAATTTTTTTTTTCTGAAAAATAATTAAAATCCGGATTATGTAATGTTAATTTGGTTTGAAATATGTGAAATGTATGTGATTTGTAGTTGTTAATGGTTGGATGTGAAGTATTGAGCTTACCCATTACAATTTTGAATTTTTGTCCATTTTGTTACTTTTTTTTCTTATTTTTGGGATTAATTTGAAAATAGGAAATAATTAGTTTTAAGTCAATTATTTAATTAGGTAGTATATTTATGTGTGAAATTAGTACATTGTTAATTTAACTAACAATGTTTAATTGGATTTATTGTTACAATGTTTTATGTTTTGGAATTAATATAAAGGTACAAATTATTTATATTTAAATAAGTTTGTTTGATTAAGTTTGACCTTGAATATAATATATGTCAATCATAATAATAATAATAATAATAATAATAATAATAATAATAATAATAATAATAATAATAAACCCAAGAATAGTAGTAATAATTATAATAATTATAATAATATTTATAATAGTAGTAGTAGTAATAGTACATGTAGTAGTAGTAGTAAAAATAATAATACTAATAATAACAATAATAATAATAATAATAATAATAATAATAAGAGTAGTATTAGTAAGAATAATAATAATTAAAATAATATAAATAAAAAAAATTCCAACGGCTGAGGCCATTGGACACTTTAAATATGGCCGTATTTCCAACTGCCTAGGCAATTGGAAATCTGGCAAAATTTTCCAACTGCCCAGATAGTTGGAGATTTTTCCAACTGCTTGACTGCTTGGGCAGTTGGAAAAATCTCTAACTGCCTAGGAAGTTGGAAGCCGTCGGAACACAACAAAAAAAAAAAAAAATTAATTACGACTGTTGAAAATTTTTAATTGCTTATTTTCTAACTGCTGACAGTTGGAAGTTCCAACGGCTAAGATCTGGGCCGTTGGAAGTAAAACTTCCAATGAAAGGATTTCCAGCTGTCGAAGTTCCAACGGCCAGCCATTGGAAACTTAAAATTTTCAACTGCTAGCCATTGAAAATGACAGTTGGAAAAAGGTAATTTTTTAATAGTGAGATTCGAATTTGATTTCATGAATTAATATATTATGTTGAAGTTAAATTAAGCTAGCTATTTTTATGACTTTTGAGAGAAAAGAAAAGAAGCAACCCAAATACACTACAAGATGGATGTGAAAAATCAAGCCACGAATCACTTGTTAATTGGTAGATATTTCATTTTTTGGCAACTAACTAAAGACCAAAATATCAGTCACCAGGAAAATTCACTAACGTCTTGACAACCAAGTCATAACCAACATCAGTTTCCACTTGATTATTAAAAGTATATCAGCTATCAATTTTTTTCATTTGATGATCGATTTTCTGATGATTGAAAAGAAGAGAAGCTAATTTATTCTTTGGGAACATATTTGATTATGTTTGTCCTTTTAAAGAAAAGAAGTAATATCAAGATAAATTGGGAAAGGCTAAATTAGCTTCATGCTTGTTTTTCATGTTCATGTCTTGCAGGTTTTTTTTTTCTTCGCATCTTCGAAAAAATCTTAGTAAATAGTAACTCATGCCTGAATGGTCAAAGCTTTGGTACAGAATCATTTTTTTTTTCTTAAAAAAGAAAACAAAGAAAGTGCTGGAAAAACGATCGACTGTTCACCAACTTG
The DNA here is from genome assembly GCA_039654915.1 of Aquilaria yunnanensis. Taxonomy (NCBI): domain Eukaryota; kingdom Viridiplantae; phylum Streptophyta; class Magnoliopsida; order Malvales; family Thymelaeaceae; genus Aquilaria; species Aquilaria yunnanensis. The sequence goes on along the minus strand of CM077597.1, from coordinate 4,319,948 downwards.
CCCGTATATGGGCTCCAACACATCCCTTGAAGGGTTCTAAAAAGGAAAAGAACAAGAAACAGAGAAGCGACAGAAAGAAAAAGATCAATAAAATGGGGAAATGATAAATAATTAACATGAGAAGCAGTCATGATCATGTTCACCCCTGCGGATCACGAAAGGGTAATATATTTTTGTATAGAAATGAAGAAATAAAAAAATGTTTCTGCTTGGCTAGACTAAGCTCTCTCTCTCTCTCTCTCTCTCTCTCTCTCATATTTATAAAGTCTGTTTGTTGGTCTTGCAGTGTCATTTTTTCCAGCAGTTTGAAATTGAAAGTGAGATACATATGTCAAACCACAAAGAAGAAAAGGAAAAAGAAATGGACTAAATTGTAGTTCTCTAAAATCCATGAGGGCGCTTGCGGCATTCATTACCCATTCGGCCATTCCCACCTCCCACCCCCCAGCGAAGGTCCCAAGAACCGAGTTGCTGCTTAACTACAAAAAAGAGCACTCCCCCGGGGGCCGTTGAAGAATCAAAACTATATTTGTGATGTATTTTTTAATGTGATTAAATGCCGATTAATGCAAGAAACAAATCGTGTAAATTGAATGTCTATCAAAAGAGCACTAAGACTTTAAAAAATTGTAATTACTCCACAATGAATCTATGTACATACATATAAATGAGAAACTCACCAATTTTTCAAGACTAATTCCTGTAGTATTACCTTCATAATATATTTGTAGCATTAATTTCAGAATCTATTTATGATAATCAATACTTAGGTCATTATATAGCTCTCACTTCAAAATTTACTCATTCCAAAAATTTGCTTATTTTACTATTAATTACATAGTGTATTTGTATTGTTTAATAACTTAGACCTTTATACAATTATGACTCTAAATTTTAGAGTTTGAATTGTAATTCTTGGTGGACTCTTTGTGTCATAGTAGAGAATCCTTAAAATTCTATTTTTCATACATTTTAGTAATTGAATTTAAATTCCTATCCTCTTAGTATAATAAAACACCATTAGGTTTTGTTTCCTTCTTAATGACTTATTAATATTATTGTCCCTTAATCAATTGTTTTAAATAGATTATATCTCTTTGTAGCCATTTAGTAGCTTTAATTACAATTTTGTTTGATTTCAATAGTATTAATATTGTCCATCTAATTTCAATAGTATTAATATTGTCCATCTAACTTCCCCAATAATACTTCATTTAGCATTAAGTTTATAGTACATTTGTAGTATTAATTTCAGAATTCATTTGTAATAATTAATACTTGAAGTCCCTATATAGCCCACACTTCAAAATTAACTCATTCATCATGACTACTTCTTTTACCATTAATTAATCAATTGTTTTAAATAGACTCCATCTCTTTATAGCTATTTAGTAGCTTTAATTTCCATTTGTATGCTCTTATTACAATTTGATTTGTTTTCAATGGTATTAATATTGTCCATCCAACTTTCCCAAGAATACTTCCCTTAGCATTAACTTCATAGTATATTTGTAGCATTAATTTCATTATTCATTTGTAATAATTAATACTTAAACTCCCTATATAGGTCATCGCACTTGTTTTCAATACATAGGTCATCAATACATAGGGCTATATACTCCCTATATAGCCCTCCTTCCTATATATAGGTCATCGCACTTGCTTTCAATACACACTCAATATTATCATTCCTTTATTTCATTTCTTCCAGTTGTCTCTTGTTACCTTTCTTCATTTCTTCACTAATTTATATTTTTAGACTTTCATCAATGCAAAAAATGAGGTAGTTATTTAAAAATATCGATAAATTTTCTTAATATTTTTATTTCTGTCTTTGAATTCCTACAATAAATGATATGTTCTATTATGACTTTTTTCTTATTTTTATAGTCTCCCGACGAAGTATGTTACATTGAATGAATTATTTCTGAGATGATTGACTAGACTATTCAAGTAAGGATGTGTTGTTTAAGAGATATTTTTAATTTTTGAAAAGGTGACTAATTTATCATAACCAATTTTGTGCTTGTGAATGATAAGGTATTTTTCTTTTTCTCTATTCTACTGAATTTTGCAAGTTTTTCTTGTTTCCCTACTATAAATATATGTTCATGTTCTCTTATTGGCTACTATGTCTTTTGTTTACACATGAAGGGTGTGACAATTCATGGGTTTATAAAAAATTTATTCGTATACAAGTTTAAAAAAAAAGCTTTGTGAAGGAAGTATGTATATCTTCAAAAATTTCATAGTTCTTCCAAAGAAGAAGATCTATCATATCATAGAAACACACCCATTTATGATTCATCTTACTCATAATACACAAATTTATGATGTGAACCATGAGCCTCATGATTTTTCCATGCACAAAATTAAGTTTGTTGCTTTTAATCAACTTAGCACACGCATTGACCAAGAAGAATTTCATACATGTTTCTCTAAAAGTTTTAAAAAATATAATCAGATTCTGCATGTACTATCTATATATCATAATTACCATTTTTTTTTTTGCATGCCAGATGTTGTGGGAGTTGTTGTAGAGGTTAATTCCCCAATGCTACTTCTTTTAGCATTAACTTCATTGTACAATTGTAACATTAATTTTAGAATTCATTTGCAAAAATTAATACTTATATTCTTATATAGCCCTCATTACAAAATTCACTCATTTTACCAGTAATTGCAAAGTGTGTTTGTATTATTTAATAACTTAGGCACTAATATAGTCATGGGTTTAGGGTGTATGGATTATTGTTTTAGGTCACCCTCTTTTTTATTTTTTTTATTTGAAATCTTTCTCCATATTTGTTTTATTGTTCTTTAATATTGTTTTTGTGGTATTCTTTGGGACTTTTTTAAAGGCTATAAAAAATGACAACAACAAGCTTCAAAACATTAATTAACAATATAAGTCAAGCTTATAATTTTTCCAATGGTTAATTTTTCTAATAGTTTTAATTACTTTTTAACCTAATCTTATGAACCTATTCTTACCTAAAGTTGTTTTAAATATAAATTTCTTAAAATAGATATATTTTTATAAGTAAAAATATATAAATTAATTAGCTTGTGCATCGCACGGGCCAAAAAAACTAGTTGCCTATATAGGGCCGGTACTTATTGTGAAGGTTTTTATTTTACATGTTTCTCCATTAAGAGAGCTAGATTATACGCTAGTAATTGAAATAATTAAGATAGATGGCCTTTTGCATAACTATTTGTTGCGTCATTCGTTTGAGAGTGAATGTTAGCAAGAAACCCATAATTTTATTAGTTTATTTATTTTAAACCCATAAGTATTAAAATTTTTTCAAATTTGAAATAATTATAAGAATCATTCCTTGACCCACTTAAGTGAATCAAGAAATAAAACTTGACAAGTAAAGAAAGAGATTCAAACAATCTAATTTGAAATTCATTCATTGTTCATAGTTTCATTATAAGAGAATGAGGTTTATGAAGCAACCGTAGAAATGGTGGCTATTTCACCTTTTAGGTGACTGAAAAGGTTGGTTGCTGAATGGTGGCCAAAACCCTAGTGGCCAAAGTATAGCCACCAAAAGGCTACCGAATGACGCAACTAAAATATTCGATCAAAAAACGGTGGCTATGGCGACCAAATAAAGTGGTCGCTATGGTGATTGGAAATTACGGTCACTATGACGACCAAATAAGACAATCACTCTTTTTTTTTTTATTAGTTTCATGTGTGTGAATTGTGATTCATATATTATCTAATTTTACTATTAATATAGATAATATATATAAATTAAAAAAATAAAATAAAAGATCCAAATAAAGAATATAAACATTTATTAATTCAAACATCCATAATATAATCCAAATAGAGAATATTATCTAATTTTACTATTAATATAGATAATATATATAAATTAAAAAAATAAAATAAAAGATCCAAATAAAGAATATAAACATTTATTAATTCAAACATCCATAATATAATCCAAATAGAGAATATTATCTAATTTTACTATTAATATAGATAATATATATAAATTAAAAAATAAAATAAAAGATCCAAATAAAGAATATAAAAATTTATTAATTCAAACATCCATAATATAATCCAAATAGAGAATATAAGTAGTAATTAATTAAAACTTCCATAATATAAATAAAATTACCAAATTACATAAATATTTAAAATTATTTAATACTAGTGTTTTTCCCAGCTAATCCATACTAAACGAATCATATTGCTAATGCTGCTGCTGCTCCTTTTCCTCCTCCTCCTCAACCCTCGCTTGAGATGATGCTACTATGTGCAGGTTGGATGATGCATCCGAAAATGCTAACTCCTAGCAACACTGGTTGTCATATATATTTCACACTTTAGCAAGAACAACATGCAATTTTCTAGTGCCATGAGCAAACAAATAGCAGGCCCCCCCCCCAAAGAGCATAAAATTTAGGTATGAAGTTCCTACTGAAAATGAAAATGAAAAAAAATGAAAAATTTTGAGAACAAACTTATTAATTCATTAGCAATTCCAACCGAATTTGGAGAAGCAAACAGTAGCTGGCAATATCCTGAATTCCTTAGCAATTCCAATCAAATTTGAAGAAGAAAACATGAGCTCGCAATATCCCTTCAACAATAGAAGCAGTAAATGAAGAATTTTGGAAGATGAGACTTTGTGTTTCTGCTGAGATGTGGGAGGGGTGTAGCTTTGAACAAAATTCAAATTTTTTTAAGTCTCCCTTCATATGGCCACTGTCTTTGCCACTAGGAAAACTGGGGCCCACTTTGAGTTTTTTCTTCACCCTTCAAATAAATAAACGGATATTAAATATATTGAAATGGCAGAGCGACTGTAATAGCCACTACTAGCCACCAAAATAAAGGGATTCACAAAATGCGTTCGCCCTTACAATAGTCAATAGTGACTGTTTGGCCACCAAACTTAGCGTTCAGCTTTTCAGTCTCCCAAATAATGGCTGTGGTGACTAGAATAACGACCACAAGGGTGACCAAAATTACAGCCGCCATCTTCGATTGCTGTAACCTAATTCTGTTGTATTGTTTGTCTCTTTAATGTGTGTATGATAGGATTACCACCAATTCATAATGGCAGGTTTTTTATCGTATCAATTATATACAAATTAAAATTCAATCACTCAAATATATAAAAAATAAAAAATCTGAGCGTTCTCTACTAAAAATATAGAGCTGCCTAAAAGATTATTATTCTAGCACTCAATTTCCAAGAAATGGGTCTATGAGCACAAAAGTTTTAAACATTACATATGAGACTCAAATTAATGCTTCTCTAGAGGAATGAGTAAGTTTCTCATACATACTTACTTACATGCACACACACACACATATAACTGTGTAGCTATAAATTTTAAAATTTATGGAATCAAATTACAAACTTTACAAAAAAAAAAAAAAATACTGCAAATGTAGTTTTACCAAACTCAGTGGGGGCAATTCCCCTATTTGTGGCTCCGGCACCATATCTCCGCCGCTATATCTATATATAGAGAGAGAGATGATGTACTTAGCTATGTGATAAATGCACTTATAGTTATCATGTTTAAATCTAAGATATGTCCGACGCAAAATGAATGAATTAAATGTTAAGGACTGATAATTGTATTTCATCACATGGCTAGGCTAACTACATAATTTCCATTCATGTACATATTATTTTTCATCTTTTGCAATAATAAAGGCTAATGTAACCACGAGTACAAATTAATATAGTTCTCTACAAAACTGATTCATATATAACTCAATTTTGAAAACTTGATTATTATGCAAGGGATAATTGGTGCTCCACTAAATAGACAAATAAATAATGATAACTTGTGTGAGCAGACAAAAATTATGTGCTATATTACCCATACAGCGTTGATCAACAGATCGTTTGCGACTCCCAGAGCGCTACAAATAAAATCTCAACCATTCTTTAGGTGGACACTTAAGTGACCGAGTCCGTGAACTGTTGCGACGATAATTATGAGCAAAAAAATGGAAAAGGAAAAAAAATGAAAAGAGGGTCAATGTGAGTTCCTTTGATGGGACATTTTAAGCATTTTTCTTACCCATCGAGTCATCGACTAAGGTAAATTACATTTACATGTTGATGTCCGGTTAAAATTACTAATTTTTTATAATTTTTGTTTCTATTAACTGTAAACCATACGGTATCTACTAATAAAATATAAACGCTGAACTCTACAGAGATAATAGGTTCAATTCATATTGTTCATAGCGTTCCTGCGATATCGTATTACACAGAAAACCTGTAGAAAATATATGGATATACTAGGCATTTGAACTTACAAACTGATAGAAAAAAAAAACCCTAAAAATAAAGGACTTGTAACGTAATGCTTAGACTAATAAAACTAACTCTTGATTCACTATAAGAGAGTAGATCGCCGGACTCCATTTAGTGAAACTCTTTACTGCTGTTTTTTTCAGTTTGCAACTCCTCTGCCTTGTCTGCCGGGAAGAAGAATAATGGATCTGAAAAAAACAAAGAGAAAATTTTATTGGTGAAGTTGATTATTTGAAGAAATAACATAAAAATTTAGAAGGGATGACAAAATCTAGTTAAAAAATCAGCCGAGTTCGGCTAACTAGGTCAATGTTGAAGAGACTTTTTGAGAGAGGTAGAGAAGGGTAAAATTACTAAATTTATTCTTCCTAGTTTTCAATGTTATATTCCCCCAATTTGAACCATCATTACTCAATTTACAGCAAAATAAAAATATTTAAAATAGAGAATATGTAATAATAATGAATTTTAATTTAACTACTTTTTTTGAACGTCAAAATAAAAAATTTATCATAAATAGAAGAATACTAATTCCCAATCCCATAAAGATTCTTGAACAATTCGCCTCAACAAACTCCCATAATACTTAATTTAAACTACTTAGTAATTTTTTGTCAATAAATTTATACTATCCAATCAACATTTAAATTATTTTTCGTTATTTAAATATAAAAAATTTTCTTTTCCTAGTTGACTAATCATATTAAAAGAGCAAGGGGGTAATTATACATTTTAAAACTACAGGGGGAATTGTGGGTTTGAAAGAAAAAGCTTGAGGATTGTGTAACTTACCCTATTTAAGCATGACAGTACATGGAGCAAATAGTAAAGAATTCAGAATCTTATAAAAGGTTGGGCATGAGACAAGAATAGCCCTAAAAGCGGAGGTATATTGGATGTGGATAGGCACCTGGTCCTTTGGTTGGAAGAATCTCCCCAAGTTGATTTGCCCTTTACCCTCCATTGTCAATCCAATCACATCGCTAAAGAATTCCAATTTCTCAAATTAGGATCCAATTTAAAGTGTGGTAAACTACTTCTAGGTCATTTTTTTCAAAGATTTTACCGGTCTTTAGAAGTTGGTTAAAATTTTAATCTCTCATCTCTTTGCTTAGAGTTCAAATCTTTTTCTCTCGTTAAAGACGAAGTGGGCCAATTACTACAAATTATGATTTAAAGTCCTTCAACTTTTAAAAAACAAACAGATTTCTCCCAATTTTCCTAAAGCAAGAAAAACAGACAGTTGTTGTATTGTGTGATCAAGACTCAAGAGTGTAAGAAAAGCCCCCTTTTTTTATTAAAAAAACTGTAAATATTTAAAAGAAAAATTAACAAAATGTTACTATGTGAGAGTCTGAAGATGATGCTCGGTTGCTGACGCTTTCTGAAGTGTCGGGGAGTGTACTGCCCGACCGGCTCGAACCCCAATTCCGATTCACCACATAGACATGCTAGTGGCTCCGTTTTCATCGACAAAACTCCGGTCATCTCTTCCCCGACGGGAAACAAAGACGCCGGTTATGACGTCAGCGCAGGCGCAAGAGCCTGTGCCTGTGCGAACGATAAGACAGACGAAAAAGAAATAAAAATCCATCTGGTGCGCACATCATTGCTAGTGGAAAGGTGACAATTTATTTTTTAAAAATTCTAATACAACATATATAAATGTCTAATTAATTTTTCGACATTGTAATGCTTGTCTTGTTTGACTCACTGTTGTTCACGATAGCACGAAGGCAAACGGCATGAATAAATTAAAGAAAACAAAACCAATCATTTACGGAAAAAAAAAACATTTCAATAAATTAAAGAGAAAATTCGAGAATTTATTAGTATTTTTTAGTGGGAAATACATGGAACAGTTTGAACGTCTCTTTTAAGCCGTCATGTTCTGGGTTGATTCTTCTTGCAGGAGATGATGGGAGATAGGGTTCGGAATGAGGATGAGCTGAGGCTGTCTTTGGGTTCCAATTTGTTCTTGCGTTTGGTTCAGATGCCATGGCAGTTGTTCTGCTGGTGAGTTTTTAGCGGGAAACTTCCACCTGCAATCATGTCTCTTTAAGAGAAGGTGAAAGATTAGAACTTTTTCACTTTTGATTTTTGGGTTTTGATTTGATATTTTGGTCTGTTTGTTTGCCGGGGAAGTTAAGAAATGGAAGCAGAGAAACCAAGTTTTATGGGAGGTGGTTGAGTTGTTCTCGGTGAACTGGTGCTCTCTGAGTGCTGGCTGTATTAAAATCAACTTCAGTTCTGAAATCGAACGGATAAGTCCAAAATTCAATTTGATTTGTAATATTTTTTTTTGTTGATTTCAACTGAGTTTTGAAATGTTTACTTGCTATTTATCTCTATCCGAACTATGACTATCTTTTGCTTTCAGCTCTTTACCACCTGAAAATATTTCCTACTTTTCCATATGTTCTATAGACCACGTACTAAAGATGGTGCAGCGAGAGCTAAGATATTTCCCATACCTCTTCACAAGTCCTGCTCATAGTTAAGCTTTTGCTCTCTTTCTCTTAGAAGTTCTCGGAGGTCAGGAGATGTTTCTGGGAAAAATCTCGTGGTAGTTTTGGTAGCAGTGAAAAGAAAGACATGCTTTGGAGAATGAGTCTGACATGGGCAACTAAGATGCTAGGGAGCAGTAACTCCAACAGTGGTGTTATTGCAGGATCTTCACCTTCATATGATGAATCTAGTAAGTGAAAGCACCAGATTCAGAAAATATTTAGCTGAGTTGATTTGAATGAAAGCTCTAGTTTTGGGTCAAATTATATTATGTGGGAACTGGTACCATTTGGTGGAAGTTAAGCTATGTATGAAGATATGAATCACCACGTCATCTTGGACAAACAAAGTGTAAGAACTGCTCTCTGAGTGTCAAGAATGCCAGAAAAGTTGTTCTGAGGAAGAGGAATAGCTGCAGCTTAAGTTTTTCAGAGGAAGAAGAATCGCTGCAGCCTAACAGATGAGGGAGACACAAAGCTGGCATGTCTTGGGCACGGCTAGGTGAAATAATAATGGAGAGTGGAATGAATTCATGAATACATGAAGGGGAAAGAAGACAACCATATTTCTGGTTTTGAAAACAATCAGGATTAGTGAAGGCAGATAAAATGATTAGTTTCTTGGATTACCAGGACATATGTTCATTGAAGCTGTTCCAAAAACCTGAAGGCAGTGCAGCAGGTTACTGAACAACAACCGTTGGTAAAATTAGACTGTGTTGCTGTTTAAAACAAGCACTTGAGTTTATTAAAGTTGCTTGATGCTGCACATATGCTAATTCAATTATATTTGGCCTCAAGAATCAAAATAAAATGGCTGTTTTGATTCTTGTTTCATTTTGTCATAGTATCATATCTTTTTCGCCACTAAAAAGATGCTGATTTGAAACTTTTACTTAGTGCAGCCTGTAACTTTCCAACTATCAGATATATACACAGGGTTTATGCGAAGTCTGCCCCCAATACCAGTTTAGGAAGCATGAACTCTTCACCTGCCCAGTTTGTCACGCCAAGAAATATGGCGATATATGATCCTATGCTCCAGATTAATGGCATGTGGGCAGAAACTTTTAAAAGTAATATCAATCCAAATGCAGCTGCATCAATGATTATGGGAATGGATAACAAGCTAGATAACAAGGTACATTTAAACCATATCTGCATTGGTTTGATTAGCATATAATTCTTCTGACTTTCAGTCATCATGTTCTTTCTGTTTTTCGTTTAAATCTTGTAGTCAGAGGATACTTCACAAGAAACACTTGCACCTTCCAACAAGTATGAGCAAGAGGCAACTAAACCTACTGATAAGGTAGTTCTGATTCTTTGCTGCTTCCAGATTCATTTTCTTGTGCGAGTAGTTGTGGAAATTAGGAGCCTGAGTATTGCTAGATTATGATGTTTCCATAAGGTCTGTAACGTTTGAATGTATCATCCATGTGGTGTGGCCTGATATTGAATTCTAGATCTTTTAGGGCTGTCTTTCCTTAAAATGTTAAATCTTGTTTCATGCAGCTTAACATCTAATATTAACAGGTACAACGACGTCTTGCTCAAAACCGTGAGGCTGCCCGTAAAAGCCGTCTGCGGAAAAAGGTAAGGAGCTGGGATATGTTTTTAATTGAATGGAATACTTTAGAAAAGAAAAATGATACCTATTCTGGCGTTTTTCAGGCATATGTTCAACAACTAGAATCTAGTCGTCTAAAATTGATGCAGCTGGAACAGGAGCTTGAAAGAGCTAGGCAACAGGTGTGACAGGCTAGTTTTTTAACGCATCTTAGCTGTCTTTTCTTCTCCTTAGGTGATACAAATTTTCAGAACAACTAAGCATCAAATGCTTCTGTAGGGACTGTATGTGGGTGGCGGATTGGAATGTGGTCAGTTTGGGGTCTCTGGACCTGTAAATCCAGGTAGTTTTATTTTCCGAAGATTTCAGAAGCCATTGTCATGGTTTGATTGAAATCTGACAGTACTACATCGCTCTGCCCTGGGGTATCATTCTAACTGGCTTCTTTCTTGGGTCACTTCAAAAGAAATCTCATGGCAAGTGTCCTGCAGGGATTGCTACATTCGAGATGGAGTACGGTCATTGGGTTGAAGAACAAAATAGACAAATTAGCGAGCTGAGGCTTGCTTTGAACTCACATACAAGGGATGTAGAGCTTCAGATACTTGTAGATGGTGGCATGGCCCACTATTATGAACTTTTCCGCATGAAATCAAATGCTGCTAAAGCTGATGTTTTCTATGTTATGTCTGGAATGTGGAGAACATCTTCTGAGCGTTTTTTCTTGTGGATTGGAGGTTTCCGCCCTTCAGAGCTGCTCAAGGTGATCAAAGGTCTAATTCATTGAAGAGTATAACTCTGTATGAGCAAACATGAACTACACTATAGGATTTTGATATGTTTCTTTATCATTCACATGGCTAAAGGCTCATATTAATTTGAAGGAAATCAATCCTACACTGGATGTAGTTTTTCTTTTCTCAAATCTCTTATGTGTGTGAAAAATTGAATGATGGTTTAGAATAGGCACTTGAATTTTGAATAGGCTTCAGCATTGCTGCCCCCTTAGAATCAGGATTTGTTTTTGAACCTGGACTGTTCCATCTGTTTACCATCTTGCTTTTACACATACATTTTTCTTCCATATCTTAAAGTAAGATTTCCAGAAAGCCCATTCATATCTCCCTTGATGTGATATGTGTGTACCGACTCTCTGTTCATCTTATGAATATGATTAATGCATAACTATGTTTTTCCATATTTTTTTGATCAAGCTAGATGTTATCAACATCCGTTAAATTCAGATCAAAATATCTTCCAAACCCATGTAATCTCAAAACTGATCAACATATCTTCCAAACGCATGTAATCTCAAAACTTACACTGAAACTTGCATTTCTGAAATACTAGTATTTTCCAGAAGTTAAATTCTGCCTGGGGTTTGTGCTAACCTTCATTTTCTTTCCCGTGCATTGTCTAATAGTTTTGAGAACATCTTTTGTCAAATACTTGCCAAAATTACTTGGATTTCATAAGTCGAGTCAACATGATGTGTCTCGGGGTTAACTTAATTGTTTTTTGTTCTCTCTTTTGGCGTTTGCACATTGCTTGCACCATGTTTCTATAGAATTTGTCAGCCATTTTACTTGGAACAGAATGTTTCGATCTCATAATAACAGGCTATTTGGTCAACTCTTAGGGCTGCCATGCCAATCCTTGTAACAGCAGCATTTTGCTGCCTCCCCATACTTGCAGTTATTTTCAGTGGTTCCATATTTTCAGAAAAAAATTTCTTTGCATACTGAAAATAATGAAACAAGATTCCTTACTCATACTATTGTAATCAGTTCAGTATACACCTGCCAAGTACTCTTTATTTGGCAATGATTCTGAGGAACTTTAGAGAAAAAGCCTGATTAACTTGCCTTGTTAAGTTCTATTTATACATCCCAAGTAGCCATTTGTATGCTTATACATTTTGAGTTCCAATGGGTGTTATGTCCATAAGATGTTTAATGAACTCAGTACATGGAGCCTGTCTTGCAAAGATGCATGCTCATGCTCCTAGTTGTCCTCATTTTATGCAACTTTAACTTGGTTAACCTCCCCTACTTATGGAGATCCTTTCTGTCTAGCCAGTAATCGCATATTAATTGCAGGTCCTCCATACTCAGCTTGATCCCTTGACCGAGCATCAGTTGGAGAATGTTTCAAATCTTAGCCAATCATGTCAGCAAGCCGAAGACGCACTCTCACAAGGTATGGAAAAACTCCAGTTCAATTTGTCCGAGGCCATAGCAGGTGGTCAATTGGGTGAAGGAAACTACATTCCCCAGGTGACTAATGCCATGGACAAGTTGGAAGATCTTGTCAGTTTTGTAAACCAGGTAATCTATGCTTCTTTAAATGGTCATCTGCACATAGTACGTTTTTCTTTTTTTGGAATAATCAGACACTTGCTGTTGGATCATTCAATTGGTTCCATAGAGGCACATTCAGAGCCTAATATTGGGTTGATGGGCTCTTAAAGAAGCTCTTGAAGTTATTCACGAGGCCATATAGTATACCATATGAAAAAACCCGAAAGAGAGTGCTAATGAGTTAAAGACCTTGTTTAGATCGCACTTGTACGTTGATGTGAGTTATTGCTGACTCATGATGTTAATTATGATTGACATAGCACGTAAAATTTAAGTTCAATGAAATGGTTATTTCGGTCCCCTGTATCACAAACTCATTCATGTTTTGCTGGAGGGAAAAAGCAAGAAAAACAACATGTTCTCTCATTATCCAGCCCTTCTTTCTTTGCAGGCTGACCATATTCGGCAAGAAACCTTGCAGCAGATGTATCGCATCTTAACAACTCGCCAAGCAGCTCGAGGATTGATCGCTTTGGGGGAGTACTTCCAGAGGCTAAGGGCTCTGAGTCAACTTTGGGCTAACCGTCCCCATGAACCTGCTTAGCATTGTTCCACAAGAACCTCCAAACAAACAGAATGAAAGCTGAACTGCAGCCGGAGATGCCTTCTGATTTATTCAACATTATCAACCGGTTTAGGCTGCTAGCATTTTTCTCTTGGTCTCAAGAACCGAGGCCTAAGAATGTGTACATATGGGCGGTCATTTTACCCAGAGAAAGCCATTGTAAGTTGTTACTAGACAAATTTTCCAAGTCTTACTTTTGATAGAATTCATAGTCCTAGAGTAAAAATATGTTTAGGTGCTAAATTTTCCGTCAGAACTTGTATCATTATCAGGGGAGCTCCTCCCTGTATTGAGAATGTAGTTACGTGATTGTGGAAAGATTGTTTTCTCTTTATGTCCTGAACGTATACCGCTAGGTGCCTGTACAAACAGTCGATGTAGGTAAATAAAATAAATTAGACTGGATTTTGCTGCAGATTTGCATTGCATGCTACTGAATTGATTGATGGAATATATCAGCCATAAATAGAAGGGCTTGGATTGCAACATTTATCATTGCCTAAAACTTACTCTTAATTCGTTTTGACTCAAATCAGCTTGATTAAAAATAATGTATTGTAATTTTTGCTTCTTTCATTTTTTTTAACTGGAATAAATTTTATTTGAAAGCTATTAGTATTATGTAAGTTTAATAATTAATTTAAAAGTAAATTGTTATGATGTTATTAAATTTTTATAAATTTTTCTTTTTTTAGGTATTAAAAAAATAAAAATTTAATAATATTAAAATTATATTTCCAATGAATCATTACACCTATATAATATTCACTTTTCAAGCTAAATTGATTCCAGAAAAAAAAATGTTAAAATAAAAATAAGCTATTGTAAATTAAGTTGAACAGTTAACCAGGTTGCATTTAATTACACTAAAGCAATTAGCCATTTTTGTTTTAATTTCATTTCAGATAAACTTTCTAGCTCTGGTGTACGCTTGTAGCAGAACCGGTTGCAATTACAAGCACAGACCAGTCCCAAGCTGAGTTGAAATATCATCCCAAAAGTTTGATAACCAGTTAAAAACTTGCCATAGAATGTCTGCTCTCCCTCGTCATGATCGAACAAGAATGGATAAGTAGCTCGTGAGAATTTTAGAGCTTGAATCGAGCAAAATAGAGATGCAAGGGTTGTGAACTGGCCAGAGCCAGTTGAGTCTTGAAATGAGAATACCCAATCCCAATGTGGGCAGATTTTCATTTCAACAATCACCTGAGTTGGAGACACTGAGTTTATGTTATTCACAAGCCCTTACAGGATTTTGATACCAAAGATTGAGAAGCTACATGATTATTTTCCCTCTTGACCTGAATCCTCACAACTTGGAGATGGCATAGTCGAAAGCATCAACCAGGAAATCTGCAAATGCAGCAACCATTATTCTAGCATTAGCTGTCAAGGTTTGAAAATACGGCATTCAGCAAAAATATTTCTAACTATTTCTGTTAACTATTTGCTTATTTATAGTAATTTCCAGACAGAAAAAGAAGTGCCTGCATCATCCTTAGTAAAGCACATGGGCGGCTTTATCCTGAAAACATTTCCATGTAGCCCACCTTTGCCAACGAGAATTCCAAGTTCTTCATTCAGATAATGAATTGAATTAGTCACCAATAGAAAGTTATAGAAAGCAATGAATCAATCGTATTTCAGTTTTCATTGTTTAACTTGAACCATAGGCTACCTCGCATTTTTTCAAATAAGACAGCAGACTCGGCCTTTGCCGGTGTCTTCTCCTTTCGGTCAGTAACAAGTTCAACCCCTACCATTAAACCCCTTCCTCGGATATCTCCGATGACTGAAATAAGAATCAGAGCATGGATATCTTATGATTCTGAAATCATTACTTCAATGCAGTGAGACAGACTGTTTTAAAACACGCACTAAACAATTTTCAGACAAAAGTGAACAAAACTTTTGCATTCATATATAATATAGTTGTAAATAGCTAATTTCCCTAGATGGTTTAGAAGGAGAAATCCAAGGGAAAAAGTAACATGACAAATACCCAGATATGCAAATTTTTATGAGTGTCGAGTGGTGGAGAAATTACTGTCATGTGTTTCTTGCAGAGATCTCAGGCGGCCAAGCAAGTGGGAGCCAACTTCTGCACAATGTGCTTGACGTTTCTCTTTGTCAAGAACTCTTAGTACTGCTAGTCCACCAGCAGAGCAGACTGGGTTCCCACCAAAAGTGTTAAAATGAATCTTTTGAGCCATTACATTAGCAATCTCCGGAGTGGTCACAACAGCTCCTAACGGCAACCCATTGCCAATGCCCTGAAATCCCCATGAAATGTAAAAGTTGTGATGCATGCATAGAGAGATGGCTGGATAGAAAATAATTAGATGAAGCATACATATGCAAACAAATATGGTGAGCTAAGATATATCTTGATTCCTTCCTCTAGCAATTAAACTGGATTTGAAGGACAAAGTGACAAGAACAAGGGAGTGGAGAAGATAACCCAACATCAGTAAGGATATAAAAACAAAAACATGGGTTTTGAGAAATAGTGCATAGTGCAGCAGGTACAAAGGAAACGGAGCATAATTTGGTGTTCTATTGACCTTTGCCATGGTAACTATGTCAGGAATGACATCTTGAGTCTGGAAACCCCAGTAATGGCTTCCAGTGCGACCAAATCCTGTTTGCACTTCATCAGCAATGCATACACCGCCAGCCTTGCGTACAATTTCATAAACCCGTTTCAGATATCCTGGGGCCAGTTCAACTGCCCCTCCAACTCCCTAAGGTTGTCCAACATTTTGCCAGCAGTCAGTCATCAGAATCTAGGGGTAAGAACATACAAGGTCATGCACCTTTAAGAGAACAGGCATTACTAACCTGGATTGTTTCAGCTATAAATCCAGCAACTTTTCCTGAAGTACCATAATCAATATGATCTTGTACATCTTTGGCATAAAGAGCACCATCAGAGCCAAAAATTCCATGATATGGATCCGGGTTTATAACATGATGTACCTCTCCCTGCCAAGTCATAAATGGTATTCATATCATATGCTGGTCTGTAGTCTACATCATGCAAGCAAAAAGATTTGCGCACCCTGTCTAGAACCTGGCCTCAATCTTTGCTCAAACCATCTGTTGCAGAAACAGTTCAGATAGTGATAGATGCAGCAGATGTTTGATTCAGTCAAAGATGCTAAAAAAGACCAACAGTAGAAACCTCTTGGATTATGATTTATGATGAAGTTATTTTGTTCTCACCTCTGGTATCGGGTACTTCCAGGTGTTTAGTGCCGTCAGTCCAATGGTATTAGAACTTCCACCGTGATACGCATTTCTCAAGGAAATCATGCCAAGATCTCCTGTGTATAATCTGGCCATAAGCATGGCTAGTTCATTTGCTTCCGTCCCGGAATTTACAAAATACACCACCTAAAAACAAGGGAGAAAATGAAATGAACAACACTCCCACACGCAAGACAAATTATCCCATCAACAATTACTGCCCTATTGATACAGCATGTGTAATCGGCCATGATACTGGGCAATTTAAAAGGGAAGGCTTTAAAATTTAAAAACTCAACCTTCAAGTTTCCAGGCATCTTAGAAGCCAAAGCTTCAGCAAAATCAGCAATTGCGTGATGAAGATATATGGTGGTAGCATGCTGTAGAAGCTTACTCTGCTCCACAATAGCATTCAACACATCCGGATGGCAATGCCCACACGACACAGTAACGATCCCGGCGAACGCGTCCAAATACCGCCGCCCACTCTCATCAAACAGATATTGCATCTTTCCTTCTACAATATTAAGCTTCACACACAAAAAAAATGATCTGTTAATTCTCTCGTGGAAAAGAAAGGAAGTTGACGAAAGAAAACAGGCGAGTGTTTGATTCGTTGAAACTATTAACTTACTGGTTTCTGATAGTAGTAGAAGAGAGAGGGACCTAAGAACTTCTTGCGCTTCTGGAGCACTTCTTCCGCAAGAGGTCCGCTGTATGGATTTGGCTGGTAATCGAACGGCGGAAGCTGCGGTGGCGAGTGCCCGGCGGCCGACGCGGTGGAAGTAGTTATCGAAGATAAATAATTGGCTTGATGAGGGCGAGAACTTATCCCAGACTTGGCTTCCTCGACGGTTCTTTTCAGGAGACGCCGGAAAATCGCCATGGCCAGTCCAAGTGCGAAAAATTTTCTTTCAGAGGAAATGAAATTGGAGCAGACTCAGAAGAGTGAGGCTGCAGCGTGGAAAGAGGAAACGGAATCGCGAACGTTGCTGGACTTTGGCGGATTATAGACGTGCTTTTTTCTGATTTTTCAGACCTGGGTTAACTATACTGTCGCCCCCCTGATCTTATTGAAATGTTAAATTTTGTTCATCAAGTTCATTTTATGTCCTCCAAGTACTGGACTCATATATTTTTGATTCGGTGCAGTTCAGTCCATAGACTCATCCATGTGCTTAGATTCAAGCCTTCATCTTCTTTACTTTTTTTGTTTCAAAGTTCAAAAGTTTAAAATTATACTCCCTCTGTTCCAAAAGTTTTGATACATTTGACTTTTTATTGTATTTTGACTTAATTTTATTCATATTATTATTTGTTAGAAAAAATAATAAAATATATATTTAGAAACTACATATCTTGAATTATCATTCATATACAAATATTTTTTATTTATATATTAAAATGTTGAAAATAAAAAATCCTAGATTAATTACAAAGAATAAATATAGCAAAACTTTTAGAATGGAGGGAGTAATATTTAAGATTATGCCACATTTACCTTTACCAATTACGTAAGCTAAAGTGTCATAATGAATTAATTGACGCAATTGGAGTATTTCACCTAGGGGTTATGATTCACCATTTGCAAATTACAAAAGACCTAAATCATTTTAGTCCTTCAAACTTTATCAAGCCGCTCGAAAGAGTCTATGAACTTTACACCGTGCAACCCATTCCCTCAACTATGAATCATAGAGCATTTTTTGCCTTTGATCTTATATTTGTTACTTGACTAACCACTCCCAAAAAAAGAAATTTACGTGTTAAGTTACCCAACTTCTTGTTTTCTCTGTTTCATACCCTATAGTTCATCTACCAATCTAAGCCATCGTCCCTAACTTGTTTTCTTCTCCCACATTTAAGCCACATATCTCTCTGGCATCTGCTAATCTTAGAGCAACAACCCTGTCATTCTTTCCAATAAGGGCCCTTCTGCCTCTGTTGCCACTAGTTACCTTGAAATTCCTTTATTTCAACCTAGCAATTCTTTCTATTGTAGCATCATCCTCTTCAGTTGATAGAGAATAATGATCACTGGGATCATCAACAAGACCATGACACATAAAGAGAGAGTGAGGGGTAAAAAATGAGAATGTTGATGGTGTTTGAGGAGAGAATGAGAGTAGAATCACCCTTGGAAAGGCCAAACATTTTTGTGGATAGAGTAATTGAGAGCTCAAGTACCAAAAAAGAGGTCGAAGAAAAGGATTCAATGTCTGAAGGTTGAATAGATGAGTGCGACGACAATGGGGGTGGAAAGTTTGAGTAGATCATGGAGAAAATGAAATTGGTGATAGAGATGATGGGAAACTCCAAGTGAAGGGGTAGGGGATGGAGGGAAAGTTTTCTCTTTTTTTTTTTTCCCCAAATTTTCCTTGTTAAAAGTAATTTTCTTTTGTTTTTGCAACTTTATAAGGAAGTATAGATGAGAAGAAAATACTAAAAATAAGCTTTTAGGATGTATTTGAGGAAATTATTAACAAATGATTAAATATATAATGCTTGCTTGTTCAATTTCTATTTTTATTAAATCCTACATTTTTAAAAAAAAATTAAAATATTTTTAAAATATTTTTTAAAAAAATTTAAAAATATTTCTATTTTTTTTAAGATTAAGTATTTTTTAATCAATTTTGATTTTTTTTAGGTTGCTTAAGGGAAAATTTTTTATAAAGAACTAGTTATTTCAAGAAAATTATTAGTATTTAAGTTATCATTGGATTATTCACTTTCCAATGTTATTAATCCTCCAGAAAAAGAAGTAAAAATAAAACCAATACAATTTTAAAATTTTTAATTATTTGCTATCCTTTTCATTTTATAATTTTCTACTCCTAATAAGTTAGTTGACAAAAAATCCTAATAAAAGTGCAAATAATTAAGGTAAAATCTAAATTTTGTCCCTTAACTGTTTGATATGTCCTAAAGTGGTCCTAGTAACTCTAAAAGTGAATATTAAGGTCCCCTGACTCAAAGAGCGTGTCCTATTTCAGTTAGAGGTCAAGGTTATCAAAATTAGGACTCTACCTAGAGTCGTTTTGGTTTCTATAGTCGTAAAGTCATAAAAAATTGTAGAG
Organism: Aquilaria yunnanensis; assembly: GCA_039654915.1. Classification (NCBI taxonomy): domain Eukaryota; kingdom Viridiplantae; phylum Streptophyta; class Magnoliopsida; order Malvales; family Thymelaeaceae; genus Aquilaria; species Aquilaria yunnanensis. The sequence continues at coordinate 4,300,306 of CM077597.1, read as the reverse complement.
TTGTAAGATTTTATGAAAAAACCCCAAAAGGTAAAAATCATTAAAAAAAAATTTTACTATCCAAATTATTTTGAAGTTTGTTTCAAAATTTTTTCATGTTACCGTAAAAAAAAAAAGTTTCATTTCATAAACATAGGAATTAAGATTTAAATGTCTTATAGTTAATTAGGATAGAAATATTTTTATCAAAGTTGTGAATAATTTGGGTGGCTATTTTAGACAATTTGAAATGTTGGAGGCTTAATTGACAAAGGTGTATGACTTGGATGGCTTTTATGAGGTTAAGCAACTATTGGCGTAAAAGAAACAGGCTAGGAAATACAGCAAATGAGAGAAGAGATGGTGGATTTGCTCGCCGGATGAGAGGCCATGGGCAGCAAGGTGAGTCCAGCCATGGCGTTGGTTGGTGATAGGTGTTGCCATAATGATGGAAGAGGTTGTCGCTGGTGAAGTTGATGGAGGAATCGAAGGATAGAAGGGACCGTAAGGGAGCAAGATGTCAAGCCTATAAAAAGGGTATGCTTTACCTCCTATTCGTTCATCACCACTTGGGCCTCATGGGCCGTGGAGTTGGGTTGAAGGAATTTTATACTCCTAGCCCGAAAGTTAGAATATTAGTTTTTTGTTAAATATTGGTCGAGTTTGTGAAGTCGCGGGATCTTTTGGATTTTACGATTCTACGAGTTAAATCATATTTTTTGTGCGTTTTTATTGCCAATTACGTCTCTGGTATGACTTAAGTTGATTTTGGTTGGTAGGCCGTAAAGTCGTACGTTTATATACCTGGAGACATGTTTTTTATAACCATGCTAGAGGTGTTCAAAGGGGTGGGTCGAGACCGGCTATAGAACGGGTAAGGGAGGGGCAGTTATGGGCCTTAAGGAGGAGGAAGCCTGAAGTAGGCTTGACATGGCCTAGTTCAGAAGTGGGCCCGACACATATAAGGCCCAGCACAGGGACTGGCCTAGGATCGGCTTGGCCCGGCCATTCCAGTCCGGTTTCAACAGTTAATTAACCCTCCAACGGCTCCTGATTAAAAAATAATAATAATTACACTGCAGGTTCCTGTAATGGCTTGCAGTATTTTTTTTTACCTTCAAAATTACTTTTTTGCCCTTAATAACTATATTCTAAGGACTTTTTAGTAAAAAAAAAAAACCCTTCTCCTATAAATAGGAAGGCCATCTCCACCATTTTTTCACACCAATCTTAACAATCTCTCTATCTCTTCTAACATATTCTCTCATTTTCTTCAAGCTTTCAACCTTATTTTCTTCATTTTTTCCTAATCATCCCTTAATTTCTCCCAAAGCTCTTCATATTCTCAATTAATTCTCACACAAATGGCCTTAAAAGGAAAGGAAAAGGCCTCAAGCTCTTCATCCAGTATCGGTTTGAGGTCTTTTTTTCATTCTATTTCCTAATTGGCACCCGTGGGGTTCAAATCCAACAAACTAACGATGATGAGCAATTTGATGTAACTCAATACGACTTGGGGCTGGACAATAAACTTTTTAATGATGACGTTGAGAAGGTGGAGGCAACACCAACAAAGAATGTTGGTGAAGGAGATGGCTCCCAACCCTCCCCGACAAGCCATCAACCCAAAGTTCAAACACAAGGTAAGATGTCGAGGCTCACCGCATGGATTTGGGAGCACTTTGACCAAGTTTTTTAAAAGGATGGTCATGGCAACGATGCAAGGTTCGCAAATTGCAAATATTGCAAGACAAAGCTCGCGCACAAAAAGAACTCCGAGATAGGAACACTTAAATGACACGTGGAACATACGCATCCAAATCTCTACCCGAAAACAGCTGTTAGTACCGGCGATCAAACACAACTTGGGAGTACTACTGGCAAATCAGGTATTTTTATATTTAATCAACAAATTTATAGAGAAAATATGGTAGAATGGATGATGTTGACTAAAAAACCATTTAGACAAGCAGAAGATAGACACATGGAAAATTGGATTAAATTACAATTAAATCCTGCTTTTAAAAGAACATCCAGGAGTACTGTTAGGAGAGAGACATTTAAAATTTATGATGCCAGTAAATCAAACCTACAAGCATACTTCTCTACTTTTGATCATTTTGTCTCATTTACTAGTAACATGTAGACTTCACCACTAGGACAAGATTATTATTGTATCACTACACATTAGATTAATGATAATTGGGTTGTTCAAAAGCGTATCATTGCATTTAAGTGGATAGAAGACGATCATACTAGTTTGAACATATTTTAAGTTATTTCATAAACTTTTAAAAAGTTTTTTTGTCATGAAAAAGTTTTTAGTATAACATTTGATAATGCATCCAACAACGATGTTACGGTTGAGATATTGAAGGAATCATTAGAACCTATCTGGGATTCCGCATTTTTTCACATTAGATGTGTATGTCATATTTTAAACTTAGTTGTCCAGAAAGGTTTTTAAGTTTTGAGTACTAAAATTATTCTCATTTAGTGGGCAATCCATTATTTGAAGGGGAAGAACAAAGTTTCCAAAGAGTTTAAAGCATATTGTCTTGAAAATGGGTTCGAATTTAGCTAGAAGTGGTTTAAGCTTGATTGGCCCACCCGATGGAACTCAAATTATGAGATGTTGATAGATGCAATGTCATTTACTCCATACATGACATGTTTTATAAATGTGAAAGAAAAAAAAAATAATTTTGAAACAAGAGATGTGAGATAAACTGTCAAAAGTAGTTGTTGTGCTACAATATTTTTATGATGCTATTGTTTTTGCTCCATTGTATACTATCACACATCTCACAAGGTTTTAATGCATTTGGTCAATATTGCATGGGTTTTAAACCAATATAAGGATAAAGAGTTCTTAAAAGACACAGTGAAGGTCATGAAAAATAAATGGATTTTATATCTCAGTGATATACCCTCAATCTATTTGTTTGCATCTGCACTAAACCCGATTATCAGAATCATGGGTGCACAGTAGTTACTTGAGGGTTGTTATAGTTTTTTAGAAATGTTGCATATTTCTGTTCATGCTATAACTGCCACTGTTGAGGAGCATTTGCGGGAGTTATTTAAGATTTATGCCGACTGGCATAAGGATAAGATAGAGAATACTGCTTCCTCTACCGTCAGGTGTTCATCATCGTCGGGCTCATTAGCATTCAATCCAGCCGAACAACTTTTTAAACAGCCCTCGACTGCAGCCTCCGATCTTACTAAAGTGGATGCATACCTTAACTTGGTTTGGGAGAATAGTGAGATCGACATTCTAGAATGGTGGAAAGCAAGAATCAACAAATTTCTAATACTTTCCATCATTGCCAAAAAAGTTCTAGCTGTTCCCGTCTTAACCATTGCATTTGAGTCGACTTTTAGTGCCGAAAACCGTGTAATTTTAGAAAAACGAGCAAGGTTATCACCAAATGCAGTTGAGGTTTGTATATGCAATCGTGATTGAGACCTTGCAGCATAACGAATGCAACACCAGAAAAGTTCCGATGATAAAAACCCCAATAAGGTAAATGCTTAAATTTGATTATCTTCCTACTTTGTATTTGATTTGATTATGCTATTTAGCGCATATCCTAGGTTTTCTTTTAAGTTTAATTTTATGGAATATTTCTCCATTGACTCATGTAAGGCCCGTTCCATGTTATGTAAGTGTCATTTTACTTTTAAATTAGTAAACTTTCACATCGGTGGTGATGTTTGACTTTTAAAATAAGTAATATTCAAAAAATTGTGTGAAAATTAAATTTAGAAAATTTAAAAAAAAAAAGGTCTAGGCTCGGCCCAGGCCTGGCACGGGACTGGCACCACCTATAACCAGGTCGTGCTTGGTCCCTCTAGACCCAAGACGAAGCCTGGCCTGTTTTAAGCCTGGTCGGCCAACTATGCACCTATAGTCCACTTTGTCAGTTGAGCTATTATTTTGGATGAAACTTGCCCACGTGGCGCCCATAATGTCACGTGGCTTCCTCTTTAACTAAAATGGGTGACCATTTTGTACATAAAAGAAAATTTGAACCTTAACTGACAAAAACACATAATCTTGGGAACTTAAATATAGATAATGCAAACTCCATCTTCTTCACCAATTCAGTGGCTGAATCGACAGCGGCGAGGCAATGGCGATTAAAACCTAAGGCTAATTGAAATCTGCAGTGATTCATCAACAAATTCGAGAAACAAATTCAATTCCTCAACAAATCAACTCATACACAGACAAAATGGAAGTTGGAGAACAAATTGACTCCTGCACGGACAAAACCCTATACCTATAAACATGGTGGCCAAATCAATTATGGTAGTCCCATAAAAAAAAAAAAAAAGGCCAAAACCAGCGTGAAAACCTAAGTAACGCATTTATGTGAGGTCTTCATGGATCGGGGGCTACCGACATTGCGACTCACCAAAGCCTCCACCTCCGTCTCCAAAGGGTTGTCTCCTGGGGGGTTTTAGAGGCTAGGGCCCTTGATGGAGACAATAGGAGGAGGGGTAGAAAGAGACAAAGACAGGTGTGAATGAGAGGAACAATTGAAAGAAAAGGGCACCGGTGATGACGGGTGATTAAAACGGGAGGAGACAAGATTGGGATTTGATTCTTCGATTCGAAATAATGTTATGGATTCTCCATTTCCGTCTCTAGCTAGGGATTTGATTCTCTGATTCAGAATATTGCTAGGATCCAATTCTCCATTTTGATCATTAGTGGTGGAGGTCGAGAGGGCAAAGCCACTGAGATGAAGGGAGAGAAGATGGTGGCAGGACAAGAAAGGAAGAGAAGATTTGGGCGGCGAAGGGAGAGAATATGGTGGCGATGGTGAGAGGATTTGGGAAAATTTGGTGAATTAACGTTTTAAGTCTCTAAAATTAAGTTTTTTGTCAATTCTAGTCGATGATTTATTATTCTTTCAATCGTGTCAAATATTGTCATGAAAAAAGATGCCACGTGCATTGTGGGACTAAGTAGGAGGTATTAAGTACCAAGTATGTATTTTTCATCAGAAATAACAGTTGAAATAATGGATGAGACTCAAATAGGATGAGCTGCGTGAGTTAGAGGACTTTAATAGTCACTCTTAGAGTTAGGGGACTATTTTAGGACAAACTGAATAGTTAAGGGACTAAATTTGGATTTTATCACAAATAATTATTATTAAGTGCTTAAAATTTTGTATTTTTATAATTTAGGACCAAAAGCTTTAGATTCTTACAATCAAGTGCTTCACATTCAAAACTTAACGGAGCTAGTGTCACATGATTGCATATGGAGCAAGTTAACAAATGAAATAAATTAGGTGCCCCATGTTTTATAGTTGAAGAACTGAGTTATATCACACCAAAGTTCAAGAATGAAAATATCCAAAGTCAATATAGTTTGAAGGTTCAAATAGGATTTAGACCATTATAATTAAGAAAAGATACGAAAAGATAAATAGGAAACAATTTTGCAACATTAGAATACTTAATTTGAAGTGATTTAGAAATTGGGGTGCCAAATTGAATGCTCTAATAGAATCTTTATGAGCCTAATCTTCCTGACAGTGCTGACTCAGATCGTTTGTGGATTTTTGTCTATGTTTTAGATACCTTCGAGTCATATATTACTTTTTAATGCACCCCTAAGTTAATGGTTGGACTGGATTGTTGGATTTCTTTTGAGGTGGATCGAGAATAAGAAGAAGATAATGCTGCTTTTAATGTAGGAACATAGAGAAACAATGACTCATGGCCTTTTTTGGATAAATTGAAATAAGAAGAGATAAGGGACAAGAGACATTAATAAGACCCAAGTACATATCCCTGCTACATTCAGAGCTCAAATTTTCAGTTGGATACCTAGTTTTTGCTTGCACGATTTTTCTCATGGCCTTACTTGGATAACCTTAAACATTGGTTATAGAAATCCGAACCAAAAGGGAGGAGCAAGCTTAAACAGATTGGTACTTTCTAATTAGCGTCAATATCTTCTTTTTTCTTTTCTTTTCTTTTTTTACCCATTTAATAATGCTAAAGACTGGTACTTTCTATTACATAAGCTAGAAGCCATCTCTGTGTAGTTTTCTTTCTGACATTTGACACTAATCACTAATAACCTTTCCAAAGGGACCCAATGGCACAAAACAATATCCTGCTAAAAACCAGCAGGAAATCCTCCCTTTCTTGGATCACTCACTGCCACAAGCTTCACATTGCTTCCTTTTCCCTTCGGAGAATCTTGTTCTTGAATATTAATAAACTGGCATATTGTCCCACCAGCAAGGCCTTGTAGGACATGTCCCTTCACCAGGGTTGGCCTAATATCAATAGGCACTTCAAAATAGTCCCGTGTCACAGTTGTCCAATTCTCGTATTGAACTACATTTGGTATCAACTGCAAACTGGGAAGATAATAAATTAATTAAAGTAGACATGTAATACTTTGTTCATTATTAAGAACTTTCTTTCTGCAGTCACCTGGTGATAAACCCAAGTGCAAAATGATTTAGGAAAACCTCTGTAGTACCAGCAATGATCATGGCTCCCCCACTTGCTCCCACCATACCCATCAACTTCTCATCCTGTAGAAACAACATTTTGGTTGGTTTCCTCCAAGTCCAGTTTAACGTAGCAAGAAACATACTGATAAAAGAAAGGCAGCGGCAAGAGGACCTTCAGTATAATGGTGGGGGACATGGACAATAAGGGCCTTTTCAGTGGATGAACGAAGTTGGGTGGTGTTGGAGGAGGAAAGTTGGTGGATTGATTGTACAGAGGCATGGAGAAATCATCCATTTCATTGTCCAGGATTATGCTGGTACTTGTGGACATTATCTGTGCTCTAAAGAACCCATTAATCGTGTTGGTCATGGAGATAACATTTATCTCCTGATCTACAATGGAGACATTACTTGTTCCATGATCAAGGGCCTGGTTCCACCTGGTTAGAAAAAAGGTAACTTTGGTTAAATTTTGACAATAAATTTTTGTATCAACAAATTTACTAGTATCAATCACTATGGTTAAGTTGCTTTACCTCCCACCATACTGAATAGGATCAAAAGTGATGTTGTCGAGAATTTTATTCTTCAGTTTCTTTGTGAATTTAAGAGATACCATATCAGTTACAACAGCTGAAATATTTGCAAATTTAGGATCAACGAGATTCATCCTAACAGCAAATGCATGTTTCAGAGCTTCAATCTTTCTGTGCATCCCAAGGGCACCCGAGAGACCAGACGGGATTTTGTACTGAGCAAGAATATTTAGCATCTATAGCAATCATATGAACAATGCCTAATTGCCTACACACTTCATGTTTTCAAGACCAGAAAAATCTTGATATAATGCAACTACAAGAGCCTATATTGAATCTGACTTACAAGAATTATCAAAATGCCACCGGACGAAGGAGAAGGCATGCCAAGAATTTTGATGCCTAGAAAATCAGCAGACACTGGATTTCTTATCTTAGCCTTATACTTATTCAAGTCCCTAATTGTTAATATCCCTCCGGCTCGCTGAACATCTCTTACCAAATCAAATCCAAAAGGTCCATTATAGAAAGCCTTCACACCATATTTTGCTATCCTTCCAAGGGTCTGTGCTAGTTTCTTATTACAGATATCACCGGCCTGCAAAAGCTCCCCATTACCTAATAACATTTCACGTAGACCCTTGTCTGCGAAAATGGCAGACTTAGATTTATCCATTTGCATTCTAAGATCTGGTGAGATTTTAAATCCTTTTCTAGCTAAATCCTCCAACGAAGTTTTCCATGTTCCTTCCATGCCTTGTAAAGTCCTGCAAGCTCCCCAGGAACTGCTACAGATAGGATTCCATTGGCCTTTAGAGATGTGTTGCCGTTGTACATATTCTGGAGACAGAAACATCAGCTGTAAAGTAAGCCTAAATTGTAAAAGGCAACAAATGAGCCCCACAACAGAGCAAGTGTCTAAAATAGGTCAGAATCTCAACAACCAAACGTAATCATCATCACGTTAACCGCAGGTGTTTCCAGTTGCATAAGAAAATTTTGATAAAACTACTACTAGTGAAGACTGTTGCTACTGTTTCATCAGAAAAGATTGGTATTGTGAAATTGAGACGCTAATGTGGAAATAAGACATAACAAACAAATGTAATAGAGAAGTAGGAAACAAACAGGTTTTGATTTTTTTTTTCTTACCTGAGAAGCTCGCATTGGGGCAGTTTCTCTAATATCAAAAGCCTGAGCCACCCCATTTGCGTGCCTAATGAGCATGAAGGCTCCTCCTCCAATGCCATTGGGCGCAGGGCTGACAACTTCTAAGCAAAGGGCTGCAGCCGCTGCAGCATCAACCGCGTGCCCTCTCTCCTAAAGAGCCACCATCCCAATAAGGGAACACAGGCCATGGTTAGTGGCCACCGCGCCATGGCTTGGCTCAATAACCTTACGCCTAGGCCCACTCAAAGTAGAACAAGCGGGCACCCAGAAAATGAAGAGGAAAATAATGGTGGGCCATGGGAATGAAACAGCTGCAAATTCAACAATCAGTTGGCATCAGCATCATCATTCAAAATAATCTTTAACCATAACGGAGTTAGTGACATGAAAGTTAATACTACAATCAGAATTGGGGTTGCAAGAACTTACATGAGATTTTCCTCTCTCCTGGGTTGCTTTTGTGCTCCATTTCTTCTTGTAACAAAATGTCATATCTTTTTACAAAAAAAAAAAAAAACACCATAGCTGATCCTATAACCACATACAAGACAACAAGAAGAGTCTGAAAAGATGGTCTGGAAAAATATCTTGTTGCTTCCCATTCTAGATCAGGCGTACGTACTAATAACACCCGGAGACAAAAATAATGTCAAAAGTGTCTTTAAAGTTCACGTCTAGTTTGAAAAAGAAAGTTGGAGAACTTAGTGGTTTGGCTATTGTAGTGCATTTGTGTTAGGTACATTAGTGCCTACTGCACCATTCATTCAGTTCATTTTTAACATTTGATTTTCCTTTTTGTAGTTGAAGGAGAACATATAGACAATACTTTTACAACATTTAACAGTACTCGTGTTTATGCCGACTTTAGTAGGTCTTAGTCAAAATACGTTAAGCATGTAAAGAGTCTTGAATTTTAACAGCAGGATCTCCATTAAGATCTTGATTCTACCTTAAAAGTTTTGAGTAGCTAAAATAACTATTGACTTCATATCTAGTGTTAAATACTTTCAATATGTCCCTATTGTTGCTAAGTTGCTAAAGCTTAAGAAACACCAAGTAGATATCAGTTGGAGTTCAAACCCTACATTTTCATCACTAGTATTCCCCTTAAATTTTCAACTATGCTGGTTTAGGGAACTTTTCATTACCCAAAACCAAAAAAACTCTCTAAGGCTCATTCTCTCTTGACTGGGAGAGCTTCACCAATTCGAAATTTCCCACAAAATCCATGGATTCCTTCTAATTTCCTTGTTTTCCTTTTCTCCCAATCTTCTTCTCCGTTTTCCCTCCTTGCTCTCTTATCTTTTGGCTTGTTCCCAATTAATTGCCTAAACCCTAACTGTCCATTCATCCAAATTAAGGTCCGTTTCTCTTGATTTGTTGCTTCTGTAAAGATTTGTTGGCTGTTCTTTGCTCTATTCTCCTCTTTCAAACTTAGATTGCAATTACCGCAAACTTGCTAAAAATAAACTTGCACTTTTCTTCCAAACTTAGCTAGAGGTGGGAGGTGGACCAACCCGGTCAGGTTTGGTGAGGCCTGAGCACAATATGGTTACAGGTGGGCTAGGCCTGGGCCATGCTGGGCTTGGGCAGTGCCTGGTTTTTTTTTTTTAATGAATTTTTAAATGCTTGAGAAACTGGATAAACTAATGCTTTGTTTGGATAATTTATTAAGAGAATGAGAAGGAAGGGGAGAAGAGAGTGAAGTGTTAAAAATATAAGGGAGCCCATCATCCCTTCAATTTGAGAGAATTAAAAAACTATAAGTGAGGAAGCATGTGGAAAAATGAGAGTGGTCCCTCCTCCTCATTCGCTTCATTTTTTTTATCTAACCAAATAAGGGATGGAAGGTAATTACCCATCTCTTTCCCCTCATTTCCTTCAATCCAAACAAGCTGTAAGAGAGAATGTAGTAGAAGAAGAAGAGATACTACAATTTTGGTGTAAGGATGGATTGGAAATGGCCTCCCTATTTATAGGAAAGGGCCTAGTTTTTTGTGGATCAAAACAACCTTAAATTCTAGTTGTTTGGGGGGGGGGGGATAAAAGTGAAAATATGGGGGTTAAAAGGGAGGGGTTTGTAATTAATCCCATTTTTTTATTGTTCTAGGTAACCGTTGGAGGTAGAAATACTCTAGGCCCGACCCAATCCGGCACGGGACTAGCATGCTTGGGCTGAACTAGGTTCGGTCCATGCCTTCAAGCTAGGTTGAGTCATGCCAGGTTGATGTCCAACTCTCTCTTCTCATATGTTCATACATGCCTCGCCATCATTCGGGTTATACCCAAGCTTGTGACGAACCAAGCCTTGACTGGTCCGTGTTGGGTTTAATGTTAAGCCGCCCCCAGTCTAGGCTGGGTCACATATTTAAAATTAGTTGTTGATTCCCTTTCAACAGTGCACTCCCTATTATCCATCTTTGGCTACCTTCCTAGTGATGCAATATCGATGACTGATGACCTGCTTGTGATGCTTTACGACATTCCACCATAAGTTAGTCCAAGCCATTGTCATCACTTCGCCCAATCCTTCACCCATTTCCAGGTTTTGTTTATTTCAACAACTAAACATAGATTAGTTTATTTTGATGGTTACTTATATATGGTTGGAGTTAATTTTAATGGAGTTATTCTCTGGTGTAAGTATTTGAGTTTTATGACCCAAGTTGGTTCTGGATTAGTCATGTTATATGGTGGATTTCTATTTTGCTATCTGTTGGCTCTATTCCTGTCAATTAGTGGCATTTGACATATCAACAATTTGGTGTTTTGTTAGTTGTAGATCTTTGCTGCTATCCGTTCTACAATTTTCTTCTTTTGTGAATATTTAGTGGTGCTTCTCAGCAAATAAAGGTTATTTCGTAGTTTTTTTATGGTCTTGTTGTTGTGTTTATTTTGGTGGCTTTGTTAATAGCTCTCCTCCAAGGACTCAATGAATGTGAGTATGAACTCTAGCCTCGTAATCCCATTGGGAAAGGAATTTACTAAACAGAATAGGGCGACGCTCAGCAATTGCCTTTTATTATATATGCATGATCATCAGTTCTTTTGATGTGTATTTGTTCTGTAACATATTGCCAAAGTTTAGAAACTACAAGGATAGGTAATAATTTTGGGAGAGATTGGCAGGAACAAGTTTATTGTTTCTTTTTCAAACCACATGGAAATGATGGAAATTTGCATCAATTCACCATGGAATTTAGATGGTGCCTTAATGATGGTTTAATTACTTAATCCATGTTTGCCCTACTCAAAACATCAATTCACATTTGTCTCTACTTGGGTTCAAATCCATAGCCTTCCAATGTTCTATATGACATCTAGCACAACTAAATTTTTAGGTTCAAAAATAGGTGTTATGCAAAAGGTTGATATGCAATCTACTACCTCTTATCATTGGAATTACCTTAGAGTTAAAGTGATGTTGAATGTAACGAGTCATTGTTACTCGATTTTTTTCTACAAGATTCTAAGGATAACCAATTTTAGATCCCACTTTAATATTAAAGAATATTTAAGATATCTAAGGCTTGTGGTAGAATTGGTCATTATAGAGCTCAGTATTTAGTGCACTTAATCAGATGAAGAATGATTCGATCGCAATTCTTGAGCCCAAATTGTTGCCTTTAGGAAGAATGAGTATTCCCCAAAGGAACAGGATATTGTTGATAAAGAAAGGGTTGTGGGCACCTAAATATCAAAACTAGACTAGAGTAACCAAGATGGAATTGTGATAGATTTAGTTAGCTCTTTGATTAATTTGATGGAATATAGTGAGGTTGATGATGATTTGGTCCAAGGTGATTGAAACAAGATTTCTTTTGACAAGCACACTAAAGAAAAGGAAAAAGTAATTGATAGCAATTCAAAACATTTCTATCATGGCAATTTGGGTTTCTTTTTCCATGAATTTAATCTAGAACCACAACAACAACCAAATGCCCTAAGCAACTCCTTTGTAGAGGTTTTAATAGGAAATAATCAGGCAATTATTCTAAATAGAAGCTTGAGGCAGAATGTTGTTTGTTATCTTATTAGTGTTGCTGAAGTTAAAGAAGTTTCTTCTCATCATACATATCACAAAAGAGGTTAATTTGTTCCTGATGACATTATTATTACTTTTAGATGGAAACAACATAAGTCTTTTCATCTATTGCACTTCTTGAAGACTTTAGAGCTCAAACATCTATAATTGAGGATGTTGTTAAACTTTACTAAAGGCACATATTGTCAACAAAAAATCAGATATTGCTTAAGGAGAGCTCAGGGACGGAGGAAATAGTACAACCATACTCGTATGCCTCGCTAGCCAACCCCTTTGGATTTTCTCCCTAAGAATTTAAAGTGAATCAGACTTGATTATGATAATGAATATGGAAACTAGGTTGATTTCTTGAATTTCAAAAGAGCTTAACTGGCTTTTATGAATTCTTAAATTATTGGGGTTGCTTTAGTTAATGAAGATGGTCGTGCATTAGATAATCCTATTTCAAGTACTAAAAGATGAGTATCTTCTGTGATGGTCGATCATTGCTTTCAGGGTTTTGGAGATGCGAGCTTTCTTTGTGCCCAGCTTACATACATATTTGATTTACTAGCTAATGTTGCCCTTAGCATCAAATTTGGGATAGGGAATTTCATGGTTTGTTCCTCAATAAACCCTGAGGGCACTTGCCGAGCCCTGGGTCAAGCAACAACAGTTCACCATCTTCAGTCCTTGGTTCGATCTCATCGATTCGATCTTCTATTCATTATGGAAACTAAGTTGGATACTAATTTTGTTAATAGTTCAATGAGAAGTCTAAGGTTTACTCATTAGGTGATAGTTAATGCTTTTGGAATGAGTGGTGGCCTATGGCTCAGATGGTATTTTACCATTTGTAATTGTCAACTTTTGTTTAGTAACTGTCACCTTATTTTGTTGAACCTTTAAGATGACTCAGAGTGCCAATGTCTTGGTAGTGTATATGATCATTCTCAGGTCCAATATTAAACTCAAACCTGGACTAATATATTTAAAATTGTTTCTGGTTTCCAAGGGCCATCACTTCTCATAGGAGATTTCAACCATCTTGTTGGATTAAAAAAAATAGGGAAAAACTGTCACTTTTTTCTAGGGGCAGATTTTCTCCAATCATTCTTGGACTTTTTACCTTCAATGCAAATCGTGCATGAAGGTCCCCGATTTACATGGTCAAATTTCCATCAAGGAGATGATTTGATGATTGAAGCCTTGGACAAAGCTTATACAAACTTCGAGTGGCTAGATTTGATCCCATATATGACATTTGTCAACCTTGGTAGCCAATGGTCCAATCATACTCTTCTCTTATTAGACTCCAATTAGAATCGGCCTTTTTACCATCGCCTTAAACGATTTAAAACTTTTTGGATTTATTATGAACAGTGTGTGAAGTTAATAAAATCATCTTGGAATACTAAGGACCATGGTTCGTCCATGTTTAAGGTAGTTACCAAATGTAATGCCATTGTACTAGTCTTTCGTCAGTGGAGCATAACTTGCATTGGTCATATCCCTCAGTAGCTTCATCAAATTGAACAAAGCCTTCAGGAAATTTAACTTCTGTCAAACCTATCTACCCACTAGACTAGATTTTAAGAACTCCATAAACAACATATGGAATTATTGAAGGTCGAAGAAAGTATGCATGCCCAAAAGTTGAGGATTAAATGGCTTATGTAGAGGAATTCCAATACATGCTTCTTTCATCAGTCTATGAAGAACAAGAGTGTGATCTCAAATCTCTACCCTTTAGGTAGATGATAATTACTGGCTGTATAAGGAATAGGACATCCATGATCACATTATGGTTGTTTTCTATTCCTAATATAACCCCTTCTAGAAGACCAGGGCCTTTGTCAAGATATATTTTGTGTAGACATTACCAGAGCGTTATTTAATCAACAAAATACTTTGCTTCTTGTACCTTTTATGAAAGAATAGATTTGGAAAGTTGCTTTTAATCAAGGAAATTTTAAAACTTTATGGCCATATGCTATCCAACCAGTTATTTTCAAAAAAAATTTAGGGCATTAAGAGAGAAAATGTTACAAATGCTGCTTTATTATTTCTAAATGGAGGTTTCCTATTCTTATTCTTAAATCACATGAGATTCGCACTATAGGGGATTTCAGGCCTATTAGCTTATGCAATACTTTATATAAAGTAATCACTAAGGGTATAGTTAACCCATTAAAACCGATTCTGCAGAATTTGGTTTTACCTTTCCAAATTGCCTTTATTTCAAGTTGAAATATTCAGGATAATATTATTATTGCCCATGAACTTTTGCATGTTGTTTATTGTACTCCCCCTACAATTGGGCCATATAAAGATAAAGCAATTGTGAAAATGGACATTAGAAAAACCTATGACTTTCTCTAATGATCGTTTATTGAAAAGGTTCTTCATTCTATTCACTTTCTAGAAAAGTGGCTTCATCTCATTATGTAATTTAAAACAACGATGTCCTATTCTATTCTTGTAAATGGTTGTACTACTGATTGGTTTTGCCCCCTACCGAACTTTTGCAAGGAGATCCCCTTTCTCCTTATATTTTTATTTTGTGTTTAAAAATTTTCTCTATTCAACTTCAAAAGCTTTACTCTTAAAGAATCATTCAGGTTTTAAAATTATCATGAATGACCCAAAAATTAGTCACTTGTTCATCATTGATGATTGCCTTATTTGTTTCCATCCAACCATGATAGCAATTCAGGCTTTGAACCAAACTTTGCAGGACTTTGAGATTAAAGTAGGTTAATGCATTAATATCTACAAATTGGAATGATTATTTAGCCAAAATGTGACTTGAATGCTTTGAAATGACATCCTCCAGATTCTACCTTTTAAGGTTAGTAGCACCATCCCCTCTTACTTAGGTCTTCCCTTCACTTGGGATCTTTCTCGCCAATCTTCTTTTTAATTCCTTGAGGATAAAATTCATTGTCATTTAGCTAGCTAGAAAAAAAAAACATTTTAAATCCTTTAGGGTGGCTTACCTTGATTCAGTCTACTTTATCTTCTATCCACATTTATGTCATGTCTCTACTAAAAGTTCCTATAACTATGTCTGATGATCTTTCCAAACATTTTATTCGGTTTTGGTGGTCAAAAGCCTCTAACAAGCTTGATTTTCATTTACAACATCAAGGTTTGCTGCATCTTCCAAAAATTTTTGGAAGGCTAGGACCTTAGACTCTTTAATCAAATTCTCCTTGCCAAAGTATTTTGGCATATTTTTACAAGGTTTTGAAAATCATTGGTCTATCATGTCTTTACAACTAAATATGGAAATGCCCACTCAATCTAGTCAGTTAAAGCCAATCGGAATTCAACCATTGTTTGGAGAAGCCTTTTGTATGGCCAAGCTCTACTATTTGATCATATACAATGGAATATTAGGGATGGTTCCACAGTTAGAGTTTGGGAGGATGCTTACATTCCAAGGATATCACTAGCCCACTTAAGTGCTCTTGCAAGAGACGTTTTCAAAGACCTTAACCTTTGGGTTGCTGACCTTTATGATTTTCAAGAAAGCTGTTAGAAATTATCATTACCCCATTATCTTTTCTCAGTATAGATTGTGGATATTATTCTAACCATTAATCCTCATTCCGCATAGATTCTGGGGATTCCATATCCTGGCTTGGGAATGCCTCAGGTTTTTTTTCCTGTGAAGCAAAGTTATAATCTAGAATTCTAGGATCAATCTACAGGTGTCCTCAACCCAGTAGGTAAGGGCTTGAGTTGTTCGCCACACTCTATTTTCTCGGTCATTCTTAAATCTGTTTGGCCCTTCTATATCCCTAAAAAATATAAATCCATTCTTTAGAAATGTTTATTACCAACATTACTGACAAGGGAAAATCTTGTTACTCATAGAGAGTTGATGGACCTTTTATGCCCTCAATGTCATTCTTCTCTAAAAATGATGTTCCAACATTTTCTAGATCCTGGATCCCAGGATATTTAGGGCAATTTTTGTTCTCGTCTAGTACATTCTGATTACTTATCTTTTAAGGCATGGTTTGCTTCCCTTTTAAGTTACCTGAAGTATCACATGGTAAATTGGCTTTGTTTCCTTATCTCCACTCTTTGGACTATTTGGATTGGCCATAATGAGTGCCCCTTCCGACAAGTTATATTTCATGTATCATCTTTAATCGCTCGAAGATATGCACTCATACTTCAGCTTTCTATGGCAAGGGACTTTCAGCAAAAAATTCTCCTCATTTCCATGTAATCGTCCTCTCATGCTATGTGGTTCTTGGGGTAAAGGTTAAGATCATCAACCTTTCTTGAAGTCGAAATTGTTTACCACAGATGGGGCATGGATAAGCTCAAATGGAATTGGTGTAGCAGCCTGGGTCTAGTTTGGCATCAATGCGCCCTGCCCCCCCCCCCCCCAATTTGTAAAAATGGTTATCTGATTCCTTATTGCAACTCCGTTCTAAAAACATAACTTTGGGCTATTCATGAAGTAGTTGTTTATGTAGACAGCCACTGTCTTTCATCATTAATGATTTTGATAGATTGCTCTCAAGCTTTTCAAGCACTCCTTGGTGTTTTATTCCTTAGTCACAATTTCACAACTCTTACCTGACAGACTATGCAGCTCATGAATTCCTTTCAGCGATGCTCCTTGATCGTGATTCCGAGGCAGAAAGTTACTCCTGCTCACCAACTTGCTACTTTTGTGCTCTCTTTACCATTCTTTGTACTTTCTTGATTTCATTATTAAAAAGAAAAGTATGTTGGAACCTTCCAATTCTTGAAAAAATAAGCATTATTTCTATCAGTATTTATTATGATACATTCTTCCCTCTATATTTGTATAGATGATTTTAAGCAGAAAAAAAATTCAATTTATAAATACATTCTTTCCTGTATATTGTATAGATGATTTTGAGTAAAAATAAATAAATATTATTGTAAGTTTAGTGTTACCATTGGATCTATTTTATATAAACCATAAAAAAAATTTACCAAATCATTCTATATTATAATTTTAAATATTGGTAAATATTACTGCTAGAAACTAACAAATCATGGAATATAAATATTTGTAAAGATATGAATTATCAGTTGGTGCATTACTTAGGTAAGTAAGGTAATGCAACAGAGCTACAGCTCCTGAGCAAAAGATGTTCTTCCAATTCTTCGAGCTTCTAGAAAGCGATACAATGAATTAAATGTGAGAAATGATAATGATATAAGTGCGAGAGAGAGACACATTGAATCATTGGAGGGATAGCTAGACAGGCTCATTGGCGTCCAAGAGCGACACAAGTAGGCCTAAGGAGGTGGCAACGTTAGTAGTAACTGAAATCATTTGCTGAATTTGGGGATTAGTCATTGCTAGATGAGGATGAATGAGAGAAATGAATAAGATAAATTCATTTTTTAGATAAATTCAAATTATTTAAAAAAACAATGAATAAAGAATTTGATGTAAAAAACATTGAAAAATGACTGACTTTTTAGTGGTCAAGGCAGTCACTCTTGAGTTACTACCTGATAATGACTAGCAAAAAAGCGACTGAAATTTTTCAATCGCTTTTCAATCACAAATTGTGATTGATCATGATTGTTACATCAATCAATTTTATACATTTCTCTTGTAGTCTTTTAAACCTAAACGCATCAGTTTATCCCTAAATTTTGGTAATTCACACAAGTTAATTTTTTAAGTTTGATCTGGTATAACCTAATCCTTTAAGTTGTGATGGCAGGACTGATAACAAGGATGGGCAAGTCCCGGGCAATGTGGATGATGACAATCGGGTGACTTCCCAACCAATTTTAGTCATCAATCCTATCTCTCTCATCATCAAAGATTCCACTAATTGTTGCCAACTTTCTTGCTGCTATGCATAACCTTGTTGTCCATAATGTTTTGTCACTTCACAATGATTCATAATGAAAATTTAATGTTAATAATTTAGCCAATATGTAATGAAATTTTTTCACTTATTTTTGTGATAATTATATGGCATATATGTACCAGTTTATTTTCTGCTATAAAATACGTACCACGTTGTATTGTATTCCTACCACTTACTACAGTTCTTTTGATTCCAAATTTTTTTATTCATGTGGCAACATCAGGTTCCACAACTTAATACTGGTGGTGGAAAAAGCACTACAATTATTTATTAGGAGGCCAGGCAAAAGATGCATTGTTGGTCAAATCGACTCCAGCCAAGCTTAGCTTGACTGGGCATAGGTCAATGAAAGAGAGGCCTCAGACCAAATGACACAATCATGCTATAGACTTGACTTAAATGAAGCCCAGTTAGGCTTGACCTTAGGCCAAGCAAAGTTGGGTTGTAGGCTGAGCAAAGTTGGCCAAATGTTAATAATTGATAAATTGTATGAAAAATCTCAAACTTTTAATTTGAGTTGCAAACTTGTATGTAACCTCTTAATTATTGCTTAACGGTCCCAATTTCTTCCTTTCATTGTAATTTCATCCTTGGCTTTATGTTAGATTGAGTTGTACAAAATCTAATTTACAGACGAAAAAAACTTATAATTTATTACATACTTCATTAACTATTAACTAATTATTTCACAATTTGAAATTACTAGAAAGGGCAATTTTTATGTGTGCATGGCATACTCATGCACCAGGATAAGCTTAATACGGAATAAATATACTAAAATTTGAAAGTTTTGACAAAGACAGAGAAGTAGTTTAAGTGGTTGAAATGCTTCTATGCTAATTAAATGGCAAGAGTTCGACACTTAGAACCCCCAATCTCCGTCCTTTTTTTTTTCTTTCCATTTTTTGTCATTTCTTTTTGTTTTTTTTCTTCTGTTTTTCCTTCTCTTTTTTACCTTTTTTTGTCCCATTTTATTTTGTTAGTTTTTTTTTTCATTTTTCCTTCTTATTTTTACCCTTTTTACCATATTTTTTTTTCTAGTTGAGCTAGATTTTTTAAAAGACATTGGATATCTTCATGTTTTGTCATATGCATATGTTCTAGAGATGGCAACAGTGCCGATCAAGCGTGGATTCGCCATGTCCGTCGCCCACCTACCAAGGCTAGCGAGCGGAAAATCGTAACCATGTCCGCCACCCATGAGTCACAAGTTGCCCATGGATTATCCACGAAGACACACACCATTATTCTTCGAACACCAGTCAGCTAAGACACCACTAAAAACCAAAAGAACAAAAACTTTGGAAAATATTTTAGAAGTAAATCTAAAGATTGAGATAAAGATTGGCACAAAAAACAACCCCAAGCAGAAACCTAGAAAATCTCAAGTCGATCAAATTATGAAAAGTAAGCATAATGTTGAGCTAGCTTTGAATCCCCTACGAATTTTAGAATCCAGAGTCGATAATCTCCGGCGAATGGGAACAGGATAGGTGACTTATCGTTCCCACTAGAAACCCATTAGCCCACTTAATGGGATGGGATGTCTGCCAGACCCGTTTTAGGACCAGGTTGACCCAATCAACCATCTATTTTTTTGTACAACTAGTGTTTAGTCCCTTATTCTTTTTATTTAGTTCGTTTAAGTCACTAACCTTTGTTTCTATTGTTTGCAGATTAGTCACTGGAGTTATAATTTTATTTTCTTACAATTTAGCCACTAACTAGAGCTTTGTTTTTCTTATATTGAGTCATTTTCAAACCAATTTCACCAAGAATTTTCGTGATTTCTCATATTTAATTAAATTTAACAAATTTTGGGTCAATTAAAATTTCTTTTGATTTGATTTGTTTTTTTTTTTTTTGTGTGTGTTTAGCCATGCATTAAATTTAGCTATTAAATTCACATAGGAATATAACTTAGAATATTTATTTTTTTATTTCTTCAATTATGGAATTTTTTGATATTTTCTTATCTTTATTTTTTTATTTAAAACTCATGATGTATATAAATTATTGGTTAGGCAAATTCTTGAATGGTTTAAATAATTTAATTTTTCCTCATCCTTCTAGAAATTAAAAAGAAATGGAATGAAGATAATTCTTTTTGAAATATCGAGCAAATTTTAAAAATCCATTCTTGGTGAATTTAATAAAATCACAAGATGGATTATTCGTTCGAATCCAATTGATCTAATAAGATTCACGATTTGAACAAGATGATTCTTTTAAATTTTTGGTGGATTTGGTAAAGTCCCGAGATTTCAATGATATCTAAGATTGCATATTTGATTGGTCTGGTAAGATTCACGGTTTGTAATTAAATTGAAAAATTAAACATAATTAAAAAAAATTCATATTTTTTTATCAACAATTAGGTAAAGAAGCAAAAATTTAGGAAAAGATAACACCAAATCCCATGGTACTAATTTTCGGGCTCTATAATAAGGTTATTTTTACATAACCGCCTCACAATCTCAGAATTTCTCACAAACCATAATAGATATCCAATCGACTTAGGCGAAATCGATTGAGGGCGATTCCTAAAAATATATTGCTACAAATACATGTGGAGCTATATTTTTTTTTCTTTACATGTATATGTTCTTTTTTTTAAATCCATATGTTCCTTCATACATGTGTGTTTTGATATTGCTGTGTCTATATTTTTCTGAATATATGTGTTGCTTTCTTTGTAGGCATATGTTATTTCTTTTATATGGATACGTTCTTTTATACATATGTAGATGTTTTTTTCACTAGAGTTTATGTAACTACATATATGTTCTTTGATTTATCTCCATATGTTCTTTTCTGTTTATGCATATGTTTTTTCACACATGTATATGTACATGCACATATGCATGCAAATTTGTTTTGAATAGATATTTCTTAAAGTTTATGCCATTTTCTTCACATGCATATGTTCTCGGTTTATGTTTTTTTTTCTTTACATACATATGTTTTTTTTCTTTAAATACATATGTTCCTCAGTATACATATTTGTTTTTAATGGTATGTGTTCTTTTCTTTCTAAGTATATATTTTATTCTTTATATGGATATGTTCCTTTATACATTTTTGTATGTTCTTTTTATTGTGTTTTGTGTAACATTCCTATATGTTCTTTGCTTTATTTGCTTCGATATATGTATATGAACATGCAAATTTCTTTTTACACATATATTGATCTGTAAACAAAAAAAACAAACAACAATGTGTATAAGAACATATAAGAACAATAAAAGAACAAATGTCAATAAGGAAAATAATATAAAGTAAAGCAAAAAAGAACATATCAGAGCAAAAATTGCAAAAAATATGAAAAGGAAGGCAAAGAAAACAGTTGGAGCAGAAATTGTTGAATCATTAAAAATGCAAAACGGATGTCAAAGAGGAAGATTGAAGCAAAATCATACAAAATCAAAGAAACTGTGACTACAATAAGTCATCGAAGAAGACGATTGGAATGATAAATCAAAGAAATCGTGATTGGAGTTGAAAATTGGAACAAATATCGTAGCAATCATGATCAAATGTGAAGATTGGAGTAGAGATCGTAGAAATCGTGAGAAGATATGAAGATTCAATAAGAGATAGGAGAAATTGCATTAGCCAAAATGGCCTGATTTGTATCATGTCTACCAAAATGACATGATTGTTAGTTTCAATAGTTAAGGATGTTTAGACTTTATATATATATATATATATATAATTACAGGGTGACTTATGTTATATGTCTGGTTCACATAAAAAGTATTCGACTAGAAAATAGTTTTATAACAGTTTGAATTTATTAACTCTCATCCAACTTTCTGATATCAACTTTTTAAATTCTAACTTAACATGTCTGTTGTTTAATTCAAATTATACCTTAGTTTTTTTTATAATTATGTATTATGCAACACATCAATGTTTCTTCTCTGTAAATTTGTTTTCTATATCAACTCAATTTAGCCTTAGACTAAGAAAGAATTTGCAATAGAAAGACAAGGTTAGGACAATTTATTTGCTGAGAGGTTATGGATGGATTTGCAATCTAAATTAAACATTTTTTATGTTTGGAGAAATTTGCCCTATTATCCATTACATAATGAATTTATTATCATCTTTTCCGAAATTTTGTTACATTTTTTTGTGATATTTATATTGCATATCATGTCCTACTTTTCATTGCTGTTTTTTTTTTATTCTCATGAAAAAAATTTATATTTAAACTAGTTATTTTTGAATGATTGCTGTTTTACGTGTTAAAATATTTTACAAAAATTTATAAAATTTTGTGGTGCACTTCATTGGGTGTGGACAAGTTATGTAATACTGTCATATTAGGCATGTTGCACTTGTTGTATTGTACTGCATACAATTACTATTTTTATAAAAAAAAATATTGCAATATTATATTAAGATGAAATACATTTAATACAGTAATATTTTTTGCACCTGTTTAAATGTATTATAATTATTCTCAATATAATGTACCTAATATAAATAAAGTATATATGTAAGTTAATATTTTTTTATACAAAAAACACATAAAAATGGAAAATGTGTGTATGTGTAGAACAAAATAAATATTATTCATTAAAAAGTATTAATTTTTAGAAACATGTGAAAAAAAATACTCTAATAATAATAGCACATTTTCTAATACCACATTAAGTTTCTAAGCTACTCAAAGTATAATGTTTCCATCCTAACTAGTTTTATAAAAGAAAAATACTTATTCACTGTCATTGAACTTTTCATTTTGAGTCAAAACATCTTGCAAATAAGAGTAATATTCAGCTGAGTAGCATCATTTACCAATTAAATTTTGTTTTTAAATGAACAAATAAAATCAATATTTATCCACATATTTTCTAAATTAGTATATTTATATTTAAAATATAATTTTATTTTAAAAATAAATTTATAATTTAACACAAATTATATTATATTACTTTAGTTTATAATTTTTTTTAAGTATTAATTAATTGTGAATATGCACATTTTTTAAAAAATATATGTAAATATATAAAAAAAAGTCTAAAAAATTCAAATATATATATTAAAATGGGTTTGTGTAGTACCCGTCTACCTGCAGGACAAATATTACCCAAACCCGATTATTTGAGAGGAGAGTTTGAGATTAGCTATATCCGGCCTAAACCCCACCCGTTGTTATCCCTAGACAAAAAAGAGGGAGATGTGTTAGGTGCATGAGGAGTTGATCATGATAAGAAGGGGATGGGTCTCGTTAAAAGTGGGGTAGATTGTTAGATGCAGAAGTTGGGGGGCGAAGTCTTTTCGGAAGAAAGTTAGAAGACCAAAATAAGCTTTTTCTTTTTCTTTTTTCTTTTTCTACGGAGATGGTAAGTGTATGTTAGTTTAGGCATGTTAACGAGGTAAAGTCCATTAGTAGTATCCTTACTTATTTTCATGTCCCAAACTAGGATCTGACTTTTAGATTTGTTCTATTGAACTACTTAACATATATTGCGCGTCTCAATTAGTTATTTTTCATCAATTTCATAGTTAGATCAGATGAAAATGCTAACATGACATTAAATAACACTGAAATAAATTTAAAATGAGAACTTTGGTCCTCAAATTTTTTCAATCATTAATTCTAACCCTTAAACTCACCAAAATCAATTATACTCTCCTTCACTCGATTTAGTGCCCAAAACCCTAACTACTCTCTCTCGTCATCAAGCCAGAAGTTGATGATCGCCCTTAGAGCCATACTTGAGCATTTCTTCTTGGGAGAACAAATTGAAAATATGAATCTTTTTTTTTTATGGGTCACCAAATTTGAATCCTTACCATACCTCCTCTACTATTCCTGGTTTCGATGGATTCCTTTTAAATAGCATATGGCAATGAATAGAAGGAAAAGAATCAAAAGTGAACGGAACTTGTGGGCGTCAATTCACCATTGGCATTGCTTACCTCCTTTTTCTGTAGTCACCATCAATGATTCAGGTGATAGGATTGAAAAACACTTGCCCACCTCATCCTTTAGCGGTCACCATCTTTCGCCAATGCCTGCCTTTCTTTCCACACCATGAATATCACGATGGTTCGTGTATCGCTATGACTCTCACTTATTTTTCATATGCCACCTTAACCCTCGTCTTCGATTCTCGCTCAATTCCATGGACAAACTCACTACAGCGTTGCTTTAGATCTGCAACATCGAATATGAGTGAAATCAATGGATGGTGAAATTGAAGATCGGTGGTCACGATTTCTAGTAGTGTTGGATCCAATGATGTGTGGTTTGGACTCAAACGAGGTTTGCCTAGAAACCATTGATCGAGTATAGTCCACAAGTGCTCTTCACCTCTCCATGATATCTCTTTTGGCCTTTTTTACCATTTGTGTTCCCTTTAACCATCAATCAACTATGTGCTTCTCTGGCGGCATGCAAAGATGCCCGAAGTTTTCAAGACTTGGTCTTCCTAGATCTATTACCAAAAACAGAAGGGCAAGCTGAGGATGTTGAGTGAAAATTGACTAGTTCATTTTGATTGAGTTCCAAAAACACTCAAATCTAAAGTTTTTATTTCAATTTATGAAAATTGTGTTCCGAATTAAAGGTTAGGAGAGGTGAAGTTCTGAGATTGAGTGACAAGGAATATGTAATTAATTTTAGTGAAAGGTTAAAGCTTAGAATTAGTGATTGAAAAAGTTGGAGGACCAAAGTTATTATTTTAAATTTGTTTTAGTGTTATTTAATGTCACATGTACACCACCAAGTCCATTACATTTCTGGCACTGCTTCTCCATTTGAGAAAAGTACCAATCACTTATCGCATTAGACACAACTAAGTCACTTTACTCCTGAACTAAGACAGAAGATAAGAGCTTGTGAACGAATCCATCTAGAAATGATAGCAAGAGCTCGATTCACCTGCTCATATTCCAAACATTAAAAGATCTCAGACTTGGTGAAGACAAATATGTTGGCGCTTTGACTTGGTCATAACAGGTGCCAAGCAAGTAACTTGATGCCTCCATCATTGGCTACCTTGATGAATGCAAACTTGGAGGGTTTTGAGATGAAAGTTGCAGAAACAGAAACCCTACGTGAATTTAATTTACACTATCCGGTGCTTGGTTTCATATCTCTGCTCCGCACGAAGGTTAAAAACTGGGTGGACATTTCTACTAAAAGTGCCTGAACAACAGACATCGTTCCTCCACCTGGAAGTGGGAAAAATGTTGAAATGTATAAATTTGACTACTTATTATTAGGAAAAGGCACAGTGATCGATAAGTGTCTTACCTTGTACCTCCCTCATTGGCATAAATTGGACAATATCACGAGAAGTAACAAAATCGGTCATAGTGGGTCACTGGAGTAAATCTCATTAAAGTTCTCCCTCTCATTATCAATCTCTAGTCTAATTTTTAAAGAAATCCAAAATGGGTTTGTTGGGTTGAAAACTTGAATCACAAGAGTGATTAGAATGAGAGCAATTCCCGACAATCAATTCGACGGTAGGAGAGCAATTGCAAACAATCAATTTGTGATCTTGGTCTATAATTCAATTGGGGATTGTCAATGGTGACAAGAGCTGAGTCAACAAAGACCAAGACAATTAGTGGAGGAAGGGCAGGCAATGACTTAGGTTCTTCACGGCGGCAGGTTGCTTGGCGATTTTCTTCGTCACCATCTCGAGTGTTACAATAAGGGCACCGGCCATTGTGAATTAGGTCCAGCTCCTCCACCCCATTAATCCTTTCTATCGACCAGCTGCTGAATCCACCAATTGCCATTGACTATAGGCATCTAGGGTCAAAATCACACCAGAAACAGAAGAGCAGGAGGCCTCATTCGACTTGATCAGAATCCTCCACCCCATTAATCCTTTCTATCGACCAGCTGCTGAATCCACCAATTGCCATTGACTATAGGCATCTAGGGTCAAAATCACACCAGAAACAGAAGAGCAGGAGGCCTCATTCGACTTGATCAGACCTGATCAGTGCTGGCCAAAGGCAGAATCAGCGGAGCTCAAGGGAGACCGCCGTGAAAGCGAACACCTTAGCAGGGCGAGTATAGGATTTTGCTGAAAATTCTAGAAATTTGGTGCATTTTATTATTGCCAATAAACAACTAAAGAAGCAATAAAAGAAAGAAATTTAGGACATATTTATGGGTGATTTTGGTCTTTCCTTAATTTAGGTTCTAAGGGATTGTCGTGTGGCAATTTTTTCAGACTTTGAAAATCCCACAAAAAATGAAAAGAAAAATCCAATACTGCACTCTAGATATATGACGGGAAAGTTAACACCGTTAAGCCTTTTAGTGAAACGAATCGCTTCACAGCAATACTGACAAATGCATTTTTAACAAATACGTTTTTTACATGAATCAGAAAATGAATATCCAATTAGTTCAGTTGACACAGTGTTTTTTTTACATATTATTATTTAAATGAATTGGAAAAGGAAGGCAGTGTTAGACGGATCCAAACTACACCGAAAATTAAGGACTCACTAAAACGGATTTACTTGCTGAGTTGTGGCCATTAACGTAAAAGGAATTACTACAATTTGCCTTTTAAAACAATTCTAAAGCATTTAATATTATATTTTAATTTCCTTACTTGTTCTAATTTTCGTTCGCTCCATTCTAATTACTACAAATTGCCTTCTAAAACAATTCTAAAGCATCAAATATTATATTTTAATTATCCTACTTACTTCTAATTTTGGTTCAAATCAATTCTAAAACTCTTTCAATTTCGCTCTATTCCAATCTCCAAAGCAAAACCTATTTCATTCAACATTTTGATCTCACCGCTGAATTTTGTTTTACTAATTTACATCGAATGGGCAAAATGAAATATAATCTCCTAGTTGCTTTGAGCAAGGCCGGCTACCACCTTAAGCTCAACTTCTTCACGGAACCCTCTAAAGCTATGGGAGGCTCCTTAAGGGAAGTTGACAGGGACGAATGTTCCTGTTACGGTTCCTGATTCAATTTTTCTTTAGGTGGGTTCTGTTTGTTTAACCTTCAAAATAGACTATATAGACAAATTGTTTTTTTTTTGTTTGGTGGACATATGGAATCCTATGCATGACTTGTTATGTTGGTTTTTCCAAGAATAAACTTTGAGATTGTAAGGTAATTGTGCACTTGGGAACATTCATACAAATCATTTCAATGTCTACCACTGTGAAATTTTTAGTAAGTCCCCATCTGCTCTGCCTTATATTCGCAGCTCTAAAGGGCTATGCAGTTTTGGGCTGGAAAATTTTCTATTGGTTTGTATAACTCTGGATTTATTTTTTTTAAGCCTTTATCAATGTTTCTTTGTTCAACAGATAGATGTCAAATGCTCCTAATTCATATTCGTAGGACTTGCATTGTTTATGCCATCAAAAAGCAATTATTTTGCTCTTATTGATATTTTTATGTCTCTCTTTGTATAGCTTCATATTCATTTACACTATAGTTAAATTAAATGATACTTTTGAGGTAGTTAATGCATTTTAATCTTTGTTTCAGATCAACAGCCACCAAATCCTTTGTTGTTACTTGGGCAATATAGTGAAAGAGGTTAAAATTCTTTCTTTGTTTCAATTATGTCTTCCTTTTTAAGGTTTTTGTTTGCGTATCAAGTTGTTGCTTATTTGGTTGGATGAATATTCAATGTGGGTATGCCTAAATTTAAGCACAATTCTGGAATTGTTGACAAAAAAGCTGGGCTAGCAATGTATTGGATTGAGAAGTTCAGGTCAGTAGGTTTAAGTTTACTAATCTTGAGGTTATACATTCATACACATATTTATAGGTATTCCTAAATTATTTATGAGTTTACATATGTCTTTTGACTGCTTATTTCTTAAGATTAATATTTTCATTTTTGCTTGTTGGAGCTTCCCTTCACCGGTTTCAATGGCTTGAGGATCAAAAAGTTGGTTCAACCCCATTTGTATGGAATTTCCTTAAAGGGCATAACAAGCTATTAAGTATGACCTAAAAACTTTCTCTATATCCATTTATATACACGTGGAGGGCATGGCTTAAGGCATGGAAGAACTATAAGTTTACTAGTCTTACATGAATTTACCATCTGTCTATAATTTCTTTTTTTTTTTCTTATGGTTTTCTAGATTATTTACAAGTTATTCCTTAATTTTAAAGGTTTGGTTGCCAATAGTCCTTTGCCTTTTTTTAATTTATTTCAATTGAGCACCTAGAGTGTGTGATGTGGAAAAGTGATGCATTAAGTTTTGGGTTGGGTTGTGAAATGGGTTGCACATGGATCTGCCTTAATTTTGGGTCAGAACAAAAAAAACAAGAACTCATTTTGTTTTCAATTTTTCTTATATGGCTTAATCTTTTTTATTTTATATTTTTCGTGAACAGACCCAAAATGTGGAGGGCATGGTTTGAAGCATGGAAGAACTGTGAGTTTACTAATCTTGCATAGATTTGCCATCTATCTCCAATTTTTTTTGTTTTCTTGTATTTTTATGATAGCCATATTTTTGGGAAAAATGTTTTTTCTTGGTGGCTAATCTTTTTGTCAGCATCACTTTTAGTTTTAAAGTTTTAGCTTTTGTCTTTGTGTTGGTAGAGATTTTCATGTGAAATTTCTAATGGTAAAGACAATTGGGTCTTTAGCAACACTAGAAAACTGATAATACGGCTCTAAGAAACATCTCGCTTATGCATAAACAACTTCTGCACAAAGAATGAAAGGCTATGAGCGTCGAAGTAAGCTAGTGAAACCCTGTCTACGATCCTTCATCTGCAAGGAGAAAAAGCAGCTATGAGCATTAAAGTGAGCTAGTATCGAAGAATAGTCAAGGAAAAAAACGGTAAGCAGTTGATTAATTATTTTTATTATAATATTTTTTCACTTTTTTTTTGAAATATTTTTTTTCACTTTTTAATTGCATGTAATTGCAATAGATTAATTTTGTTTACAATGAATTGGATTTCTCGAACACTAAAGCTTATATAGTTTTTTGCAATTGACTCATGGCATTTTGTTCACTATTTGTTTATTTGATGAGGTATTGTTCAACCTTTTATTGTTTTTTTTTATCTTAACTTTTTTTCTTAGTATTACCTTTATATGTTAGTGGCAACAATTATTTATAAGGCCTCGTACAGGAGGATGAGAAATACAATTATAGTGGTTGATAGAAAGGCCAGGTTAGAGATATGTTGTTTGTCAAATCAACTCTAACCAATCTCAACTTGACTGCACATGAGTCAATAAGGAAGGGGCCGCAGACCAACTGACACAACAATGGGATGGGCTTGACTACAAGCGAAGCTTAAGCTAGGCTTGACCTTGGGCTAGGTAGAATCGGGTCCTAACCTGAGCAAACTTGGCCTAATGTTAATAAACCATTATGAAATCAAAGTTTTGTAATATTTTCAAAATTTTAGTTATATTTTTTTCTGGTAATTACATGGCATATTATATCCCCGTTTATTTCTAATTTAATGCTTAGCACTTTAAATTATTTTTCTATCAATTATTATAGTACTTTTTATTCCAAACTTTTTTTTCCTGTGACAATGTCGGATATTTAAACTAGTTAATAAATTAATTACCTTGTGGAAGAAATAGGGATGAAGAAGCAAAGTCTAGTTTGATTCCAAGAGCAGTATTGTGAATTTTTAAGAATGCGGCAGAGATGATGGTGAAGATGAATGGAAAGTTTCAAGGTGGAGAAATAGTTGGATTGTTAGGTGGAAAAAGTTTCAAAATTTTTAAGATGAAGTGAAACTTTTTATAGGTTAAAACTAGTTTTTCACCTTTTTCTTCATCAACTTAACGGTTCCAATTATATGAATGTTCAAAATGGAATGATTAAATGAGGTTAGAGACTTTTTATACAAGAAAATTGAGATTAGAGTCTAAAATGATACAATAACAAAAGGTTAGGGGCCAACTATGCTATTAACCCAAAAGTCTTGATATGTAAGATACCTATTGTAAATATCACACAGAAAATGACAACTTATCAACATTTTTAGGCAAAAGTATCAAATTTGCCACTAATGTTTAGGTCAAGGCTCGAATTTGCTACTATAGTTTTTTTTTTGCCTAATCTCCCATTAATGTTTCAAAATTGGCTCAAATATGCCACTAAAGTTTCAGATTAGGGATGAATATGCCACTATCGTTAAAAAAGTTAACAGAAAATGTTAAAAATAATAAATTTTAAAATTTTGGGGTGGTAATGCAAGTTTTAACAAACTTTAAATATCTTATGTAATTAGTCTCTCTCTTTTTCTCTCTCAAAAGTCGTCTACTGTTGCTGCTTTCTGAAGTTTCTCCAGCCACCGTCCCTGTCAGCTGATGATAAAAAAATTGCCAACTTTTTCTCCTCTTATCGCCACTGGTGAGATTCGAGAGGAAAAGTTGTCTTTCATCCACACGAAAGCACTCCCTTCACCGTCTTTGATGCTTTTTCTCCTCCTTTTCCTTTTAGCCACTCCACCAAATGTGGAAACCAACCTTCCAAAATCTCTAGCACAAAATATGAAGTTAATGCTCCTGGAAACTTCAATCATTACACTACAGATTAAATCGAGAGAAATGCTCGAGATTTCATTAGTTCTTACCTTGAAATCAATCAATGGACAAGCTGGTTAGATGCTTTGCCTTCAGCTCTTCACTGGTGTTCATTCCTCGGTCTGATAGGATGTTTACAGAGGTGAGGCTGGACTAAACCTGAAGCTGCTGGAGGTGAGGCCGAAGAAATTTCTAATATTGGAGGTTGGTCTAATGACCTATGACTCTTATAGTTTTTTTAAAGTTACATTATTATCCTGAAATTTCAAAACTTCTTACTATTTATGTTTTCCGTTATTTTTTAATAGCAGTGACATATTTAAGCCAATTTTAAAACATTAATAAGAGATTGGACAAAACAAAAATTATAATGGTAGATTCAAGTCTTGATCTAAGCATTAATGGCAATTTTAATACTTTTGCGAAATTTTTATGTTATCAAAATACAATAGTCCAGCTATCAGTAGAGGTGGGACGTGGGCCGAGTCAACCATGTCCAAATCGGGATCGGACCGAAAGTCAAACCCGGCCTAACTAGGTAAAACCCACCCTGACTTGCCCCTGCCAAAGCCCGGAAAGGTGTTGGCCGAATATGAGCCTGAGAGAAGGAGGATGCTAAAAATGGACCACCCTGGCTCATTTAAAAACCAGTTACCCACCCTGACACGGACCGCCCCGCCCTGCCGAACCGAACCGGCCACTGGCGCCCAACGGTCCCTACAAAAAAAAATTTTTAAAAGGGTTAATTACACAACAGGCCCTCCAACGGTTTTCTGCTACATTTTAGCCCTTAAATTTTCATTTTTACCCTTCCCAACAATTAAATTTCAATGACCTTTTGGCCAAACTAATTTTTCCCTTCCCCTATAAATACCAATGTCATTTTCACTCAATCTCTCTTCTTCCTCTACTATATTCTCTTAAGTATTCTTCTTATTTTTTTAATCTCTTCCAAATTTCTTACTAATCTCACCTAATATCTTCATAATCTCCTTTTGATTTTGCATTAATCACTACTATTAGTTCATGAGTCGTGGCTTCAAAAGGAAAGGGCAAGTCGACAGAGAGTTCATCTTCCCGCACCACCGGCCTCCGAGCCTTATTCGTCATCGTTCTCAACCCACCAATAAAGGCATCTCAATTCAAGAGTTGCACGATGATGATGCCGGAATCAATATAACGAATTATGATTTGGGTCTCAACGATTAATTATCCGATGATGAAATGGAAGAGTTGGATGCGATAGCGTCCGAGAATCCGTCAACAGAACCAACGACTACAAATCATGGACCAACCGTGGACAAAACCGAAGCACAAAGTAAATCCACGAGACTAACTGCTTGGGTTTCGAAGCATTATGAGCTCATACACGAAGGGAAGCCGAGGTACGGGAAATACAAACATTGTGGGAAAAAATTGGTCCATAAAAAGAATTCCAGCATTGAAACGCTGAAGTGGCATATTGAAAATCAACATCCTAACGTCCTCCCCAGTGCCGGTACTAGTTCTGGAGGACAAACATAACTTGAGTCTACAACCGGCGCTAGTGGGCCAGGTATATTTCGTTTTAACCAACAACCTTGTAAATAAGGTATGGTAAATTGGATGATGCTTACCGACAAACCTTTTTCACAAGCTGAAGATGTCCACCTAAAATCATGGATAAAATCACAAGTAAATCTTGCATTTAGAAAGGTATTTAGGAAAACCGCTAGGAAAGAAAGCTTTAGATAATTTGAAGCGGGAAAATCAGATTTGCAAGCCTATTTTTCTGCTCTTGATCATTGTGTGGCATTTACTTCTGATATGTGGATATCACCTATAGGTCAATCATTCTATTATGTTACTTCTCATTGGATTGATTCTGATTGGATAATGCAAAAAATGAATTTTGTCATTTAAAGTTATTGAAACATATCATACTGGTTATCAAATATTCAATTGCATCTCAGAAACTTTATGTGATTAATTTTGTACTGATAAAGTCCTGTGCATTTCATTTGATAATGCTTCAAATAATGATGTTGTCGCTCGTCTTTTGAGTCAAAACTTAAAACCATCTCTCAGCGGTGCATTCTTTCACGTTAGATCCATGTGTCATATTTTGAACATTTGTGTGCAAAAGGGTTTAGAAGTTTTCCAAAATGAAATTCTACCAATTCGAAACTCATTGAAATATTTGATGTCCAGACCTTCTGTTTTTCGTGAATTTAAAAGCTTTTGTATTGAAAATCAAAAACCATTTTCTTGGAAATGGTTTAAATTGGATTGGCCAACTCTCTGGAACTCCACATTTTTTATGTTGCAAGATGCATTCCCGTATGCAAATTTGTTGTCGCATTTCATGAATTTAAAAATGGGTTGTGAAAGTCTTACGACTGAAGTTTGGGACAAATGTTCCAAAACCGGTGAATTGCTTAAGTATTTTTACGAAGTAACTGAATTTTTCTCTGGTGTTTACTACCCAACCATTCATCAAGTTTTATTTCATTTAGTGAATATCACATATACTTTACATTAGTTTAAAGATGATGAGTTGTTAAAATCGACTGTCGAAGCCATGCGGTCTAAGTGGCTCTAATATTTCAAAAACATTCCACCAATCTTTTTAGTCACTTTTTTACTTGACCCATATGTCAAATTAATGAGCACAACAACATTACTTGAAGGAAATTTTCATACTTACTTAGAAATGTCTCATATAAATGTTTTAGCTATAACTGCTACTGCTTCCGAGTACTTACATTCTTTATATAAGTTATATTGTGAGCAGCATTTGGATAAGGTAAGATCCGAGGCTCTTCAAACCGAGGCTTCAAGGAGATCAATCTCCTCAAGATTCAACATGGCCCTCCAAATGCTCAAACGACCCCGACCGACGACATCGGGATTAGCTGAGGTCAATGACTATCTCAACACATCGTTCGAGGCAAGCGACCTCGACATCTTGGAGTGGTGGAAGCAAAAGAGATCAAGGTTTTTGATCTTGTTGATAATCGCACAGGAGATTCTTGCCGTTCCAATATCGATTGTCTCATTCGAGACAGCGTTTAGTGCTGGAAAATGAGTGATATCAGAAAAACGATCAAAATTGACACCCGACACGGTAGAAGTATACGTGTGCAATCGAGATTGGGGCCTCGCAGCACTCCGGCGGCAAGACCAAAAGAGTTCGGATGAGGAGGTAATATCCGATACCGAAAGTTGAATTTTTTTTTTTCAATCATACATGTAGTTTGTATTTGATCTGAATATCCTGTTCAGCACAGATCATATGTTTCTATTATTCATCATTTCCGGAACGTTTTTGCTATTTCAAAATGTAAGACCCATTCTGATTATTTGTAAGTGCCTTTTGGTTTTTTAACTTAATAAAACTTACACCAGATGTGGTGTTTTTTCTTAAAAATATTTATGACTTATATAATTAATTATGGTTCTATTTTTTTTTAAAATAACCAAACCCGCCCCGCCCCGGAACCGCCCCACCTTTAACTGAGCTGACCCCGATGCTCGTGACCTAGGACCAGGACCGACTGGGCCTGGGTCGGTCCTAACCGGTTCCCACCT
The DNA here is from genome assembly GCA_039654915.1 of Aquilaria yunnanensis. Classification (NCBI taxonomy): domain Eukaryota; kingdom Viridiplantae; phylum Streptophyta; class Magnoliopsida; order Malvales; family Thymelaeaceae; genus Aquilaria; species Aquilaria yunnanensis. The sequence continues at coordinate 4,266,109 of CM077597.1, read as the reverse complement.
CTAGCTGTCAGGGGCAAAATTTCCGCAATTTGGATTTGATGCGAAATTAATGTCCTGATCAAACATATGTACACAACCTTTCGTTGTCATATCATGGTGAGAAGATAATTGGTAAAGTGGACATACAAAAGGACAGCTGATGGAATGGATCACTGTGGCGTGAACATGAAGACCTGCAACTTTTTCCTCAAATCTCCCTCGGTCTTGCTCATTTCATCAAAACCTTTTCTCTTATTTCTTTAATTGCAGAGTCAATTTATAACGTGATTTCATTTAAATTTCGATTAATACAATGTGATTCAAAAATTATTTCGACTTGGAAATAATAACAAAAAATAAAAAAATAAAAAAAGTATTGTGAACTAATCATTTATCTAGTTTTGCCGCAACAAATATGCATTTATGTTCTAATTTGTACAAAAGTTAGAATTTAGGAGCAAATGTGTGACCATCCAATTAAAAAGTTAGTTGTTTGTCTAACATTTGAAAAGGAAAGTTCCAATCTTGGTCACACAATTCTTTTTTCCCTGAACCCTAGCCCTAACCCCCTGATTTTCATACCTTTCATCCCCACCTCCCCTTGAACCGCATCCTTCATTGTTGGCAGTTACAGGGTAGGCATTTTCGACTTTCACGAGGACCAATAGCCTCATGGCAAGAGATACCAATGTTATATTAGCAAGATGTAATTGAATTTAAAATTTCTAGGGTTTCTAAACAATAATTTAATTTTGTTCAAATTGAAAGGATAGTTGCATGAATTAAGATCCCATTTGGCATTAACGTCAATGATTAGCATTAAAGTTTTTGAAAAAGTTATCAAAGATATCTTTTAGTTTCAGCATTTGCATCTCCCTGTTAAATAAATTATCTAAAACTCTAAAACTAATAACAAAATTTGTTTCCAAATGAGACTTATGTCTAAATCAAGCATGATTCATGATGAGTTATCCTCTGGCTAGGGGTTGAAGCCCTTTTGTACCTCCACCCCGGATGAGCACAGCAAGGTTGTGGGACTTGGTAGAGACAAGGGCTGATATAATAGTTTTGCAAAGTTAAGGGAACTGGGGGTTAAGAAGCAAAATTTTGAGACTAAGATGAGAACTTTGCCAATATGTTAACCTGTGAAAATATGATGGTGTGGCCCAGTGGCCATATTTACTTCCATTCTAAAGCACCAGTAGTGGTGTATTTGGTCTTGCCTCATGATATTAGTGGCAATTCTAGGCAAAGGAAAATATTGAAAAATTTAATCCCAACTCCTAATATTTATGATAAATTTAGCATTTCTGCCTCATTTTCTTTATTAAAACAATCTCTACAGTAAATGATCTTATTTATAAAGTGAAAAAATTAACAATTAGAATATTGTGTCGTTTTTAGTAATTTAGGCTGATTCATCCCGACAAATTTTATTTTGCGATTATGTTTGGTTCGTTAAAATGCATTTTATAATGTATTATTTCAAAAAAAAAATATTTATGTAAAAAAGTGAAAAAATAAAATGTTTAATAGAATGTATTTTAAAATACATTTTTACATTATTTTTATGTGTTTTTGCATTCAAACTTTACACTGCATTTTTTATTTGAGCGTTTTACTGTTACCTCTTGAATTTTAGGTAATATTACATTTCTCCCCTCCAAGATTTAAAAATCTACACTTATCCCCTTATTTTTTAAGCTGTCAGCTAATTATTGTTTTTGGGTGTAATTGCATCTCAAGTTGTTGTTCATTTGGTTGGATCAATATTCAATGTGGGTAGGCCTAAATTTAAGCAGAATTCTGGAATTGTTGAGAAAAAAGCTGGGCTTGCAATGTATTAGATTTGAGAAGTTTAGGTCAGTAAGTTTAAGTTTACTAATTTTGAGGTTATACATTCATACAGATATTTATAGGTATTCCTCAATTATTTATGAGTTTACATATGTCTTTTGACTACCTATTTCTCAAGATTAATATTTTTATTTTTTCTTGTTGGGGCTTTCCTTCACCAATTTCAATGGCTTGAGGATCAAAAAGTTGGTTCAATCCCATTTGTATGAAATTTCCTTAAAGGGCACAACAAGCTATTAAGTATGACCTAAAAACTTTCCTCAAATCCATTTATATACACGTGGAGGGCATGGCTTGAGCCATGGAAGAACTATGAGTTTAATAATCTTACATGAATTTATCTCTGTCTCTAATTTCTTTTGTTTTCTTAGGGTTTTATAGATTATTTTCAAGTTATTCTTTAATTTTAAGGGTTTGGTTGCCAATAGTCCTTTGTCTTTTTTTAATTTATTTCAATTAAGCACCTAGAGTTTGAGATGTGGAAAGGTGATGCATTAAGTTTTGGGTTGGGTTGTGAAATGGGTTGCACGTAGATCAGCCTTAATTTTGGGTCAGAACAAAAAAATGAACCCGTTTTGTTTTCAATTTTTCTTATATGGCTTAATCTTTGTTATTTTATATTTTTTTTGTGAATAGGCACAAAATGCGGAGGGCATGGTTTAAAGCATAGAAGAACTGTGAGTTTACTAATCTTGCATGGATTTGCCATCTGTCTCCAATTTCTTTTATTTTCTTGTATTTTTATGATAGCCATATTTTTGGGAATTTTTTTTTTCTTGTGGGCTAATCTTTTTGTCAGCATCAATTTTAGTTTTAAAGTTTTAGCTTTTGTCTTTGTGTTGGTAGAGATTTTCATGCGAAATTTCTAATGGCAAAGACAATTGGGTCTTTAGCAACACCAAAAAATTGATACTACGGCTCTAAGAAACGTCACACTTGTACAACAACAGCTTCTACACAAAGAATGAAAGGCTATGAGCATTGAAGTGAGCTAGAAAAGCCCTTTCCATGATCCTTCATTTGCAAGGAGAATAAGCAGCTACGAGCATCAAAGTGAGTTAGTATCGAAGAATAGTTAAGGAAAAAGGCGTAAGCAGTCGATTAATTTTTTTATTATAATATTTTTTCACTTTTTTTTGAAATATTTTTTTTTCACTTTCTAATTGCATGTAACTACAATAGATTAATTTTGTTTACAATGAATTGGATTTCTCCAACACTAAACCTTATATAATTTTTTGCAGTAGACTCATGGCATTTTGTTCACTATTTGTTTATTTCATGAGGTATTGTTAGACTTTTTATTGTTTTTTTTTTTATCTTAACTTCTTTTCTTAGTATTACATTTATGTTTTAGTGGCAACAATTATTTATAAGGCCTGGTACAAGAGGTAGAGAAATACAATTATGGTGGTTGATAGAAAGGCTAGGTTAGAGATATGTTGTTTGTCAAATCGGCTCCAACCAATCTCAACTTGACTGCACATGAGTCAATGAGGAAAGAGTCGTAGACCAACTGACACAACAATGGGATGGGCTTGACTACAAGCGAAGCTCAAGCTAGGCTTGACCTTGGGCTGGGTGGAATCGGGTCTTAACCTGAGCAAACTTGGCCTAATGTTAATAAACCATTATGTAATCGAAGTTTTTGTAATATTTTCAAAATTTTAGTTATATATTTTTTGTGATAATTATATGGCGTATTATATCCCAGTTTATTTTAAATTATTTTTCTATCAATTATTATAGTACTTTTTATTCTAAAATTTTTTTGTCTTGTGGCAATGCCGGATATTTAAACTAGTTAATAAATTAATTACCTTGTGGAAAAAAGAGGGATGAAGAAGCAAAGTCTAGTTTGATTCCAAGAGCAGTACTATGAATTTTTAAGAATGCGGCAAAGATGATGGTGACGATGAATGGAAAGTTTCAAGGTGGAGAAGTAGTTGGATTGTTAGGTGGAAAAAGTTTCAAAATTTTTAAGATGAAGCAAAACTTTTTATAGGCTAAAACTAGTTTTTCACCTTTTTTCTCCATCAACTTAACGGCTCCAATTATACGAATGTTCAAAATGGAACGATTAAATGAGGTTAGAGACCTTTTGCACAAGAAAATTGAGATTAGAGTCTAAAATGATACAATAATAAAAGGTTAGGGGCCAAGTATGCTATTAACCCAAAAGTATTGATATGTAAGATACCTACGGTAAATATCACACAGAAAATGACAACTTATCAAAATTTTTCGGCAAATATATCAATTTGCCACTATTGTTTAGGTCAGGGCTTGAATCTGTCACTATAGTTTTTTTTTACCCAATTTCATATTAATGTTTCAAAATTGGCTCAAATATGCCACTAAAGTTTCAGATTGGGGATGAATATGCCACTGCGATTAAAAAAGTTAACAGAAAATGTTAATAATAATAAGTTTTGAAATTTTAATGTGGTAATGCAAGTTTTAAGAAATTTCAAATATCTTATGTAATTAGTCTCTCTCCATCTCTCTCAAAAGCCATCTACTATTGCTACCTTCTGAAGTTTCTCCGACCACCGCCTTTATCGGTTGATGATAAAAAAATTGCCAACCTTTTCTCCTTCTATCGCCACCGGTGACATTAGAGGGGAAAAGTTGTCTTTCCTCCACATGAAAGCACCCTCTTCGCCATCTTCGATGCTTCCCTCCATTGTATCCGATGCTTTTCCTCCTCCATTTCTTTTTGGCCGCTTTGCCAGAAGTGGAAACCAACCTTCCAAATTCTCCAACACAAAATGCGAAGTTAATACTCCTCGAAACTTCAATCATTACACTAGAGATTAAATCGAGAGAAATGTTCAAGATTTCATTAGTTCTAACCTCGAAATCAATCCAATGGACTAGCTGGCTAGATGCTTTGCTTGTAGCTCTCCACTGGAGCTCCTTCCTCGGGTTGACAAGATGTTGACAGAGATGAGGCTGGACTGAACGCGACGCTGTTGGAGGTGAGGCCGGAGAAATTTCTAATATTAGAGGTTGGTCTAATTACCTATGACCCTTGTAGTTTTTTAAAAATTACATTATTATCCTGAAATTTCAAAACTTTTTACTATTTACATTTTACGTTATTTTTTAACAGCATATTTGAGCCAATTTTAAAATATTAGTAAGAGATTGGGCAAAAAAAAAAATTATTGTAGGAGATTCGAGTTAATGTAAGCATTAGTGCAATTTTAATACTTTTGTGAAATTTTTATGTTATCACGATGCGATAGCCCAGCTGGCGCCTGGCGGGGGCCAAATTTCCGCAATTTGGATTTGTCGCAAAATTATTGTCGTGATCAAACATATGGACACAAAACCTTTCCTTGTCATATCATGGTGAGAAGATAATTGGTAAAGTGGACAAATAAAAGAAGAGCTGATGGAATCGATCACTGTAGCGTGAAAATGAAAACACGAAACTTTTTCCTCAAAATCTCCCTGGGTCTGACTCATCCTACCAAAACCTTTTCTCTTATTTCTTTAATTGCAGAGTCAATTTATAACGTGATTTCATTTAAATTTCGATTAATACAATGTGATTCGAAAATTAATTCGACTTTGAAATAATAAAAAAATATATGAAAATAAAAAAAGTATTGTGAACTAATCCTCTATGTAGTTTCTTTTTGCCGCAACAAATATGCATTTATGTTCTAGTTTGCACCAAAGTTGGAATTTAGGAGCAAATGTGTCACCATCCAATTAAAAAGTTAGTTGATTTGTCTAACATTTGAAAAGGAAAGTTCCAATCTTGGTCACACAATTCTTTTTTACCTGAACCCTAGCCCCCTAATTTTCATACCTTTCATCCCCACCTCCCCTTAAACCGCATCCTTCATTGTTGGCAATTGGAGGGTAGGCGTTTTCGTCTTTCATGAGGACCAATAGCCTCATGGCAAGAGATACCAATGTTATATTAGCAAGATGTAATTGAATTTAAATTTTCTAGGGTTTCTAAACAATAATTTAATTTTGTTTAAATTGAGAGGATAGTTGGATGAATTAAGGCCATATTTAACATTAACGTCAATAATTAGCATTAGAGTTTTGAAAAAGTTATCAAAAATAGCTTTTAGTTTCAACGTTTTCACCTCACCCATTAAATAAATTATTCAAAATTCTAACACTAATAACAAAAGCTGTTTCCAAACAAGGCTTATGTCTAAATCAAGCATGATTCATGATGAATTATCCTCTGGCTAGGGGTTGAAGCCCATTTGTACCTCCACCCCAGAGGAGCACAGCAAGGTCATGGGACTTGGTGGAGACAAGGGCTGATATAATAGTTTTGCGAAGTTAAGGGAACTGGGGGTTAAGAAGCGAAATTTTTAGACTAAGATGAGAACTTTGCCAACATTTTAACCTATGAAAAGATGATGATGTGGCCCAGTGGCCGTATTTACTTCCATTCTAAAGCAGCAGTGTATTTGGTCTCGCCTCATGATATTAGTGGCAATTCCAGGCAAAGAAAAATATTGAAAATTTTGATCCCAACTCCTAATATTTGTGATAAATTTAGCATTTCTGCCTCGTTTTCTCTATTAAAACAATCTCTACAGTCAATGATCTTATTTATAAAGTGAAAAAAATTAAGCAATTAGAATGTTGTGTGGTTTTTAGTAATTTAGGCTGATTCATCCCGATAAATTTTATTTTGTGATTATGTTTGGTTTGTTAAATTGCATTTTATAATGTATTATTTCAAAAATATATATTTATGTAAAAAAGTGAAAAAAAGTAAAATTTTTAATATAATGTATTTTAAAATACATTTTTACATTATTTTTTATTTGTTTTTGCATTCAAACTTTACACCGCATTTTTTATTTGAGCTTTTTGCAGGTATCTCCTGAATTTTAGGTAATATTATATTTCTGATTTGAAAATCTAAGGGCCAGTTGGGATTAGATTAATGTGGATTAAAGAGTCAAAATCAGTGGGGCAGGATGGATTTAACGTGTGGAAAGTAACAAAATTACTAAACTAGCCCGCATTATTTGTTTTCTAAATCTGTTGGCTTCGCGTTTCCCATTCGGATAGAAGCCCATGGTAACAAGTTCATCACCGGTCACCATGTCCTGCTGACCTCCCTACGGTGTGTCGTGTCCTCCGGCCGGCCTTTCCATCGGATATGGTTGCCTGTTTCTAGTTATAACTTTTCTGAATTGTTGCTGCTTGAGTTGAATACTTGTTCTGCCATAATTGTTACTAGTATATTCCTATATTTGTAGATACAATCCGAGCATTTTTAAGCAATTGTTCCATACAGACCTAGCAATGTTGACAAATTTTTAGCCCGGTTACTATTAACAATAAGAGTAATTAGTACATGCACCTATCCTCCAATTATGCTTGGTCCCTCAACTATTCATTTTCTCTATTTTTTTTGTTAGGTTTTTCTCGGGTTTTTATTCATTTTTGTAAGTTTTTCTTTGTTTACATTACATCGCGTCATTTTAGATGTGTTTTTTTAAATCTCAAATTGTAGCTTTTTTTTTGTGTTCCTTTCGTTTTTGGATATTTTCCTTGTCCGTCTCTTTTTGTTTGTCAACATTGAAAGTTTTTTTTTTTTTTGCTTCCTTTTTTTAATTCCCGCCATTTAAGTTTATTTTTCTCTTTTTGTCTTGTAACTACGAGAGATTCTACATAATTATTAAAAGGTGATTGAAAATAAAAAAGGGCAATAAAAATTCAAAAGAAGCGATAAGAATTATTAAAAGGCTATTAAAAATAAAAAAAAAAAGTGAAAATAATTTAAAAAATGTGATAAATATTTTTAAAAAGTGATTAAATATAAAAAAGTGATAAATAATTAAAAAATGTAATACATATTTTAAAAAGCGACTAACTATAAAAAAAAGTGATAAATAATTCCAAAAATGCAATAAATATTTTAAAAAAGTGATAAATAATTCAAAAAATACAACAAATATTTTAAAAGATGATCAAATATAAAAAAAAGTGATAAATATTTTTAAAAAAAATGATAATTTTTAAAAATAAAAAGCGATAATACTTATTAAATGGCTTTTTAAAATTAAAAAATGCAATAAATAAAAGTGATTACAAACAAAAAAAAAGTGATATAATTTGTAAAAAAAAATGATAATAATTATTAAAAGGTGATTTAAAATTAAAAAAATCCATAATAATTAAAAAAAGTGATAAATTTTTTAAAAAATTGATTAAAACCTAAAAAAAGCACTATAATTTGTCAAAAATGTGACAATAATTGTTAAAAGGTGATTACATATAGAAAAGGCTTTAATAATTCAAAAATCCGATAAATTTTTTAAAAAGGTGATAAAAAACAAAAAATGCGATAAATATGAAAAAAAAAAGCAATAAAATATAAATTGCAAAAACCCATTAATTTTATTTAAAAAAGCAAAAGAAAAGTAAAAAAGGCTTGGGCTGTTGTCGATCAGAGGTGGGAATAAATGCACAGAGCTAAGGGGAACCAGGGGACCTAGATCCGCCTGACAGGCCCGCCGAAGGACGTGAAACACCATGGGGAGGTTGGCAGGACATGGCGACCGGCGGATGAGCTTGGTACAAGGGGCTTCTGTATGAATGGTAGGGGTGAGCATGGGTTGGGTTGGTTCGGTTTTATGGTGGAACCGAACCAACCTAAAATGGCATCGGTTACAAAATTTTTCTACCCAACCCAGAATCGAGAACCGAACAGAACCAGAACCATGGTTCTAGGTTCTCGGTTCTGGTTCTCGGGTTTTTCGGTTTATACCATATACCTATAACAACACCAAAATTCAATAAATCTACATCCATAATTAGTTTTATGACATATTCAACATAATATACAATTAAATTAATATTTAAATATAAGTACTTAGATACATTCAAAAGAGTTTAAAATGTTGTTCTTATAAAATTGGTTCAAAAGAATTGTTTGTGGGGCATCTTTTATCTTAACTAGTTTACTTCATTCCAGTAATTCTAATATTTGTATGACATTTAATATAGAAAACTGAGCCTTTAAGACCATTTTCTTCAGTATCAAAACCTAAAATATGTCAATGTCATAAATTTTTAATTTTGCATGACTCAAATGAAAAAAATATCATAATTGTGTCGTAAAGAGTAGTCTGGAATAAAAGATCGAAAGCAAAATGACTTAGGAGTGGTGGGTCTATGAAGCAAAGTGATTTAAGTAAATATGGAGAAATTTCGTAAATGATCCCACAACTTCCATACTGTTTCAATTTGGAATATTAGTTTAAGAGTTTAATATAAAAACACAAAATAACCATTATCATACTTCAAAGAAATATATGTGTATGTGTGTGTGTGTGTGTAGATATATTAGTAATACTATAATTTTTATTATATATATATATATATATATATATATATATATATATATATATATATATATATATATATATATATCTCGGGTTCGATTCCACCTCGGGTTGGTTCCATATGGAACTAGAACCAACCCAAAAACCGTCGGTTCTCCTATATATGGAACCAACCCGAGAACCATGATCAATTTTTATCCAACCCAATGGGGGTGGTTCGGTTTTAGTTTCGGGTTTACCCAACCCATGTTCACCCCTAATGAATGGGAAACGCGAAGCTAGCTGATTCAGAAAACAAATAATGCTGGTTAATTTAGTAATTTTGTTACCTTCCACACATTAAATCCATCCTGCCCTATTGACAGCCTTTTGACTTTAGAAATAATTTTGACTATTTAATCCACATTAATCTAATCCGAACTGCCCCTAAATTTATCCCCTTATTTTTTAAGCCGTCAGTTAACTATTGGTAAAAATTACGACTACTCTCCTTGAATTCAGTGTAATTTACAATTATTCCCAGACTTTCAAAAATCTACATTTTTTAATTAATGTATTTTTGGAAAATTTGTTCTTACTCATCTCTGTCCTGTTTTCGTAAAATTCAAAGAACTAGAGCTCCTCTGCTTCCCAAATCCTAACTCTCCTATACTCACCACAGCCTAGCCTTCCTGATCACTGTCCCATTGCGTTCACTCCTCGTTGTCTAATCCGAGGTCACATGCTAACCGGCGTAAGTGGAGGTAGCAACTAGAGGGAAGAAGGCGAGGAGAGGAGTGACGAGAATGATGGGCGATGAGAGGGCGACGAGAGGACTATCGGATGATGGGCGAGAACGATCGGACAATGGGCGAGGAGAGGGCGAGGAGAGGACTATCGGATGATGAGCGAGGACGATCGGACGTTGGGCGAGGACAGGAGCAGCGGAAACGATCGGACGATGGGTAAAGAGAGGAGCGGCGGGGACGATGGGCGACGGGTGGCGGACGGTGAGCTCAAAATCAGAGGGAGAGTTCGAGGCGGAGGAATAAGGCCAGGGAAGGAGGTGATGGAGGCGACGGAAGGAGCGACAGATTGAGGCCGGGGAAGGAGAAATGAGGCCACAGGACGAGGCCTGCGAGGAGACGAAGAGCGGGCAAGGAAGCGAGGATGCAATGGAGTGGGCGGAGGCGGCGGGGAATCGGACGATCCGTTCGGTAAGAAAAGATTTTGCTGCAGAAAGATAAACATGGATATTTTTTTCTTCTCTGGTTTCCTAGCTGATCTCCTTTCCGATATGCTTTGGTTTGCATTTCAATTTGAATTTGAAGGTTTAATTATTGTTTTTGGGTGTGATATTTAGATCGATTGGATTCTTTGTATTTGTTGTCCTGGTGCCACAGCATTGCTGCTGGTTTCCTCCACTGTTACTGCTCTGTTTCGGAGTTTTAGTTTTTGTTGTGTATGCATTTCTATTTCTTGTTTGCCTGACTGATTTTGGATTTGGGTGTAATTGTAAACAACACTAAATACAAGGAGGCATATTATAATTTTTACTAACAGCTGACTGACAGTATTAAAAATATAGGAGATAAGTGTAAATTTTTAAATATTGTGTGAGACAAGTGTAATTTTATCTAAAGTACAGGGACAACCATAACAAATTCTCTTTTATTTTTCTGCTTCAAGTCTTCAACCAAATTAATGGATAAATATTGGCACACACCGCAGCTGGCTGCCTCGTTCACATCTTATAGCACTCATATGAACATCCAATTCTGGCAACCATGGCTTGGACATTCATAACTCTTCTCGCTTTTGCTTTCGTTTTTGTAGCATGGCTACTAAAACCAAGCGCCCGCACCAAGAAGCTGCCGCCGGGGCCCCCAGGGCTACCGATATTCGGCAGCCTCCACCTGCTTGGAGAACTACCGCACCGAGACCTCCACCGCCTGGCCCAGAAGTACGGCCCTATCATGCACCTCCGCCTAGGCCGCGTCAACACTATTGTCGTCTCCTCCCCTCGCGCAGCTGAGCTCTTCCTCAAGGCTCACGACCTTGTCTTCGCTGGCCGACCGCTGCTCGAGGCGGCCAAGTATTTATCATACGACCAGAAGAACTTGTCCTTCGCCCCCTATGGCTCTTATTGGCGTAACGTGCGCAAGATGTGCACACTGGAGCTGCTTAGCAACCCCAAAATCAATTCCTTCAGGTACCAAAGATCAGGGTTAGCTTTTCTTGATTTTTAAACTGTTAATTAATCACTCATCAGATCAACATTATTGTATTAAATATAGAATTTCCTTGCAGTTTCGTATGATGAGACTAATCCACACCTATCATCAATTAATTTTAAGTTAGATGTATTAATATTGTATCAAACCTAAAATTTCAGTTTCCAATTTACTTTCAGCTTTATTTTTAATTTTATTTTTTCATCACCCCATGAGCATTCTCAACTATATTTTTCTGTTAAACACCCCCTCTCTCATGGGCTTGCCTCTATATTGTAATAAGGTTTATCCACTTATTATTACCTATTTGATTTTAAGTATGATATATTTTAACAATAGAAATCTAAATTCGTGTTAAAGCCAGCCATAAAGATCACTCCCACCATAACCTTACACAATGAACTAAAATGGGGTTAAATCTAGCCATAAAATCACTCTTGATATCATCAGACTCAATTTATTGGTCACCACTAATAATACGCCCTCCTCGTCCCTTCAAAAAAGAAAGAAAATGAACATCCGGTTAATTTGAATTTTCACTTTACCTGCTTAATTTCAGGTGGATAAGAAAGGAAGAGTTAGATACACTTATCAAATCAATCAAAGAAGCTAGTCAATGCGGAGGCATGGTAAACCTGAGCGAGAAGGTAGCATCTCTGATCACGAGCATGAGTTGTAGAATGATTTTTGGGAAGAAATATAAGGATAAGGACATTGGTGAGAGAGGGTTCAAAGATTTGATCCAAGAATGTATGCATTTGTTGGCAAAGCTAAGCATTGGGGACTACGTACCACAAATAAGGAGGCTTGATATACAAGGAATGACCAAAAAAATAAAAATTATGCGTGAGAAGTTGGATGTTTTCCTTGAGATGATTGTAGATGAGCATGTTGAAATGAGAAGTTCATCCACCGGAGACATGAGTAAAATGCAAGATTTTGTTGATGTCATGTTGGAAATCATGGGCTCCAGGGAGGCAGATTATCTACTGGACAGAGATAGCGTCAAAGCCATTATTTTGGTACAATGTGCTAATTTTTTTGCTCTTCAAATAATTTTTTATACTAAAATGTACATAAGACATTACAAGTTATATAAAAGGGGGAATGAGAGATTAGGATAAAAGACTCCATTCTAATAAAAGTAAGGTAAGTAAGGCGATGACATAGGATTAAAGCTCATTCATTTTGTGAAATACATATTTATTTATTGAAATTGAAACTTAGATGATTAATTTCTTTACTAATACTGGTAATAAGTTGTTACAGGACATGTTTGTGGCAGCAACAGACACATCAGCTACGGTAATTAATTGGGCTTTATCAGAGTTAATTAGGCATCCAAGGGTGATGAAGAAAGTCCAAAAGGAGCTAAAAAATGTGGTGGGGCTAAAAAGAATGGTGGAAGAATCAGACTTGGAAAAACTTAACTACCTAGAAATAGTGGTGAAGGAAACATTGAGGCTTCACCCAGCAGGGCCCTTGCTTCTCCCGCATGAATCCATCGAGGATTGCACCATAGATGGCTTCCACATTCCAAAGAAATCCCACTTGGTGGTGAATGTATGGGCCATTGGAAGGGACCCGACCGTTTGGCTTGAGGGAGAGAAGTTCTGGCCGGAGAGGTTTGAAGGGTGCAAGGTGGATCTTCGTGGTAGGAACTTTAAGCTCCTTCCTTTTGGCTTTGGCCGTCGAAGCTGCCCAGGGATGCAGTTGGGGCTCACGATGGTTCAGCTTGTGTTGGGGCAGTTGGTGCATTGTTTTGATTGGGAATTGTCAAATGGTATGTTGGTGAGTGAGTTGGACATGACAGAAGAGTTTAGGTTTGTGACCTCTAGAGCCAAGCATTTACATGCTATGCCATCATATCGGTTAAACTTGTGATCATGAAGAAGAGGGAGATGTGGCAGATGCATAAAGAGTTGATCATGATAGAAAGGGGATAAGTCCCATTAAAAGTGGGGTAGATTGTTAGATGCAGAAGTTGGGGGCGAAGGCTTTACAGAAGAAAGTTAGAATACCAAAATAAGGTTTTTTATTTTTTTTGTTTTCTATGAAGAGGGTAAGTGTATGTTAGTTTAGACATGTTAACAAGGTAAAGTCATCCACCATTAGTACCATTACTTATTTTTGTGTCCCAAATTGGTATCTAACTTTTTGATTTGCTTATCAAACTACTTAACCTATATTGTTCATCTCAATTAGTTATTATCCATCGATTTCATCATTAAATCTGATAAAAAATACTGACATGACATTAAATAACACTGAAATAAATTTAAAATGGCAACTTTGGTCCTCAAAATTTTTTAATCATTAATTCTAATCCTTAAAATTTTACTAAAATCAATTCTACTCTCCCTCACTCGATCTAATGCCCAAAACCCTAACCTCTCTCTCATGTCGTTAGGCCAAAAGTTGCTGACCGCCCTCAAAGCCTTCCCGAGCATTTTTTCTTGGCAGAACAATTGCAAATATGTTTTTTTTTATGGGTCATCAAATTTGAATCCTTAGCATACCTCCTCTGCAGCTCCTAGTTTCGATGGATTTTCTTTAAGCAGCATGTGGAGATGAATAGAAGGAAGATAATCAAAAGCGAACAGAACTTGTGGGCATCAATTCACCATTGGCATTGCCTACCTCCTTTTTCGGTAGTCACCAGTGATGATTTAAGTGATAGGATCAAAAGACGCCCGCCCACCTCCTCCTCTAGCGATCACTATTTCTCGCTGATGCCTATCTTCCCTTCCGCACCGTGAATATCGTGACAGTTCGTGTCAAAGATCAGTACGATTCTCACTCATTTCTTCGTCTGCCACTTTAACCCTAATCTTCGATTCTCACTCAATTTCGTGGACAAGTTGACTACAGCTTTGCTTCAGATCTACAACATTGAAAATGGGTGAAATTGATGGATGGTGAAATTGAAGATCGGCAGTCATGATTTCTAGCAATGCTGGATTCAGTGATGTGCGGTCTAGACTCGAACGAGCTTTGCCTGGAAACCATTGATCCAATTTAGTCCACAAGTGCTCGTCGCCTCTCTCCGATCTATCTTTTGGCCTTGTTCACCATTTCTGTTCCCTCTAACCATCAATCAATAGGGTGCTTCTTTGGTAGCATGCAAAGACGCTCTAAGTTTTCAAGACTTGGCCTTCCCTGATCCATTACCAAAAATGGAAGGGCAAGCTGGCAATTTTAAGTGAAAATTAATTAAGTTTATTTCGATTAAGTTCCAAAAACACTCAAATACAAAGTTTTCATTTCGATTTGTGAAAGTTGTGTTTTGAATCAGAGATTGGGAGCGGTGGAGTTCTGAGATTGGGTGACTTGGAAAGCGTAATTAATTTTAATAAAAGGTTAAAGTTTAGCATTAGTGATTGAAAAAATTGGAAGACCAGAGTTGTTATTTTAAATTTATTTTAGTGTTATTTAATGTCATATAATCAATTAGTTATGCCGCTTAAGTCCATTAATTTATGCTCCAGAATGGTACACTGCTGGCACTACTTCTCCATCCAAGAAATGTACCAATCAGTTATCGCATTGGACACAACTCAGTCACTTTAACTCCTGAACCAAGACAGAAGAGCTTGTGAACAAATCTATCTAGCAACGATAGCAGGAGCTCGGTTCACATGCTCGTTTTCCATACATTAAAAGATCTCAGACTTGGTGAAGATAAATATGTTGGCGCTTTGACTTGGTAATAATAGGTGCCAAGCACGTAACTTGATGCCTCTTACATTGGCTACCTTGATGAATGCAAACTTAGAGGGTTTCGAGACAGAAGTTGTAGAAACAGAAACCCCATGTACGTATATTTACACTATCTGGCGCTTGGTTTAATATCTCTGCTCTGCATGAAGGTTAAAAACTGGGTGGGCATTTCTGCTAGAAGTGCCTGAACAATAAATATCTTTCCTCTACCTAGAAGTGGGAAGAATGTTGACATGTGTAAATTTGGCTACTTATTATCAGGAAAAGGCACAGTAATCAATAGGTGTCTTACCTTGTGCCTCCCTCATTGGCATGAATTGAACAATATCACGAAAAGTAACAAAGCCGGTCATAGTGGGTCACTGGAGCAGATCTTATTAAAGCTCTCCCTTTCATTATCAATCTCTAGTCTAATTTTTAAAGAAATCAAAAATCAGTTTGTTGGGTTGAAAACTTGAATCGTTAAAACGATTAGAAGGAGAACAATTCCCAGCAATTAATTCGTGACCTTGCTCTATAATTCAATTGGGGATTGTCAATGGTGACGGGAGCTGAGTCGATGGAGACCAAGGCAATTAGTGGAGGATGGGCAAGTGATGACTTGGGTTCTTCACGGTGGCAGGTTTCTTGGTGATTTTCTTCCCCACCGTCTCAAGTGTTGCAATGAGGGTGCAGGCCATTGTGATTCGGGTCTAACTTCTCCACTCAATTGATCCTTTCTACCGACCAGCTGTCAAATCCACCAGTTGCCATTGACTGTAGGCATCTAGGGTCCAAATCACGCTAGAACAGGCTTCCGAAGCAGAAGAGCAGGAGACCTCATTCGACCTAATCGGAACTGATAAGTGCTGACAAAGGTGGAATCAGCAGAGCTGAAGGGAGACACCACGAAAGTGCACACGTTAGCAAAGGGAGTATAGGATTTTACCGAAAATTCCAGAAATTTAGTGCATTTTATTATTGCCAATAAACAACCAAAGAAGAAATAAAAGAAAAAAACTTAGGAGATATAATTAATAAATTAATTACCTTGCAGAAGAAAGAGGGACGAAGAAGCAATGTCTAGTTTGATTGCAAGAGCAGTAATGCGACATTTTTAGGAATGCGGCAGGGATGACGGTGAAGATGAAGGGAAAGTTTCAAGGTGGGGAAGTTGGTTGGATTGTAGGTGGAAAAAGTTTTAAGATTTTTAAGATGAAAAGAAACTTTTTATGGGTTAAACCTAGTTCTTCACCTTTGTCTCTATCAACTTAATGGCTCTAATTATTCAAATGTTTAAAATGAAATAATATTATGAGATTAGAGACTTTTTATATAAAAAAAAATTAAAATTAAAATATAAAATGGTACAATAATAAAAAATTAGGGCCAATTATGCTATTAACGCAAAAGTATTAATATGTAGGATACGGTAAATATCACACAGAAAAGGACAACTTAAAAAGGTTTTATATTGGTATCACGATGCAATAGGCCAGCTAGCGCCTGGCGGGGCAAAATTTCCACAATTTGACTTTGACGCAAAATTAAATTAATGTCCTGATCAAAGTATCAAACGTTTTCTTGTCATATCATGGCGAGAAGATAATCGGCGAAGTGGACATATAAAAAGAGAGCTAATGGAACAGAACACTGTAGCGTGAACATGAAGACCCATAACTTTTTTCTCGAATCTCCCTCCGTCTAACTCATCTTACGTAAACCTTATCTCTTATCTCTTTAATTGCAGAGACAATTTATAACGTGATTTCATTTAAAATTTCGATTAATACACTGTGATTCAAAAATTAATTCGACATTCAAATAATAATAAAAAATATAAAAATAAAAAAAGTGTTGTGAACTAATCCTCTATGTAGTTTCTTTTTGCCGCAACAAATATGCATTTATGTTCTAGTTTGCACCAAAGTTAGAATTTAGGAGCAAATGTGTCACCATCCAATTAAAAAGTTAGTTGATTTGTCTAACATTTGAAAAGGAAAGTTCCAATCTTGGTCACACAATTCTTTTTTACCTGAACCCTAGCCCCCTGATTTTCATATCTTTCATCCTCACTTCCCCTTAAACCGCATCCTTCATTGTTGGCAGCTGCAGGGTAATGTTGCACAGTGGGCTGGATCGGCTTGGGACAAGACCGGACCGGCTAGGCCCGGTCCTGTGGAAGTTGGACCCGGGCACAACCCGGGTTGACACGTGCCGGGTCCATGCCGGGCCTGACTCGGTCCCATGCCGAGCTGGCCCATATAATTTTTAATTTTAAATTTTAAAATTTTATTTTTATTTTTAGTTTTAGTTTTAATTTTAAATTTTTAGTTAAGTGTTAAAAGACCCTTTATATGAATACATACCTTGGGGGCCTCTAATGTTATTTTCTTTTGTAGGATTTTTAATGTCCTCCATGTCAACTCTGTGTCGATTTTTGGAGATAATTAACATATTATTATTATACATAATTTGAGAAAATAATTACTACATGCAAAAAATAATTTTGAATACCTTTTGAAAATGTACACCAAATTAATAAATCCTTGGTATTTTTAGAAAATAATATCTCCAAATATCACATAATTTAAAATCAATTGGCAAAACCTATGCTATTTTCTAAAATAATTAAAATGAAGAAGAGGAGGAAGAATGAAAATGAAAATATTCTTAGGATTAAGTCCTAAAATTCTCCCTCCAAGCCGGTATCTTGTTGGCAAATTGGCATTGAATCCCACTATTTATTGTAGCATGCTAAAGTTCAAATCCTGGCTTGTATGAGAAATTTTTCCTCTTTACAACCAAAGGGTAAGCTTTAACTAGGTGGAGTAGGATCTAAAGTAGACTTATTAATAGAATTATTTTTTGTAATTCTCTATTACATTGTAATTCTAAGTACAAAAATAT
Source organism: Aquilaria yunnanensis (assembly GCA_039654915.1). Taxonomy (NCBI): domain Eukaryota; kingdom Viridiplantae; phylum Streptophyta; class Magnoliopsida; order Malvales; family Thymelaeaceae; genus Aquilaria; species Aquilaria yunnanensis. Next base: position 4,248,108 of record CM077597.1, on the reverse strand, counting down.
TTTTTTTTTGTTTTGTACAAAGAGAATTTAAATAAGAGTGATAAGATAAATTAGATATTAAAAATGTTATGAAAAGGGAAACAACTCATCCTTTTTAGGAAAATCCGTATAATTTTTAATTTTAAATTTGTAATTTTTATTTTTATTTTTATTTTTAGTTTTAGTTTTAGTTTTTAATTTTTAGTTTTTAATTTTAAGTCTAATTTCATTTTATATTTTTAGAAATTGATATTAAAACAAAATTTTTATAACTACTTGTTTTAAGATTTAAACATCACCACCGGTGTGAAATTTTATTAATTTTAAAGCCAAATGGTATCTACATACCATGGAACGGGCTTTACATGACTCAATAGCGAAACGTTCCATAAAAATAAATGCAAAATAAAAGCTACGATCTGTGCTAAACAGCAAAATTAGATCAAATACAAAGTAAGTAAATAATGAGCAAGCTGTGGATTTAAGCATCTATCTCATCGAGGTTTTACTCGTTGGAACTCTTGTGGTCTTGTAATCTTAAAGTTTCAAGACTCCAATCACGGTTACATATACAAACTTTAACTGCATCTGGTGATAACCTTGCGCGTTTCTTTGAAATTACACGCTTCCCAGCGCTGAAAGCGGACTCGGATGCAACGGTTAAGACGGGAACAGCTAGAACTTCTTTGGCAATGATTAAGAGTATTGGAAATTTGTTGCTTCTTGCTTTCCACCATTCTAGAATGTCAGTCTCACTATTCTCCCAAATTAAGTTGAGGTATGCGTCTACTTCAGTAAGACCGGATGCTGTAGCACGGGGCCGTTTGAGGAGTTGTTTAGCCGGATTAAATGATGATGAGCTCGACAATAATGACGACCCGATGGTAGAAGAAGTAGTGTTCTCAACCTTATCCTTATGCCGGTCGGCATAAATCTTAGATAACTTTGCAAGTGCTCATCAATAGAGGCAGTTATAACATGAACAAAAATATGTGTCATTTCTAAGAAACTATAATGACCCTTAAGTAGCTGTTGCGTACCCGTGATTCTTACGGTCGGGTTTAGTGCAGATGCAAGTAAGTAGATCGGGGGTATAGTACTGAAATATAAAATCTATTTCTCTTTCATGACTTTAAGTGTGTCTTTTAAGAACTCGTCATCTTTGTATTGATTAAAAACCCATGCAATGTTGACCATATGCATTAAAACTTTGTGCGATGTGGGATAGTATACACCAGAGCAAAAAATAGTGGCATCATAAAAATATCGCAACACAGCAACCAATTTTGACAGTTTATCCCACATCTCTTGTTTCAAAATCGTTTTCTTTTCTCTGACATTTATAAAACATGTCATGTGTGCAGCAAATGGCATCGTATCCATCAACATCTCGTAAGTCGAGTTCCATCGGGTATGGCAATCAAGTTTAAAACGTTTTCAACTAAAATCGAGGCCATTTTTCAGACAATATTGCTTAAACTCTTTAAAAATTTTGGTCCTTGACTTAAAATAATGAATTGCCCACCTAATTGGAGTAATTTCATTACTCAAAACTTGAAGACCTTTTTGGACAGCTAAGTTTAAAATATGACATACACACCTAATATGAAAAAAATGCGGCATCACGGACAGATTCTACTGATTCCTTCAATGTCTTAGCCGCAACATCGTTGTTTAATGTATTATCAAATGTTATGCTAAAAACCTTGTCATGACAAAAAAAAATTCTTTTAAAGTTTCTGAAATTACTTCAAATATGTTCCAACCAGTATGATCGACCTTCATCCATTTAAATGCAATGATACGTTTTTAAGTGACCCAACTATCATCAATCCAATGTGCAGTTATACAATAATAATCTTGTCCTAGTGGTGAAGTCCACATGTCACTAGTGAATGAGATAGAATGATAAAAAACAGGGAAGTATGCTTGTAAGTTTGATTTACCAGCTTCATAAATTTTAAATGACTCTCTCCTAACAGTAGTTTTATATGTTCTTTTAAAAGCACGGTTTAAGTATGATGTAATCCATTTTTTCATATGTCTATCTTCCGATTGTCTAAATGGTTTTTTAGTTAACATCATCCATTCTACCATGTCTTATATATAATCTTTTTGATTAAATTTAAAAATACCTAATCTGCCGGCAGTACTTGCAAGCTGTGTCTGACCGCCGGTACTAATAGCTGCATCTGGACATAAATTTGGATGCTTATATTCCATCTGACGTCTCAGTGTTCCTATGCCAGAGTTCTTCTTGTGCGCGAGCTTTTACTTGCAATGTTTGCAATGTGCGAACCTCGCATCGTTTCCATGACTATCCTTTTCAAAAGCTTGGTCAAAATGCTCCCAAACTCATGTGGTGAGCCTTGACGTCTTACCTTGTGGCGAAAGTTCGGGTTGATGGCTTGTCGGGGTTTGTTGAGAACCATATCCTCCACCAACATTCCCTGCTGGCATTACCTCCACCTCCTCAACGTCATCATCAGAAAGTTGATCGTCGAGCCCCAAGTTTTATTGACTCACATCGAATTGCTCGTCATCGCCAATTTGTTGGATATGAGTCTCACGGATCGCCAGTCAGGAAAGGCGACGGAAAAATGACCTCAAACCGGTGCGAAATGAAGAGCTTGAGGTATTTCCCTTTCCTCTTGATGCCATTTGTGTAAGAAAAAATTGAGCAGATCACGACCTTCGAAAGTACTTGAGGATTGATTGAGAAAAAATGAAAAAAATAATATTGAGTACTTCAAAGAAATGAAAGAATATATTAGTAGAGAAAGAGAGATTGTTAAGATTGGTGTGAATAAATGGTGGAAATGGCCTCCGTATTTATAGGGGAAAACCTTTTTTTTTTTTTACTAAAAAACCTTTAGAAAATAGTTATTGGGGGGGCAAAAAAGTAATTTTTGGGGTCAAAAAACGGATACTAGCCATTAAAGGGACTAAATGTGCAATTTTCCTTTTTTTTTTTAAATTTTTTGAGCCGTTGGAGCAAGTGACCATTGGCGCCGCCGGTCCTAGACCGTGCCGAGCCCACTTCGCTTCCCTTCCTCCTTAGGGCCCGTAAATGGCTCACCATTTGTCAAATTTCTACTAGGCCCGTGCCGTGCCGAATTTGACTGGTCATGGGCCGTTCTTGACGCGAGCCGGTCCTGTTCTAGGCCGGTCCCAACCCGGCCCAATGTTCACTTCTACTGTAAGGTAGGCGTTTTCGACTTTCACGATGACCAGTGCCTCATGGCAGGAGATACCAATGTTATATTAGCAAAATGTAATTGAATTTAAATTTTCTAGGGTTTCTAAACAATAATTGAATTTTATTCAAATTGAGAGGATAGTTGGATGAATTAAGGTCCCGTTTGGCATTAACATCAGTAATTAGTATTAAAGTTATAAAAAAACTATCAAAGAGTAGCTTTTTGTCCCGTTTGGTATTAACGTCAGCAATTAGCGTTAGTGTTTTACAAAAACTATCAAATGTTAGCTTTTAGCATTTAGTTTCAATGTCTTCATCTTAACAGTTGAATAAATTATTAAAAACTCCAACACTAATTGTAAAAGCTGTCCCCAAACAGGGCTTTTAGCTTTTAGTTTTAGCTTTTTCTTTTCACCTATTAAATAAATTATTCAAAACTTTAACGCTAATAATAAAAGTTATTTCCAAATGAGGTTAAAGTCTAAATTAAGCATGATTCATGATGAATTATCTCCTGGCTAGGGGTTGAAGCCCTTTTGTACCTCCACTCTAGAGGAGCATAGCAAGGCCGTGGGACTTGGTGGAGACAAGGGCTGATATAATAGTTTTGCAAAGTTAGGGGAACTGGGGTTAAGAAGCGAAATTTGGGACTAAGATGAGAACTTTGCCAACATTTTAACCTGCAAAAAAAAGATGATGTGGTAAAAAAATATTATCATTTGTTAGCCACCCCAGTGGCCATATTTACTTCCATTCTAAAGCATCAGTGGTGGTATATTTGGTCTCGCCTCATGATATTAGTGGCAATTCCAGGCAAAGAAAAATATTGAAAAATTTGATCCCAACTCCTAATATTTGTGATAAATTTAGCATTTCTCCCTCATTTTCTTTATTAAAACAATCTCTACATTCAATGATCTTACTTATAAAGTGAAAAAATTAAGCAATTAGCATGTTGTGTGGTTTTTAGTAATTTAGGCTGATTCATCCCGACAAATTTTATTTTGTGATTATGTTTGGTTCCTTAAATTCATTTTATAATATATTATTTCAAAAAAAGTTATGTAAAAAAGTAAAATTTTTGATATAATGTACTTTAAAATACATTTATACATTATTTTTTTATGTGTTTTTGCATTTGAACGTTACACCACATTTTTTATTTAAGTTTTTTACAGTTACCTCCTAAATTTTAAGTAATATTACATTTCTCCCCTCTGATGTTTGAGAATGTACACTTATTCCATTATTTTTTAAGCCATCAGTTAACTATTGGTGAAAATTGCAACTACTCTCCTTGAATTTAGTATAATTTACAATTATTCCCAGACTTTCAAAAATCTACATTTTTCAATTAATGTATTTTTGGAAAATTTGTTCTTACGCATCTGTCCGGCTTTCGTAAAATTCAAAGAACTAGACCTCCTCTGCTTCCCAAGGCCTAACTCTCCTATACTCACCACAGCCTTCCTGATCACTGTCCCATTGCTTTCACTCCTCGTTGTCTAATCCGAGGTCACATGCTAACCGGCGTAAGTGGAGGTAGCAACTAGAGGGAAAAAGGCGAGGAGAGGAGTGACGAGAATGATGGGCGAGGAGAGGAGCAGCGAGAACGATCGGACAATGGGCGAGGAGAGGGCGAGGAGAGGACTATCGGATGATGAGCGAGCACGATCGGACGATGGGCGAGGACAGGAGCAGCGGGAACGATCAGACGATGGCGAGGACGATCGGACGATGGGTAAAGAGAGGAGCGGCGGGGACGATGGGCGACGGGTGGCGGATGGTGAGCTCAAAATCAGAGGGAGAGTTCGGGGCGGAGGAATAAGGCCAGGGAAGGAGGTGATGGAGGCGACGGCAGGAGCGACAGATTGACGCCAGGGAAGGAGAAATGAGGCCACAGGACGAGGCGTGCGAGGAGACGACGAGCGGGCAAGGAAGCGAGGATGCAATGGAGTGGGCGGAGGCAGCGGGGAATCGGACGATCCGTTCGGTAAGAAAAGATTTTGTCTGCTGGATTTTGCTGCAGAAAGATAAACATGGATATTTTTTTCTTCTCTGGTTTTCTAGCAGATCTCCTTTTTGATATGCTTTGGTTTGCATTTCAATTTGAATTTGAAGGTTTAATTATTGTTTTTGGGTGTGATATTTAGATCGATTGGATTCATTGTATTTGTTGTCCTGTTGCCATAGCATTGCTGCTGGTTTCCTCCAATGTTGTGTATGCATTTCTATTTCTTGTTTGCCTGCCTGAGTTTGGATTTGGGTGTAATTGTAAACAACACTAAATACAACGGCTGACTGACAATGTTAAAAATATAGGGGATAAGTATAAATTTTCTAATATTATATGAGACAAGTGTAATATTACCAAAAGTTCAGGGATAACCGTAAAAAACTCTCCTTTATTTTTTATTTTTCTGCTTCAAGTCTTCAACCAAATTAGGCCTAAAGCTACTTTTGGCCCTCAAACTCGTTAGACCCAGACACTTAAGCCCCTAAACTTGAACTCAGTCAAACTCGCCCCCTAAACTTGAAAAAAAGGGACACTTTAGCCCTTTTAACCCCATGTGAATGTCACGTGATGTTTTTGCCCTGACACCGCTTGCTCCCATCTCCACCTAATTTGCTTTCATTCATGGTTCACTAGTCAACCATCGACCCACCTCCGTCTCGCCACTTACTGATTCACCAACCTCCTTGCACCAATCACCCTACTTGAACTAACCACTCAACCTCACCTTTTGCTCAGATTTCTAATCTCTCGAATCCAAGCACCTGCTGAACCCGAACGCTTAACCACCGCCTTGACTAGGCTTTATGAATTTGATCGAAGGAAGGATTGGTCAAGCCACATCGTTCGATTTTGACATGTGGCCAATGTCGCTGGCCTGTGAAACGTCCTCCGCTGTTGCAGGTGCAGTGGATTCCGAAGAGAATGGTGCAAGGGGCGTGCTACTGATTTTGCTAGGAAGGATGACAATTTTTGAGGCAGCTGTCAAGTGTCTATGCAATTGAGATTGTGATGGGTTCTGGGTTGACGTAAAGAAGAGAAAATAGAATTTATTACCGAAATATCTGGCGATTCACGAAGGGTTGTGGTTGACGAATAGAGGATGCGGCGAAGCTTTTCAGTAGAGGAAATGTAGATAACAGAGAAGATTAGGTTGAGACGGAGCAAGCGGCGTTAGGGCAAACACAGTCAAAAGGGCTAAAGTATCCTATTTTTTAAAATTCAGGGGGCGAGTTCAAGTTTAGGGGCTTGAGTAGCTGGGTCTGGCGAGTTCAAGGCCTAAAAATTGCTTTAGGCCACCAAATTAATGGATCTATATAGGCACACACCGCAGCTGCCTCCCTCGTTCACATATTATAGCACTCATATGAACATCCAATTCTGGCAACCATGGCTTGGACATTCATAACTCTTCTCGCTTTTGCTTTCGTTTTTGTAGCATGGCTACTAAAACCAAGCGCCCGCACCAAGAAGCTGCCGCCGGGGGCCCCTGGGCTACCGATATTCGGCAGCCTCCACCTGCTTGGAGAACTACCGCACCGAGACCTCCACCGCCTTGCCCAGAAGTACGGCCCTATCATGCACCTACGCCTAGGCCTCGTCCACACCATCGTCGTCTCCTCCCCTCGCGCAGCTAAGCTCTTCCTTAAGGATCACCACCTTGTCTTCGCTAGCCGACCGCCGCGCGAGGCGGCCAAGCGTTTATCTTACGACCAGAAGAACTTGACCTTCGCCCCCTATGGCTCTTATTGGCGTAACATGCGCAAGATGTGCACACTGGAGCTGCTTAGCAACCTCAAAATCAATTCCTTCAGGTACCAAATATCAGTCTTAGCTTTTCTTGATGTTTAAACTGTTAATTAATCACCCATCAGTTCAACATTATTGTATTAAATATAGAATTTCCTTGCGGTTTCGTATGACTGAGACCGATCCGCACCTATCATTAATTGATTTTAAGTTAAATTTATTAATATGGTATTGGACCTAAGATTTACTCTTAGTTTTTTTATTTTGTCATCACCCCATCAGCATTCTCAACTATGTATATTTTTCTGTCACACACCTTCTCGCTGAGGGGCTTGCCTCTATATTGTAATTGTAAGGTATATCCACTATTATTACTATATGATATTAGGTATAAAATATTTCAACAATAAGAATCTAAATTCGTGTTAAAGCGAGCCATGAATATCACTCTCACCATAACTTACACAATGAACTAAAATTGGGTTAAAGTCAGCCACAAAATCACTCTTGATATTATCAGACTCAATTTATTGGTCACTATTAATAATATGCCCTCTTCGTGCTTAAAAAAAGAAAGAAAAAGATCATCCGGTTTTAATTTTCACAATTACCTGGCTAATTTCAGGTGGATGAGAAAGGAAGAGTTAAATGTATTTATCGAATCAGTCAAAGAAGCTAGTCAATGTGGAGGTGTAGTAAACTTGAGCGAAAAGGTGACTACTCTGATTGCCGGCGTGTCTTATAGAATGATTTTTGGGAAGAAATATGAGATCAAGGGCATTGATGAGAAAGGGTTCAAAGACTTGATCCGAGAAGGCATGCATTTATCCGCAAAGCCAAACATTGGGGACTACATACCACAAATAAGCAGGCTTGATCTGCAAGGAATGACCAAAAAAATGAAAATTATAAGTGAGAAGTTCAATGATTTGCTTGAGATGATTGTGGATGAGCATGTTGAAATGAAGAGGTCATCAATTGGACATATGAGAAAAACACAAGATTTTGTTGATGTCATGTTGGAAATAATGGGCTCCATGGATGCAGAGTATCCACTGGAGAGAGACAACTTCAAAGCAATTATTTTGGTACAATATGCAATTCTTTTTTCTCTTCAAATAAGATATTCTCTCTGTTCTAAATTCTTTGTACAATTTATTTTTTAGCAATTAATATGTAATTTTTTAATTTTTAAAATTTTAGTATATAATTGAAATAACTTTATATGTAAATGATAGATCAAGACTTATAATTTTTAAATATATATTTTTTTAATTTTTTTCTAATAAAAAAATATGAATAAATTTAAATCAAACTAGTCTAAAAAATCAAATTGAGCTAAAGAAATAGGACGGAGGGAGTATAAGATTTCTTTATACTAAAAAGTACATAAGACGTTAAAAGTTATATAAAAGGGGGAATAAGAGATTCCAATAAGAGATAAAAGACTCATTTCTAACAAAAGTAAGACGAGCACATTGGATTAAAGATCATTTATTTTGTCAAATACATATTTATTTATCAAAATTAAAACTTAGATGATTAATTTCTTTACTAATACTGGTAATAAGTTGTTGCAGGACATGTTTGTGGCAGCAACGGACACATCAGCTTCTGTAATTGATTGGGCTTTATCAGAGTTAATTAGGCATCCAAGGGTGATGAAGAAAGTGCAAAAGGAGCTAGAAGATGTTGTGGGACTAGAAAGAATGGTGGAAGAATCATACTTGGAAAAACTTAACTACTTGGAAATGGTGGTGAAGGAAACATTTAGGCTTCGCCCTGTTGGGCCGTTGCTTGCCCCTCATGCATCCATTGAGGATTGCACCATAGACGACTTCTACATTCCGAAAAAATCCTTCTTAATGGTAAATGTATGGGCCATTGGAAGGGACCCGACCGTTTGGCTTGAGGCAGAGAAGTTCTGTCCAGAGAGGTTTGAAGGGTGCGAGGTGGATCTTCGTGGTAGGGACTTTGAGCTCCTCCCTTTTGGCTCTGGCCGTCGAAGCTGCCCAGGGATGCAGTTGGGGCTCACGATGGTCCGGCTAGTGTTGGGGTAACTGGTGCATTATTTTGATTGGGAATTGCCGAATGGTATGTTGGCAAGTGAGTTGGACATGACGGAAAAGTTTGGGCTTGTGACCTCTAGAGCCAAGGATTTACATGCTGTGCCATCATATCGGCTAAACTTGTGAACGTTTTTATTGTACATGTTTTTATTTTGTTTAATAATAATAATAATAATGTAGCAAGGGACAACTTACCAGACACCACCAACTCCATCTACATATAACTCTCTAGCCTTTATCACTAACAAAATAATATCCCTGTTCTAGGCAAAATTAAACTTATGCCAATTTAATTTTTTTTCTTTTTATATTTTTTTTGGAAACTTTTCTTATGCTCCTTTTGTAATATATATATATATATATAGGATCGCTTATTGTTTGATGAAATTGTAACAGTATTCTTTATTTTGCTTTTGTAAATGGTGCTGGTCTCATATGGAAGCAAATGAGTTTCTGGTGCAGTTTAATTTCACGAATCAATAAGGAATTTTAGAATAACCTAAAACAAATTTAGACAAAAGCGTAAATAATATACTTCTCCCTCCCAATGTTTTGCTCCATTTCAATTCTTTTTTATTTAAGTTTGACTTAAATTTGTTTATATTATTATTTACTTATTTTTAAAAAAAATATTTAGAAACTACAAGACTCTTAATTTTTAAATATAATTTTTTAAAAATTTTTATCAAATAAAAATATATAAATTTAAGTCAAACATAATAAAAATTGAAATATAACAAAGAATTTGAGACAGATCGAGTAATATTTATCATCATTACAGAACAACCAAGAAATTAATAAAAAATTACTAATGGCAAATTTGCCACTAAGATTTATAGGGGATAGTAGTCTTGTCACTATTTTTTTTTTGTGAGAAAATTTAGCATTAACGTTTTCCTTGTAGGTAATTTTACCATTAACCGTTAAATTGTAAAAATATTTTATTTGTTCCGATAATATTTCATAGTACAACTCTTGAACTAGTCAATGGAAATTCTCTCCTTAATCTCTAGCTACCCAAACATTTCACAACATCCAAATAAGTTAAAATCCTCCATTGCTACTATCATTGATCCTTTATTTTAGAACTGCAGCGTCTTTTGATTTAGTTTCACTTATATCAACTTATATCAATTAAACTTTACTTGATTACGATTTGTTCTAAGGAGCGTTATCAAAATGTGTAGAAAAGTGGAGATAGCTAGTAGCGGAAAGGTGGATGGTGGCAAAGGCTACATGGGATTGCTGGAGTGAAGATGATGGTGAAAATGATAAATTCAGAAAGATAAGTGTGAATGTAGTAGATAAAGAAAACTTGGAATTAAAACTTATATTTTTCTCATTTTTTCACTTTTTCTATGCAAACAATTTTAACGGATGGCACTAAATTTGCTCTGAACACAAAATGTTGAAAACAAACTTAAATATTTTAAAATAATCAATAATAAATTTACCTATAAAAAATTATTAGTAAAATTATTCTCCATCATAATCTTTTAGCTCATTTCTTGAAAAAACCTCACTGTCGTCCTTTCGTCGCCCATTCATTGTCCGTTTGTTGTCCATTAACCATCTGCCATCGTTCGCCATTGCCGTCAGCCATCTATTTGTCCATTCATCTGCCCCATTCTTCACACTTTCATTTTTGCCTTCCTCCTCGCCATCCTTCACCTCCCTTTCTTGCACCGTCAGCCCTTGACCTTCCTTCTTCACTGTCATTTGCCTCCCTCTCTCCTTCCCTCATTCTGTTGTTTAGCATCTGGTTTGCAAGTTCGCCACTGTTTGAAAGTTGTCGTAGCTTCACTGCTTCAAATAGTTGTCAATCAACAAGGAGATGGCGAAGGATACGAAGAGGGATGGGATCAGAGACGAAGCGGTGGCGGCCGACGGTAAGGGTCGAGTAAACCTGAAACCTGACCCTATATTTTCGGGTTCTTACTTTATTTCTGGTCAATTCAGGTCACATTTTTCGAATGCTGAGGTTTCTTGCAAATTTCGGGTTTTGACCCTAAACTTGAAATTTACAACCCCATTACACAGCCACCATAGAAGGAAACTATTCCAACAATTTCTTTTCTATTTTGATTTTTTTTAACAACACTATTCCAACAATTTCAAAAGAGAAATTTACAAAAGTCCCCCCTAACGTTTGACCTAACCTACACTTACCCCCTCTATTTTGTAAAATCTACACTTTGCCCCATAAGAATGTCACATCTGTCATCTTGTTTGTTATGCGAGTGGGCCTAATGCCCTAATTACCTAACAAAATTTACAAATCATGCAAACCAACCACAACATTCTTCTTATGGTACCTCAAATCCCTTTTTCCTAAAATATATGATATACTTCTAATAAATTTTCTATTTCTGAATAATTTTTATATTTATAAATTCACAAATAATTTCTAAATCTATAATATATTTTCATGTTTATAAACAAAGTTCATGCTTATGATTAATATTAATATTTACATTTTAACATCTTATTTATTTTTCAATTAGTTCAAATAAAGAAGTATCATCTTTTAGGATAAATATATTTTAGCTAATTTCATTTTATTTTGAAAACTAGTTCTCACCATATTAAAGAAATTTCCACATTTTATAATTTTTAGCAACACATAATATATGATCGTGCTTTTTTTTTTGTTGCTTAGATCATCTTTTTTTATTTTATTTATATATGACTAGATCGTGTTGTTTTTTCTTATTTTTCTTTGTAAATTGTCATATTAATTTGTGTATTAGTCTATTGTATGGAAAAAAATCATATGAACAAATTTCTTAGTTTGTGTTAGTTTTCTGTTATTTTCTAATTGAATCTATTAGCTACAGATCAGTCATCGTAGAAGAAAGAGAGAGAGAGAGAGAGAGAGAGAGAAAGATTATTGATTGATTAATTGGAATAACATTGAATAAAATTAATAATAAATCCACATAGTGGAAGATTTTTTGTTTTTTCTTTTAAAGTTTATTGTAATTACCAGTATCACTAATTAAGCTGATTAGTTTATGTTATACTTCCCTTATTTGTCGCCAACTACCAATTAAAACCTCACGTGCTTCCACCCATACGATTAGCTCAACACTATATCATACGGTTTAGTTCATATCAAAGGCAGATAAGAAATCCATCAAATTAGTGACAACAGATGCATCAAATTAGTTAAAATATATTTGTCCTAAAAAATGACACTTCTCTATTTGAATTAATTAAAAAATGAATAAGATATTAAAAATTAAATTAATAGTAAACTTGGTTTATAAACAAGGAAATATATTATAGATTTAGAAATTAATAGTAAATTTATAAATATAGAAATTATTAAGGAATGAAAAAATTATTAGAGATATATCATACGTTCAGGGAAAATGGATTGTAGTTGTCATGGGATGAATATTGCGACTAATTTATACAAATTGAAAATCTTCTTGGTCAATTAGGGCATTTGGGTCACTAGCATATCAGACAAGCTGACTGATGTAACAGTTTGAGGTGGAAAACTGTGGGTTTTCTAATATAGAAGGGGCAAGTGTAGGTTGAGGAAAACGTAAGGGGGTTTTCGTAAATTTCCCATTTCAAAAAGGGCTAACGACAGTATTAGTCCTATAATTGATATTTCAAATATCAAAAGTGTTGTTACTGGTATAGACCATTGAAAATCCTTCACCTTCAGTTTGTGAAATAGCTTGTGCAAGGTGGCCTGATATTTCACTGTGATAGTTCAGCATCTCCAACGTCCCAAGTTAAAAGCCATCTCTGATTCTCTGTGCAATTAATAAGCATAAGCAGTGACTTGGTGACCATCAACCACTCCAATGGTGATTTGGTCACTTTCCAGAATATTGTGCGTAGAATTGTGAAATAGCTCGTGCATTTGTAGGGGTGATTACTCTGTTTGTTCGGTTTAAACCGAACTGAATTAGTCAGTTTATTCGGTTTTCGGTTTTGGATGCTAAGAAATCGAATTAACCGAATTAGTCTATAAAACCGAATTCAAACTGAACCAAAATATTTCGGTTCGGTTCAATTCAAACTGAATTAACCGAAAAAAATGATAGTGAAATTCTATAAAAGATGAAATGAGATAAAGATATTGTTTTTCTTTTCAAATTCTATTCAATATAGAATATTCATTGTCCATAGAAAGAAGAAAAAAAAAGAATCCAAGTTAATTTGGGTTACTTGGTAGCATTATTGGGTAAAATCCAAATTTAGTCCCCTAACTTTAAAGGTCATCCTAATGTGGTCCTTCAACTCAAAAAGTAACTATTAAAGTCCCTTAATTTAACTAGCTTATCCTATTTTGATCCTTATCGTCAGTTTAGTCGTTAGTTTATACGGAAATTGCTTACGTGGCACGCCAACAACCACGTGGCATCCTCTTTTATGAAAATAAGTGACAAGATTGAAAGAATAATATATGTCAGGGTAGAATTGACACAAACAAATGATTCTAAGGACCTAAAACATACATTAACCCAGAGCAAGTCATCCTACGCAACTCCGTGCGGCAGATTTGCTCTTGCGATTTAGCAGTGGTGGCGGCGTCCGAATTTCCTGAGCAAGGTGAATGTCGACGACCAGAAATCGAGAAGAAAAAGAAGGCTCATAGACTTGATTTCACTCTCCTGCTCGAGCCAATTCGACTTCATCACCCAAAATCTTCTCTTTCTTGCCTCGCCAACATGCTGAATGGTTTTTTTATCAAGACCCAACAGTGAGTTTTTCCATCCATGCTTCTTGGTCAAGCTCCGTAACGACGAATAGGAAGACTTTTGGCCGATGATGAAGAGGAATCAGAATCGGAAGAGGAATCAAACAATGAAGAAGAAGATTGGATGATGAAGAAGAGGATCTGGCGACAAATAAGAGGAATCGGATGACGATAAAGGGGAATCGAGCAAGGATGAAGAGGAATCGGACGAGGAGAGGAATAGAGGGGAAAGGAGAGAAATTGAAGAGATACAAAGGGGAAGGGGAGAAATCGGTGACCAGGTAAAGAAATCGGTGAACGGGGGAAGAAATCGGTGACCGCCGGGAAGAAATCAAAAAGAAATTGAAGAGATATGAAGGGGAAGGGGAGAAATTGGTGACCGGGAAGGGGGGGAATCGGTGCCCTGCATGGAAGAGGATACAGGCGGCGGTGGGCGTTGGCGGCAGCGAAATGGTGGCGGGGACGGTGAAGAGATGAGACAAGGAAGAAATTTGGATTAATCACCTTTTAAGTCTAAAAAAATATTTATCTTTGTCAATTTTACCTTGAGTTTTCATTCTTTCATTCTTATCACTTTTTGTCATAAAATATAATGCCACGTGGTAGTTGAGGTGCCATGTAGGCAATTTCATCCAAACTAACGCCTAAACTAATGGTAGGAACAAAAATAGGACACGTGAGTTAAGTTAGGGGACTTTAATAGTCACTTTTTGAGTTAAGGGACCACATTAGGACGATCTTTAAAATTAAGGGACTAAATTTGGATTTTTCCTTATTAATGAAACAAATAAAAAAAATTAATATAAAAAATTTCGGTTATTTCAATTGCCAAATTAACCAAATTCTAAAACTAAAACTGAATCAAAATTAAAATTTTTATTATTCAATTTCAACCAAATTATTAAATTAACCGAATCAAAATTTAAAATTATTTTAATTATTTTATTTTTTAATTTGAACCGAATACTGATAATCGTGTGCATTTGGTAGCCTCTCCTAATTGGGAAGCTGTCTGGTTACTCTGTAGGCAATTAATCACTGTAAGAGTCATGATTTGGTACAATCAAACACCATCACTTTGGCCGTTGTGCATAGAAATATACATTTTATGTGCATGGAAAGTCTAATGATTTGACAGCATGATCAATTGATGATTCAGACAATTACCTTTTTTCTTCCTCTTCTTTCATATTAAGATCTTAATTTTAATATCAAGAAAACATTTCCTCCGTACACAAGTATATATGTATAATAGTAGAGTTCTGTAAAGGTACAAAGAGAAGGAGGGAGGCTCAAACTCACACACAGAATTTGAAGTCAATGTCCTTAAATACCGAAGCAGATATGTATATCAAAAGTTTTCAATGGATAGCTAGCTTGTCTGATTGAGTTCTTTTATTTTTTTTAAAAATTAATTAGATTTATATATATAATGATTATTCACTTAAATTTTATATCAATTGATCTTTTATACTTGAAGAAACCTGAAACATATTTAAAATTATTTCTTAAAAAAATATATTTTTAATTGAATTTTTAAGAGTGGGTATATGGAAAAAAAATGTATAAAAAAACTAAATACTTTCTAAAAATATTTTATTCAAATAATTATTAAATAGATAGAGTATTACTTTTCAAATTATGACATTGATTCTACACCAAAATTCACCAAAAAATATTTTTAAATAAAGATATTGAATTATTAACCAATACATTACTTGGTAAGTAAGGTAAAGGAGCAGAGGCAGCTCGGAAAAACAAGAACTGTCGTGCGAATTCTTAGAAAGAGCCGCGTAACAAGTTAAATATTAGCAATAATCAACATGTCAATGGAATGAGTTCATATAGGCAGATAACAATTAGTGGGTATTCAAGATTTTTTGCGAGGAAAAAGATTCAACTACAAAAACCTGCTTCAATATCTAACAATGTCAGTGGTTGGTGGTGCCTGTTCCCCCTAAACTCGACCCCGATACATGTACTCTCTGTTCATATCCTTTAAAAACATTTGAATTTTTAAATAATTTAATTTAAATATATTCATATTATTATTTATTAGAAAAATTTTAAAAAAATATATTTAAAAATTATAAATTCTTATTTATAATTTATATATAAAAATTTGTCATTTACCATATATACTAAAATGTTAAAAATAAAAATTATATATTAATTGATAAATAGAAATGTTATAAAAAAAATTTAAAACAGAAAGAGTATTAATAATGATGCAAAAGTTTATTTTATTCATGGTTAGTCAAAGATTATGTATCTAAATATATGACAAAAACATATAATGTTTAAATTTTTTTCGTATAAAGTAAATCTTTTCACTCTTATAATATAATTATGATATTTATTTATGCCCATTTTTAATAAGAATTAATCTTAAGTTAAGTGACAAAAGAATAATTGGAAGACAGCCAAGAAAAATGTGAGGGACAAGGTAAAATCGTAAAAGTGCATGCGTCCTCATGTGCGACTTGTTTTAAGAAGAGATCCATAAAAATTAAAAAAAAAAAAAAAGTCGAAAAAACTTTTCAGAATCTTATCATCTTAACCAGGATATGAACATTGATTGCAAGCAGTTATTGTCTTTAAGAATAGATTACGAGTACTTTGGCAGCAAATGTTTTTAAGAAAAAAAAAGGAAAATATAGAAAAAAAAAAAGGAAAGAAATTTCATTATAAAAATTTTATTAAATTTTTTGTGTCATAATCTTTCTGATTCTTAAAAAGTAAGTTAGATCAATTAATTTTATTTGTATCCAATTATAGTTTGACAGTTACAATTTAGTAAAGTTTTGCATGGTCTTTGAAACTTGATTTGACTCTAGTAAATGAAGACAATAAAATTTTTGTTTCTAGAAGTTGAATCTTGTCCATAGAAATTAATTAGGATTAAATACCAAATTTATCACTGAAAAGTATCAAATGAAGTAAATTTATCATCAAACTTTTAAAAGTATCAAATCTCTTGCTGAATTTTATTTTTGAAACTAAATTTACAACTGACGTTATAAAAATTATCAAATTTGTTACTCCTCCATTAAGTGACTAACAAATGATAATTTTGATATTTGGTTCTTTACGTTTCTTATACTAGTGCGCTATCTTTGAATGTCTAATAATCACGGTATCTTCTTCTTTACTGTTGGCTTTTTTACTGCTCGTCTACAACTTCAACTCTTCACACCACTTTTCATCTCACCTCCAAAGACTCTGTGTCAGTGTTGCTCATCTCTTCACCATTATGAGGCCCTCCTCATTCGTCTCCTTCTCCACTGCCATGGGATCTAATTCCATCAAATTAATCACCTCCACTAAATCCCCAATTCCCTCAAATTAATCACCTTCACCAAATCTCTAATTTTTCTAAAACCATTTTCTCCTTTGGGTGTCACTACAGTGTTCAATAATAATCTTTTGCTGTTTAACCCCATTTTCAAATAATAATAATCATAAAATAATAGGAACTTAATTATATACATACCTTCATATTCTCTGCTCAAGATCCCAAACAGAAAGTTATGTGCTTCGATTGGGGAGTTGAATCGAGAATAGGAGCAGCAAGAAAGAGCTATCTGCCATGGCTACTTATATCTGAAGGCCAAGGGATCCAAATTCCAAAGTAAATAAGTAGCTAGCATGTGATCCATTTTATTTTTTTCCTTTTCTAATTTTTATATTACATCGTCGATCATCATTATTATTATTACAACTACTTTTATTTTACGTAGGCAATAAGCTTCTTTTATTAGGGTTTCAGTCGTGGATCCACCACTATTCATGGGTTCAACGTAGCTATATATATTAATATTTTGCTTTATTTTCAAGCCCTGAGATGCTAATAATTAATGTTACTTGTTATGACGACTTACCCCAAGTCAATAGCATCAACTACTAATAATTAAAATCAACTTTCGAATTTTTTACTGCATGATCACATGATTTGAATGAACTAGGCCTAAAAAGCGCTTAGTAAATGATTTTTTAAAAAATATAAAAAAAGATGCATGTCCATTAACGTGTGGCATGGCATTTTTATTTAGAAATTTAAATAGTTAGCTTGATTAATTCTTAATTGCGGAGGGGCTTTTAGCTATATATATGAGATTATCATATTATGTAACTAGTCAAGCTCAAATTATAACCTTTGTTAGAGGATTTATTTCGTTTAAGTTATCAATTAGTAGAATAACTGATGGTACATGATTGTTAGGGAGATCTGAACTGGAAAAAATAATAAAATAATATACTACATATGATAATGGCTTTATATATGTTCAAAAAAAACTTAAGGCAATTAAATAAAGGGCCACCATTATATGCATGTATTTTACTTTGGATAATTATCATGTGGGACAATTCCATTTTACTTTGTATTTATGTTCTAATTTTGCTTCCGCTGAATGTTATCTTTTATTGATTCTTGTTGTTGATACAATTATTTAGTTCCTAGCCATCCTAAATAATATTTTTTGTTAATAATTCTGAGTAAAGACCGTTGAATTCTTAAATGTCATTTGTGGCACAAAGAGGCATATATAAAGTTATATATATGCATAGAGGTGCTAGTAGGTAATTTCCTTCTTCATCAACAAAAAGTCAAAGTTACCAGCCAAAACAAGGAAAATGTCTGCGTCGTCATCCGTTTTCGTTACACAAGTTGAGAACGTGATTTTCATATCAGACCGGCCGAACCGTCGGATTGGCTGGACTGGGTTTTAGTTACGAATCGAAAAAAGAGAAGACGATTATGAATTTATGATTGTGCCTAGCATTTTATATGAGTTGGGTTGGTTTGGTTTTTAGTGAACTAGAACTAACCTGAAATAGTTGTAATTTTTAAAAAATTTGACCCACGTGACAATTGAGAAATAAATAAAACTAGAGTTGAGGGTCTGATTTTTCTTGTTATTCTGTTTTTTAGGTTTTTTTATATAAATATAAAAATTAATAATTTTATAATTTAATAAAATTACATGCACAACCAGTTTAAGAAATATTCAGCATAATACAAAATTTAATCCACATTTAAATATTCATGTTCTTAGTATATGAGCAATTTAGTAATCTTATAATTTTAATATACATGCTTAATTAATTTACATGTTTTAAGCAATTAATAATATCATAACTTTTATTATACATTTATACATATACCTCATACTTGGTTCCACCTCAAGTTGGTCTCTAGAGCCAACCTAAAAACCGATGGTTCTATCAGATGTTAAACCAATCCGTGAATTATGTTCTAATTTTAGTCAGTTGACTCAATCCAATCCAGTAAGAATGACTCGGGTTTATCTAATACATACTCACATTCATGTATGCCAACAACGTCAATAGTTTCTATTGTTAAATTGTTATTTCTTTTAGTTTTTTGCCAACTTTTGCCTGAAATGTTCATTACACCTCTGAGAATTAATTCTTGGTAACCCTTTCTTTTTCCGGTTTTTTGTTTCTAAAAATGAAATTGCTTGTCCATGGACTTTTGTCATGATTCTAAATGTCAATGGAGAGAAGAAACTAACCCAATTTTTTTTTCTCTTTATTAATGTAAGAGAGACATATTCTTTTGTTTGAATAAATATTATGAAAATTTTGATGGTCTATTAAAAAATTGAAAGGGTCTAGTTACTAAATTATATACTTTCACTGTCTCGCAAAACTTATCATTTTTTCTATTTACATCAATTAATTTATAATTTTTTTTCTTTCAAAATTTCTTATGGAAATATAAATTTTTTATATGAAAATGGTACCTTAAATTCTATAGTTTATAAATATAATTTTTAATAACTTATTACAATACGAATTAATATGAATATATTTAAGTCAAATTTTAGTTATAAAAAAAAATAAGAGTCAAATTTTTTGAGACGGAAGGGCTATCTTTTATTAACAATTTTCTAAAAAAAAAGTCTATGAACCCCATATTTACTGTTAGAGGTTTGGAGAGACTATTCGTACATTAATTTAACCTCTGACTTTAATCTTAAACATTATTAAGCCAAAATACATATCTTAAGACC
This sequence comes from Aquilaria yunnanensis, assembly GCA_039654915.1. Lineage (NCBI taxonomy): Eukaryota > Viridiplantae > Streptophyta > Magnoliopsida > Malvales > Thymelaeaceae > Aquilaria > Aquilaria yunnanensis. The sequence goes on along the minus strand of CM077597.1, from coordinate 4,228,340 downwards.
AAGTACGCATGACAAGAACAAATAATAAGCACATACAGGGCACCAACTTCCAAAAAGAATGTGAAACCTATAAGATTCATGACAGGAACAAAACTCATGCTAGTAAAAGAACTGCCTCTGCAGAACTAAAACCTCATAAGCACTGAATTAAATATGGCCAAAAGGCCCTTTTGGCCCTTAGACTTTATCAACTCAGACTTTTAACCCCTTGAACTTTGAATCAGTACTAATCGGCCCTCAAACTTTGTTAAACGGGACCTTTTACCCTTGGACTCAGTTTAATGAAGCACGTGATATCAGGTATGCGTCCCATCACGTGATTCATTAAGGGGGTAAAAGGTCCTATTTTACATAATTCAAGGGGCGATTGGTACCGAGTCATAGTTTAGGGGGTTAAAAGTTCAAGTTGATAAAATCCAAAGGGCAAAAGGGCCTTTTGGCCAAGTTGGACCTATCAATTGCAAGACAAATAGGTAAAGGAATTGTGAGAATTAGCTACTCCTATGATTATTGGTCACCAATACGAGTTCCTAACACTATAACTTGAGCTCAAGTGCACTAGGCATATATTAACATCCTTATAGATAATATGCACGGTCCTGTATATAGTTGTTTTTCCTACAGGTTATAACTCTTATTGGGAACTTTTGGTTTTCACATCTCTTATATATTTTATGTGCAGATATTGGTGGACCTGGAGCTAATAACCAATAAAAGAAATGATTGTTAGTATTTTGATACCAGATGTGCAGAAGTTAATTATTATTGTACATTGTTGTTAATTTTCTTTCTTACAAGTTCCTAATTACTGAAATACTAATTTATTGTCCTTTATTGTACAGAAATAAGAAATAGGAAATACCTGAATACTATAATGATCCTTTTTTAGCAGTGTAGCTTATGGGAAGAGTAATTTTGCATCTAAACTTTTTCATTGGCAAACTTGCTATTAACATTTTTATTGTGGACAATTTTGCCATTGACTATTAAATGATAGAAATGCTCCATTTGTTTAAAAAATATTTCATCGTAAAACTCCTAAACTAATCCTTAAAAATTTTCTCCTTAATTCCTTACTACCCAAACCTTTCAGAGTACCCAAATGAATCAAAACCCTGTGTTAGCCACATAAGCAATTTTAATGGCCGTAGCAAGAAGTAAACATAAAACATTAATGATAAATTCGCAACAGAAATGGTCCACCAGACACAAACAGAACCTCGAATTCTGATCGACCTGCCCTCGCGCATCACTCCCGACGAGCCCGTACTCCAATTCTAGTGACATTTCCCCCTGGCCGTTTCCTAATAGAAACCTAATACCGATGGATCTCATATTCGAATCAGTGCTCCTTGCCTACTCCTTCATAGCGTTTTGGCCCGCCTCAAATCCCCGTGCCCCGCCTCAAATTCCCGGCCACGACCCATCTGTTCTCTAGGCCAACGAACCCACTTTCATCTGTTCTCTCGGCCGACAAACCCACGACTAGTCTCTTCTCTCGGTCGATGAACCCACTTCCGGTCTATATGAATCGGATCGGACTCCATCGGTCTCTCCCACTCGCCGGACTCAATCCCTGACTCGCTTGCTCGGTTCTCCTTCAGGATGGCAATTTTCCTGACTCCCTCGCTCGGTTTTCCTCAATTCAATCTCCACTTCCATCCAGCAAGTGCTGGAGCAGCCGTCGAATTAAGCCAGGAATTACTTGGTGGTTCTTCTGGAGCCGTGTATGTGTTCGCCAGGTTTGAGGACAACCGGTGCCTTGAATGAACCGCTGTTCTCCTTGTCTACCACTGTTCTCCTCGTCTCTATTGAACCTATTCAGATCCTTGAGTCGAAGTTTTGGGGTGGTGAGGAAAAAAGTAGGGGCGAGGTGTTTTGGTGGCGGTGAAGAACCTGGAGTCGGCGTCTGGTTTCACGTGAACACATCTCTACCGTCCCCAAACCCAGCTACCATTACCAAAACCAGAATCAGACCGTATCCGTAAAGCTATAGAAAGGTACAAGTTTAACTTATCAAACCTGAGCTTATCCACATATTTTTTAAATTAGTATATTTATATTTAAAATATAATTTTATTTAAAAAATAAAATTATAATTTAATACAAGTTATCTTATGTTACTTTAATTTATAATTTTTTAAGTATTAATTAATTGTGAATATGTACATTCTTTTAAAAATATATGTAAATATATAAAAAAAAAAGTCTAAAAAAGTCAAACATATATATTAAAATGGGTTAATAAGTAGTATCTATCTACATGCAGAACAAATATTATCCAAACTCGATTACTTGAAAGGAGAGTTCGAGATTAGCGATATCCGGCTCAAACCCTACTCGTTGTTATCCTTAGACAAAGAATAGGGAGATGTGGTAGATGCATGAGGAGTTGATCATGATAGGAAGGGGATAGGTCTTGTTAAAAGCAGGGTAGATTGTTACATGCAAAAGTTGGGGGGCGAAGGCTTTTTGGAAGAAAGTTAGAAGACCAAAATAAGTTTTTTCTTTCTTTTTTTTTTTTTTCTACGGAGAAGGTAAGTGTATGTTAGTTTAGGCATGTTAATGAGGTAAAGTCCATTAGCAGTATTCTTACTTATTTTCATGTCCCAAACTAGGATCTGACTTTTAGATTTGTTCTATCGAACCACTTAACTTATATTGTGCGTCTCAATTAGTTATTTTTTGTCAATTTCATAGTTAAATCAGACGAAAATGCTAATATGACATTAAATAACATTGAAATAAATGTAAAATGAGAACTTTGGTCATCTTCCAATCATTAATTCTAACCCTTAAACTCACTAAAATCAATTCTATTCTCCCTCACTCGATCTAGTGCCCAAAACCCTAACCACTCTCTCTTGCCATCAAGCCGGAAGTTGCTGATAGCCCTCAGAGCCACACCTGAGCATTTCCTCTTGGGAGAACAAATTGAAAATATGAATCTTCATTTTTTTTATGGGTCACCAAATTTGAATCCTTACCAGACTGCCTATACTATTCCTGGTTTCGATGGATTCCTTCTAAATAGCATATGGCAATGAATAGGAGGAAGAGAATCAAAAGTGAACGGAACCTGTGGGCATCGATTCATCATTGGCATTACCCACCTCCTTTTTTGGTAGTCACCATCAATGATTTAGGTGGTAGGATCGAAGGACACTTGCCCACCTCCTCCTCTAGCGGTCACCATCTTTCGCCGATACCTGCCTTTATTTCCACACCATGAATATTGTGATCGTTTGTGTCAAAGATCACTATGATTCTCACTCATTTTTCATACGCCACCTTAACCCTTGTCTTCGATTCTCATTCAATTCCATGGACAAGCTCACTACAACGTTGCTTTAGATCTGCAACATCGAATATGAGCGAAATTGATGGATGGTGAAATTGAAGATCGGCAGTCACAATTTCTAGTAGTGTTGGATCCAATGATGTGCGGTTTGGACTTGAATGAGCTTTGCCAAGAAACCATTGATCGATTCTAGTCCACAAGTGCTCGTCACCTTTCCCCGATTTCTCTTTTGGCCTTTTTTACCATTTTTGTTCCCTTTAACCATTAATCAACTAGGTGCTTCTTTGGCGGCATGCAAAGATGCCCAAAGCTTTCAAGACTTGGTCTTCCCAGATCTATTACCAAAAACGGAAGGGAAAGCTAACGATGTTGAGTGAAAATTGACTAGTTCATTTCAATTGAGTTCCAAAAACACTCAAATCTAAATTTTTTATTTCAATTTGTGAAAATTGTGTTCCGAATTAGAGATTGAGAGAGGTGAAGTTCTAAGATTAAGTGACAAGGAATGCATAATAAATTTTAGTGAAAGGTTAAAGTTTAGAATTAGTGATTGAAAAAGTTGGATGACCAAAGTTATTATTTTAAATTTATTTTAGTGTTATTTAATGTCACATTTACGCCACGAAGTCCATTAGAATATTACACTTCTAGCACTGTTTCTCCATCCAAGAAATGTACCAATCAGTTATCGCATTGGACTTAACTAAGTCACTTTACTCCTGAATTAAGACAGAAGAGAAGAGCTTGTGAATGAATCCATCCAGCAATGATAACAAGAGCTTGATTCACCTGCTGATGTTCCAGACATTAGAAGATCTCAGACTTGGTGAAGATAAATATATTGGCGCTTTGACTTGGTCATAACAGGTGCCAAGCAAGTAACTTGATGCCACCATCATTGGCTACCTTGATGAATGCAAACTTGGAGGGTTTTGATATGGAAGTTGCAGAAACAGAAACCCTATGTGCATTTATTTACACTATCTGGTGCTTGGTTTAATATCTCTGCTCCGCACGAAGGTTAAAAACTAGGTAGGCATTTCTGCTAAAAGTGCCTGAACAACAGATATCATTCCTCCACCTGAAAGTGGGAAGAATGTTGAAATGTATAAATTTGACTACTTATTATGAGGAAAAGGCACAATGATTGATAGGTGTCTTACCCTGTACCTCCCTTATTGGCATAAGTTGGACAATATCACGAGAAGTAACAAAACCGGTCATAGTGGGTCACTGGAGTAAATCTCATTAAATTTATCCCTTTCATTATCAATCTCTAGTCTAATTTTTAAAGAAATCCAAAATGGGTTTGTTGGGTTGAAAACTTGAATCACAAGAGCGATTAAAAGGAGAGCAATTCCCGGCAATCAATCTGACGGTAGGAGAGCAATTCCAAGCAATCAATTCGTGATCTTGGTCTATAATTGAATTGGGGATTGTCAATGGTGACAAGAGCTGAGTCACCGAAGACCAAGATAATTAGTGGAGGATGGCAGGCAATGACACGAATCGGGTCTAGCTCCCCCACCCCATCAATCCTTTCTATCGACTAGCTACTGAATCCACCAATTGCCATTGACCGTAGGCATCTAGGGTCAAAATCACACCAGAACAGGATTCCGAAACAGAAGAGCAGGAGACCTCATTCAACTTGATCGGAATAGATCAATGCTGGCCAAAGGCAGAATCAGCGGAGCTCAAGGGAGACCGCCATAAAAGCGCACACGTTAGCAAGGGGAGTATAGGATTTTTCTGAAAATTCCAGAAATTTGGTGCATTTTATTACTGCTAATAAACAACCGAAGAAGCAATAAAAGAAAAAAATTTAGGACATATTTATGGGAAATTTTGGTCTTTTCCTTAATTTAGGTTCTGAGGGATTGTTATTTCACAATTTTTTCGGACTTTGAAAATCCCACAAAAAATGAAAAGAAAAATCCAAAACTGCCCTCTAGATATGTGACGGGAAAGCTAACACCGTTAAGCATTTTAGTGAAACGAATCATTTCACAGCAATACTGACAAATGCATTTTTAGCAAATACGATTTTTACATGAATCAGAGAAGGAATATCCAATTAGTTCAGTTGACACCATTTTTTTTAACATATTATTATTTAAATGAATCGGAAAAGAAAAGCAATGTTAGACGGATCCAAACTACACCGAAAATTAAGGACTCACTAAAATGGATTTACTTGCTGAGTTGTGGCCATTAACGTAAAAAAAATTACTACAATTTGCCTTTTAAAACAATTCTAAAGCATTTAATATTATATTTTAATTTCCTTACTTGCTTCTAATTTTGGTTCGCTCCATTCTAATTACTACAAATTGCCTTTTAAAACAATTCTAAAGTATCTAATATTATATTTTAATTTTCCTACTTACTTCTAATTTTGGTTGAAATCAATTCTAAAACTCTTTCAATTTCGCTCCATTCTAGTCTCCAAAGCAAAACCTATTTCATTCAACATTTTGATCTCACTGCTGAATTTTGTTTTACTAATTTACATTGAATAGGCAAAATGAAAGATAATTTCCTAGCTGCTTTGAGCAAGGCCGGCTATTGCCTTAAGCTTCTTAACTTCTTCACGGAACCCTCTAAAGCTATGGGAGGCTTTTTAAGGGAAGTTGATAGGGAGTGAATGTTCCTGCTACGATTCCAAATTCAATTTTTCTTTATGTGAGTTTTGTTTGTTTAACCTTCAAAATAGACTATATAGACAAATTGCTTTTTTTTTTGTTTGGTGGACATATGGAATCCTATGCATGACTTGTTATGTTGGTTTTTCCAACAATAAATTTTGAGATTGTTAGTTAGTTGTGCACTTGGGAACATTCATACAAATCATTTCAGGCCCTACTACTATGAAATTTTTAGTAAGTCCTCATCTGTTTTGCCTTATATTCGCAGCTCCAAAAGGCTGGAAAACTTTTCTATTGGTTTGTATAACTCTGACTTTATTTTTTTTATGCCTCTAGCAATTTTTCTTTGTTGAACACATGGATGCCAAATGCTCCTAATTCATATTCGTAGGACTTGCATTGTTCATGCCATCAAAAAGCAATTGTTTTGCTCTTATTGATATTGTATAGCTTTATATTCATTTACACTATAGTTAGATTAAATGATACTTTTGAGGTAGTTTAATTAAATGATACTTTTGAGGTAGTTAATGCATTTTAATCTTTGTTTCAAATCAACGGCCACTAAATCCTTTGCTGTCACTTGGGCAGTATAGTGAAAGAGGTAAAAATTCTTTCTTTGTTTCAATTATGTCTTCCTTTTTAAGTTTTTTGTTTGTGTATCAAGTTGTTGCTTATTTGGTTGGATCAACATTCAATGTGGGTAGGCCTAAATTTAAGCACAATTTTGGAATTATTGACAAAAAAATTGGGCTAGCAATGTATTGGATTGAGAAGTTCAGGTCAGTAGGTTTAGGTTTACTAATCTTGAGGTTATACATTCATACACATATTTATAGGTATTCCTCAATTATTTATGAGTTTACATATGTCTTTTGACTGCTTATTTCTTAAGATTAATATTTTCATTTTTGCTTGTTGGGGTTTCCCTTCACCGATTTCAATGGCTTGAGGATCAAAAAGTTGGTTCAGTCCTATTTGTATGGAATTTCCTTGAAGAGCAAAACAAGCTATTAAGTATGACCTAAAAACTTTCCTCATATCCATTTATACACACGTGGAGGGCATGGCTTAAGGCATGGAAGAACTATGAGTTTACTAATCTTACATGAATTTACCATCTGTCTCTAATTTCTTTTGTTTTCTTATGGTTTTATAGATTATTTACAAGTTATTCCTTAATTTTAAAGGTTTGGTTGCCAATAGTCCTTTGCCTTTTTTTAATTTATTTCAATTGAGCACCTAGAGTTTGAGATGTGGAAAAGTGATGCATTAAGTTTTGGGTTGGGTTGTGAAATGGGTTGCACGTGGATAAGCCTTAATTTTGGGTCAGAACAAAAAAATGAACCCGTTTTGTTTTCAATTTTTTGTTATCTGGCTTAATCTTTGTTATTTTATATTTTTCGTGAACAGCCCCAAAATGTGAAGGGCATGGTTTGAAGTATGGAAGAACTGTGAGTTTACTAATCTTACATGGATTTGTCATTTGTCTCCAATTTCTTTTGTTTTCTTGTATTTTTATGATAGCCATATTTTTTGGAATTTTTTTTTTTTGTGGCTAATCTTTTTGTCAGCATCAATTTTAGTTTTAAAGTTTTAGCTTTTATCTTTGTGTTGGTAGAGATTTTCATGCAAAATTTCTAATGGAAAAAACAATTGAGTCTTTAGCAACACTAGAAAACTGATAATACGACTCTAAGAAACATCTCGCTTGTGCAGAAACAACTTTTGCACAAAGAATGAAAGGCTATGAACATTGAAGTGAGCTAGTGAAGCCCTGTCCATGATCCTTCATCTGCAAGGAAAAAAAACAGCTATGAGCTTCGAAGTGAGCTAGTATCGAAGAATAGTCAAGGAAAATAAAAAGTAAGCAGTCGATTACTTTTTTTTATTATAATTTTTTTTCACTTTTTAATTTCATGTAACTGCAATATATTAATTTTGTTTACAATGAATTGGATTTCTCCAACAATAAAGCTTATATATTTTTTTGCAATAGACTCTTGGCATTTTGTTCACTATTTATTTATTTGATGAGGTATTGTTCGACCTTTTATTGTTTTTTTTTTAATCTTTACCTTTTTTCTTAGTATTACCTTTATGTGTTAGTGGTAACAGTTATTTATAAGGCCTGGTACAGGAGGTAGAGAAATACAATTATAATGGTTAATGGCCAGGTTAGAGATATGTTGTTTGTCAAATCAACTCCAACTAATCTCAACTTAAGCGCACATGAGTCAATAAGGAAGGAGCCGCAAACCAACTGACACAACAATGGGATGGGCTTGACTACAAGCAAAGCTCAAGCTAGGCTTAACCTTGGGCTGGTTAGAATCGGGCCCTAACTTGAGCAAACTTGGCCTAGTGTTAATAAACCATTATGTAATCAAAATTTTAGTTATGTTTTTTGTCATAATTATATGGCATATTATATCCCAGTTTATTTCTAATTTAATGCTTAGCGCTTTAAATTATTTTTCTATCAATTATTATAGTACTTTTTATTCCAAACTTTTTTGTCCTATGGCAAAGCCAGATATTTAAACTAGTTAATAAATTAATTACCTTGTGGAAGAAAGAGGGGCAAAGAAGCAAAGCTTGGTTTGATTCCAAGAGCAATACTGTGAATTTTTAAGAATGCGGCAGAGATGATGGTGAAGATGAATGGAAAGTTTCAAGGTGGATAAGTAGTTGGACTGTTAGGTGGAAAAAGTTTCAAAATTTTTATGAAGTGAAACTTTTTTATAGGTTAAAACTAATTTTTCACCTTTTTCTCCATCAACTTAACAATTCCAATTATATGAATGTTCAAAATGGAACAATTAAATGAGGTTAGAGATTTTTTATACAAGCAAATTAAGATTAGAGTCTAAAATGATACAATAACAAAAGGTTAGGGGCCAAGTATGCTATTAACCCAAAAGTATTGATATGTAAGATACCTATTGTAAATATCAAACAAAAAATGACAACTTATCAAAATTTTTAGGCAAAGGTATCAAATTTGCCACTAATGTTTAGGTTAAGGCTCGAATTTACTACTATAGGTTTTTTTTTTTGCCTAATCTCCCATTAATGTTTTAAAATTGGCTCAAATATGCTACTAAAGTTTCAGATTAGAGATGAATATGCCACTGTCGTTAAAAAAGTTAACAGAAAATGTTAAAAATAATAAGTTTTGAAATTTTGGAGTGGTAATGCAAGTTTTAGCAAACTTTAAATATTTTATGTAATTAGTCTCTCTCTATTTCTCTCTCTTTCTTTCTCTCAAAAGTCGTCTACTGTTGCTGCTTTCTGAAGTTTCTCCGGCCATCGTCCCTGTTGGCTGATGATAAAAAAATTGCCAACTTTTTCTCATCCTATCGCCACTGGTGAGATTCGAGAGGAAAAGTTGTTTTTCCTCCACATGAAAGCACTCCTTTCACCGTCTTCGATGCTTCCCTCCATCGTCTCCGATGTTTTTTCTCCTCCCTTTCCTCTTAGTCGCTCCGCCAAAGGTGGAAACCCACCTTCCAAAATCTCCAGCACAAAATACGAAGTTAATGCTCCTGGAAACGTCAATCATTACACTAAAGATTAAATTGGGAGAAATGCTCGAGATTTCATTAGTTCTAACCTCGAAATCAATGAAATGGACTAGCTGGCTAGATGCTTTGCCTGTAACTCTTCACTGGTGCTCATTCCTCGGTCTGATAGGATGTTGACAGAGGTGAGACTAGACTGAACGCGAAGCCGGAGAAATTTCTAATGTTGGAGGTTGGTCTAATGACCTATGGCTCTTATAGTTTTTTGAAAGTTATATTATTATCCTAAAATTTAAAAACTTCTTATTATTTACATTTTCCGTTATTTTTTAATAATAGTGACATTGTTAAGCTAATTTTAAAAAATTAATGAGAAATTAGACAAAAAAAAATTGTAATGACAGATTCGAGGCTTGATCTAAATATTAGTGGCAATTTTAATACTTATGCACTCTGATCTATCCTTCACCCTACCCAGCTCGGCACCGGACCTTTTCTATCCGGCCATCGGCCGCATCCTTCACCCAACCCAGCCGCACGACCAGACAAGTTCTACCTGGCCAAATCCTGCAAGCTAGAGTTATTCTTCGGACTGGGTCATCGACCCGTAAACTTTTGCTACTGCATACTCGATCGGCGTCTCCCAGTGGCAGAGGCGCCCAATTCGAGGATGTTTGTGGTGCCATGACCGCGGAGTGTGCCGCTATCTGTTGCTGCTGCTGCCCTTGCGGCCTCACTAAATTTCTGCTTTTGGTCGTCTACAAGGTCCCGGAGGGGATCTGCCGCCTCGCGCTCCGGAAGAAACGGCGGCGGAAGCTAATGATGAAGGGCCTCCTGCCGCAACGCTATCGCCTATGCGTCTGCGATGGCACGGAGATGCAGATTCACCAAATCGTCTGCATCGATAAACCGCCGGTCGATTTGGATAGCTTCGAGGATGAGGAAAAGATGGAAGACGCACTGTTAGAGTTGGTGAAGGAGATGTAGGATCAGTTTTACGGCGCCGGGTTCTGGAGAAGTTCGTCGCAACGTGAACCAGTAGGCGGTAAGTAGAGGGAGTCGGTCGGCAGGAACCGATCAGCGTTAATTGAGTAAATATTATTGAATTCTCATCTGGGTATACAAAATTTGATCCAAGAATTGGTTTTGGTTGAACGAAAATTGGAGATTTCATCATCGTAATAAATGATCGTCTTTCTTTCGAACGTGATGAAAATCTTTTTGCTTTGTATCGGTGTTACTTTTAAATTTAGATTTCAGGTGTAGTGTACAATTATTTGGTGCTTGTTTCAACTCTCAGGTCGTTTTCTTGTAAAATGTTCTGCCATTTGAGCAAAGTTTTGGGGCTTTCCATGTTCTCGATTATCAGAGTTTTGCTTGAACCGATCTATCCGGACAACGCACACCAGGACTGATGAGGCGAGAACAAGTGCACGGTTGCTGTCGGGGACACGAATCTGAGGCCGTCGGAAGACGAATCAGACATTGTTCACTTAAAGCCCAACGGTTAAAGCTTACCTCGACGGATGGCGGAGACGGTGAACTATGGGTTGACGCGAGATCAGCTAGGAATGGACCGAGGAAGAAGGATTTGTTGGTTCGGGTGAAGGCCGGGCTGGATCCGACGGCGAGGGCTGGTACCAACGGTGAAGATCGGTGACGCTTACCCCTGCCACCACAACCCCAACACACAAAATTCCATTTCTTGTTGTGAGAATTCTTCATCCTAGCAGATGTTGGCCAAAGAAGGTGTGGGGGATGGTCGTTGGAGCTTTGCGGATCAGTGGAGTTCAGTGGCTACTTTTGAGACAAAAGGCGAGATTGAGGTGAGAGAAGAAGCCCGAATCTGATGAAAACGCAGAGTGGCACGAATTGTTAATTTGCATAACTTTTAACCCAGTTTTGTTTATTGTGCTTATTCCTTTCTTTGACCGGGCCAAAGTAGTTAACTCATTAATGAGATTAAACGCAAACGAACTGCCCTCAAACATATTGATAATTGGTAAAGTGAAAATACAAAAGGCAGCTGATGGAATAAATCACTGTAGCGTGAACATGAAGACCCGTAACTTTTTCGGCAAATCTCCCTCGGTCTTGGTCATCTTACCAAAACCTTTTCTCTTATTTCTTTAATTGCAAAGTCAATTTATAACGTGATTTCATTTAAATTTCGATTAATACAATGTGATTCGAAAATTATTTCAACTTGGAAATAATAACAAAAAATATAAAAATAAAAAAGTGTTGTGAACTTATCCTTTATGTAGTTTTTCCGCAACAAATATGCATTTATGTTCTAGTTTGCACCAAAGTTAGAATTTAGGTGCAAATGTGTCACCATCCAATTAAAAAGTTAGTTGATTTGTCTAACATTTGAGAAGGAAAGTTCCAATCTTGATCACACAATTCTTTTTTCCCTGAACCCTAGCCCCCTGATTTTCATACCTTTTATCCTCACGTCCCCTTGAACCACATCCTTCATTGTTGGAAGCTGCAGGGTAGGCGTTTTTGACTTTCATGAGGACCAATAGCCTCATGGAAGGAGATACCAATGTTATATTAGCAACATGTAATTGAATTTAAATTTTCTAGCGTTTCTAAACAATAATTTAATTTTGTTCAAATTGAGAGGATAGTTGGATGAATTAAGGCCCCATTTGGCATTGACGTCAATAATTAATATTAGAGTTTTGAAAAAGTTATCAAATATAGCTTTTAGTTTCATCGTTTTCATCTTACCCATTAAATAAATTATCCAAAACTTTAATACTAATAACAAAAGCTATTTCTAAACGAGGCTTATGTCTAAATCAACCATGATTCATGATGAATTATCCTCTGGCTAGGGGTTGAAGCCCTTTGTACCTCCACCCCGGAGGAGCACAGCAAGGTCGTGGGACTTCGTGGAGACAAGGGCTGATATAATAGTTTTGCAAAGTTAGGGGAACTGGGGGTTAGGAAGCGAAATTTTGAGACTAAGATGAAAACTTTGCAAACATTTTAACCTGTGAAAATATTATGATGTGGCCCAATGGCCATATTTACTTCCATTCTAAAGCACCAGTAGTGGTGTATTTGGTTTCGCCTCATGATATTAGTGGCAATTCCAGGCAAAGAAAAATATTGAAAAATTTGATCCCAACTTCTAATATTTGTGATAAATTTAGCATTTCTGCCTCATTTTCTTTATTAAAACAATCTCTACAGTCAATGATATTATTTATAAAGTGAAAAATTTAGGCAATTAGAATGTTGTGTGGTTTTTAGTAATTTAGGCTGATTCATCCCGAAAAATTTTATTTTGTGATTATGTTTGGTTCGTTAAAATGCATTTTATAATGTATTATTTCAAAAAAAAAATATTTATGTCAAAAAGTGAAAAAAGTAAAATTTTTAATATAATATATTTTAAAACACAATTTTACATTATTTTTTTATGTGTTTTTGCATTCAAACTTTACACCGCATCTTTTATTTGAGTTATTTACTGTTACCTCCTGAATTTTAGGTAATATTACATTTATCTCTTCCGAGATTTGAAAATCTACACTTATCTCCTTATTTTTTAAGCCATCAGTTAACTATTGGTAAAAATTACGACTACTCTCCTTGAATTTAGTGTAATTTACAATTATTCCCAGACTTTCAAAAATCTACATTTTCCGGTTAATGTATTTTTGGAAAATTTGTTCATACACATCTGTCCTGCTTTCGTAAAATTCAAAGAACTAGACCGGATCCTCTGCTTCCCAAAGCCTAGCTCTCCTTTCCGATATGCTTTGGTTTGCATTTCAATTTGAATTTGAAGGTTTAATTATTATTTTTGGGTGTGATATTTAGATCGATTGGATTCTTTGTATTTGTTGTCCTGGTGCCATAGCATTGCTGCTGGTTTCCTCCACTAACTGCTCTGTTTCAGAGTTCTAGTTTTTGTTGTGAACGCATTTCTATTTCTTGTTTGCCTGCCTGAGTTTGGATTTGGGTGTAATTGTAAACGATATTAAATACAAGGAGGCTCATTGTAATTTTTATTAACAACTGACAGACAGTTTAAAAATATAGGGGATAATTGTGGATTTTCAAACCTTGTGAGACAAATGTAATATTAACTAAAGTTAAGAGATAACTGGAAAAAACTGTGTTTTATTTTTCTGCTTCAAGTCTCCGACCAAATTAATGGCTATATATTGGCACACACCGCACCCGGCTACCTCGTTCACATATTCCAGCACTCATATGAACATCCAATTCTAGCAACCATGGCTTGGACATTCATAACTCTTCTCGCTTTTGCTTTCGTTTTTGTAGCATGGCTACTAAAACCAATCGCCAGCACCAAGAAGCTGCCGCCGGGGCCCCCTGGGCTACCGATATTCGGCAGCCTCCACCTGCTTGGAGAACTACCGCACCGAGACCTCCACCGCCTTGCCCAGAAGTACGGCCCTATCATGCACCTACGCCTAGGCCTCGTCCACACCACCGTCGTCTCCTCCCCTCGCGCAGCTGAGCTCTTCCTCAAGGCTCACGACCTTGTCTTCGCTAGCCGACCGCCGCGCGAGGCGGCCAAGCATTTATCTTACGACCAGAAGAACTTGACCTTCGCCCCCTATGGCTCTTATTGGCGTAACATGCGCAAGCTGTGCACACTGGAGCTGCTTAGCAACCTCAAAATCAATTCCTTCAGGTACCAAATATCAGTCTGAGCTTTTCTTGATGTTTAAACTGTTAATTAATCACCCATCAGTTCAACATTATTGTATTAAATATAGAATTTACTTGCGGCTTCGTATGACTGAGACCGATCCGCACCTATCATTAATTGATTTTAAGTTAAATTTATTAATATGGTAATGGACCTAAGATTTACTCTTAGCTTTTATTTTTTTTATTTTTATTTTGTCATCATCCTCTCAGCAGTCTCAACTATATATATTTTTCTGTCACACATCTTTTCGCTGAGGGACTTGTCTCTATATTGTAATTGTAAGGTGTATCCACTTATTATTACTATTTGATATCAAGTATAATATATTTCAACAATAAAAGTCTAAATTCGTGTTAAAGTGAGCCATAAATATCACTCTCACCATAAGCTTACACAATGAACTAAAATTGGGTTAGAGCCGGCCACAAAATCACTCTGGATATTATCAGACTCCATTTATTGGTCGCTACTAATAATATGTCTTCTTTGTCCCTTAAAAAAAGAAAGAAAAGGATCATCCCGTTTTAATTTTCACAATTACCTGCATAATTTCAGGTTGATGAGAGAGGAAGAGTTAAATGTATTTATCGAATCAATCAAAGAAGCTAGTCAACGTGGAGGTGTAGTAAACCTGAGCGAAAAGGTGACAACTCTGATTGCTGACATGTCTTGTAGAATGATTTTTGGGAAGAAATATAAGATCAAGGACATTGATGATAAAGGGTTCAAAGACTTGATCCAAGAAGGCTTGCATTTATCCGCAAAGCCAAACATTGGGGACTACATACCACAAATAAGCAGGCTTGATCTGCAAGGCATGACTAAAAAAATGAAAATTATAAGTGAGAAGTTCGATGATTTCCTTGAGATAATTATAGATGACCATGTTGAAATGAGGAGGTCCTCAATTGGACACGCGAGAAAGACACAAGATTTTGTTGATGTCATGTTGGAAATCATGGGCTCCAAGGAGGCAGAGTATCCGCTGGAGAGAGACAACGTCAAAGCAATTATTTTGGTACGATGTGCTAATGTTTCTGTTCTTTAAATAAGATACTCCTCTGGCTTAAATTTTTTATATTATTTATTTTTTAGTATATAAATAAAATATATTTTTATGTAAATGATAGATTAAGACTTATAATTTATAAATATATATTTTTAAAATTTTTTCTAATAAAAAATTTTACTTCCTCCATCCCAATTTACTTAAAACATATTTCTTTTTGGAATGTCCCAAAAGGTTGAAACGTTTCCTCTTTTGGAAAAACGTAAATAATTAAATAATCCTTTTACACAAAATCTAATAATTTTTTTTTAATATTCACTCAATCTCTCACTGCACAAAACTCAAAAAAGAATCTTTTCTTTTTTAATTATTATTTAAACTTTTACTATTTAAAAAATTAATATAAATTATATACATCTTAATCTCCGTGCACAAACAAATGTTTCAACTAAAATGGAACGAACTTAGTATAAATAAATTTAAGCTAAACTAATTAAAAAGTCACATAGAGCAAAAGAAAGGAGACGGAGGGAGTATAAGATTTCTTTATACTAAAAAGTACATAAGATGTTACAAGTCATATAAAAGAGGGAATGAAAAATTCCAGGAGATAAAAGATTTATTTCTAACAAAAGTGGGAAGAGGACATTGGATTAAAGATCATTTGTTTTGTGAAATACATATTTATTTATCAAAATTGAAACTTAGATGATTAATTTCTTTACTAATATTGGTAAGAAGTTGTTGCAGGACATGTTTGTGGCAGCAACAGACACATCAGCTTCTGTAATTGATTGGGCTTTATCAGAGTTAATTAGGCATCCAAGGGTAATGAAGAAAGTGCAAAAGGAGCTAGAAGATGTTGTGGGGCTAGAAAGAATGGTGGAAGAATCACACTTGGAAAAACTTAACTACCTAGAAATGGTGGTGAAGGAAACACTTAGGCTTCACCCTGTGGGGCCCTTGCTTCTCCCTCATGCATCCATTGAGGATTGCACCATAGACGGCTTCTACATTCCAAAAAAATCCCAATTGATGGTGAATGTATGGGCCATTGGAAGGGACCCGACAGTTTGGCTTGAGGCAGAGAAGTTCTGGCCGGAGAGGTTTGAAGGGTGCAAGGTGGATCTTCACGGTAGGGACTTCGAGCTCCTCCCTTTTGGCTCTGGCCGTCGAAGCTGCCCAGGGATGCAATTAGGGCTCACGATTGTTCAGCTTGTGTTGGGGCAACTGATACATTGTTTTGATTGGGAATTGCTGAATGGTATGTTGGTGAGTGAGTTGGACATGACGGAAAAGTTTGGGCTTGTGACTTCTAGAGCCAAGGATTTATATGCTATGCCATCATATCGGTTAAACTTGTGATAATTTTTATTGCACTTTTTTTTATTTTTTTTAATAATAATAATAATAATGTAGCGAGGGACAACTTACCAATCACCACCAACTCTATCAACATATAGCCCGCTAGCCTTTGTCACTAACAAAATAATATTCCTGTTCCTGGCAAAATTAAACTTATGCCAATTTAACTTTTTTCTTTTTATATTTTTTTTGGAAACTTTCTTATGCACTTTTTGTAATATATATAAACTACGTTGATTAGATGCAGAATACAATGGTGTATGTTCATAGGATCGCTTATTGTTTGATGAAATTGTAACACTATTCTTTATTTTGCTTTTGTTAATGGTGCTAGCCACATATGGAAGCAAATGAGTTTCCAGTGCAGGTTAATTTCACGAATCAATAAGGAATTTTAGAATGACCTAAAACAAATTTAGACAAAAGCGTAAATACTATACTCGTCCCTCCCAATTTTTTGCTCCACTTCAGTTTTTTTCTATTTAAGTTTGACTTGAATTTATTTATATTATTATTTACTTATTTAAAAAAAAATTTAGAAACTACAAGACTTAATTTTTAAATATAATTTTTTTAAAAATTTTTATCAAATAAAAATACATAAATTTAAGTCAAACATAATAAAAAATTGAAATATAACAAAAAATTTAGGATAGATCGAGTAATATTTATCATCATTACAGAACAACCAAGAAATTAATAAAAAATTATTAATGGCAAATTTGCCACTAAGGTTTTTAGGGGATAGTAGTCTTGTCACTATTTTTTTTTTTGGAGCAAATTTATCATTTAAGTTTTCCTTGTAGGTAATTTTACCACTAGTTGTTAAATGGTAAAAATATTTTATTTGTTCCGATAATATTTCATAGTACAACTCTTGAACTAATCCATGGAAATTTTCTTTTTAATCTCTAGCTACCCAAACATTTCACAATATCCAAATAAGTTAAAATCCTCCACTACTACTATCATTGATCCTTTATTTTAGAACTGTAGTGTTTTTTAATTTAGTCCCACTTATATCAATTAAACTTTGTTTGATTACGATTTGTTCTAAGGAGCATTATTGAAATGTGTAGAAAAGTACAGATAGCTGGTAGTGAAAAGGTGGACGGTGGCAAAGGATACATGGGATTTGCTGGAGTAAAGATGATGGTGAAAATGATAAATCCAGAAAGATAAGTGTGAATGTAGTAGATAAAGAAAACTTGGAATTGAAATTTATATTTTTCTCATTTTTTCACTTTTGCTATGCAAACAATTTTAACAAATGGTACTAAATTTGCTCCGAACACAAAATGTTGTAAACAAATTTAAATATTTTAAAATAATTAATAATAAATTTACCTATAAAAAATTAATAGTAAAATTATCCTCCATCATAATCTTTTAACTCATTTTTTGAAAAAACTTTACTGTCGTCCGTTCATTGGCCGTTTGTTGTCCATTGACCATCTGCCATCGTTCGCCATTGTTGTCAGCTGTCTGTTCATCCATTCATCTGCACCATTCTTCACACTTTCGTTTTTGCCTTCCTCCTCATCATCCTTCACCTCCATTTCTCGCACCGTCAGCCCTCGGCCTTCATTCTTCATTGTCACTTGCCTCCCTCTCTCATTCCCTAATTATGTCGTTTAGCATCTGGTTTGCAAGTTCGCCACTGTTTGAAAGTTGTCGTGGCTTCACTGCTTCAAATCGTTGTCAATCAACAAGGAGATGGCGAAGGATACGAGGACGGAGGGGATCAGAGACGAAGCGACGGCAACCAATGGTGGGGGTCGAGTAAACTCGAAACTTGACCCTATATTTTTCGGGTTAGGATTGGTTCGAGTTCTTACTTTATTTCTGGTCAGTTCAGGTCACATTTTTCGGATGCTGAGTTTTCTTGAAAATTTCAGGTTTTGACCCTAAACTTGAAATTTACAACCCCGTTACCCAGCCACCATAGAGGGAAACTATTCCAACAATTTCTTTTCTATTTTGATTTTTTTTAACAACACTATTCCAACAATTTCAAAAGAGAAATTTACAAAAGCCCCCCAACATTTGGCCTAACCTACACTTACCTGCTCTATTTTATAAAATCTACACTTTGCCCCCTTAGAATGTCACATTTGTCATCATGCCTGTTATGCTAGCGGGCCTAATGCCCTAATTACCAAACAAAATTTGCAAATCGTTCAAACCAACCACAATATTCTTCTTATGGTACCACAAATCCCTTTTTCCTAAAATATATGATATACTTCTAATAAATTTTCTATTTCTGAATAATTTCTATATTTATAAATTCACAAATAATTTCTAAATCTATAATATATTTTCATGTTTATAAACAAAGTTCATACTTGTGATTAATATTAATATTTCCATTTTAACATCTTATTTATTTTTCAATTAGTTCAAATAAAGAAGTATCATCTTTTAGGATAAATATATTTTAGCTAATTTCATTTTATTTTGAAAACTAGTTCTCACCATATTAAAGAAATGTCCACATTTTATAATTTTTAGCAACACATAATATATGATCGTGCTTTTTTATTTTATTTATATATGACTAGATCGTGTTATTTTTTCTTCTTTTTCTTTGTAAATTATCATATTAATTTGTGCATCAATCTCTTGTATGGAAAAAAAATTGTATGAACAAATTTCTTAGTTTGTGTAAGTTTTTTGTTATTTTTTAATTGAATCTATTAACTACAGATCAGTCATCGTAGAAGAGAGAGAGAGAGAGAGAGAGAGAGAGAGAGAGAGAGATTGATTATTGATTGATTAATTGGAATAACATTGAATAAAACTAATAATAAATCCACATAGTGGAAGATAAATATATTAAAGATTTTTTTTTCTTTCAAAATTTGTTGTAATTACCAGTATCACTAATTAAATTGATTAGTTTATGTTATACTTCCCTTATTTGTCACCAACTACCAATTAAAACCTCACGTGCTTCCACCCATATGACTAGCTCAACACTATATCATACAATTTTGTTAATATCAAAGGCAGATAAGAAATCCATCAAATTAATGACAACAGATACATCAAACTAGTTAAAATATATTTGTCCTCAAAAATGGCACTTCTCTATTTGAATTAATTAAAAAATAAATAAGATATTAAAAATTAAATTAATAGTAAACTTGGTTTATAAACAAAGAAATATATTATAGATTTAGAAATTAATAGTAAATTTATAAATATAGAAATTATTAAGGAATGAAAAGATTATTAGAAATATATCATACGTTCAGGGAAAATGGACTGTAGTTGTCATGGGATGAATATTATAGCTAATTTATACAAATTAATAATCTTGTTAGTCAATTAAGATATTTAACTCACTAACATATTAGGCAAGCTGACTGATGTGATAGTTTAAGAAAAAAAAGTGTATGTTTTCTAATATAAAGGGGGCAACTGTATAAGAAATTTTTGTAAATTTCCCATTTCAAATAGGGCTAACGACAGCAGTAGTCCTATAAATTGATATTCAAAAGTGCTGTCACTGTTATAGACCATTGAAAATCCTACACCTTTCAGTTTGTGAAATAGCTTGTGCAAGTTGGCCTGATATTTCAATATGATGGTCCAGCATCTCCAACGTCCCAAGTTAGAAGCCGTCCCTGACCCTCCGTGCAATTAATAAGCGTAAGCAGTGACATGGTGAGTTTCCAGCACATATTGTGCGTAGAAATGTCCAATTGTGAAGCTGTCTGGTGACCGTCCAGGCAATTAATGAGGGTAAGAGTCGTGATTTGGTACAATCAAACACCATCACTTGGCGTTGTGCATAGAAATATACATTTTATGTGCATGGAAAGTCTAATGATTTGACAGCGTGATCAATTGTTGATTCAGACAAGTACTTTTTTTCTTCCTCTTTTTTCATATTAAGATCTTAATTTTAATATCAAGAAAAAATTTCCTCGGCACACAAAAGCATATATATAATATAGTAGAGTTCTGTAAAGGTCTAAAGAGAAGGAGGGAGGCTCAAACTCACACACATGTCAGAATTTGAAGTCCATGTCCTTAAATCCTGAATATCAAAAGTTTTCAATGGATAGCTAGGCTTGTTTGATTGAGTTCTTTTATTTTTTTGAAAAATTAATTAGATTTATATATATAACGATTATTCACTTAAATTTTATATCAATTGATCTTTTATACTTGAAGAAACCTGAAACGTATTTAAAATTATTTCTTACAAAAAATATATTTTTAATTGAATTTTTAAGAGTGGATACATGGAAAAAATTTATAAAAAAGTAAATACTTTCTAAAAATATTTTATTCAAATAATTATTAAATAGATAGATTATTACTTTTCAAATTATGACATTGATTCTACACAAAAATTCACCAAAAAAATATTTGTAAATAAAGATATTAAATTATTAACTGGTGCATTACTGTGGTAGGTAAGGTGAAGGAGCAGAGGCAGCTCGGAAAAACAAGAAATGTCGCGCGAATTCTCAAAAAGACTCGCGTAACAAGTTAAATATTAGCAATAATCAACATGTCAATGGAATGAGTTCATATAGGCACATAACAAATAGTGGGTATTCAAGACATTTTGTGAGCAAAAATATTCAACTATAAAAACCTGCTCCAACATCTAACCATGTCAATGGTTGGTTGTGCCTGTTCCCCCTAAACTCGACCCCAGTATATGTACTCTCTGTTCATATCCTTTAAAAACATTTGACTTTTTGAATAATTTAATTTAAATATATTTATATTATTGTTTATTAGAAAAAAAATTAAAAAATATATTTAAAAAGTATAAATTCTTATTTATAATTTATATATAAAAATTTGTCATTTACCATATATACTAACATGTTAAAAATAAAAATTATATATTAATTGATAAATAGGAATGTTATAAAAAAATTTAGGATAGAAAGAGTATTAATAATGATGTAAAATTTTATTTTATTCATCGTTAGTCAAAGGTTATGTATCTAAATATATTACAAAAACATATAATGTTTAAATTTTTGTAGTATAAAGTAAATATTTTCACTCTTATAATATAATTATGATATTTATTTATGTCCATTTTTAATAATAATTAATCTTAAGTTAAGTGACAAAAGAATAATTGGAAGACAGCCAAGAAAAATGTGAGGGACAAGGTAAAATCGTAAAAGTGCATGCGTCCTCATGTGCGACTTGTTTTAAGAAGAGATCCATAAAAATTAAAAAACAAAAAAAAGTCGAAAAAACCTATCAGAATCTTATCATCTTTACCAGGATGTGAACATTGATTGCAAGCAGTTATTGTCTTTAAGAATAGATTACGAGAACTTTGGCAGCAAATGTTTTTAAGAAAAAAAATGAAAATATAGAAAAAAAAAGGAAAGAAATTTCATTATAAAAATTTTATTAATTTTTTTGTGTCATAATCTTGCTGATTCTTAAAAAGTAAGTTAGAGCAATTAATTTTATCTGAATCCAATTATAGTTTGACAGTTATAATTTAGTAAAGTTTTGCGTGGCCTTTGAAACTTGATTCGACTCTAGTAAATGAAGAAAATAAAATTTTTGTTTCTAGAAGTTGAATTTTGTCCATAGAAATTAATTAGGATTAAATACTAGATTTATCACTGAAAAGTATTGAAAGAAGCAAATTTTCTATCAAACTTTCAAACGTATCAAATCTCATGCTGAATTTTACTTTTAAAACTAAATTTACAACCGATGTTATAAAAATTACCAAATTTATCACTCCTCTGTTAAGTGACTAACAAATGATAATTTTGATATTTGATTTTTTATATTTCTTCTACTAGTGCTCTATCTTTGAGTGTCTAATAATCATGACATCTTTTTCTTCACTATTGGCTTTTTCACTGCTCGACTACAACTTCAACTCTTCACTCCACTTTTCATCTCACCTCCAAAGGCTCTGCGTCAGTGGTCCTCATCTCTTCACCATTGTGAGGCCCTCCTCATTCATCTTCTTCTCCACTGCTATGAGACCTAATTCCATCAAATTAATCACCTTCACCAAATCTCCAATTCCATCAAATTAATCACCTTCACCAAATCCCCAATTCTCCCAAAACCATTTTCTCCTTTTGGTGTCGCCTCTTGAATCCTCATCGTGAAACTCTCATAACACCTACGCATTGCGAAAACTACTGACACTTCAATCTCTTCAAGGGAATTTGTTGCCAATCATTGACCCACGATTCTTTACCATGGAGAACAGTTGGCAGGATACCTAAACACACTATTGACGACAGTGGCAATGAGGCTAGCAAAGTAGTTAAGCACTAATGTGGTCACCAATCACACCTGACGAATAACCCTGACTCCTACTGGCACTATTGCTGGTGAGACGGCCACCACATAATCACTACATTTGTTAAGGGAGGTGTCTATTTTGGAAAGGTAAAACTTGTTCATGAAGAAAAAGATGACATGATTATTAGATGGTCAAGGTTAGAGCACACTAGTAGAAGAAACTTAAAGAACCAATGACCAAATTTGTTATTTTACCCATTTATTTGACGGTCATTTAACTAATGAGTGACAAATTTGGTAATTTTATAAAGCCAGTAATAAATTTAATCTTAAAAGTAAAATTTTGTATGAGGTTTAATATTTTTAAAAGCTTAATTGTAAATTTAGGTATTTCAATATTTTTTTGGTGCTAAATTTGGTATTTAGTTCGACTAATTATGAGCTAGACATATAATTTTCCAACGCTCATGGTAGAGTCATAAACAAAATGGGAACGACAACTTTTTCTCGTTTCCTTCTCTCAATTATACTCCTCTGTCCCACACTCTCGGAACTTGGTGCCATGTTTGCAGCAGTTGAAATTGCAAGCAATCTTAAAACAGGTTAAAGTCAGCTCCTATTTTACACTTTTGCCCTTGTCCTTATCATCTCTCTCCTATTGTCTCTATCACCATTTCCAGCTTTTTCCACACCTCTGACCAGCTTCAATTTCTAACCAATGTCAAAATCCTTTAATACTAATTTAACGTTGTATTGTCCAGCCTTTTAATGACTAGCGAGCTCGTCTAGTACCTTCTTGAAGAACCCAATCACTTTCACAACTTGTTCACCAGTGTTACAGAGATGCATGAGGGATGCCACGGCTGAAGCTATTCCGGCCAATTGATGGCTGGTTTCTGGAGATATTGCATGTGTTAATTAGTGTTCTTGATATTCATCATCGTATCTATGTCTGCCCTTCGTTAGATCTTGCCCCGGTTCAAGGGTAGACTAGAAATTTTTGTTAGGGAAGTTTGACTATTAAGATATTAAAATATTTCAATATAATAAATAAATCTAAATTATAGATATAAATTATTTAAATTGTACTTATCTTTTTTGTAAGGAACTAAATTCGTTTATAATTACATCAGTATTAATTTTTGTAACAAGCTCCTTCTCTATATACATTCATAAAAAATCCTTAAAAAAGTCATTACCAATTTTACTGTGAAGTCGAGTCTTGATAATATTTATAGCAAAAAAAGCTTATTCTATAGACACTGTAGAAACTAGAAGAGTAAGTACAAGTCGAATTAATCTACCAACCAGAAGATATATTTCTGATTTTTCACTTTGCACTAATCATCGATAAAGCTCTGAAAGTGTTAAAAACTTTCTTGAATTAGAACTTTATGGCATATCAATTTAATATAGTCTCAGCTTATAAGGTAGATGCTCTTTCTCTTGCTCACTAAAATCTTTATGATAATATTTCTAGGTAATCTTGCAAATTTTTACCACATCAAATGACTTAAATTTATTAATTTTTTTATAGTAAACTTAAATTTATATTTTAAGAATTATTTATTTTGAATAGCATTTAAAATAATAATTAATTTTAAAAAACTAATCATAGTCATAAAAAACACTTTACATAAAAAAGAGAGATAGAAATAGAGCCAAATGTACAAGAGAGCTTAGAGGAGCCAACATATAAGACTCTCTTAAGTATTTCTACAAACTAATACTAATACCTTATATATTTTTTAGACTCTTAGGGGGGAGGGGGGGTTTTAAGGTGCCTCTACCCCAATTGTTCACCTCTATTTCTAGACATTTATTGCTCGTCCATTGGCCTACATCTGGAAAAAGACGCAGAAAATCATGAGAGCTAGGGATAGAATGACGGTCATCCACTGTCCTTTGATATGGAACAATAAAAGTACTACAAAATTTTAAGGGGTCACTTATAATAACCCATGTGATTTAGCCTAAGTTACACTTTACCCCTATTGGTTTTCAAAACCTGTACTTTGCATCTATTTTTTTTTACACAACCCGACAATAATAACTTCTAAAATCTTAATTTAAATTGTACAAAAGTCATTTACTATTAATTTCAATCTCCCCAATATTTTTTACAATTAATAGATATTTTAAATTACCAATTTTTTTTCTGTAAATGCATTTTACTCTTTATAAATGTACATTAATAGTATTTTTTAATGTTAGTTAATTATAAAAAATATAAATTTTTTTGAAATAACTAGAAGATAGTTACGAGATAGTTTAGACTAGGTTTCAAAAGTTGTCAGACAATGCCCATATGGTTGGGGTAAAGTGTGAATTTGTAAAATAGATGAAATAAAGTAGAGACTACGTCAAATCAGGTGAATTTTTTGAATTTAGTGCATTTAGATTGTGGTGGGATTCGATTGGTTAGGTCATACCACTTAGGTTCGAAAAATCTTGGCCCAATTGGGGAAGAGCCCACACCCAATCAAGTTGTACCCAAATACCCAAAAGGCCTAGCCCACATCTAAAATCCCCTAGCTCTCACCGTAGACGGCAGACCTCACCTCACCTCACACCCTCAACTCCCGGCGGCCCGAGATTCGTACTCGACACAGGCACGGCCGCAGGCGACGCGATAGTCTCTGAGGAGGCTGTGCTCCTAGCTCATACTTCCATCGTGTCGCCCAGTCGCCCTCGGTCACGATCACGAGCTCGACTCCTAACCAGTCGCCTTGATCGACGCCTCCCCTTCGCCCTCCTTCACTGGCTTGACAGCAGTCGACTCTCGCCCTCCTCGGTAACGATTCTTTACCGTTCGTGAATTAGACACGGGATTCATAGCCAGGGGTTTTCGTTCTTTGTTCGTTTTGCTTAGTTTTCCTCGTAATTGGCAAAGTCCACTGATAAACATGGCTGGTTGATTAGGGAGTACCTGGTTTCAGAAGTAGCTGAAACTTGTCCACAGAAGTAGCTGGTCGATCCCTTTCATTCTGTCTTTTGCTGCATGTTGTGTTGTGGGGCTGTGTTTTTTGTGGAACAGTAAGAACAGAGGAGACAGGAAAGGCTGCTTACCCACGAATCTGTGAATTATGATCATGAATTCTCTTCGGTTACTGGTTCTAATTATTTAATATTTTTTCTTATATTATTAACCAGAATTTCGTTGATACATAGTGAGATGTCTTGCTTGTTTCTGGAAGTCCTGTTCTGCTGCTTGAGTGTCTTGAAATGTTGGCTGATTAAAGAACATGGGTATCCTTTTTTGTTTTTTTTTACTCCCGCAACTGTTTAGTCCCCCAAGCAATGTAGATTCAGGTGATCATTTTTCCTAATATTCATGATTTCTGTTGCTAGTTATTAGCTTATAAGTTCTTATTATAGTTCTACTTTCATAGTGGTTGTAGGCTTTTCTCCTATGGCGGATGCTCAAGAAATAGAGGACAGGTCATCTGAACTGAAGCTGATTCACTCCACGAGTATAACATGAAAGAAACTCGCACCGAAGTGCTTTTCAGGCACGGGTAAGCTGCTTAATTTAACCATGTTTTATGCTTGTTGTTCTACTCTTTGGTTTATTGAGAGGGAACTGTTATTTTTGTGGTTATGATGTCCGCGCCAGGAATGGAAGTGCCAAAAACAGTCACAAGAGTCTGTGAAGGTTGTAGCTGGAGTTTTTATCAAATGATAATACATAAATTTAAGTCAAACATAGTAAAAAAAAAAAATTGAAATACAACAAAGAATTTGGGACTGATCGATCGAGTAATATTTGGCATCATTGTAGAACAACCAAGAAATTAATAAACAATTATTAATGGCAAATTTGCCACTAAGATTTATGGGAGATAGGAATCTTGTCACTATTTTTTTTTTTTGGCAAATTTAACATTAACATTTTCATTGTGGATAATTTTACCATTTAGCCGTTAAATGATAAGAATATTCTATTTGTTAAGATAATATTCTACAATACAACTCTTGAACTACCTCATGAAAATTATACAACTTTTGAACTAGTTCATGAACGTTTTCTCCATAACCCCTAGCTACCTAAACATTTCTTAGTATTCAAACAAGTTAAAATCCTCCACTGCTGATGATATTGACCATTTATTCTAGAACTGTAGTATCTTTTGATTTAATTCCACTTGTATCAATCAAACTCTGTTTGATCACGGTTTGTTCTAAGAAATGTTATGGAAATGTGTAGAAGAGTAGAGGTAGTGCCGGTAGCGGGAAGGGGGATGGTGGTGAAGGATACATGAGGTTGCTGAAATGAATATAATGGTGAAAATGATAAATTTAGAAACATAAGTGTGAGTGTAGCAGGTAAAGAAAACTCGGAACTAAAGCTTGTATTTTTGCCATTTTTTCATGTTTGCTATATAACCAATTTTAATGGACGGTGCTAAATTTACTCCTAATTGAAAAAAAAATTGCATCTTTTAAAATAATTAATAGCAAATTTACCAATAAAAATTTAATATTTAAATTATTTTCCACCATAATCTTTAGTGGTAAATTTATCACTTGTGCCTATATATAAGCCAATTGTCACTTGGAAGTGGAACCCTGAATAGGCTAATGCTGGTCCATGCATTGTGTGGGTAACTGGTAGGGTTGTAAACGAATGTTAGTATTTGTTCGTTTAACTTTTAACGAACACGAATAATAAACGAGCACAACTTTTCTATTTGTGTTTGTTTATTTATTAATAAACGAACACAACACGAACAATTAAAGCTAATGGTTATCACCAATTTAAATTAGAACAAGTCTAGCAATAACTGACAAGACAATAGGCGATGGTGAGAGAGCTCATGTGTTAGGGCTATGGGGCTTAGTGCTACAGCAAGTTTACAACGTAAGGGAAATGACTGATTATATTTGGAGAAACAAAAACAATATATTAGTTTAGGGGAGGTTGGAGCAGGGTATAATGATATATGTATGGACTGGGTGGACACTAAGAAAAATATATGATATATAAAATATATGTAATAGCAAATATACAACTAATATATAAATAAACAAACAAGTAAACATAAATGAACAAATAAATTAATAAATGGACATAAACAAATGATAACCGAACGGTTTGTGAACGTAAATGAACAAATGCGACTTTATTTATGTTCGTTTGTTTAACTAATCAAACAGACAAATCTATTCGTGTTTGTTCGTTTAACTAAATTAATAAATATAAACAAATTTTTAACAAACAATTTACAAAAGGTTCATTGAACGCTCTATTTATTTACACTTTCAGTAACTAAATGTGTCAGAAGTGGAACAGGGAATCCACCCACCACAAGGGAAACCATGCCAACAATTTCTTTTCTTTTTTAATTTTTTGTAACAGCACTATTTCAACAATTTCAAAAAGGGCTAACGACAGCAGTAGTCCTATAAATTGTATAGAACTAAAATTGGAGAAATAAACCAAAACATTGTTTCATATTACACAAATCTCAAATATCAAAAGTGCTGTCACTGTTATAGACCATTGAAAATCCTACACTTTCAGTTTGTGGAATAGCTTGTGCAAGGTTGGGCAGATATTTCAATGTGATGGTAACGTCCCAAGTTAGAAGCCATCTCTGACCCTCTGTGCAATTAATAAGCGTAAGACCAGTGACTTTGCGGATTATTGTGTGTAGAAATCTTCAATTGTGAAATAGCTTGTTCATTTGTTAGCCTGATATTTCAACTGCGACGATCCAACATCTCCCAAGTCGGAGGCCGTCTGGTGACTCTCAAGGCAATTGATGAGTGTAAGAGTCGTGATTTGGTGCCATTAAACACCATCACTTGGCGTTGTGCATAGAAATGTACATTTTATGTGCATGGAAAGTCTAATACTTTGACAACATGATCATTAATTCATGATTGATACAAGTACTTTTTTTTCTTCCTCCTTTTTCATATGAAGATCTTGATTTTAATATCAAGAAAGAATTTCCTCGTACTCAAAAGCGTAATACGTAGACTTCTACAAATGTGTAAAGAGATGGAGGAAGATCCAAACTCACGCCGTGATAATTTGAAGTCAATGTCCCTAAATGCTAAGCCGAGCAAATCTATATCAAAAGTTTTCAATGGCTAGCTAGGCTTGTTTGATTGAGTTCTTTTATTTATTTATTTATTTTGAAAAATGAATTATATATATAAGTATATATGTACCGTTTATTCACTTAAATTTATATCAATTGATCTTTTATCCTGAAAATATTTAAAATTATTTCTTGAAAACAAAATATTTTTAATTGAATTTTTAAGAGTGGGTACATGGAAAAAGTTTATAAAAAACTAAATGCTTTCTAAAAATATTTTATTCAAATAATTATCAAATAGATAGAGTATTACTTTTCAAATTCCGACATTGTTTCTACACCAAAATTCACCAAAAAATATTTTTAAATAAAGATATTGAATTATTAACCGGTGCATTACTTTGGTAAGTAAGGTAAAGGAGCAGAGGCAGCTCGGAAAAACAAGAAATGTCGTGCGAATTCTCAGAAAGTGCCGCGTAACAAGTTAAATATTAGCAATAATTAACATGTCTCAATGGAATGAGTTCATATAGGCAGATAACAAATAGTGGGTATTCAAGACATTTTGTGAGGAAAAAGATTCAACTATAATATGAATAAATTTAAATTAAATTATTTAAAACGTCAAATTTTTTAAAGGTTAGATGTTGAAGCACTGACATGGTTAGATGTTGAATCTAAATAATTATTTGTTAGAAAATTTTTTTAAAAATATATTTAAAAATTATAAATCCTTACTTATCATTTGTATATAAAATTTTTTCATTTATCGTGTATGCTAAAACATTGAAAATAAAATTTTTTATATTGATTGATAAATAGGAATGTTATAAAAAATTTGAGATGGGAGAAGTATTAATAATGATGTAAAAGTTACAAAAATCCCCTTGGTGTTTGGTTTAATCTACACTTACCCCCTCTATTTTAGAAAACCTACACTTTGCCCTTGGAATAGTCACATCATTCAAGCTCACTATTATGCAAGTGGGCCAAATGCCACGATTTCCCAATAAGATTGGCAAATTGTGCAAATCAATTACAATATTCATTTCATACCACATCCAATCCATTTTCTCTAAATATATAATATATTTCTAATACATTTTATATTTCTAAATAATTTATATCTTTGTACGTTTACTAATAATTTCTAGATCTATAATATATTTCCATATTTATAAACCAATAGTTAATGATTGTGATTAATATTAATATTTACTTGTTTAACATTTTATTGATTTTTTAATTAGTTCAAATAGAGAAGTATCATCTTCCTTATAAATATATTTTAGCTAATCTCATTTTATTTTGAAAACTAATTTTGACCATATGAAAGAAATCTACACATTCTACAATTTTTTATCAATGAAAAATATAAATAATATATTAATTAAGCACATTATTAATTATGTATCATTATCTCATTAATTAACACCCAATTCATTTTAACTTACGTCAACTTAATCTAAAATGGTTTTAAATGTTTTCACCAAGAACCAATTTCATTTAAAAATTAATATTATATACGTGTAATAATCCATTTGAAACAAAATTTTTATCATGTTATTAAATTTCTATGAAATTTTCTTTTTTAATGTTTAAAAAATAAAAATTCATAAAAAATTAATAGTATTATAAAAATTTTACAATCAATGGATTATTTCACCTAAATAATATTGAATTTCAAATAAAATTGGTTTCAAGTAAAAAATATGTAAACATAAAAATAAGTTATTTTGAATTAAGTTAGCTTAAGTTAAAACGAATTGACCCTAAGTATATTGTTTAGTCAAATGGTAACTAATGTCTTTTAACTTAATTTCTAGCATATCCAACGAAAAAATTAATAAATTATACTTATTTTTTTTTTACAAAAAATTTAAAATTTGAAATTTTTTTAAAATATAATACTTTACTAAATGTGAAATTTAGTTGTACATTCAATAAATGTATTACATATTATTTTTTTAGTTACCATTTATTTGTGTATTCAATAAATTCAAGACTTTTGTTCACTATGAAAAACCTCAAGCAGATTTTCAGTTTGAGTCATAAATTGGATCATTAGGGAAGCCATTATCAGCCTTCTAAGCATATAATTGGAATATTTGGTGGAAATTCATGGTGGATATTTGATTTTTTTCCCTTTTTCTTAAAATTTTTTGGACATTTTTTTTCTTGAAAATGTGTCAATTTTGGTTTCAACTCCATTTTCCCCTTTGGTCCACCAATTGTATCGATAATCTTGGTTTCGTCTCTCTTTTCTGCTTTGCTCCACCAATTATATACACCATGAATTTTCACTCAACATTCCAATTTTATACCTAGAAGACTTGATGATGGTTTTCTGATAATTTAGTTTATGGCTTGAACTAGATACCTGCTTGAGGTATTCTACAAGAAACAAAAGCTTTAAACTTATTGAATATACAACTAATTGTAATTAAGAAATAGTAAATACGTAATACATTTGTTGAATGCACAATTAAATTTCACATTTGTTGAAGTAATATATTTTATGAATTTTTACTTTTAATTTTTTTTTGGTAAAAAATAAGTATAAATTATAAATTTTTTCATTGCGTGGGATAAAAAAGTTGCAAAACATTAATTACCATTTTCTAAAAAAGTGTACTTAATAAATGATATAATGTTATGCAATTAATAATGTGCTTAAATTAATATATTATTTATAATATGTGTTCCTGAAAAATTGTACAATGTGTATATTTCTTTCATGTGGTGAAAATTAGTTTTCAAAATAAAATGAGATTAGATAAAATATATTTGTCCTAAAATATGATACTTCTCTATTTGAACTAATTGAATAGTGAATAAAATGTTAAATGAGTAAATATTAATGTTAATCACAAACATAAACTATTATTAGTAAATTTATAAAGAAAGAAATTATTCAAGAATATATAATTTAGTAGAAATACATTATATATTTAGAGAAAATGGAGTGAGTTAGCATGGAATGAACATTGTGTTTGATTTGTATAATTTGCAAATCCTATTGGGCAATCATGGCATTTGGCCCATTTACATGGCATCAAAGTTGATTGATTTGACCATTTTAAGGGGGCAAAGTTTATGTTTTCTAAAATAAAGGGAGATAAGTGTAGGTTAGGCCAAATATTAGGGGGTTTTTGTAACTTTCCCTTATTTTATTCATGGTTCGTAAAAAAATATACATCTAAATATAATACAAAAACATATAATGTTTAAATTTTTGTAGTATAAAGTAAATTTTTTTCACTCTTATAATATAATTACGATATTTATTTATGTCCATTTTTAATAATAATTAATCTTAAGTTAAGCGACAAAAGAATACTTGGAAGACAGCCAAGAAAATGTGAGTGACAAGGTAAAACCGTAAAAGCGCATGCGCCCTCATGTGAGACTTGTTTTAAGAAGAGATCCATAAAAAAAAAAATTGAAAAAAACTATCAGATTATCATCTTTACTAGGATATGAACATTAATTAGCATAAAGGAAGAGCATTGAGATTGTAGGTCCCTAAAGCCACTACTTTCTAAATGTAGGTCCTTCAGGAGCAGAGGGAGAATTCCTCAGGTTCATCATGTCTTCAGAGAAGTCAATCATGTAGCTGACCAACTTGCTAATATGGCGGCCAATCAAGAGTTAGAAGGCACTTTTATTTTTTGGCAATTACCTAACTGTATTAGAATCAGTTTTTGTGAAGATTTTGTCGGTGTCTCTAGATCTAGAAATTGTAACACTAGTAGCTCAGCCTTGAGAGCTTACAACTTTTGTAATTCTGGACCATGTACTCAGCCTTCTGGCTGATCTTTTACTTTTCTATATATCGCCTAATTTACCAAAAAAAAAAAGAACATTGATTACAAGCACTTATTGCCTTTAAAGGATAGATTACGAGTACTTTGGCCGCAAATGTTTTTAAGAACAAAAATTAAAATCTAGAAAAAAAAACAAGAAATTTCATTATAAAAATTTTATTAAATTTTTTGTGTCATAATCTTGCCGATTTTTAAAAACTAAGTTAGACCAATTAATTATATTTGTATCCAATTATAGTTTGACAGTTATAATTTAGTAAAGTTTTGCGTTTTTGAAACCTGATTTGACTCTAGTAAATGAAGAAACTAAGGTGGCGTTTAGTTGTAGAAAATTTTCCTATTTCTCTTTTCCAAATTTTCTTTGATGAAAGTTTGAGTGTATGACATGTTTCAAGGATGTGGAAAACTTTGTTTTCTAAACTTTAAAAAACTCATGTGTTAAAATGAAAAACATCTAAAATAATGTTTTCTATTTTATAACATGAGTTTTTCAAAATTTAGAAAACAAGGTTTTTTACATTCTTAAATCTAGCTATGCACTCAAACTTCTACCAAAAAAAATTTGGAAAAGAAAAATAAGAAAAATTTTCACATCCAAACACCACCTAAAATTTTTGTTTCTAAAAGTTCAATTTTGTCCATAGAAA
Source organism: Aquilaria yunnanensis (assembly GCA_039654915.1). Taxonomy (NCBI): domain Eukaryota; kingdom Viridiplantae; phylum Streptophyta; class Magnoliopsida; order Malvales; family Thymelaeaceae; genus Aquilaria; species Aquilaria yunnanensis. Next base: position 4,195,000 of record CM077597.1, on the reverse strand, counting down.
TTAATTAGGATTAAATACTAAATTTACCATTGAAAAGTATTGAAAGAATCAAATTTGCCATCAAACCTTTAAAAGTACTAAAGCTTATGTTGAACTTTACTTTCAAAACCAAATTTACGACCATGTTATAAAAATTATCAAATTTGTCACTCCTCCATTAAGTGATCATAAAATGAAGAGGTAAAATAATAATTTTGATCTTTGGTTCTTTACGTTTCTACTAGTGCCTTAATTTTTGGCGTTTAACAATCATGTCATCTTCCCCATTATTGGCTTTTTCACTGCTCGGCCACAACATCTCCTCCTTACTCCACTTCTCGCTTCACCTCCAAAGGTTTTGCATCAGTGTTCCTCATTTCTTCACCATTGTGAAGCCCTTTTCACTCTTCCCCTTCTCCACTGTCATGAGACCCAATTCCCTCAAATTAATCACCTTCACCAAATCCCTAATTCCTTCGAATTAGTCACTTTCACCAAATCCCCAATTCTTCCAAGACCATTTTCTCCTTTGTTGTCACCTCTTCAATCATCCTCATGAAACTTTCAGAACACCTGCGTATTACAAAGACTGCTAATGCTTCAGTCTCTTCGAAGGAATTTGTCACCAATCGTTGACCTACTATTTTTTACCATGGAGAACAGTTAGCAGGGTACCTAAATACACTATTGACAATAGTGGTAGCGAGGCTGGTGAAGTAAACAACTAGGTGCTAATGTGGTTGTCAACCACACCTCACGAACAAGCCTGACTACTACTAGCATTGTTGTCGACGAGACAACCACCAGGAAATCACTACCTTTGTTATGGGAGGTGCATGTTTTGGAAAAGGCAGAACTTGTTGATGAAGAAGAATATGACATAATTATTTGATGGGTAAAGTTAAAGCACTGGTAAAAGAAGGCAGAAGGGGCAAATAAACCTATAATCTTTTTGTGTCAGCATATATCATCCACCATTATTTTTTTACAGTTAAATCAGCCACTAATATTCGCAATTAGGTGAAATCTAATAACTATTGTTTTAAAAATTAGGAAAATTAGCTACTTGCGTAACTTATGGAGAGAATATTTTATTTTCTTTAGAATATTCCGCTTTGTTAATGCACATAATTACCATTCTTCTGGGTAAACTACAACATCTATTCATGAGCTATTTAATTCATGCACATATGCCCTTAAACTAGAAATTATGCTTGAAAAATCATCTTCTCCTAAATGGTCACTTTCACTGCACCTCTTCCCTCATGTGGGCCCGAAGCCCCGATTTGTCACTGGCGATGATATTGGTTAGCGCCAAAGGAAGATGGAGAAGTCGTGCCGCGCCATAGAACTTCATCTTTTGTGGCCCCGAATTCTTCAATGCCATGCCGTGAAACTTTGTCGACAGAGAGGCTCATTGTTGGAATCAACATTCTCGGGATTAGTGATGGCAAGGTCATTGCCGGCTAGGGGAGCAAGTGAAGAAATTGAAAATGTAGCACTATAGAGGGAAAAACTTGAAATTAAGGAAGTTTGGGCGGTATTTGTATTGTTAAACAAAAGTTTGGGAATAAAGTTAGAAGTTTTCCTTTTTCTTGTACACAAACTTGTCATATATATAGCAACGCATGCTGCCACATCATCAATATTTGCCACATCATCATACAGCTACACAAACATTATTACAGTGACTAATATCAGCTCAATCGCGAACGTTAGTGGGTGATTTAATTATAAAAAAAGAATGGTGGGTGATATACGCTAAGGTGAAAAGATCAGTAATTTATTTACCCCTTTTGCCGGTAAAAGAAACTTGAAAAACCAATGACCAAAATTGTTATTTTACCCCTTTATTTGATAGTCATTCAACAAATGAGTAATAATTTTGGTAATTTTGTAAAACCGGTAATAAATTTGGTCTTAAAAGTAAAATTTAGTATGAAATTTAGTACATTTAAAAGTTTAATAGCAAATTTAGTAATTTCAATATTTATCATTGCTAAATTTGGCATTTAGTACGATTAATTATGAGCTAGACATATAACTTTCCAACGCTCGTGGTAGAGTCAAACAAAGAGGTAATGGATGGGAACGAACACGTGAACAAAATGGCAACGACAACTTTTTCTCGTTTCTATCTCTTAAATCTCAATAATACTCCTCTGTCCCACACTCCTAGTACCATGTTTGCAATAGTTGAAATTGCACGCAATTTTAAAACATGTTAAAGTCAGCTCCTATTTTACACTTTTACCCTTGTCCTTATCATTTCTTTCCTAGTGTCTTTACCACCATTTCCAGCTTTTTCCACACATTTTGACCAGCTTCAATTTCTAACCATGTCAAAATCCTTTAATACTAATTTAACGTTGTATTGTCTGGCCTTTTAATGACTAGTGAGCTCATGTAGTTCCTTCTTAAAGAACCCAATCACTTTCACAACTTGTTCACCATTGTTATAGAGATGCATGAGCAGTGGCAAAGCTAGGTTTTTAGACTTAGGGGGCTAGGCGGATGCAAGACTAACAACGGTCAAAACCTAGGAGAAAAAATTTATTTAAATAATTATTTATAAAATTAAATTTTGTAAAAAGTTATTTAAAAAATTATTTAAAACATTTACTTCTTGTTGTAAATTCATCTCTAAGTTCTTAACTGTTGTATATTTGTCTCAATTTGGTCACTAACAACGTTAACTGTTGGTGAAAGGGCAAATTTATAATGCCAGATAATGATTTTGGATGAATATGCAATAATTGAGAGGTTGTGGACACAACTTGTAATAAAAAGTAAAGATTTATGATTGCTGGCGCAATTCACCCTTTTAATATTCTTCACTAGTTCCGAGGGGGGGTGGGGGGAAGGAAATATTGTACTTGGTCCTTAACTCCTCACAAAATAACCAAATTAGTATATAATATTTATAGACTTCCAACAGCTATATGTGGCTCTGCCGCAGCATGAGGGATGCCATGGCTGAAGCTATTTCAGCCAATTGTTGGCGAGTTTCTAGAGATATTGCATGTGTTAGTCAGTGTTCTTGATATTCATCATCGTTTCTATGTCAACCCCTCGTTAGATTTTGCCCCAATTGTCCGCCTCTGCTGCCTATTTACTGGTCGTCCGTTGGCCTACATCTGGAAAAAGACGCATGCAGAAAATTATGAGAGCGAAAGAAATGATGACAGCTGTCCGTTGTCCATTGACATTTCTAGACACATGATACCGTTGTAAAAGCAATATTTACACACTAACCTGACAATTTTCAATTTCACTTTCACTAACTAGAAATCTATATAAATTTAACAAAACTAGCCATTGAACTAATAACATACTCCCTCATCTCACAAAGTTGACACTTTTACTTTTTTTGATTAAAATTTAATTTAAATATATTCAGTAAAAAAATTTTAAAAAAATATATTTATAAATTAGAGTCTCTAAGGTATTATTTTTATATAAAAAGTTTATATTTGTATAAAAAATTTTGAAAGAAAGAAAATCATAAATTAATTATTGTAAATGATAAAGAGGACAAGTTTTACAAAACGGAGGTAAAAACCTCCGTTATACTTGCACATTGAAAGAAAAATTTAATTTGAAACCTTTTTTTAAATAAAAGAAACATAAGTTTTTTTTTATATTGAAGATTCAAGTTAACAACACTTTACACCTGAAGCCATCCAACTCAAACGAATCGCTTTGACTCGCCATGTTTTCCTCTAACTTGTCAACTCAATACAAATTTCTAGAGTTTCTAAATAATAATTTAATTTTGATCAAACTGAGAGGATAGTTGGGTGAATTAACCTTAGCCAAGCATGATTTATGATAACTTATCCTCTAGCTAGAGGTTGAAGCCTTTTTGTACCTCTACCCCCAGATGAGCACAACAAAGGTTATGGGACTTGGTGGTGACAATGGCTGAAATAATAGTTTTGCAAAGTTAAGGGAATTTGGGGTTAAGAAGCCAAATTTTGAGACTAAAGGCCAGTTCATTTTGCGAACATTTGTTCGCGTTAACATGTGAAGTGACCAGGTTGATGCTTGATGCACGGATTTCATATGACCTACTTTAGCGTGTGAGTAAACCATCCCTGAAGTTAGTTGTTATTATAGTTTGCCCATTCTCAAAAGTGAAACTACCATCTGTGGTAAAACACCTATTATGATTCACGAGAGGCCGGAGTCAACCCAAGGTGAATGCACCCCATGAGCTTAGTCACACATCGTCCTGCCGCCCCTGCTACCGACATCGTGGTTCTTGATTAGATCTTTGCTCATTCCCTAATCGGCGTGCCATTTAACACATCTAGTGTGCCGCCAAATTGTGCGCTAAAGGCCTTATATGACAACCAGACTTGGGGTGGTGCAAAGAAGGCTCACCGGAGGTCATATGAACCATATCTGGTTTGGGTTTGCAGAGTAAGGAGCAAAGGCAAGGAGTGGGGCGAGGAGCACAAGGGGCGCAAAATAAGGAGCAGGAGTAGGGTTTAGCAGCTTGAGCTTTTCTCGGGTGAAAGGTGATCAACTAGTAGAGGGCACAATGTTTGTGAATTGGTTGCAATGATGGGTTGGTGTATGAGCAAAAGTGAAGTGGATGATTGGGGAAAGACTTTATACGGGTGACAAATATTCATAAATTACTAAAAAACAATGGACTATTTGTGAACTCATCAGTAAAGTTTTCATTACCCGCACCGTTACCCGCCCCAATCTGCGTTTGATGCATTCTCGTCAACCACGTTAATGAGAAACGAATTGGTCCTAAGATGAGAGCTTTGCCAATATTTTAGCCTGTTAAGATGATGATATGGTAAAAAATATTCCATCATAAAATAGAGTTCTTTTTATAGAAGATGGAATTTTATCATTTGTAGAGTGACAAAATTTAGCTATTAGCATCGTTGTGTGATTTTTAGTAATTTAGGCTAGTTCATCCCAACAAATTTTGTTTTGTGATTTAGTTTTTGGTTTATCAAAATGCATTATAGAATGTATTATTTTGAAAAAAAATTAATTTTTTTATTTATGTAAAAATATTAAAAAAATTAAAATTGTTTATCTATTGTATTTTAAAAAACATTTTACCTTATTTTGTGATGTGTCCTTGCATTGAACTTTAGACCACATTTTTTTTACACAGAATTTAATACAATTTATTATAAAAGTAAGAATAAAAATGAACAATCTTAAACCTAATAGGTGAATGGGTTTGTTACTGTAGTAGCGTGTTTTTAGGAGTTACCACCAATTAGTTTCACTTATGTCAATTGGAAACCAATTATAATCTATGAGAGATTCTAAGATCATGGATCGATTATACTAAAATAATCTTATTCTAGTACCCAGAAATTAGTACCATGTGGGTTTGGTTTTATGTCTTCCTAAATTCTTATTTCTTTACCAAATGATTGATGAAAATAATTTCATTAATTTTATTTAGTTATGTTTAGTTTTTAATTTAATTCCAAAATCATAAATCTTACCAGATCAACTGGATATGCAATCTTAGATATCCTTAAAATCTCGGGACTTTACCAAATCCACCAAGAATTTAAAAGAAACATTTTGTTTAGAACTGTGAGCTTTATTAGACTAATCGAATTTGAACAAATAATCTGTCTCGGGATTTTATCAAATCCATCAAGAATAGATCCTTGAAGATTTGTTAAATAATTTACAATTATATTCATTTCATTATTTTTTTTAATAAAAATTATGTAAGTTAAATTATTTAAACAATTAAAAAAAATCCAAAATAAAATCATAATCTTATGTTTTAGAAATTTCTTTTAGAACTAATCTATTGTTGAAATAAACGAAGGAACAAAACAAAAATAGAAGAGAAAAAAATAAAAAAATAAATTGGCCGGAAAAATAGAGAAGACAATAATGCTATTAGTGACCCATCTGTAATAAAAAATGTTAGTGACTTAGATGAATGAAATAAAAAAGCTAATGGCCAAATAAAAGTTAAACCAAAGAGGGACTGGGTTAGACGGGTTGGATATTGGGTCGGGTCATGGGCCTGCTTCAATTAGCATGATGGCGGCAATTTTGAGATGATCTTGAGAATTCCTTGTTGAATGCCTATATTGGTGTCCTTTCATCTTACTTTAATGAACCCCACCTTAAATTGTTGCTCCAATTGAGAATCAAACCATTTATCGGTAACCGAGCTTTGTTATACACCATAATGCCTTTAACCTATGCCTCCTAAGAGTTTCATTCTTGAAGATTCTTGTGGATATTCCTCAAATATATCTTCATAAGACCTATATTTAAAACCGTTTTAAAAGAATATACATTGTGCATGATAGTTATGTTGTTTACAATGAATGATGAATGACTTTGAAAAAAATTGACAAGAGAATCAATAAATGAAATGCATAGATTATATGAAAAAAATAGTGATGCATGAGAGATAAGCAACTTATAGTCTAGATTCATATTTACCTCCTTCGACCTCCCTTTAAGGTGTTTATGATTCCTTACCTCACCTTGGCGATTATGATCAAAAAATTTGCATACTTTACACCTTTGTGATTATATTGGTGTTCAATGCATAATGCCCCCAGTGTGTCCAACAAATGTGTCTTTTCGAGAAATTCTTAGGCCGTTTAATCACTTTTGACTTACACATATTAATGAATAATGAATTAGCCTTAAAGAAAAACTTTCATCAATTTGCAGAGCTTGACAAAATAACTTACGGTTTTTGTATTTGATTAAGATGTTATGTTATTCTTCCCCTTTTTAACCCAAAAATGCAAAATGCACAAGGCAAAAGGTAGAAACATTATGGTGGTTTTTCTGTTGATGAATGGTATTAAGAGGTAAATACTTAGTTGAGGTAAAAGAGGAGGGTCATGTTTGAATGATGTAAAAAAAAAAAGGCCAAGTTTCAATAGTGTGAAAGAAAGGGCTTTTAATGCCACCTATGAAGAAACCTGATAATGCTGATCCTGAACCTGCCACATTTTTCAAAGAGTCAAATCTCATTAGTTGCCCTCAATTCTTGTGATGGTTTGCTTTTGAAAAACACAATGGAAAATATCCTTAATTGCATTACATTGATCCAAATTTTGCTTGATTCTTGAGAACTTGCCTTGAATACTGCATTTTTTTTGTTCTAAATTGCCTTTGCAGGTTTTTAGTCTAGAATCCATAGCTTACTTTTCTTTTTTTTTTTTCCCCTTATCTTTTCTTTTTCTCCTTTTTTTTATGCTTTAACGTTTGCCTAGACTGTGTTAAAGGTTACAACCTAACGAGCCCTTATCTTTTTTTTTTTTGTGAACTATGGCTTTGATGACTTGGGGGCATGCGAAAGAAAAATCTTTGTGATATGCTTAATAGCTTTCTTTATAGTGTTTGCATGAAACAGTCCTCAAATGAGATGACTTAAGTGATATTTGTTGTTCACCTTGCTCTTTATCTTTTTTTTCCTTTGAATTTGTGTTTTTGTTTTTGTTTCCTTTTTAATTTTAAAGGAGTTTTATTTGTTTTCCTTTTTGGGAATCATGAACATTTTTTGGTTGAGCCATGAGATTACACTTGAGCCATTTAATTTGATAAGAACTATTTTCTCCAAAATCTAATAAAAAAAACCTCTTGTATTGATGTTGAGATACCCGATCTTTATAAAAGCTATGGTTTTACATTTGAAATTCTTCTTTCTAAACTTGGCAGCATTTTTGAAGTCACCACTATCGAGCTCTCATTTCCACCTATAGGCAGCATTGTCAAATTTGTGTTTGTTTATGAAAGAAAGTATAACAGCGAGAAGGGTGAAATAAATGGTATAATGGTGAAAATGGTGAAATGGATGTAAAATGTGGGTTTTTATTGAAAGACGGTGAAATGTACATATTATATTTTTTAATTGTAAAAGAAAAGAATAACATATATCCATTTAACAAAAATTACACCCTAAATTCTGGACTAAATCTAGGAGATTTTTACCATTAAGTTACTTTGCTAAACTCTCAAAGATACAAGTGCACTCAAAGGATTTCCTGTCATTCATGAATGTGTGTAGACCTCTAGGTTGGATCTAGCTAAAAATTTCTCCTTGAAGAGATGTTTTCCCATCCACAAAAAAAGGGGCATAGTAAGTTTCCTTACCCAAGAATTGCACGATGTCTCCTTGAAGATTGCATTTGCCTTGGTTTGTAGATGTACCGACTTGGGATGCAAATTTTGCACCTTAAATGAAGTGATCATTTTATAGTATGAATGCATGAAAGTGATGAGTGATGTATGCATGCAATGAATGAGTTTGATTATCTACTATCATAAAACTTTAAAACTTGTTAACAAGAAAGTTAAGAGTGGGTATAGCTTGATATATGATTTTGACGCATGAAAAAAGTTTGCTTGAGAAAACAAAAGAACAAGAAAAGAATAAAGTTAGTAACAGGTTAGAATACAATTAATATAGGCAAACAACATATGAGCTCAAACAAGAAGAGAAATTAGAACTATGGAAAAAAAAAAAAGAACAACATGATGAGAACAAGTAATTTAAGCAAAAGCATACAAATCAAAGTAACAAAAATGGTCTAATGACAAAATAGTTAGTAACATTAGTATAATAACATAGAACAAAAGATTGGTAATATAACATAGAACAAGTTATGAGAATAATGAAGCTATTTAACAAAACAATGAATGTCTTGTTATGGAAGTTCTAGTGGATGGATCTATGGTCACTCTATGCATAGGTAGTTTTTTTGAAATAAAGGTATAGGTTGGTTCTCAAATTTTTTTTACTGAGTCCAATAGGATTAAAAAAGGCTCATTTCTTCACCCACATGGTTATGTAAGAAATGATTAATTTGAGTTATAGTTTTCATGGCCCCATAGGGTGACTATTGCCATACTCGAGAAACAGTACTTACTACTATGGATTAGAGAAACCACGAAGAGTATTGTCTCACACAACCAGGTATTTTGCAAAACTTTGTTGGAGTGAGCTTGGGTTTTGAGCTCGTTATGCATGGCAAAGTGTGTGTGTTGTTAAAACCTATAAAAAACACAACATATCGAATCAATATGTAAGAAACAAACAAATAAAGAAAAAGAGAAAAACCAAACCCTTTTTATGGCTAAACTTATCTTAATGGAGTCAATAAGCTGTAATAATGTGCTTTTAGGAGTGTCTATCAATCAGTTTCGCGTAAGTAGATTGGATAATTGTTATGGTCTATGAAAGATTTTAAGATCGTGACTCGATTATGCTAAAATAACATTTTTCTAAAGCCCAAAAATTGGTACTATGGAGGTTTGGTTTAACCTTTTCCTATTTTTTTGTTTCTTTACCTAATCATTGATGAAAATAATTTTATGAATTTTATTTACTTATGTTTAAATTTTAATTTAATTCCAAAACTGTTAATCTTACTAGACCAACCAGATATGGAATTCTAGATATCCTTGAAATTTCGGGACTTTACCAAATCCACAAAGAATCTAGTACGAACATTTTGTTCAAATTCAATTAGTCTGATAAGACTCACGGTTTTAATCCACTAAGAACGGATACTTAAAAATTTATTAAGTAATTTACAATTACCTTCATTTAATTATATATTTTTTTAAATTATGTAAGTTGAATTATTTAAAAAATTGAAAAAAAAATCCAACCTAAACTCATAATCTTATATTTTAGAACTTTTTTTTAGAACTAATCCATTGCCGAAATAAATGAAGGAACAAAACAAAAAAAGAAGAGAAACTAAATAAGAAAAATAAATAGGACAGAAATATAAAGAAGATAATGAAGCTGTCAGTGACCCATCTGCAATAAAAAAATGTTAGTGACTTAGATGAATGAAATAAAAAGGCCAGGGGTGAAATGAAAGTTAAACCAAAAAGGGACTGGGCCAGACGGGTTGGATATTAGGTTGGGTCATGGGTCTGCTCCAATTAGCACGGCAGCGGCGCTTTCGAGATAATCGGCGGCTTGGGGCTTGATGACGGGGCGTCGGCGATGGCTACGACTACGAGGACTTCCGGTGGTGCGGACGGCGAGAAGCGGCTACTGGGGACGGTTTTGGCGAGCACGTGGCGGGAATTTGTCCAAATCGACCTTTTCTCTTCTTTGGCCTGGTGTGGATGGCTACGACAAGGGGCAGTGGTGCGGCGTGAGGCGACGATGACAGTGGACAGGGACCTCCGGCGGCGGCTTATAGCTGTAAGGCGTCAGGCAACAGCAAGTGGTACCCAGTGGTGGCAGCGGCTCAGTGAAAAATTTAGGGTTCTTTGGGGAGGAGGGTGGCGAGACAGAGTACTTAGATTGTAGTTTCACCTTTTCTCGAAGAACTTAGTTTTTTCTGACCTTTTTTTTTATTTTTGTTTTTTCTTCTGAATGGTGACTCTTATTTATAGTATCAGTGTCATGAACGTGATTAACAAGCAATTTTGATCTTAAGCCTTAAAAAAATTTGAATTTTTACAGGTTTAAATCAGTTAGGATGCAATCTGGTCTAAATACTAGTCCAAGTCTAGAAAAGCTCTTAAGTTGCTGATATAGCCCCATATTGTTTGTGAAATTTCAATTCAACCCAAAACTTCCAGGATTTATCAAATTAGCACAAAACTTTATAAAAATTCTCGATGTCACCCAAAATTTCATTAACTTGTCAGATTTGCCTCAAACTCTTAGGAGTTGGCAGATTTGCCCAAATATTCTCAATTTTGCCTAGAATTTTCTAAAAACCCTTAGTTTCCAGCCAAACTTTTTCCTTTTACCTAAATCGATATTGGGAGACCTTTAACACTCTAAATTAGTACCTAAACTAAATTAATTCCTATTTCTATTTTAGATGACCCTTCTAATTCTTAAAAATTCATAATACGAAATGACAATGTAATCTAAATGCAATAAATTCTACCAACCTCCTAAGCTATAAAATGATTAAAATGACCAAATTGCCCTGGAAACAAAAAAATGCCCCTTAAGTAAATTTTTCAATCTAAAAAAATAAAAAAAATATTAAAATCAAGAAAAAATTGGGTGTTAACAGTTACACAAATTTTGGAGGACCTCAGTTATAATTAGCCCACTTCTAGATGCTTATTTTATTTAAGGTGTCGCGCCACTCCTCAAATCCTCACATCCTCCAATTCTGTCAACCATGGCTTGGACATTTATAACTCTTCTCGCTCTTGTTTTCGTTTTTGTGGCATGGCTACTGAAACCAAAAGCCAGCACCAAGAAGCTGCCGCCAGGGCCCCGAGGGCTGCCGGTCTTCGGCAGCCTCCACCTGCTTGGAGAACTACCGCACCAAGACCTCCACCGCCTTGCCCAAAAGTACGGCCCTATCATGCACCTCCGCCTAGGCCGCGTCAACACTATTGTCGTCTCCTCCCCTCGCGCAGCTGAGCTCTTCCTCAAGGCTCACGACCTTGTCTTCGCTAGCCGACCGCTGCTCGAGGCGGCCAAGTATTTATCATACGGCCAGAAGAACTTGTCCTTCGCCCCCTATGGCTCTTATTGGCGTAACATGCGCAAGATGTGCACACTGGAGCTGCTTAGCAACCCCAAAATCAATTCCTTCAGGTACCAAATATCCGGCTTAGCTTTTTTTGATTTTTAAACTGTTAATTAATCACTCATCAGTTCAACGACATTATTGTATTAAATATAGAATTTCCTTTCAGTTTCGTATGATGGGACCGATCCACACCTATCATAAATTAATTTTAAGTTAAATGTATTAATATGGTATTGGACCTAAGATTTTGTTTTCCAATTTACTCTTATCTATATTTTTATTTTTATTTTGTCATCACTCCATCAGCATTCTCAACTATATATATTTTTCTGTCTCACAACTTCTCGCTGAGGGGCTTGCCTCTATATTGTAATTATAAGGTGTATCCACTTATTATTACTATTTGATATCAGGTATGATATATTTCAACAATAAAAATCTAAATTCGTATTAAAGCCAACCATAAATATCACCTTCACCATAACCTTACACAATGAACTGAAATTGGGTTAAAGCCAGCCACAAAATCACTCTTGATATTATCAGACCAATTTATTGGTCACAACTAATAATATGCCCTCTTCGTCCCTTAGAAAAAGAAAGAAAAAGATCATCCGGTTTGAATTTTCACAATTACCTGCTTAATTTCAGGTGGATGAGAAAGGAAGAGTTAAATGTATTTATCGAATCAATCAAAGAAGCTAGTCAACATGGAGGTGTAGTAAACCTGAGCGAAAAGGTGACAACTCTGATTGCTGGCATGGCTTGTAGAATGATTTTTGGGAAGAAATATGAGGTCAACGACATTGATGAGAAAGGGTTCAAAGACTTGATCCAAGAAGGCATGCATTTATTCGCAAAGCCAAACATTGGGGACTACATACCACAAATAAGCAGGTTTGATATGCAAGGAATAACCAAAAAAATGGAAATTGTAGCTAAGAAGTTCGACGATTTCCTTGAGATGATTGTAGATGAGCATGTTGAAATGAGAAGGTCATCGACTGGAAACAAGCAAAACACACAAGATTTTGTTGATGTCATGTTGGATATCATGGGCTCCAGGGAGGCAGAGTATATATTGGAAAGAGACAACGTCAAAGCAATTATTTTGGTACAATATGCTAATTTTTCTGCTCTTCAAACAAGATATAATATTAGTTTCTACTAAAAAGTACACAAGAAGTTACCAGTTACATAAAAAGGTAAATGAGAGGCTCCAATAGGAGATAAGAAACTCCTTTCTAACAAAAGTAAGACGAGGACATATAAAGATCATTCATTTTGTCAAATACATATTTATTTATTGAAATTGAAATTTAGATGATTAATTTCTTTACTAATATTGGCAATAAGTTGTTGCAGGACATGTTTGTGGCAGCATCAGACACATCAGCTTCTATAATTGAATGGGCTTTATCAGAGTTAATTAGGCATCCAACGGTGATGAAGAAAGTTCAAAAGGAGCTAGAAGATGTGGTGGGGCTAGAAAGAATGGTGGAAGAATCAGACTTGGAAAAACTTAATTACCTAGAAATGGTGGTGAAGGAAACATTTAGGCTTCACCCAGCGGGGCCCTTACTTCTCCCGCATGCATCCATTGAGGATTGCACCATAGATGGCTTCCACATTCCGAAGAAATCCCACTTAATGGTGAATACATGGGCCATTGGAAGGGACCCGATGGTTTGGCCTGAGGCAGAGAAGTTCTGGCCAGAGAGGTTCGAGGGGAGCAAGGTGGATCTTCGTGGTAAGGACTTCGAGCTCCTTCCTTTTGGCTACGGTCGTCGAAGCTGCCCAGGAATGCAGTTGGGGCTCATAGTGGTCCCGCTGGTATTGGGCCAACTGGTGCATTGTTTTGATTGGGAGTTGCCGAATGGTATGTTGGTGAGTGAGTTGGACATGATGGAAAAGTTTGGTCTTGTGACCTCTAGAGCCAAGCATTTACTTGCTATGCCATCATATAGGTTAAACTTGTGATCTTTTTTTTTTTTATTTATATCAGAAGCATTACAAATATAAAGATCTAAAGAATAATTTAGGAAAGCTAGGGAGGTAAATGGCTGCTGCACAAAAACTAGAGGACCTCAGCTGCATTTTGCCATTATAGGGAATTAAAGTTGGAAGAGAATGCAATGCCGCCGCCACTTGAACCTTAGTTATCCTTATAATGTTCCTTGCATTTCACCAGCTAGATTAGTTGTGTGGAACAACTTGTGATCATTTTCATTGTACTGTTTTTCATTTTGTTTAATAATAATAATAATAATAACAATGGAGCAAGGACAACTCACCACCAACTCCATCTACATATAACTCTCTAACCTTTATCACTAACAAAATAATATCCCCATTCTAGGTAAAATTAAACCCATGCCAATTTATTTTTTTTTCTTTTTATATGTTTGTTTTGTCAACTTTTCTTATGCTACTTGTGTAATATATATACACACATTGATGCACAACACAATGGTGTATGTTTATAGGATCGCTTATAATAATGCTCCCCCATCCAATTTCTTTGCTCCACTTCAGTTTTTCTTACTTAAGTTTGACTTGAATTTGTTCTTATTATTATTTACAATTTTTTAAATATATTTAGAAACTATAGGACTCTTAGTTTTTAAATATAATTTTTTAAAATTTTTTATCAAATAATAATAAACATAAATTTAAGCCAAACTTAGTCAAAAAACTAAAATAGAGCAAAGAATTTGGGACAGATGTGGTAATATTTAGCATTGTTGTAGAACAACCAATAAATTAATAGAAAAATTACTAACGGCAAATTTGCCACCAAAGTTTATGGGGGATAGTAGTTTTGTCATTGAACTTTTTTTGTAGGCAAATTTACTGTTAATGTTTTTACTATGGGAAATTTTACCATTAGCCGTTAAATGATAGAAATATTCCATTTATTCAGAGAATATTTTATGACACAATTCTTAAACTTGTCTATTAAAAATTTCTCTTTTACCCCTAATTACGTAAACCTTTCATAACATCTAAATAAGTTAAAACTTATGTTTAACCAGACACCTTTACTACTGAGCATTCTTGTTTCATCTTCCTCATTCTCAATAAGCAAACCTCCACTACTGTTGTTATCGATCCTTTATTCTAGAATTGCAATGCTATTAAATTTAGTCACATTTTTATCAATCAAATTTTGTTTGATCATGGTTTATTCTAAAGAGTGTTATTCGAGTGTGTAGAAGAGTGGAGGTAGCACTGGTGGTGAAAAGGGTGGATGACGGTGAAGGGTATATGAAATTGCTGGGGTGAAGATAATGGTGAAAATGATAAATTTAGAAATATAAGGGTGAGTCATAAGTCTGTTAGGTAAAGAAAACTTGGAACTAAAACTTCCATTTTCCACATTTTTTCACATTTACTATTTAAGCAATTTTGATGGTCAGTGCTAAATTTGCTCTCAACACAAATTGCTGAAAAATAATTTACATTTTTTCAAATAATTAATAGTAAATTTGCCTATCAAAAAAATTTAATAGTAAAACTATTCTCCTTCATAATTTTTAGTGGCAAATTTACTTCTTTTACCTAAAAACTGCTATAAGCCAATTGTCACTTGGAAGTGGAACCCACATACAAGGGCTATGAATAGGCTAATGCTGGTCTATGCATTGTATGGGTCTGCAAGATGGTTTTTAATACCGTGGTACACTGCTTATTGCAAGTAAGTGATATGTGGTAAATATGTTTTTGCGTTTTGTCATTTTTTCAAGCGAAATACCTTAGTATACCATGATATTTTATGATATTTTGTATACTAATCACATTACAGTATACTACAAAATATCATTATGTACATACTGCAACATCCTATTTTTCATGGGGAATGTGTGAGTTTTTTTTTATCATTTTATGTCAAACTATCATACATAAATATGTAAAATAGTAAAATATAATTTATATATATATTAGTCCCATTTGTAGAATTTCTTGACTCAGAATCAAAATTCCGTTACATATGATAAGTATGTTACTTTTGCAAAATAAGCTTGGATAAAAGTATCATACTTTGAGCCACATAGAAATTAAATATGGTATTAAAATATGTATTGTATTATTAGAGTATTGTTTTTTTTCTCATGTATCAATAAATTATCTTTTTTTTTGTTGAATAATATTATTTTGCTTCATATATAACATTTTTGTGTTTTTGTATAAAAATATCGTTTTTCATATATATTTTGTTTATGTTTGAGAAATTATGATAAAAAAATTATAATACATATAAAAGGGTATAAAATTTTTTTTACGTAATTTATTCATCTTAAAATAATATTCTAAATTTTTTTATAAAAAATGACCAATATGTGGCATGGTATATTATGCAGTATACTTTAGAATTACAGGATGTAGTATACGTAACGGTAACAGTTTTTAATACCTTAGTAAGAAGTGGGAGATGGGAACGCACCCACCACACAATTTTTTTTTAAACAGCACAATTCCAACAATTTCAAAAAGGTCTAACGGCAGCAGTAGTCCTATATATTATATAGAACTAAAATTGGAGTAATGAAACGCAAATTATTTCATATTACACAAGTCTCAAATATCAACAGCGGAGTTATTGTTATAGACCATCGAAAATCCAACACTTTCAGTTTGTGAAATAGCTTGTGCCTGGTGGCCTGATATTTCAATGTGATGGTTCAACGTCTCCCAAGCTGGAAGTCATCTCTAACCCTTTGGGCAATTGATAAGCTTAAGAGCAATGACTTGGTGACCAATTGACCATTAATCACTTTGACTAGGGTGAACATTTGGTTGGTTCAATTTGGAATCAATCTAAATAGTGACAGAACCATAATTTTTGGTTCGAGGGGGCAAGCTCGGAGGAGAGTCAATGGAGCCCAGGGAGAGGGATGGTTTCGTGGCAAAGCAAAGCTGGAAATTAGGACTAAGTCGTACTAATTCAAAGCTAAGGGAACATCTTGTATGAGCTGAAAAAGTTGGAGGACTAATGGTACATTTAGGTAGAGGGAATAATTACTCATTTTG
The DNA here is from genome assembly GCA_039654915.1 of Aquilaria yunnanensis. Taxonomy (NCBI): domain Eukaryota; kingdom Viridiplantae; phylum Streptophyta; class Magnoliopsida; order Malvales; family Thymelaeaceae; genus Aquilaria; species Aquilaria yunnanensis. The sequence goes on along the minus strand of CM077597.1, from coordinate 4,178,489 downwards.
TCCCTACTTTCTTTAGTGTCTACCTCACTACCCCCATATTTATATTCTTCCATCATTTTCGGAGGAGGGGACGAGGGGAATGCATATCCAGCCCCTAATTTTTTCTGAATTAACCAATTAAGTACCGATATTTAAAACTTTCCAAAATTCTCATGGGGGAGGGGGGGAGTAGCACCCCTGCCCCTATTATGGTTGCCACTGGATTTGAATATAATTATCTTATTGATTTTTGGTTTTTAAAAAGTGTATCTGAATTGTTCAAATTACATGTTAGAACCAATTAGAAAAGTTGAAATTATATTTTGGTTTTTTCGATTCTCTTTCTAAGACCTGGACACATATTAAATGAAAAAAAATAAGATATACATTAAAATTTTTACCTCTTATACCCAGAATTAAAGAAAAATAGATAACATATTGTACAAAATTAGTAGAAAATAACTATATATATAGGGTCATTATGGATAATAATAAAATATTTATTATTATTTGATCTGTTTGGCTTATTTGTTTTAAGTGTATGATCCAATAATCGATTCGATAATTGAATACAAAATTCTATTTTAATTCAAACCAACCGAACTATAAAAGAAACTGAATCATTTTATTAAAATGTAATCGATCTTTTCACTTTTTTTAGTTTTATTTAAATAATGCTTATCCTTAACTCTGATGGCGACCTAGTGACCTGGTGCATTATCGTGCATGGAAATGTTCAGTTGGGAAATAGCTCATGCACTTGGTTGCCTGATATTTCAATGTGATCCAACATCTCCCAAAGTCGGAAGTCGTCTGTGACTCTCCAGGCAATTGATAAGTGTAAGAGTCGGGATTTGGTAACATCAAACACCATCACTTAGCATCATGCATAGAAAATTTCTTATGCTCCTGGAAAGATCTAATACTTTGGCAGGTGATCAATTCCTCTTTTTTCATAGAAAATTGATGATTGATCAATTAACATTTAAGTAAATTTTCATCGGTAATCAAAAGCAGGTATATCAAGAGTTTTTAATGGTTGCTGATAAAAAAAATATCAATGGCTAGGCTTGTTTGATTGAGGTTTTTTTTTAAATTGAATTAGATTTATATATAGAGAGAGAGATTATTCACTTAAATTTTATATCAATTGAACTTTGATACTTGAAGAAACCCGAAAGGTATTTTAAAATTACTTATTGAAAAAAAATATATTTTTAATTGACTTTTTAAGAGTGGGCACATGGAAAAAATTTATAAAAAAAATAAATATTTTCTAAAAAAAATTGATTCAAGTAATTATTGAATAGACTTTCAAATGACATTAATTCTACACCAAAATTCACCAAAAAAAATTTGTATTTAAAAATATTGAATTATTAACTGGTGCATTACTTTGGTAAGTAAGGTAAAGGAGCAGAGGCAGGCTTGGCAGTGAACATGTTCGTTAACTGGTGAATTAGTAACGAGTTCGCCGCAGCATTCAGGAGGGGGGCTGATTGCTTCCTGCTTACTAGTGAACGCGCCGGAGCTACTCCCCAACCAGACGAATCTTGCTTACCTGGATCGAAGGACCACTGAATTAATCTTTGAAGAATAGATTACGAGTACTTCGGCAGCAAATGTTTTTAGGAAAAAAAAAAAAAGAATTTTCATTACAAAATTTTATTAAATTTTGTGTGTCATAATTACTGATATCATAAAAGTAAGTTAGATCAATTATTATTATTATTATTATTTTTGCTTCCAATTATACTTTGCCAGTTATAGTTTAGTAAAGTTTTGCATGGTTTTTGAATCTTGATTTGAATCTTGTAAACGAAGAAAATAAACTTTGCGTTTTTAGAAGTTCAATTTTGTCGGCAGAAAGTAATTATGCTCTAGACATATATTTTTCAACGCAAGTGGACTATAAACAGTGAGGTAATGGATGGGATCGAAAGAGTGACAAAACGGCAAGGATAACCTTTACTCCTGACTTTCTTCCCCTCAAGTCTGAATGATAATAACTTTTAAATTTTTAATTTAAATATTTTTAATATTTTATGTCTTTTATTTTAGAATTATACATTTTATTTTTATTTTTTTAATAGAGTCTGAACTTCTGTAATTTTAATTTAAATATTACATTAATTATTTTCAAGTAATTTCAATTTATATGATTTTTTTATCATTAATAGACATTTTATATTATCATTTTTTCTATAAATGGAAAATAGTATTTTTTTTAAAATTTCAATTAACTATAAAAAAATATTATATAAATTGAAAATTACTTAATGGTTAGGCTTGTTTGATTGATTTTTTTTCTTTGAAAATTGAATTAGATTTATATAGAGAGAGAGAGAGAGAGAGATTATTCACTTAAATTTTATATCAATTGAACTTTGATACTTGAAGAAACCCGAAAAGTATTTTAAAATTATTTATTGAAAAAAAATATATTTTTAATTGATTTTTTAAGAGTGGGTACATGGAAAAAATTTATAATAAAAAAAAAAGCTAAATACTTTCTAAAAAAATTTGATTCAAGTAATTATTGAATAGACTTTCAAATGACATTAACTCTACACCAAAATTGTAATTATTCCTATAATTTTTGAACGCTAGTGGATTGTAAGCAGAGAGGTTGGATGGGAACGAAAGCGTGAACAAAACGGCAGGGATAACTTTTTCTCCTCGGACACTCTCAGACTTCTACTTTCAATGACAACTTTTCTCCTCGGACTCTCTCTCTCTCTCTCTCTCTCTCTCTCTCTCTAAAGTCTCGATGATAACTTTTTCTCGGAGTTGGTAAGGGATTGCGACTCAATTATTGATTGGTTTTAAGGATCAGATTGAGTTAAATACAGCGAAACACAAGAGGATTTATGTCACACTCTTGACCAGTTCACCCCGTTGAACTGGCAACACGGCTCCTCAGACTCTCTCTCTATCACATATTTCGTAGAATCCTTTTCTCATTTCTGCAATTACAAAGATAATTAAAAAACATTTCGATATCTTGATTTGGATCTAGAAAATGAAGAAAAAAAAACATTTTGTACGACCCAGCAGCATACTACAGCTGCTACGACTGGGTAGTCCGCTTCTGTACGCTCTGTTTCCTTCCTTTTGTTAATATATGCCCTTTTTCACCAAAAAGAAAATTTTCACGAACGCCTTTATTTGGAAAACTCACGTTATCTTATTAATGCCATTAACATAGTAGAATTTAGCAAGTTTCAAATTTGTTTGGCTGAATTTATTTGGAAACTTTCTAAATTCTACTATGTTAATAGTATTAATGAGTTAACGACAGTTTTCCAATTAAAGGCGCTGGTGGAAATTTTTTTCCTCACCATCAGTGGATAGGATATTTATATGCTATCATTAAGTGATAAATAATAGACATTACGAGCAAATCTGGACCATCAATAAATGGTGGGTTTCATATAATATCCACTGTCACGGGCAACTTACTCTGATGCATTATGACATGGCCATCAAGATAAATCTAAGAAAAAGATTTTTTTTTTTCTGAAACACCATGGATGGTGCATATTTCATTTCATAAATTGTCCAACAGCACTTACAAAAAAAATCAGGGACTTATAAAAGAAATTGGTAAAGCCTGAACTAAATTGAAACAAAAAAAAATAATAAAGCCTACCCTTTTGCCTTACAGGCAAAATCAGGGGCAACAAGAATTAAGAAAACACTTGTTGGAATTTAGTTATCAACAATGATTACTAAATTTTATAGATGCACTAAGATATCCTTTCATCTCATATTCTTTTCACCATTTACTTTTCAGCAATTAATCTAAGATTTTTTATTTTCAACATTTTAGTATGTAAATGAAGAATTTTTATATAAGAATGATAAGTCAAGACATATAGTTTCTAAATATATTTTTTTAAAATTTTTCTAACAAATACTAATATGAATAAATTTAAGTCAAACTATGTGAAAAATTCAAATGGTGTAAAGAATATGGGGCGGAGGTAGTATTTGTTTTACTACTGCTTGGTATAGTCACATTATATATTGGTGTATATGTACACCTTGACACATGTGATAATTATTTAATAACTACCCTATAATTACTCATATTATGAAGGGATATGACATTTAAATGAAAGGATATGTCTATCTCAACATATATAACCTTTGAGGAGGTAGTTATGCACCATAACTACCCTGGTTAGTGAAATAACATGACTTTTAGTGAAGAATCATGTTTTAGACGAATTTAACAACCTTTGGAAGGTGGTTATGGTCTTGATTTAAGGAAACACAACTCTTAAAAGAGTTGTGACTCTATAATCAAACCAACACATCCCTTCTAAGGGTAGTTATTGCCTTATTTTAAGGGAAGAAGTTATGAGTGGATAAAGACACCTCTTTGTGAAGTAGTATAACCTTTTATGAAGAGTTGTGACTCTTTTGTAAAGGGTTATGACTCTCCATAAGTGCTAGTTCATTCTTTATGAATAGAGGGCTGTAGAATTGTACAAAGAGAAGTTGCAAACACAATTTCTAGAGGCTCTATTTGTTCTATTTCACCATATACACTTCTCTTTCACCATAGACACTTCTCTTTCACCATAAAGAGAATTATGGTCGAGTATTAGGTGTGAACCAACATATTTAGTTACTTATATTTTCAAGTTAATTAAATATCTAATCTTAGGTGTTCACAACAAGTCATGTCTTCCACAATATGTTCAAAGGTGCACTTTTCATTAAGGAGACTAGGTTCAATCTGTATGTTCCCCTAGACAGCCTTAGATTGTTTGAAAATCTTTTGCATGTAATACCAATATGATTGACCTTAACTCTAATCTGTGTGCTAGAATTTAGTTTTGGTTACTAAATCTGAATTCTATGTGCATGTTTAAACTTGCTACATACAGTAAATTAACCAAAACTTGCAGTGATGAACATATAAATTATTTTGGTGTATTCAGCCTTGTGTGTATGTAATTTGAGTATCATTTTTTTAAACTTTGTGTTCTAAGAAGTTTTTCTAGGCATACTGATAAGTCGGGTTGCATATATGTTTTTGTTCAATTGTATTATTGACTTTGTGTCAATAATGGCTATTTAAATATATAAATATTATAAGGAAATTTAAGACAAGTAAAACTAAAATAATGACAACTTGTTAAAACAAATTTGATTGCATGCATGCACATGTTTTTGGTTTGTTTTCTCATAGATAAGTTGTTTTATTTTACTTGTGCTTTAAATTGTCTTGTTGTGCTTAAAATTAAAAAAAAAATTAACAAGATGCTACAAATATTATTTTTTATGCCATCATTAAGTTACAAATAACATGCATTATGAACAAATTTGGACTATCCATAAATGGTGGGTTCTATGTAATATCCACTGTCACAGACAACCTACTCTGATGCATTATGACGTGACCATCAAGATAAATCTAAAAAAAATATTTTTGTTTTTTACTAACACACCAAGGAGGATGTGTATTTCATTCCATAAATTATCTAGTGGCACTTACAAAAAAGGCCAGGGGCTTATAAAAGAAATTGGTAAAACTTGACCTAAACTGAAACAAAAAATAAAGCCTACCACTGTGCCTTACAGGCAAAATCAGGGGGAACAATAACTAAGAAAACACTTGATCAATACTAATACCTAATCTATACTAAAAAAACATCAAACACTAGAACAAACAGAACCTCAAGAGGATGAGGGTCCCTTCTATGGATCCACCTATTTTTCTCCTACCAAAGGTAATACATAAAGCTAGAAAAACAAATCCTTTGAACCTTAGTCCGGATACTTTAACCTTTAACCAGATAAACAAACCAAGGCCAAAACCAAGACCATCCTCAAGGATCAGCATGCAATTTAACTTGACACATAACCAATAATAAATGGTTTCTCAATTCCTTAGAAACACAGTATAGAGGGCACAAAATAGAAGGCAACTCCATATAACAACTTAATCTATCGAAGGTAGGTAGCTTGTTTAACATGGCAAACCAACATATCATAGAAAAATTTTGAAACTAAATTCTAAACCATATTAACCCAATCAACTAAATCATAATTCTCCACCATATGTAAATAAGCAAGAAGCATAATAAACTTACCATTTTCTACATAAGTCCGGGCCTTATTGCATAAACTCTCATTATCCTCCTGAAATTTCCATAATTTTTTCAGATGCTACATTATTCTACCCCAAAAAATAAAAATACCTAAACCACATTGATTTTTAGGAACTCAAAATTTTTTTTTCCAAGTTACAGAGCACTTCCTACCAAAAATTGACTCAATCCAAATTAAAATAGTTTTAGAGATAGGGAAAATGGTTGACCATTATGCTTGGACACTAAGGATAACTGACTTAACCAATTGGACTCTCCCAGCATAAGGCAACAGTTTATTTGACCAGCTATTAAATCTTGCCAAAAATTTTCCAATTAGAGGGTTATAATGGCTAATCTGCAATCTTTTATCCATTAAAGGCACACCTAAATACTTAATGGGAAAGACCACTTGGGTGAAGAGCTAATGAGGGATTTTAATAAAAATACGTTGCTTCTTTTATATGAATTATATTTTTATAAAAAGAGATTACCTCTACCAATATCTATTGGTGTGTATAACACGAGGGTTAAATTTGGGTGTATATAAGTTTAAAATGTATGCACATAGTTGTTACTTAAAGTTAAAACAACTAAAGTTTTTATGTCTTGGCTTGTTTTTACTTATATTTTATGAACTGGCGAGCCATGGTTTCCTTTATAGTTTTAATTTATTGTGATTGCATAGCTATGATAATGCATGCATATTTCATATGCATGATAGGCTAAGTAACTAGTTGTATGTAATAATTTAAGATACTTCACGAGTAATAACTAGCCAATCATAACCTAAGTGGGATCATAGTTCCCAAATAGCCTACCAGTGTTAGCAAATCAAGGCACTGGGGCCCTGTTCCCCTACAATTGGTATCAGAGCAGGTCAATGGTCCTAGTAGAAGCAATAAGTGACTAAGATCCAAGTGTGTCCTTGTGCTAAGTATGGTTAGTGCTACTTATAAGTATTCCTAGAGTTGTTGTCTGGTTTTGGTTGTAGGTATATTAGCGAGAACCCAATAAGGTACTTGGTATTAAAGCAAGGGACTGAGCAAAGGTCCAAGTGGCCCTGTGGTATTAGCCATAGGGAATGTGGCAATTTTGTTGTACATTCCTAGTAGCGTTATGGCGTGAATAGCCAAAGAAGCACACCTAACCCTTGAAAAAGGGGAGATTGTGGTTCATGCCTAATGGGTAAAGGTTGAAGTATGCTAAGGCCTACCAGTATACTAAGACCAAGGGAAGAATCCCCACCCTGAGAGCAGAACCAAGGTTAAGGAAATGTCTACAGTTATGTGGATAAGAATAGAATTCGATGAGTAATCATAGGGCCTAAGGGCAAGAGCCAAAGATCACTAAGTTATTAAAGGTGCATTGAGGCCAAATGAACCATCATTACCCAAAGGCAAGGGCGACCTGGATACCAAGAGAGTAATAGACCATGGGGTAAGGGCTAAGGTGCACTAGGACCATATGTGCACCCAAGCCAAGAGAATAATATCTCCACCCCAAGGTAAGTTAAGGCTTGAGGCAAGAGCTCTGGTAAAGGACATTTAATTTGAAGTCCATGGAAGCCAAAGAAGAACTGAGGGAAAATAACAATAACCAAAAAAGGGGACTTTATGCCAAGTGCATGAAATTGAGAAGATAAATGACTAAAGGCAAACATATGCTCTAGGTCAAAGCCTAAACAAGGCTAAGCTCCAAAATGTCTTAATCACCGGGGAAGCACCGCCAGTACTTAAAGGTAACTAAGAAGACTTACTCGGACCAATTAATTGGCCAATGAGCCGATAACAAATAGAAATACCTTTAAGTTTACAGCATAGTAGTAAGTAGTTTTCTTGTTTAAGCTGCTATGTCTGTGGTTGTGACTAGCCTACTTAGAAAGCTAGGTATATGGAGGAAGTGTGGGTAATGAACCCATAAGTGCCTAAAAAGGGTAAGCTTTGATTTAAAACCTTATAGTGGTTAAGGTTTTTCCTAAAAGCTTAAAGGTAGCAAATATGCAATGATCTGTGGTTGAGGTTTATTGGTTGGTATGGCAATGCTTAGGAAGATGATCGGCTAATGGGCATAAGAGCTAACTTAACCGTATTAGTCATAAGTGACCCTTGCGAGTATCTTAGAGGTAAGGGTGACTTGCACGGAAAAGTTAGTAAGGCATGCCATGAGTTGAGCCTTAAGTTGATTGAACTTGTACCTATGGTGTAATGAATACTGTTGTGAGTTTTAAACCCTAATCCGCAAGCGCACGGAACGTGTGTAGATAGAGTGAATAAGATATCATTTCTACGAGGATTGATTTGGATTGTTTGCTAATTACCACTACCTTGAGACTCACTTTAGCTAAACAAGCAACAATTGATGATTTACTCATTATGAAAATAACTAAGTTTGCAACTATACTTAAATTGCTATTAAACAAGAACAACAAACACAATACAAATTAGGGGTTTTCTAATGAATTAACAAAACAAACTTCCTATGATTTTCACTATTTAACTTGGTTAGCTAGTGAATTAAGGCTAACATTTTGGTTTTTCTACTTGTTGGTGAAGTTAACTAAATGAGCCCTTACTCTCCCAAGTGAAAGGGTCACTCTCCCAAGCTTATACTAGAATGGACTTCCATTCGAATTGCTAGTTCAAGAGGGGCATTACAAGTTCAATTTACCTTCACCTAGCGTCCTAGACTAGTCTTCTAACAAGCCCATGGCTACTACACTCTTCCCCTAATTTTAATTTCTTTTAATCTTTTCCAAGGGTTTAAAAGAAATCTAAGGTGCAATTGACTAGGGTCCTTAATCAATCAACATAACAATAAGCTCAAGGAGAAGAGTAAACAAGCAATGGAGGAAAACCAAAGTCAAATGGCCATTAATTCAACCAACATAACCAATTCAAGTAGCTACAACCATAGAAAGCGTAGAGAAAACTACTCCATAATCAAACTAAACATAAGTATAAATATACATAAAAGAGCATCCATGTCTAAATACAAGACAAAAAAAGGAAAAAAGGAACCCAATAGACTCTAGATGCTTGATTCCTCAAGGCTCCTATAAGTCTTCAAGTCCTCCAAGCCTTTTCCAAGCAAGAATCCACAAGTGCTTCCAAGGAAGATAAAGAAATGCAAGAAATGGTGATGAAAAATCTAAGTCTAAGATGAGAAGATGAAGATGAAGCCCCTTTCTTTTGATAGGTTCCAGGTTCTTCTACCCCTTGGAGGTGTCTCTTTCACTTACCAAACCATTTGGATGGAAAACCTTGGCCAATAGCAAGCTTGAGTTCAAATTTGAGGTAGGGCACCACTTTCCCGGGTGCTTGGTGCTTAGGCTTCAGGAGGGGGTGTTTTGGCGCCTAGGCCTCCAGGCACGAGGGTGTTCTGGCGTTTAGGCCCCAGGAGGGGGTGCTTGGGCGCCTAGGCCCCAGGAGGGGGTGCTTGAGCACCTAGGCCTCCAGGCTCGCAGGTGCCTAGGGCCTAGGCCTCAGCTGACACCTAGGCCTCTAGGGTGCATTTTTCAGGCAACAGGCTTTTGAACTGTGGCATCTAGGCCGTACAGTTATAAATTCCCTTGACTTTTGCATTCCTGTTTTTTGTTCCGCTCATTCCGGTACCATTCTAATGCTACGGTCCGCTTCTTCAACCAACAAAATGAAGGATCAAAACAAGAATCGGCCAAAAATATTGAGTGGTAAAGTAGAAAATTGTGGTCAAAGTTGACAAAAAGTCAATATATTTGACCACAAAATTAATATTTATCAAATACTTTATGCACTATAGAGACAGTTTAAGGAAAGACAACTCTAAGATAGTTATGACTGATCTAATTCTGAGAAGTATTGCATGAAAGTTACTGAAGGTTACCAAGTAAAGTGAGATTGAATTCTCCAAGCACCCGCAACTAAGGTAAAAAGGCTTCGAAAGCCAAGAGTTAACTTTAGGAACCTAAAGTTGCAAGTGAAGAAAAAGTAAGTGGTATCCTAAGGACTCGCAGTAATTGTGAAAAGTTGGTTAAGTGAAGGTTGAGAACCATAACCCACAGATCTCAAAATTGTGAAGTTGGATGAAAAGGTACGATTCCTTAAGGAAATGAGTCCGTTGATTCTTGGTAAGTTGGCCAAGGTTCATGAGTTAACCTGAGCCTTAAAAACCAAAAGGGTAACATCCGGATTCCTAAGAAATTACAACTCTTAATGGGAGTGTAAGAGAGGAACCATGGAAGCACCATTAATCGAGTGGCTTTAAGGACAGCCTAAGTAAGTTATAAAAAAGTCATCCTAAATGGTTTTAATACTAGAACCTATAGCTGATATGAATAGCCATGGAGACAGAATGAACTCCAAGTAGTAGACTTGTACAAAGCACTTTCATTATGAACTCCAAGTAGTAGTTGACACCCAATTTTGTCTAGGTACTAACTTTTTGTTTAGTTTTAGGTGAGGGAAATTAGTTTAGGGTACATTTTATTTTGGGGGCAATTTGGTTTTTTTATGTGCTACTAATTTCAGGAGTATAAAATGTTTATTTAGGGTAGAAATAGGAATTAATTTAGTTTAGGCACTAATTTGGATTCCAAAGAGTTTTGTAGGGTCAATTTAGGCAAAAAGGAAAGTTTGAGAAGTAACTAGGGTTTTTTAGAAGGCTTCAAGCAAAATTTGAAAGTCTGGAGATAATATGTTAAAATTGGAAAATTTGAAGTAAATTTGTCAAAATTGAAAAGTTTAGGGTAAATCTGACAAAATCATGAAATTTTAGGAAAATCCGGTGGTTTTTGCAAAGTCTAAGGCTAATTTGCCAAATCAGACAAAATTTAGGCCAAATTGCAATTTTGTGAAAACCTGGAGACCAGATCAGTAAGCTGTGAGAGATAGGGAACTAAAACTGGTATTTGATGAAATTAGGCCTAAACTTGTTCAAACTAAACTTGGAAAAAATTTTAATTTGGAAAACCTAATTAATGGGATTTAATGCCCCCCACTAGTATAAACAGGGGTCCTAATTTATAGAGAGAGGAGAGAAATTCGAAACCCTAAGCTCTAGGCTCGAAAAAGTGAAAACTGTAGCCTTCAACACCTGTCTCTCCTCCCTCATCCCCAGAAACCCTAACCTTTTCCCTCAACCTGCCGCCACTCTTGAAGCTTTGGTTCTCTGCCTCAAAGCTTCCAGCCCTCTGCCCAGAAGTTACCAGCCTCTGCCGTCGGCCAAGCTCGCTTCCCCCGCTCCGTCCGACCGCAAACCGCCGTCCCCGAAGGCTTCCTGTCGCTACCTGCATTTGCTCTGAGCTTCGTCCACCACCGCTTCGTCGTCTTCGGTCATTGTCTTAGCCTCACCCACGCCGCCGCCCCATCATCCAAGCCCTGATTGTTGTTTGCCGTAACATAGCTGAAGGACAAAGAATTGAGAACGATCCGAAACATGGGCCACGGACCCGACTTGGTTCTAATATGCCTTATCTAGTCAATTACCCCATTTCGATAAAATTCATCTTTACCCCTTTAGCTTTTTATCTTTACTCAGTCAAGTGCCTTCTTATTCTCTGTGCTATAATGTGGTCACCGACAGTATTGATTTGTATTTTTCTTTTCTTCGGCTGTTTGTTTTACTTTAGTTTTGGAGATTAACACTAGATAAAATCATAGGACTAGGTTAGCTAGGAAATTTTATAAATAATACGAATCAAAAAAAAATTATTTGATTTACATAATGCATCTAAAAATAAAATTTAGGAAAATTCATTCTGCGTAGGTTTAATAAAACCCTAAGATGAATTTAGGATAGTAGTAAATTTCAAGATCCATATCCGGCTAATTTGATAGGATTCATGGTTTGGATGAACAATTATCTAAAATTTTCAATAAAAATATATTAAGTTTAATATCCATATCCAGATGGTCCAATAGGATATATGGTTTGGAAATATCAAAATTTCATAAAATTAAATAAAAATCAAATAGTAAAGTTTAGAAGTCCATATTCGGGTGGTTCGGTTAGAATCCATGGTTTGATCTTAATTGAAATTATTTAAAGCAAGCAAAGTAAAACTTAAATCAAACTAAGGTGCCAATTTTTTGGTGCTATAACAAAGTTGTTTTAGTGTAACTATACTCCCGAACCCCTCGAACTCTCATAGATCATTTTAAGGTGTTCAATCAACTTAGGTAAAACCGATTGGTGGCCATTCAAAAAAAAAATGTTGCTACAGGCAGTGTTCTAGATTTTTCATTTCATTGTCAAATCAAATGGGAGAGAATATAGAATTTATCCTATAGGTTTTAGGATTGTAGTTTTAATTGCCTAATGTGAAACAATGCTGAACCTAATTTCTGGCTGTTGGTTAGATCTAATGGAAATCAAACCCGATCAACCTTTCTAGTTGTTGGGCCAAAACTAAAAATGAGGTAAGACAATGGGATTGGCAGAGATGACAAGTAACATTGAGTCGGCAGCATTAGGCTCATCAATGGAACAGTAGATGCCATCGAGGGGAAAATGGGGATGGGTTGAAGTCTGGAACAATGGGCTTTAAATGATGATGCTTTGGGAACTTTGTTTGGTTAGGGGACAGAGATTAATTGAACAAAACATGATTTTGATGCTACAAAAATGATGCATTTTGCTTCCGTTTTTGTAATCCATGGAAAATAAGAAACAAGATGGTTGAAGAAAGAAGAAACAAAGTTTTAGGGAAATTTTTAGTATTGGATAAAAGCTTATGAGCTAAATTAGGATGATATGTGTCACATCATCATCCACATAAAACAATTACATGGACAACATGTGCCACGACTTCATCCCACGTGAAGCATCTAACGGTAGTGGGTAAATATGCAAAAAGATAATGTCAATGACATATTTAACTGCAAAAAACAATGATGGCTGATCTGCCTATTTTGCAAACTTGAATGGCTCTTTTGCCCTTTTTGCTTAAATGTATAGAAAAATTAGATATATATTCAAACGACAAAAAAGTATCTCAAATCCATGATCTTAATCTTAGACAAATACATATAGAACTAGACAAATACATCCAAAACTAGATAAATAAATATCAGAAATAGGCATATGTTTAAAATGAAACAAATATATCTAGAATCTAATGAAACTCACCTCAATCATAGATAAAAATGTTTATAAGAACTAGATAAATACATACTAGAACTAGAGAAATGCACCTCATTCTAGATAAATGAATCTTAAAAATATATATACAATCAAGTGAAACAAACATATCTCAAATTTAGACAAATGTTTATCAAATATATATATATATATATATATATATATATAGGGTTAAGGGTTAAACAAATGAATATTGGAAATAAATATAAAATCAAAGTGAAATCATTGTATTTAGACAAGCTAATCTCAATCCTAGATAAATACATTTTAGAACTAAATAAATGTACCTAAAAAATAAACACACAATCAAAATAAAATACATGTATCTCAAATCTATATAAGATGATCCTAATTCTAGACAAAAGTATATCATTGTTAGAGAAATGCATCTTAAAATTAAATGACTTACTATGAATTAATGTTAAGATAATGATATTAAATCTAGAGGATGTTGGATGATAGAAAATAAAATATTTATAATTGTTGTTATTTCTAAATCTAAGGCTAGATTTCTAGTTACTCTAGGAATTTTCTTTCTTGTGAATGTGAAAGGATCACTGTAGCGTGACGGATCACAAACACGACAAGTGCGTCTGTGACTTGTCATCTTTGGATTTCCAAAAGTGAAATAGCATGTGAGGTTTTAGTAGTGTGGTGTGATGTCATATATGGTGTATTTTATTTTGATCTTTCTTTACACAACGTCGTAGGTGGCGCCCATGCCTGAAATACTTGATAAATAGTTATCAATTTCTTGATTAAAAAGTCATATAACACAGGCAGTCAATGTTAATGCCCAATGGCAGACCCATGGAGGGGCTAGTAGCGATTTCGGCTCCTTTAAGTCCCACAAATATATCTCTTGGCCTGTAGAAATATCTAAGAGAGTTTTATGTGTGAGTCCTCCTAAGCTATTTTGTACAATTGTCTTCATTCATCTCTCTTCTTTGCAAAATGCTTGTTGTTAACCAGGTAAGGTTTTAAATCTCATACTGGATAATGTACCATTTTTTTAATAGTACCATACAATGCTGGTGCCATATCGTACTATCTTGGATGTACTAGCTTTAGATAATTTAGGCATATATACATATATGAAAACAAAAAATATATAAATATAACATATTAATACATAGAACATACCAACATTTGAGATTGTGAAAGTGTGAAGTGGATGTTATATGTATATAGATTAATTAACAATTTTTTTCATATAAATATTCTATTATGTATAATAAAAACATAATTTTTAAGGTATGAAAATAACAAAAGCATAAGTTTTGTTTCAAATATTGGTAAATATTTTTTATAAAATCAATCAATTATACATACTTATAATATATTTTACCTAAAAAATATCCAAAACTGAAAAAATAAAAAAAAATATTTAGCCGGTATAACCTAGTACAAAGGACAATATTTGTTTTATCTAACTTTGTATCATTTCCATATTGGTACCAGTATGTACCACCCATGTTGGCTGGTACTGTACGTTATTTAAAACCATGTGACTATGACTAATTCTTTTAGGTTACATTATAATATTAAATACTATTTAGAATAAAAAATTATTTAAAAAATGAATTTAAATTTACCTTTTTTTTTATGACTGATTTGGCCTACAATCCCAATCCTTTTACCTTTTTTCTCAGAAGTCAGAAGTTGGACATTTGAACCAATTTGAGCAGGTGATACCTTTGCAATTTTGTTCTTCAATAAAGAGCTTTAAGTTAAAGCAGGCCTAGAAATTTTTTTACTTCGCCGAAAATGTCCATGAATTTTGCATCAATATAACTTTGGTTTCTAATTTCTTTAACTGATCATAGAACTCTTGGCTTTGTTTGATTAGGTAAAACAATCTAAGTTTTTTCTGCGATGAATGTTGTAAATACTCTACTTTACAATTAGATGAATGTCAATTTTCTTAGTGATTATTGATTAATATACAGAGAAGGGGTTTGTTGCAAAAGTTGGTACCTATATAATTACAGACAAATTTAGTTTCACTCAAGAGCATCAAGTACAATTCAAATAAGTTATGTCTATATTATGAATTTTTTCATTATATTAATAATATTTTAAGATCTTAATAGTTGCCCCCTGGCAAAACTTTCTAGGTCTGCCTTATCGGTGCCGAATCCATACGGGGAAAAAAAAATGAAATAACAGGAATATCCATGGACAATACTGAATACTCCCTTCATCCTGGAATTCTTGCTCAATTTGGTATTGCACATGGTTTTAGGTGAAGGGCGTTTTTGCACTTATCTTCTAAATTTGCCCGGACTTCTTTGTTACCCTGCCTAGTCCTCGAATCCTTCTCCCCATCATCTTCCTCACCTAATTCTTCCTCTAATTCACATGTTCTCTCTGATACCCTTTCTCCTTCATCATCGGTTTCATCATTCGTTAATCACACTGTCATCTATTCACAAGACTAGCCCCATTCTTGACTCGCCATCCTTGTTTGGCGTCATTGATTCACATGCCTCACCCTGTCCTCGACTTGCCATAAAATTTAGCTACTTATGATAGATTTAACAATAAAATCCAATAATCCCATAAAATAAAGAAAAGACATGAACAAATAGTCTATTCAACTTTTAAAATAGAAAAAGGAAGGATAAAGGAACCAAAAACTTTTTCTCTATTTGTGCGCCACCTCCTGCCTGTCCACTTCCAATTTTGTTTTGTCTTTAGCTCCTTAAACCTGTAGCCGATTTGCTCCCTGTTCCCAATTTGCTTAGTCCTCCGTTCGCTTCGTCTCCTTTCTACACTCCTGTTCGATTCGTCCTCTGTTCGCAATCGACTTCCTCTACTCATGCGGCTGCCCTCTCTCCTTTATTTCTAATCCTTAACCTTTAGAATTTCAAATAACTAAAACATCATTGACTTAAAATAGAGCATAACATTAAAAAAATAATATTTTAGTTAACTATAAGATAATTTTCTACAATTTTATGTGCATTTCTTACTTTATAATTTCTTATAATTTAATTTTTTTACTTCATAAAAATCTAGTCAAATCATTTGACAATAAAACTAAATAAAATAAAAATTAAATTAGGGTAATAAATCATTTAAATACAATAAAACTAACCTAAAATATATGCCAAAATTAACACACAAATTAATCTGATCAAATTCCCTCACGCTTAACTCTTTACTTGTCCCCAAACAAACTAAAACTAAAAAATTTGTAAAATATGGATCATACTCTTAAGCAATGACACCATAAAAAAAATTAAAACTTCAAAGCCTTCAAGAACTTAACA
Organism: Aquilaria yunnanensis; assembly: GCA_039654915.1. Taxonomy (NCBI): domain Eukaryota; kingdom Viridiplantae; phylum Streptophyta; class Magnoliopsida; order Malvales; family Thymelaeaceae; genus Aquilaria; species Aquilaria yunnanensis. The sequence goes on along the minus strand of CM077597.1, from coordinate 4,162,012 downwards.
AGGGATATTAAGCAAGTAACCTCTTTGATCTAATGCAACTCAAAACAAAACAAGTTTATGAAAACAATTTTTTTTTACAAACTAGCAACCATAGTCCTTTGAAACTTAATAAGAACATCAATCCTTTATACAAAGAATAAAGCAGAAACCACACTAAATTAGAGCTTATATACAAGTATACAACCAACCAACATACCACAAAACCATGAATATTGAGTGATTAATTGCATTTTCTTTGCTGATTTTTTTGTCTCTGTTTTTTTTTTTAACTCATTCTCTTGTGTTTTGCCTTTTAACAAGTGTACCAACAGGGGCTCTGTCTATACCCAAGCTACTAACTCAACATAATTCAAGGTGATCTTCGATCATACTCGCATTTCAAGTATCTTTTCGACCAGTGATCGACTTTTGCCTTAGAAAAAGACTCCTAACTACTTCAGTACTACAAAACAGTGGAATAGATATTTATTTCATAAACAACAAAAATTTTCATTTTTCAATTTTTTTCTCAATCAATCATCCACGTATCCATCAACCAAAAAAACCTCACAAACCTAGCATATAAACTCTTAATCCAGTATGTTTTGAAATAGTGTATTAAGCAAAAAACTTTGATGTAAAAATAGCTTCTAAGACCACCATCCGCTAGCTTGATCCAAAATTGCAAAAACATTTGAAAATCAATTTTACATATGCAAAAAATCTAAAGACTACGTACTTAACACTCAAGTCAAGCATTAAAGAACTAAAAAGTAACAATCATCCTCAAGAATTCCAATCCAGGCTCAAAAGTGTGAATAAAAAAATTAAGTCAAAAATGCAAAAAAAATAAAAAATAGAAAATCAAGGCCTATCCCACACTTATTTTACACATTGTCCTCAATGTGTAGAATAAAGAATGAAGAGATAAATTAAAATTAAAATTAAAATTAAAATAAATACTGTCCTAGAGCTGAAGAACCAAGATCTTGATGAAGGTCAATGGGCTGTAAATGTTGTCAAAGACATCCTTGACACAAAATTGTAAGAAATTTTGGCAAGAAACACTAGTGCATTTGTCTTTGCTCACAATCAAAACACACAAAAATAACTTATAAATTAATTAATTAATTAATTAAAATTAAAAAAAAAAACAATAAATGATTGGGTTGCCTCCCAATAAGCACTTGTTTATTGTCAGTAGCTTGACAAAACCACTATGAAAATCAAGTTACTCCCTTAGGCACGACATCATCCACAACACTTGGTTTCAAACACTGTTTAATGTCCAATTTATTTGAGTTGCAATTCTGACTCCAGTATTTGATTCATTTCTTCTTATTCCTAGAATTCTGACTAACCTCCAACCTAAACATCTCTTCACCACTTAAAAGGAACAATGTCTTCCCTTGCTCATCCCTAATCTTCATTTTAGCTAGTGGTTGCTTTAACTCAAAATCAGTCTATTTAGAAATTGAAGCAATTGGCTCACTAGCACCTACTCCTATATTGAACAAACATAGCTCCAAGAAATTATTAAATATGGCATTGTCAAATCCCTCATTTAATTCTTGATCCACAACATCAATATGAAAACAAGAATCACTTTCAACTAAATGTTTCATGTCTTTAAATACATTAAAAATAACTTGTTCATCTTGCACCCTAAGTATTACTTTACCTTGTTGAACATCAATTAAGGCCCTAGTTGTAGCTAAAAATGGCTTGCCCAAAATAAGAGGAATTTTCTTGTCCTCTTTTATGTACAATACAATAAAATTAGCAGGAAAAATAAAGTTATCCAGATTAACTAAAATATCCTCTATGATTCCTCTAGAATAAATTATTGACCTATCAGCTAACTACAATAAAATTGTTATAGGTTTAACTTCACCAAGACCTAATTTTTTGAAAATTGATAGATGGATTAAATTGATACTAGCTTATAAATCACATAAAACTCGATCAAATTTCAAATTACCAATAATGCAAGAGATAATAAAACTCCCTGGGCATTTCAATTTTTGGGGTAGCTTCTGTTGAATGATAGCTAAGCACTCCTCAATAAGCTTTATAGTCTCATATTCCTTAAGCTTTCTTTTGTTAGAGAAAATGTCTTTCATGAACTTGGCATAACTAGGCATCTCTTTCAAAGCATCTACAAAAGGAATGTTAATGTGCAACTTCTTAAAGACTTCAAAAAATTTAGAGAATTACTCATCTAATTTTTTTTTTTTTCAATCTTTGGGGAAAAGGAATAAGAGGAACATAAGCCTTAATAGAAGAATGAGAGTTAGAAGCTCTCTGTTTGAGATCAGATTTCTTTTTTTTTTTGCTGCTAATTTATTTTATCATTTCCTCCATTTGAATTATGCACATCAATTTGTTTGCTATTTTCTTGAAGAATTTCCCCTCACCTTAAAGTAATTGTTTGAACTTGCTCCCTAAGGTTCTATTTGATGTAACTTGGAAGTGAACCTGGAGCTCTCTCAGCTATTGCCTTAGCTAATTGACCTACCTACATCTTCAGATTATGAATTAAAGCTTGGATGGCTTGCATAACCTGATCAATTTTTGCATCCATTTTTTTCATGGTGACCTCTTGATTAGTAAGATATTGCATCATTAATTCTTCCATAGATGACGTTTTTTCTCCAACAACTGATGGTTGATGTTGAAATTGTGATTGGACTTATGGCATTTACTATTGTTGAAAACCAGGTGGTTCACTTGGCTTTGGGGCACTCTGATCTTTCCAAGAGAAATTAAGGTGATTTCCCCAACTAGGGTTGTAAGTGTTTGAAAACAGGTCACTTCTGGCCTGCCTGTTTGGAAAACCTCCTCCAACCTAATTCATTTGATCAGGTATCTGTGTCTCTTCAGTATAATAACTAGAATTTTCATGAGCTCCCTCGATGTTCATCATCAGTTTCATTTGTTTGGTTAACTCAGCTACTTGCATTGTCAAATCATGATGAAAAGATACTTCATGAACTACAATTCTTCTTCCTTTTATAGCTTTTTGTTGAGAGTTGGTGGCTAACATCTCATAAATATCCTAAATTTCTTCAGCAATTTTATCTCCCATTTAGTCACCTCCAGCAGTATCAACAAGTGTCTGACAGGTAACATTTAGTCCATCATAGAAAAATTGAACCTAAAGCAGTAAAGAGAATTGATGATGTGGGCACTAGCTCAAACGCATTTTGAACTTATCCCATGCCTCATGGAATAACTCTCCTTCCATCTGTGCAAAGCTACAAATCTTACTTCGGAGATCAATTGTCTTCTGTGGAGAGTAATACTTGGCCATGAATTTTGTGTACACCTCCTCCCATATATGTAGTGATCCTTCTAGAAAATTGATCAACCAGCTCTGGGTTTTGTCCTTCAAACAATAAGGAAAACATTTCATTCTCAAATCATCCTCTCCTAGGCCTTGTAATGGGAAGGTCTGAACACAATTGTGGAGCTCCCAAATAAAAGACAACAGGTCCTCTAAGCTCATATTGTAAAATGAAGGTAACATGTTCAAGTAAATGGTTTTTAGCTCATAGTTTTGGGCCGCATCACTCAGTCTAATGTAGGATGAAGACGCTCCAATGACTGACCCTTGAATTGACTTGAGATTTATTTTAGATAATGGGTGAGCTCCTTCAAGTCGATTGAAGTTATGACCATTGTTCTCTTCCTGTGCCATTTCTTCTTTTTTTTGTACTCTGTTTACTTGACAAGTTCTTTCAATTTCGGGGTCTAAAGGAATCAATTCAGCGTTCGTACAACTCTTTGAGTTGGGAAGGTTCATAAAATATCTGCACACTCAATAAAAAAAAAAACTACCAAGGTAAATCGAGATGAAAGAAATAAATCTAGTAAAAAAATAGAAATAAATAAACTAAAAATGAAAAAAATAGTAAAAAACAATTAAATATAGTCATTTCTTGACAACAGCGCCAAAAACTTGATAGGGCTAATCCTGTAAGTACATAGGGTCAGTTGTAGCAAGTTTTAATCCCTATGACAAACCAAGGTATCGATCCCATGAGAAACAGATATTTAATTGTTTATGAAAAATAAAAATAAAATAAGTTCAAATTTTAAGGGAGTAAAGTTAACTAAAATTAAACTAAGATTAAACTAAACCAATGATGAGAATAACGAACCAAGAAGAAAACAATTCTAGGATAGCTAAGGCTTGAGTTTCACCTAGTTGAAAGTCTTCCAATTAATTACTTAGGCAAGTTTTTAACTTTCAACAATCACTCTTAGTATTGCAACTCTTTCTTGAGTAATTGTAACATGTTCAATTAACCTACAATTATCATTCCATCTTTTGTATAATTAATCAAACTCATTAAATTCAAGTTGCTAATTTGACAAATCACAATAAATAGGTATATTTTTATCCTAATTATTGCAACTATTTTTCCTTAGTGCACGAATTAAATTTCACCTTTTGGTACCGCATTCAAATCCTTAAGATAAATTATCTATAGTGATCAGGTATAGATAATGCCCATTGTTGTAAATGAAATAGACAAAAACACAACTCAAATAAATTCATTAAAATATTTCAACTATGTTACATTCGTAACCCTAACATAAAAATTTAGCTACTCACTCTAGATTTAACTATAAAATCCAATAATCCCATGAAATAAAGAAAAGACATGAACAAATAGTCTATTCAACTTTAAAAATAGAAAAAGGAAGGACAAAGGAACCAAATCACTTTTCTCTATTTGTGCGCCACCTCCTGCCTGAGTCCAGTTCCAATTTTGTTTTGTCTTTAGCTCCTTAAACTTTTAGCTGATTTGTTCCTTCCTAGGACCGTAAATAAACCGAACGAATACGAACAAGTTATGTTTATGTTCATTTATTTAACTTTAAATGAACATGAACAATAAATAAATGTAACTTTTTTGTTTATATTCGTTCGTTTATTAATAAACAAACACAAACATGAACACAAACAATTAAACCTGATAACTATCACAAATTTAAATTAGAGTGAGTATAGCAATGGCCAATAGAGCAATAGATGATGATAAAAGAGATTTTAAGTTATGACAATGAGGCTCAGCTTGGTATTACAGCAGGATCACACTATGAGGAAAATGACTGATTATGTTTGGGGAAACAAAAATAATATATTAATTTGAAAAAGGTTAGAGCATAATCACATGAGTGGAGTAGGTAGATACTAATAAAAATATATGATCTATAAAACATATATAATAATAAATGTACGGCTAATATATAAATAAATAAATCAATCAATATAAATAAATAAATAAATAAATAAATGTAAACAAACAATAACCGAATGATTTACGAAAATAAATGAATGTATAGAATCTTGTTCGTTGAACTAATCGAACAAAAAAATATGTTTGTATTCATTCATTTAACTAAATAAACGAATATAAACAAACTCTTACCAAATGGTTCACAAACAATTAACTGAACATCCTATTCGTTTACACCCCTACTCCCTTCTCCTTGTTCCCAATTTGCCTGGTTCTCTGTTCGCTTCAGCTCCTTTCTACACTTCTGTCCGATTCAATCCTCTGTTCGCAATCGACTTCCTTTACTCATGCGGCTGCCCTCTCTCTTTTATATTTGGTAAGGTTTCTAATTCTTAGCTTTTAGGATTTCAAATAATTAAAATATATTTAATTTAAAATATAGCATAATATTATAAAATGAATATTTCAGTCAACTAGAAGAGAATTTCATCCAATTTCATATGCATCTTTTGCTTTATAATTTTTTACAATTTAATTCTTTTACTTCATAAAAAAAACTAGTCAACTCTTTTGATAAACTCCCTAATCTAAATAAAATAAAAACTAAATAAGTGGGGGGTAATAAATCATTTAAATGCAATAAAATTAATCTAAAATAGATACCAAAATTAACACATAAATTAAGCTAATCAACTTTCACGCCACTTGTGTCTTCTCACCAGAATCTCGTTAAAGTCATTTGGTTTCTATGGTTCGGGTGGAATTGGGGATATGGTCAAGTAAAAAGTCAAATAAGTGTAATATGGTAAATTTATTATAAAAACTTGCTAAAAGAGAAAATGGTACTATGATTTTGGGATATCCCAAAAAAAAAATGGTGTTAAAGTTTTAGGATGAATGTAATACATGATAGCGTTTTAGAAGCAATATTTAGTTATTTACGCACTAATCAAACAATTCTTAATTCGCCTTTCAGTAACTAGAATTCTATATAAGTTAAACAAAATTATCCATGGAAAGTTGCCATGGGACCACCTTGTGTTTTGTCTTATTTGCCCCTCCAATTAAAAGTATATTACAATTGAACCCCTCCAACTCTAAGCACTTGTTTGTTTGTTAGTTTCCAACCTGGGCGTACTGTGACAAATAATTCAAAAGTAAGTTCATATTCTCTGGTATTAGACAAAATGGGTTACGATACGTGTCTCGTGATTAACGGTGTAGCTGCTTTTTCTTCGTGTTAGGCCTATGTAGTCCGATTCAATTGGAACTAGGCTAAAAGACAAATTTAGTTTCAAACTTTTTCTTTTAATAAAAGAAAAGTAAGTATTTTTTTATTAAAGTTTCAGCTTAACTACACCTGAAGCTCTTATACTTGTCCAACTCAAAAGAATTGGCCCTTTTACTCTAACTCACAATGTTTTCCTCTAACTTGTCAACTGAGTACAAGTTAGTCCAACCATTATTTCATCTCTCATCTTACGTGAATGTTAGCAATTTTGGGGACTAGATTATAGGGGTGAGCATGATTCGAGTTGGTTCGGTTTTATGGTAGAACCAAACCAATCCAAAAATAGTCTTAGTTCTAAAATTTTTCTACCAAACCCCAAGAACTGAGAACTGAATAGAACCAGAACCATAGTTTTTGGATTTTCAGTTTTGGTTCTCGGGTTTTTTTGGTTTGTACCATATACCTATAACAACATCAAAATTCAATAAAATTACTTCCATAACCAGTTTATGAAATATTTAACTTAATATACAAGTAAATCAACATTTAAATGCATGTACTTAGAAACATTCAAACATGTTGTTATCAAAATGGTTTAAAAGAGTTGTTTGTAGAGTATCTTCTATCTCAACCAGTTTACTTCCCTCCAGTAATTCTAACATTTGCACAACATTCAATATGGAATGTTGAGTCTTTAAGATCATTTTCTTCAGTATCAAAATATAAAATATGTTGTTGTTATAAATTTCCAGTTTCACGTGGCTCATAAATGAAAAAATATATATGAGAATTATGTTGTAATGAGTAGTCTAAAGTGGAGAGATTAAAAGTAAAATGACTTAGGAGTAGTCGATCTGGGAAGTGAAGTGATTCAATTAAATATGAAAAAATTTCATGAATGATCCCACAACTTCCATGTTGTTTCAATTTAGGATATCAATTTAAGGGTTTAATATAAAAACATAAAATGACCATAATAATTTTTCAAAGAAATACATATGTGTGTGTGTGTGTGTGTATACTGGTAATACTATAATTTTTATTATATAATTATATATATACCACGGGCTCAATTATACCTCTAGTTGGTTCCATATAGAACGAGAATAAACTAAAAAGTTATTGGTTTTCCTATATGTGGAACCAACCAACGAACCACGGTCCATTTTTACCAAACCCAATGAGGGTGGTTTAGGTTGAGTTTTGGGTTCCCCTAACTTATGCCCACCATTACTAAATTGTACAAAAAGGAAAATGGTATGGATTAACTAAGACTTACTTTATATTTAAAGGGTTTTTTTTTTTTTTTGCAAAGGAAATTGGAAATATATGAAATTGAATTTTCTAATATTAACCACACTAGTTAGAACAAGATTAAGGCTTATGTTTTATAGTTATTACATCTTATTTTGCTCAATCATCTATTCTTATTATACCCAGCTCTCCACACTTCATATGGACACTGGGCTAAAACTTGCCTATGTCATCGCCCAGTTGCCAATTGCACTGAATGTCAGTGACAAAAGTGCTTTTGATTTCTAAACGCCAGTCTGGATTTGGCACTTGTTGTTCCTAAACGCTAGTCCAAATATGGCAAATATGATTTTCATGTAGATCCATTTGTACAACTTGAATATGTGCACAAAAGCATGGAATCGGTAAAAAATAGACTTGATTTGTTGGGCGGCAGGATGTACTGGACAGGAATCTGACATTTTCAATGTTTGACAGAGCGACGACTTGAATCTATGCAATGTTTGATAGAGCAATGCAGGTGGGGCTCAAAAGTGAAGTAGGAGATGGAACTCGTTTGTTGGGTGGCGGTCATCACGTCAGTGGGATGGAGTGGTAGGGATCCATCCTTCACTTTGCTGGTTTTCTGCATGCAAGATGAGACAGGCAGTCTCACAATAGCCTGAACAGGGGTAATATGGGAATTGCAAAATGCGGGTCACCAGCTACCCACATACTCGACCTGAATTCTTGCCTTTTAACGCTTTAATGCATAAGTGAGTTCAATAAACGAATTGGATCTCGCTAAGGCATGTATTATTTTGAAAAGGAAAAACCTCACGAGTTTCTTTGCCATTAAGTTACTTTTTAGCTATCAAAATTATCTTTAATAATATTTGCGTTAAAAAATATCTTTAATATGGCATATAAGATATAAGATATCAAATTTTTCAAATAAAATATGAACTACTAAATGAAATCATAATTTCCTTTCAAATTGTGAATAAGCTTTAGAAGAATATAAAAAAAATATTGTAGAGAGATGAAAAGAAATATGTGAGGTTTTTTCTTTTGATTTGTGGGAACTTTGTGTATTTTACTCCTTTCTCCCTAGAGGTCGATCATTATATTCGTTTCCACTAATATAAAATTTCTTTCAAATTTATAATATCCTTGGCTTTTAATTCTAAAATGAATGCTAATCGTGATTTGTCCACGGGATCCTTCTGCTTTGTTAGAGTATGATCTGTAAAAAAAAAAAAAAAACTAAAAATATGATATAATTTATCGAATTTATTGGATAGACTAATGTACACGTTTTTGTAGCAAAAACACTTATTACTATTAGAATTGAGTAAGATGCAATTTTATTAATCTAAAAAATATCAATTTCCCATCACATATAATTAATAAAAAAATCCAATTTTATTTATTGGTCATTTTTATTTTTACTTTAACTTTCTAGTCCCTTTGGTCTAAAATCGATTATTTATTTTTCAATTATTATAAAAAGAACGATTAGTTCTTCAATTGGAGAACTATTGGTGGTCATTTGCTTCAGTTATACTTCTCCAGTTCAACGTTAAGAGAAGGGTGAATGTCATTGATCATCTCTAAACTATCCCTAATATTGTTCAATTATCTTAAAATTATGAATTGTTATATCATTATCCTCAAACTATCTAATTGTTGCACCCATCATCCTGTTATTATGCAAGCTATTAAAAATAATGAAAGTTGGGGAAAAATTGCACGATCAATCTTAATACTTTGAAAACTTTTTTATTTGAATCCTATAACTTCACTGTTTTCTAGTTCAGACCTAAAACATGTGTACCTAATCTCCACCCGCCTTCCATCCGCCTCACCACCTTCACAACTGCCATGTCTCCCTTGACACTATAGATTTTCTAGGGAAATCCAAATCTTTATCACAAGGCGTGTGTGCCAATAATAGAAAAGTCAACATTTTATTTGAGTTAAAGCTGCTTCATCTAATCATGTTTCTCCTGGCCATGGGCTTAATCGAGTGGATACAAACTGCGGGCCGTCGTCACAGACCACTCCACACTTACCTCACTCGGCTCGTACCCTTCCATTGCTGGTGAATATTTATTGTAAACCGTGGCTTCGTCCATTGAATCTCTTCGCAGGTACAATGCGTAGCTTGAGCAAGTCGTAGTAGTGGCTTGCGTCAAGAAACTATCAACCTCAAACAAGTCAGAGCTCGAGTCACTCCCGACGTCGTCCTCCGCTATACCCATTCTCAAATTTGGGGTCCCCAAAAAGGTGAAGCTTTGCCGTGAATTCTGCTGCTCGAATGCTCCGTCTTTTCTTGATTTTCTCGGGACGACAACATACTCTTCCTTCGGACGGAACACTTCCAACGAATCCCATGGCTGTTCCGGCTGGCCTCTGAAGAAGCAATGGGATTGGTGGCGGCGTTGAAAGAGCGGGCCTCTAAGGTGCCGTTTGTAGCCGTCACCGGAGGAAGCAGAGGAGATTCTAGACAAGACAGAGGAGTAACGAGATTGGTGTCACTGAAGTAATACTTTTGAGCTCCGAAAATGCTAATCTCGGTGTTGTCGACCTAGTCGGTCTGGTTGAGATGATTCTCTGCATGTTTGAGATAGGAGGAGAAATAAGCATTAGCTGTGATTATCCTTGGCCTCTCCATGAATATCTCTGCTATGGTAATGGCGGTTCAAAGTTCAAAATTTTCCAAGAAAATATGTAGAATGTTGTTATCCTCTTTTATATAGGACTTGTCTCCTGTTATTATCCTCTTTACCAAGTATGATTAAAGGAGACTTAGGTTAAAAATTGTGTCATGTTCTAAATTAAGATGTTGTATTGGAAAATTTTCCAAGAAAAAAAAGACAAAAAAGCTTTAAAAAGGAAAAAAAGACATAAAAACCTTAAATAAAAAAGTTTAGGACTCAAATAGAAAAGTTTTTTAAGTATTAAGACTAACTATACAATTTTTTCCCTAGCTTCCATTATTTTTTTTAACAGCTAAAATAACGGCAGGACAACAGGTGCAACAATTAAATAGTTTAGGATGATTGATGTGAGAATTTATAGTTTCAGGATAATTAAGCAATATCGAGACAGTTTAGGGATGATGGGTGTTATTTACCTTAAGAGAACTAGTAAGTAGAGCGAGTTGAGAAAATTGGAGGACTGATTATGCATTTCCCCATTTTAGTTCCGTCCTGTTCAACGTTTCTGCTTCAACCAAATAAATTTGTGGCACTCACAGCAGGCGGCAACTGTCCCAGATTTCAGCACCCTTTGTGAACCTCCATTGCTCAACACTCCAATCATGGCGTGGGCATTTATGACTATTCTCGCTCTCGCTTTCTTGTTTGTGGCATGTCTACTAAAACCAAAATCCAGAGCCAAGAAGCTGCCGCCGGGGCCGACAGGCCTGCCGCTGATCGGCAGCCTCCACTTGCTCGGAAAACATCCGCACCGGGACCTCCACCGCCTCGCCCAAAAGTACGGTCCTATCATGCACCTCAAGCTAGGCCTCGTCCCCACCATCGTGATCTCCTCCCCTCGCGCTGCCGAGCTCTTCCTCAAGGATAACGACCTCATCTTCGCCGACCGACCCCCGCACGAGGCGGCCAAGCATATTTCTTACGGCCAGAGAAGAACTTGACCTTCGCCCCCTACGGCTCTTATTGGCGTGACATGCGCAAGTTGTGCACGCTCGAACTGCTTAGCAACCTCAAAATCAATTCCTTCAGGTACCAAGTATGAGAAAATTATTAACAAATAATAATGATTATTTTTATGTTATGATTATTTATTTGAAGTATACATTAATTAAAACCCTTTACATTTTTTTAAGGGCAAGGAAGTTTACTAATTAAAAGAAAAATACAAGAAATTTCAGCAAAAAACTAGAACTCCGTTTAGAAAGGAAACAAACCTCCCAACTCCTTCGCACCCCATTTCTAATGAATACCCCGCTTCTTAACCCTAGAATATCCTAGTAAACATCAATAACTTGAACCCTGCACTCAGGGGGGAGCCAGAAAAAGTTTTAAGTGGGGGCAAGAATTATATATTAAAAATAGTGGGGGTAAATATAGATATTTTAAAGAAATTATGATGTCAAAATATTTAATTATTAAAAATTATGTATAATATTTGTAGTTTTTCCAAAAGTGATGCCTCTCTCTCTCAAATATATGTGGCGCCGCCCCTACCTGCACTCTAAGACTGAAAACCACTTTGAAGAATATTTTCATAAAAAGAAAAAAAATTATTATTTAAAAAAAACTGGATAAGAAAAACATTAAAAAAAATAACTTTTTACAATAAATATTACATTTACTAATAATTATTAAATAAATAAAATATTTAATTTTTAAATGACGTTTGCTCTAGAAAAAACAAGTAAATTTGATAATAAATAATTTTTAAATTTCTTTTTGTCAGTGACGTTCTAGTTTTTCTTGATTTTTGAACGGCCACTTTATCAGAACTAACTTATAATTTTATATTATGATGAGGTATGTTTATATATATAAGTTCGACGAATCCACGTGTTGCTCAAATGAATATCTGCTTTTGTATTATTACCCGGTTAATTGTGGACTTTAGAAGAAATAGAATCAAGTTAAAGCAGCCACAAGATCGATATCATCTTGACATAATCATACATTAATTCTGAATAAATCTACAAGATATGGACCGCAGATGAACAGTACAAGCATGAATCAGGCTAAAGTGAAATAGAGCCTTAGATATTGTGCTTGCTTTTCTGATACTCAAATTTTCCCTTCTGACAGTTGACTCTTCAATTTGCAAGTCTTTGGCCCAAACTTTGCTTTTCACACAATTGAGCCCTCAAAGAACAAATTCCAGCTAAAAAGCGCGGCTTATATATCCACCTAGTGAAGAACTAAACTCAGGCTAAAGTCTGTCACAAGATCAGTCTTGATCTAAATCATACCCAAGTTATTTACCCCCTCAATTGGTGTCTCTTTAAAAAAGAGAAAAAAAAATAAATTCATCAGCTTATAATGTCGTAACTATATGGCAGATCATAGACGTGACAATGCGATCTGAATCATTCAAGTTAGAATGCCAGCTTTGATGTTCTAACTTGAATAGTTCAAATCACGTTGTTACATCTATAATTTGTTATAGTACAATATTCCCAACTTGTAGATAAAGTTCACTTGTTTATTGGCATGTATTTCAGGGTAGAAATAATTCACATTTCATGAATGCTGCAAGTCCAATATAATGTAAAAACATTATACTAAAAATTAATAGATGCTAAATTAAATGGGAAATTCACATTGCTATGAAATCACCCACAACATTAGCTATGTCATCAACACTATTTTTATATAGCATTGGACTATAGTGATATAAATATAGGGTAATCTTGTTTGAACTTCCAAAATTACCTGTTTAATTACAGGTGGATGAGGAAGGAAGAGTTGGATCTACTTATTCAATCAATCAAAGAAGCTAGTCGACGTCAAGGTGTAGTAAACCTCAGCGAAAAGGTAGCATCTTTGAGCGCGAACATGAGTTGTAGGATGGTTTTTGGGAAGAAATATGAGGGTAAAGACATTGATGAAAGAGGGTTCAAAGGTTTGATCCAAGAAGGCATGCATTTGTTTGCAACGCCAAATATTGGGGACTACATACCACATCTAAGTAGGCTTGATCTGCAAGGACTCACAAAAAAAATGAAAATTATAAACAAGAAGACCGATGATTTCATTGAGATGATTATAGATGAGCATATTGAAATAAGGAGGTCATCAACAGGAGACATGGGCAGAGGACAAGATTTTGTTGATGTCATGTTGGAAATTATGGGCTCGAAGAAAGCAGAGTATCCATTGGAGAGAGACAATATCAAAGCAATCACCTTGGTACAACGTGCTAATTTTTTCTGCTCTTCGATTAGATAAAAGATTTCTTTATACTCAAAATTAAAATACATTATAATTTACAAGTTATAAAAGGGGGAAATAGGGAACTTCCACTAAGATGGAAAAACTCAATCCTAGCAAAATAGATATAGGACAAGGATGATTCATATTGTCACATATATTTATTTATTGAAACCAAAATTTAGTTGATTGATTTGTTATTAATACTAGTAATATATGAATCAATGCAGGACATGTTTGTGTCAGCATTAGACACATCATCTACAACAATTGAATGGGCTTTATCAGAGTTGATTAGACATCCAATGATGATGGAGAAAGTCAAAAAAGAGTTAGAAGATGTGGTGGGGTTAGAAAGAATGGTAGAGGAATCAGACTTGGAAAAACTTAACTACCTAGAAATGGTGGTGAAGGAAACCCAAAGGCTCCATGCAGTGGTGCCCTTGCTTCTACCACATGCATCCATGGAGGATTGCAACGTTGATGGCTTCAACATTCCGAAGAAATCCCGTGTGCTTGTGAATGCATGGGCCATTGGAAGGGATCCATTGGCATGGCCCAAGGCGGAGAAGTTTTGGCCAGAAAGGTTTGAAGGGAGCCAGGTGGATGTTCATGGTAGATACTTTGAGCTCCTCCCATTTGGCTCTGGGCGCCGGCGTTGCCCAGGGATGCAACTGGGGCTCACAGTGGTCCGACTGGTGTTGGCACAACTGGTGCATTGCTTTGATTGGGAGCTGCCGGATGGTATGTTACCAAGTGAGTTGGATATGACTGAAGAGTTTGGACTTGTGATCTCTAGAGCCAACCATCTACATGCTATACCGTCATATCGGTTAAACATGTGATCATTTTAGTCGAATAATTCTCTGTTTTTTGTTGTAAAAATAAAGGAAATAATTATAATATTAAAAGAGTTCCCCTTCTGTTATTTGTTCATCCTAATTTTATGTGAAGCACATGAGTTAGACTTTTATTTTAATTGTATCTTTATTTTGGACAAAGATTTTGTCATTTTTCTAGTGTAAGCCCCTGATCGATCTGATTGTAAATATGGCTAGCCTTTATTTTGGTGAAATGAATTTGGAGGTACCGTCCTCTTAAAAAAAAAAAAAATCATGAAAATGACATAATGCAACTGCATCAAATTCATTGTCACATTCTCCATTCTTGAACATCCTAAAATATCTCAACATTTATTTCAAAAAAATATTGTTTACATTTATTTTTATCTGACAATTCATGCTTTAGTGACACGATTTTGTAATGACATAAAAATTATTACAAAAAACATAATATACTATAGTAATTGTATAAAATTGCAATGAAAGGTGTCTTTACCATGTTTAGTAACAAAAAGATTTTATCATTATAAAATATATATATATGTATATTTTTTTAGGACAAGGCAAAAATTCATTAAGAACAAAACCTCGTAACATATACACCCAGGTATACCCAGGGACAGTCTCAAAATTTCCTATAAACAAAGCAACCGCTTGCACCAACTAAAAGTCAACAAACAGGGCAGGGGAATTCTAGGAATCCTCATACATATATCTGTTTCAATACAAGTAACAAGAAAAAACTACATCTCGACGAGATCTATATTTATGGCATCACAAATTCCTGTTGTTCCAAAGATGATATACTGCTGCAGTTAGGCCAACCCTTTGAATCCACCTTCTTATGTGGTTACCTTTAAGAGTCTGATACAGCAGCCTCCAGTTCCGGATGCTATTACCTGGAGAGAAGATCTGGATCCATCAAGCCACATCATACCAAACCTGTCTTGAAAAAGGACAAGAAAATAATAGATGATCCATAGTTTCGTCAGCATTCTGACACAGGTAGCATCAGTTTGCTAAAGAAATCCCCCACTTCCTCAACAGATCCTGAGTAAGAAGCTTCTCTTGCACAGCTTACTAGAAAATCAGATTGAACTTAGGTGCAGAATATGACTCGCAGCAAAGTTTATACCATCCTCTACATGGATCCCTACATCTCAGCATATTATATCCAGGTTTCTAAATGTAAGCATGCTTGACAAAAGCATCCATGCAAGCTTGAGCAGCATCAATCGAGCTTAATTTCAAGCAGAAAACATTCCTGATTTTTAGCAAATTCTGCCAGACAAATGAATCAGTCAATATCTTTTGTTTACCCCACAACCCCTTGCCTTTCAGATAATAACTATGGACCCATTGGACCCATAGAACATCTTTCTTTTTATGAATGGCCCAAATCAATTTCAGCAAAAGAGACTGGTTCTTAGACCACCATTTTGTTTCAGCATTGCAATTTTCCTCCATGCAATCGTAGGTCTGAATTTAGAGTTACCTACTCCTTCCCAGAAGAAATTTCTACACTTGGCCTCCACATTCTCAATTACCCCTTTAGGCAAGCTAAAAACTGACAAATCTTCTGGGGAAATTAAGAGCTGTTAAAGCATCTTCAAGAAAATGCCAATCAAGAGTCATAAGCTTTTCTTATATCTAAGTGAATAATACATCTAGGGGAAACATGTTTTCTGGAATAATGATTCAGAAGCTCACTTCCCAAGAGAATATTTTCAGATATATATTTTCCAGGAATGAATGTTGCCTGCACTGGACCGATGATCACTTCCAAAAAAATTTTCATTCGATTAGCCAAAATTTTTGTAAGACATTTGTAGATAACATTACAACAGGCAATCGGCCTATAATAATCCACCTTTTGAGCATCATTTTTCTTAGGAATGAGATGCAAAATAGTAACATTCACTTATTTCAATAGTTTACCTGAAATGAAAGATTCCTCAGCTGCTGCATAAACAATAAGCCCCAATTCAGTAGACGTAGCTCTGAAAAATCTAGCAGTGAAACCATTTGGGCCAGGAGTGCTATCCAAAAAAATAGACCATATTGCTTCTTTCACTTCCTCAAAGGAAATTGGTTTAAGCAACTCCCATTGACAATCCTCTAATACACATTCGCATTTTCTGATCAGGTCTGCATTTAAGTGCATATGAATCTCTGCTTGGGTCCCTAAAAGCCCCCTGTAATAAGCCAGAAAGGCCTTCACAACTTTCTCATGACCTTGCTTGAGATTACTTGAGGAGTCTTCCACCTCACAAGTTCTAGACTTGGCCTTTCTCTATATCATCTTTGCATGAAAATATTTTGTATTCGCATCAGCCTCACACATCCAATTTAATTTTGCCTTCTATCTGTAATAACTTCTTTCAGCTTTAAGATACTTCCACAGAGTCAATATAGCTTCTTTCTCAGCTTTGATCAAAAATTGAATGTGCCTATCCAGCTGAAGTTTGCTTTGCAACTCAGTCAGGTAAGCAGAAGATTCTTTAATATTAGTATGGATGTTCACATAGTGATCCCTATGAAGATTTTTCAGTTCTAGCTTGATTCGCTGAAGGTTTTTTGTCAGTTGGAACATTTTGCACCCTCTGACCTCCAGGCTTATTCCTCTTTCAACACAATGAGCAAACTGACGATCCTCCAACTAGAGATTTAAAAATTTGAACTACCCCCTTTTGCCACCACACTTCTCAGAAATAGTCACCATCATTGTGGAATGGTGAGACAGTAAAGGCTGCAAGAATTTCACCTGAGTGCTAGGAAACCCCTGTAACCAATCCACATTCGCCACAACAAGATCCAACTTGCTCAAAATTGCATTGCTAGCTTCCTGCTGATTGAACCAAGTAAACAAATAGCCTGAATAAGGAAGATCTTCAAGACCAAGATCATCAAAGCAGTTATTTATATCTATAATTTTAGAATTTGAGACTGGGTTAGTACTATCCGCCTTTGATTTCTTTCTAACCACATTGAAATCTCCCATCAAGATCCAAGGATCCTGAATATCTTGATTTTTCAAATCCCTCCGCAAGGTCTTCCTCTCCTGATCAGAATTAAAGCCATACATAAAAGTGCAATAAAAAACCATCAGGTTTAGACTGAATCTGAACTGTAATCCATTAAGGCCCTGAACAAATAACTTGAAGCAAAGCATTCTAGTTCCAGAGAACAGACTATCCTTCCATTCGAATGGAATGCATGGATACTAAAATAATTCCCCTCCCCTTGCCAACACCTAGCTCGAGGTGCAAAATTTGATTCTTTGGTTATACTTTCTAACAAAGCAAAAACTAGCAAACCTCAAAATCTCAAAGTTTGAGAGGTGTGTTACAACCCCTCACATTCCAAGGTGCTCATTTCTTTTTTTTTTTTCAATTTAACAGAGGTTCCCCCTTATCCTCCATTACCTTCTTCCCAGTTACTCGTCTCATATTAGTTCCTTGTTGTTGAGGCAATGTTTTACTTTTAGCCCCTTTTCCATCAATCCTCCCTCCTAGGGACCGGAATCTATTTGAAAGGTTTAAGATAGCCTTTTCAATGTCCACTCGACTCACCTATAATCTTGGCATGTTTTTGTGAGCGAACTGAGTGTGAATAGCTTCTTCCTCCATATTCTCCAGTGCTTGAGCACCAATGGGCGAACCCCCATTTACCATACTGTCTTGCTCAATACATTATCACAGTCAACTGGATGCAGAAATCGGAAAATGAACCAGCCAGATGGATGAGAAAATATTTCAGGCTTCGCAATCACCACTGAAGACGAGTTTTCATCAACAATTTTTTTGACCTGGAAATAACTCGTCGGGCCGCTTGCTATGGATCCCACCAGACTGTTTTCCCATCATTTAATTTCATCCTTGATGTCGCTTGACTCAATTTCTACTGGCTCATCATTACCTTGCCCTGGGAGATATTGCAGCTTCAACCCATTCTCCAAGCGACGATTCTCAGCTAAAATTTGACAAAAGCTTCTTTGGGGCTTCGATCACTTGTTCGATTGGATTCGCACTGTCCTCCTTCTCAACCTGCTCAGCCGAATAGAAGTTCTGGTCTCCACTATTTTCGGATTGCATAACTTCTCCTTGCTCAGAATCCTCTTCTGATTGATATTGTGCCGCTTCCTCAAGCTGATCAAAGTCCTCATTAGGAATCAGCCGAGTTGGTGGTTCCTTCCTCGGCCGGTTGCGCTTCCTTGCCATCAATCAAGACAAACGACAGCTCTCCACCGTGAAATGGCGGTGCAAAACCATATCACCCGCAAGAGCTCTCCTCCAAGAAGATCTACTATAAAAATAAGAGAGATCGTTTTCTTAAAAAAAATTCACATAATTGCTGCCAAAGCCATTTTATCTTATGTAGCGATTTTTGTTCATTACAAAAAAAAATGATTTAGTAACAAAAATTTCAATTAGCCCTTTCTTTAATGGAATCATTTAGCATTTAAAATTTATTACGAAAGGTTTATTTTATGGAAGTAGCTTTTCGGTTGTCCTTAGAAACAATCTACATGCTTATACTGGGACCCATTTTTATTAAAAAATGTGAGTATAGTTTGTAAAATTAACTTAACATTATTTTAAATTTTTATTGGATCCTACTATTTTAAATAAAAATCTTGTAAAAAAGTAAAAGTCACTCATTTAATTTTTTTTATTCTTTTTTCTCATATTTAAACGATAACTTAAATGTAATATTACCTTTTAGACTTACTTAACTCATATAGTTAGCCTTCAAATTACAAGTTAGCCTATTTTAGTTATTAAACTTAAACAAAGTTAAGTTCAAACATTTGAATTATGTCATATTAATCCTTAATAGAAGTATCAATGTTGTCAAAGAAAGTAGACTGTACTTGTTTTTAGTGTGAAATTATAAACTCTTATATGTTTTATTTATTTTATTCAAGAAACTAGAATTAGTATATTTATAGGCAATACACCTTAAGAAGCAGTATACCATCATTTAATTTTTTAAGAAAAATTAACTAAACATCTTCATGTTTTACCTCAAAAAAATAACAGTAGTATTTCTTTTTTAAAATTCATTTTTAATTTTTTTTAAATATTCTTAAAGACTAATTTAATTCAAACTTAAATACAAAGCATATATATTTAGTGACTTAGAAGTACTTTATTTTGAAAATTAATAAAATTTAATAACTTACTTCAAATAAAAACTAAAGGGTATTCAAAATATATAATTTTTATTTGTATGTATACTATTATAAATTAGCTCAAAGACTTTTTACTTAGATGGTTCTATTTGTTTGTTTTTTAAATATTCAGAAACTTACAAAAGAAGGGCTACAAGTTTGATGTTCTCTACCAATTTAAATTTAAGAATGATCATAATTTAGGCTTATATATGGATCACACTTTTAAATTATTCTAAATCCACCATTGTGCTTATATTTCTGTAATGACAATTTTTTACAGTTACAAAATTAAATGCTTTTTACAAGGAACAACTTTTCATCGTTGCAAAAGCTATTTTGTTTTAGCAACCACTTATATTCACTACCATGAAATGAGCTTTAGCAACCAAATCTATATATTGTCAGTAACACATGAGTATCTCTTAAGTGTTCTAAAGCAATCAAGTCTAAATTCAAAGCTCAGAGATCAATGGGAAATTGATTTAACAAAAAAATGATCCAAGATCAATTGCACAAGCTCTCAATGTCCCACGGTGACAACTATAAATCAACATCTTCTATTATAATCAACATTACTGTTTGATTCTTTCACCAAAATTACACATAGAGTAATTTCATCCAAATTATACAAACAGATAAAGACTTGATCCCTCCTTCAGGTGGAATAAATTATTTTAATCTTATTTGTTTTCTATATGAAATGACTGTTTAATCAACACTACAAGAATTCAGAACTTTTGCTATGGCAAAACCCATAGCAAAATCACAGCATGAAAATTTCCTGCAAAAGAAATCATTACATATTGATATGCGGATTGCAATTGGTCCGGACATCACTTTACTCTTAGCAAACGATTAAATTACATAAATGACTCCTAACTTTGAATTATTATTTCATTTTAGTTTCTAACCTATTGAATGTTTTGTTTTGGTCTTACATCTATTGAAAAAGTTTCATTTTAGTCCCAAATCTATTAAAAATATTTCATTCTACATTTCTACTCTCTATTGGATGAAATTTGTTAAATCAAGATATTTATGTAATAAAAAATTTTTATATTATAATTTAAACTATTTGATAACTGTCTTATAATAATTTTAATATATGTGGCAACGTCGGGTTTTCGAGAGTCGCCACCAATCAGTTTTCTTAGGTCGATTGGTCACCTTAAAATTGGTCTGCGAGAGTTCGGGGATCGGGAGTACAGTTACGCTAAAACAATATTGTTATAGCGCCCAAAATTGACACCTTAGTTGATTTTAATTTTGTTTTACTTTGCTTTTAAATAATTTTCAGTTAATTTAGAAATTTTAACTGAATTAGTCGAAATGTGAATTTTTAAGTTAATTTGTATAGAATTTTATACTTCCGAACCATGGACTCTGCCGAGTCATTTGGACACGGAAGATTTGATTCCGAACCATGGACTCTGCCGAGTCACCCGGACACGGAATTTGACGAAATTTTAAAGAATTTAATCCATATCGTTAATATGGATTTTTATCTTTTTATTTAATTTATTTTAAAAAGGTTGATATTTTCCAAACCGTAGATCCTGGCGGATCATTTGGACATGGAATTTAATTTTTATTAATTTTTATTTTTTTAATTATTTAATTAATTATTAATTTTAATCATAATTTTTATTATTATTTTTTTTCTTAAATTTTTCTTAATATTATTATTTTTAAATATATATTTAAAAAGAATTGATTTGTATATTTTAGAATTATTTAATTATGTTTGTTTATTAATTTTAATAAAGAAAGGATAAAAGATTAACTTTAAAAAGAATAAAAATATGTTCCAAAAATAAAAAAAAGGATGGGAACTTTTTGTTTAAAATTTATTTTTTTGTTATCCTTAAAAATAAATGAATAAAGTTAATTATTCTCATAAAAATAAAAATTTCTTCTTTCAATTAAAAGTGAAATAAATTTAACTACCTATAAAAAAAGGATAATTACATAAAGCAAATAAAGGAAAATTAATAATAATAAAATGGGGCTTTTTGGCCATCCACACAATAATTATAACAATAATAAAAATTAGCAAAGTTAGTAAAGTTAATTGTTAACAACAATAATGAAAGTTAGCCAAGTTAATTAAATTAATTGTTAACAACAATAATAAAAAGTTAGCCAAATTAATTAAATTAATTAATTAACAACAATAATAAAAAGTTAGTCAAGTTAATTAAATTAATTAATTAACAACAATAATAAAAAGTTAGTCAAGTTAATTAATTAATTAACAACAATAATAAAAAGTTAGTCAAGTTAATTAAATTAATTAATTAACAACAATAATAAAAAGTTAGCCAAATTAATTAAATTAATTAACAAAGTTAATTAAATTAATAATAATAACAATAATAAAAGTTAATAAGTTAGTTGTTAGTTGTTAGTTGTCAACAATAAAAAAGGGTTAGTAATAATAACAATAATAAATAAGTAAAATATAAAAGGAAGGTTAGTAATTAATTAAACAAATAAAGATATTTGTTAGTTCTGCAGAGATCAAAAACAAAGGTTAGTGACTTAAATGAAAGAAAATGAAAAGATAGAGGATGAAAGAGGGGTTTACCCTTTTAAAATTAAAATTTGAATTTTGAGAAACAGGGAAAACGAAAATCGCGACGCTGGCGGCAGGTGGGCAAGGGAGCAAGGGAGGAGGGGAAGCTCAGGCGGCCGGGGCGACGGCGGGCGCAGGGGGAGGCGACGAGGCGACCGCGGCGGGGCAGGGTGACGGCGGCGCGGCAGGAGGAGGAAGGAAAAAGGGAGGACGGCCGGAGGAGGAAGAGAAACCGGCAGCGGGCAAGGGTCGCGACGGCGGACGGCGGCGGAAGGCGACGGCGACGGCGACGGCTGGGGAGCAACGGCGACGAAGGGACGGCGAGGGAAAGGACGGCAGGGCGGAACAACGGCGACCGGATGGCGTAACGGGAGGAAAAAGGTGGAAACGGCAAGGAGGATAACGGCAAACAAGGAAAGTTTGGGTCGTTTTTGAGTGAAGAAGCAGAGCCTAGGGACAAGGGCTGAAATTTTTCCCTTTTTTTAAAACGGAGCTCTAAGTTTTCTTTCTATTTTGTTCTGTGTTCAGCAATGAATTTGGAGGCCTATTTATAGAGGAAGTTTGGCTGAACTGCTCCTAATTAAATAATAAAAATAATCAAAACTTATCTCTTAAGTTAGTAAAATGACAATTTCAGTCCTTTACGTTTCTTATCCTCTGGATAATTATCAGAAGCTTCTGATTTTGACAATTTTGTCGTTTTTTGTTAATTTGGGCCAGAAATGTCCGTCTGGCCCAAAATTGATGCGAAAAATTACCCAAAGCTCCTGAAACTTTCAGAATTTGTCAATTTTGTCTGAAACTTCTCAATTTTGTCATTTTTACCTCAAACTTTTAATTTTTTGTCATTTTTTTCATGAAATTTTATTTTATTTCAAACATACACATATTCACACATATATCATTTTAAATCAAATTTTCACAAAACAAAAATATATTTTAAACTAATTAAATTTTTTTTAATAATAATAGTAATATATATTTTTTAAATTAATTTTTTTTTTAATAAAATTTTTTTAAAATTTTAAAACACCTGGACGAAATTGGGTGTCAACAATATATATAATATTTTTTATAGTTAATAAAAAATTTAAATCACCTTTTTTCTCTTTGTAAATTGAACTTATTTTTTTCAAAAAAAAAATTACTAATTTAAATTACCTATTTACTGTAAAAAAATATTAAACTATTTAAACTTACTGAAAGATAATTATCAAATATTTAAATTAGAATTCTAAAATTTTGTGTGAGACGATTATTCTGAGTTGATGAAACAATTTTAATAGATTTATAACTAAAATAAAATATTCAATAGGTTAGGGACTAAAATGAAATAATAATTAAAGGTTATGAACCATTTACACAGTTCACTCCTCACCAGATATATCTCTCTCGATCTTTCCGTCTCGCAGAGAAAGGCGTCTCTCTACCTTGTTTCCTCCGCAAGTGTGTTGCTTGCCCCGGGCGAAACTCTCACTCACGGTTAACATTCGCCTCTCGACTCTCCTCCGCCGCCTGTCGCCCACCTCAGCCCGGTCCAAATATGTTGTTGGGGAAGCTCGACTCCAGGCTCCAGCTCCGGCACCCCTCAGCTCATCAATATTCTTCACGTTCCCGGCAGGCATAGGTGCGAAAGGGAGAGGGAGAGGGGGTTTGTTGAGAGAAGTGATGTTCGGACCGAAGAGAGAGACGAAGCTCCGTCAGGGCACAATTAGGAGTGGCAAAATCGTTATTTTAACTAAGAAACAAAGGTGAAGCCAAAATATGTGGGGCCGCAGGATTACACGGTGCAAAAATTTAGCTTGCTAAAGGCGTATTCAGCCAAAGAACGAACGAAAATCATCTGCAACATTTTTGTGTCCCATTCTTATGTGTTTATGTGGCATCAAGACCGAAAGGCCATGTGTTTATTTAGGCCCAGTTAGTTTGAGCTTAATACAAAGTCATTAACACGTTTTTGGGACATGGGTATAATCCACTTGTAAATTATTTATCAATTGTCCTTAATATTAGAAGTAATTATGAGCAATCCATATCAACTCTACCCCAACTCTACTGTTTCCTCTATCCCACTTCGCCTTCTCTTAGAGCTGCACATTCCCGCTACCCCTACTCCACTGTCAGGTCCGTCACCCAACCACATTGGACCTCATTCAACCCTCATCAGCCTCTCTGGAATGACGATTCGACCTTTCGCTGGCCTCCATCAACCATCTCAACTCCACCGGCCTTTGCAAATCCATCAACTCCATCGACCTTCATGATCGTCGGCCTTCCGCACCCTTGACCACCCCCATGTCTGGCTCTTCTACTCTTCCTTCTACTGATTAATTTCAAAACCTCCAACTTCTGATGCTAATTACTTAACTAGTGACTGTGAATCCAATATTAGGATATGTGTTGTTTTCTTTTGATTGCCTAAATCTTGATCCATATGACTTGTTTGTTACAGATAAACATGCTGCTTAACGGAGTTTCTATGATCGACCCACCTAGCACTACTAAAATTTGGACATTTACGAACGAACAGTTACCGATGGCTGTGCGTTAGTAATTTTCAATTTCTAACGCATAACCGTTGGTAAATGTGCATTGGCAAACCATTCGTTGGAAAAAAAAGTTACCAATGTGCAAAATACTCACGTTGGTAACTTCCAACACGTGTACGTTGGTAACAAGCACGTTAGTAATTACCAACGGTCATATAGCAGCAATATTTTCCAATGTGCAAACAAAGTACCAACATGCATGCACATTGGTAAATATCAACGTGACTGTACATTGGTAAATTTACCAACAGCTAATCATGTTAATTTTTTTTTTTAAGTAAAGCAGTTTCCAACAAAGAGTCGTTGGAAACTTTTTTTTTTAAAAAAAATCTAATATTCAAATTATACATTATATTCACTAAAAATTATACTTTGTAAAATTAGATAACTAAGATTTTATTATTACATAAACTAACGTTAAGAAAACCAAAAAATAATCAATAAAAATTCACAATGAATTTATTAGCACTAGAAAATTCACAAAAATTCATAACCCGAAAAATTGTAAATTGCACAAAATGAAAATAATATTTCCACAACTCAAAAAATTCAAAAAAATTCACAAAATTGGGTAAAAGTTCACCGAAATTAATAAAAATTTTAAAATTCACAGAATTTTTAAAAGTTGAAAATAAATTAAAAAATTAACAGAATTAAAAATATCACAACAATTAACCAAAAATTCACAAAAATTGACAAAAATAACTAAAAAATCACAAAATTAAAACTAAATCTATAATCAAAATACCGGATTTACAAAATCTACAAAATCAAACAAACAGATCTACAATGAAACAACCAAATATACAAAATGAAAATGAGACAACCAGATCCACAAGTTTATACACAAAAATCAATTCAAAAATTACAAAATCAGTTAAAATTAGTGAAGATCGAAGGAGACCATCGCGGTGTCGGGCCAGGCGGCGGCTTGCTAGGCAGAGGCGAACGAGGCTGTGAGACAAGCATGCGTCCATGAGGCGGAGAGGCTGAGAGAGATCGTCTGCGAGGCGGAGAGGCGATCTGGTGTCGGCGATCTAGCGGGGGCGAGGTGGCTAGGTGAGGAGGTTGGGTCGAGGACGCAAAGAGGGAGACTGGTAGAAGAAGACTGGTGGCCAGAAAGGAGAAACGACGGAGGCAAGACAGCAGAGGTAGATCGACGGCCAATGAGGAGAAGAAGAGGCAGTGCAGCAAGGTAAGGCAATGCTAGGGATGCATGGAGGGTGATCGGCAGCCATGGAGAAAGAATAGAGGTGGCTAGAGAATCGCAAAGAGGGAGGAGAAGGTGAGAGGTGATAGAAGAAGGAGTGAGAGGCGGCAAAAGTGGAAATGAGAGGGAGATAGATTTAGGTATAAATATGGGTTAAGTTAGGGTTTTGGGTTTTGGGTTTTGTTTGGGCTTTATGGGTGTTTTGGGCTTTTACATATATTTTAAATTGTAATTATTAATTGTAACAAATGTTTTAAAAATATTACTTTACTTTCTATAATTTCAAAACTTTCTATACATAATAATAATTATTATTTATAATAATATACATATTATTATTATTATTATTATTTATATAAAAATATACATATGATACTTATTATTATTATTGCAGACACACACACACACACAGACATATATATTATAAGATAAAGTTATAAAAGTAATTTTATTAATAAGTTTATATTAGAAGTGGCCCACTCTTACTTAAGTCTATTCTTTAATTGTAGGGAGAAGAAATTTCTTATATAAGCCTGCAAAATTTAAATCTTGGCTAACCATAAGAATATATTTATTACAACTAAAGACTTATAAATTATATATATATAGATATATATATATATATATTATAAAAATGATAAAATTGACAATATAATTATTTTATGTATGTATGTGTCATGTATTTAATGTATATATATGATATATTTTAAGTACATATCATTATATATGATACATTATTATTATTATTATTATTAAATAAGTGTATGAGAATATGTATTTTAAATTATACTTATTATTTTTAAAAAATGTTTTAAAAATTTTAAAACTTTATTTTCTAAAATATATAATTTTATATATGATTATTATCATTAAACATCATAATATATATGATATATTTTAAATATATATTATTATATTTTTAATAAATAATAATAATAATAATAATAATAATAATTATACATTTAACAGTTACCAACGTGCTTACACGTTGATAATTACCAATGGGCCGACACGTTGGTAATTAGTGCTGCTAATTACCAACGTGCATGGGTGTTGAAAATTTCCAACGTGCGTGCATATTAGTAATCTGACTGTTGGAAAATAGCTGAGTTACCAACGCGTTAGACCGTTAGTAAATTATTAATGTGTTAGGCTGTTGGTAAAAAAAAAAAATTTTAGTAGTGTAGCCGATGTAGTGACATTGTCAGAGTGATCATAAATAAGGTCATTAGATTAAGTTGTAGGGGCAATTAAGGAAACAAATTTGAGACCCTGCTAAAACTTTCATATCCGGTCAGTAGAGGTGCACAACGGTCCGGACCGGACCGGACCGGCCGGTCCTGGGCCTTAGCATTTTGGGCCTAGGCACAGCCCGTGTTTACACGTGCCGGTCCTGGGCCGAACCCGAGTTGGCCCATTAAATTTTAATTTTTAAAATTGTAATTTTTATTTTAATTTTAAGTTTTAGTTTTTATTTTTAATTTTTAGTCTTCACTTTTAAATAACTTAATAAAAACAAGAGAGTGAGAGTTTTTTTATAAGTGATATTTTATAATCTAGTTTATCTTAAATTCCACTTCATCTTCAATTCTACTATACTTTTAAATTAATCAAACGTTAAATGAATAACTTAATAAAAATAAAAATAAAAGGTAAGAAATTGACGAAAAAGTTTGGAAACTTTGATACATTTGATTTTGAGTTAAACCATTTTTTGTAACCTTTATTAAGTCAATTATTAAAACCTTAAGGACTAAAGTTATTTCTTTATGTTAAAGAAACAAACCATGATTACCAAGATTTTACTTTACAAGACAATAAATAAAATAATGACAAAAAAACTAGATAAATATTTATTCTAAGGTTATCTTTATATTTTGTGTAATTACTTGTGTTAAGAGCAAAACACCACCACTGGTGTGAACTTTTATTAATATTAAAGCCAAACGGCACTTACATACCATGGAACGGGCTTTACATTACTCAATAGCGAAACGTTCCATAAAATTAAATGCAAAATAAAAAGTACGATCCGTGCTACACAGCAAAATCAGATCAAATACAAAGTAAGTAAATAATGAGCAAGCGGTGGATTTAAGCATCTACCTCATCGGGGTTTTCCTCGTCAGAACTCTTGTGGTCTTG
Organism: Aquilaria yunnanensis; assembly: GCA_039654915.1. Classification (NCBI taxonomy): domain Eukaryota; kingdom Viridiplantae; phylum Streptophyta; class Magnoliopsida; order Malvales; family Thymelaeaceae; genus Aquilaria; species Aquilaria yunnanensis. Next base: position 4,133,896 of record CM077597.1, on the reverse strand, counting down.
TAATCTGTAAGCTGCAAGACCCCAAACACTGTTGCATATACAAACTTCAACTGCATCTGGTGATAGCCTTGCGCGTCTCTCTGAAATGACACGCTTTCCAGCGCTGAAAGCGGACTCCGATGCAACGGTGGAAACGGGAACAGCTAGAACTTCTTTGGCAATGATGGAGAGTATTGGAAATTTGTTACTTCTTGCTTTCCACCAGTCTAGAATGTCGGTGTCACTATTTTCCCAAACAAAGTTAAGTTATACGTCCACTTCAGTAAAACCGGATACGGCAGCACGGGGTCGTTTGAGGAGTTGTTCAGCCGGATTGAATGACAATGAGGCCGATGAAGACGCGATGGTAGATGAAGTAGTGTTTGCAACCTTATCCTTATGCTGACTGGCATATATCTTAAATAACTCTCGCAAGTGCTCATCAATAGAGGCAGTTATAGCATGAACAGAAATATGTGTCATTTCTAAGAAACTATAATAACCCTCAAGTAGCTGTTGCGTACCTGTGATTCTTACGGCCGGGTCTAGTGTAGCTGCAAGTAAGTAGATTGGGGGTATAGTACTGAAATATAAAATCCATTTATCTTTCATGGCCTTAATTGTGTCTTTTAAGAACTCGTCATCTTTGTATTGGTTCAAAACCCATGCAATGTTTACCATATGCATTAAAACTTTGTGCGATGTGGGATAGTATACACCGGAGCAAAAAAACAGTGGCATCATAAAAATATCGCAGCACAGCAGCTAATTTTGACAGTTTATCCCACATCTCTTATTTCAAAATCGCGTTCTTTTCTCTGACATTTATAAAACATGTCATGTATGCAGCAAATGGCATCGCATCTATCAACATCTCATAAGTGGAGTTCCATCGAGTAGGGCAATCAAGTTTAAAACGTTTCCAACTAAAATCGAGGCCATTTTCCAGACAATATTGCTTAAACTCTTTAGAAACTTTCATCCTTGACTTTAAATAATGGAGTGCCCACCTAATTGGAGTAATTTCATTACTCAAAACTTGAAGACCTTTTTGGACAGCTAAGTTTAAAATATGACATATACACCTAATATGAAAAAATGCGGCATCACGGACAGGTTCTAGTGATTCCTTCAATGTCTCAGCCGCGACATCGTTATTTGATGCATTATCAAATGTTATGCTAAAAACCTTGTCATGAAAAAAAAATTCTTTTAAACTTTCTGAAATTACATTAAATATATTCCAACCAGTATGATCGGCCTCCATCCACTTAAATGCAATGATACGTTTTTGAATGACCCAATTATCATCAATCCAATGTGCAGTTATACAATAATAATCTTGTCCTAATGGTGAAGTCCACATGTCACTAGTAAATGAGATAGAGTGATCTAAAGCAGAGAAGTATGTTTGTAAGTTTGATTTACCAGCTTCATAACTTTTAAATGTCTCCCTCCTAGCAGTGGTCCTAGATGTTCTTTTAAAAGTAGGGTTTAAGTATGATGTAATCCATTTTTTCATATGTCTATCTTCCGATTGTGTAAATGGTTTTTCAGTTAACATCATCCATTCTATCATGCCTTCTTTGCAATCTTTTTGAAATTTAAAAATACCTGATCCGCCGGCAATGCTTGCAAGCTGTGTCTGACCGCCGGTACTCGTACCTGCATTTAGACATAAATTCGGATGCTTTGATTCCATGTGACGTCTCAGTGTTCCTGTGCCAGCGTTCTTCTTGTGCGAGAGCTTTTACTTGTAGTGTTTGCACTATGCAAAGCTCGCATTGTTTCCATGACTATCCTTCTAAAAAACTTGGTCAAAATGCTCCCAAACCCATGCGGTGCGCCTCGCCGTCTTACCTTCTGGCGGAAGTTCGGCTTGATGGCTTGTCGGGGTTTGTTCAAAACCATCTCCTCCACCAACATTCCCTGCTGCCGTGGGCTCAACCTCCTCAACGTCGTCATCAGAAAGTTGATCGTCGAGGCCTAAGTCATATTGACTCATATCGAATTGCTCGTCATCGTCAGTTTGTTGGATATGAGTCCCACGGGTCGCCGGTCGGGAAACGCCACAGAAAAATGACCTCAAACCGGTGCGGGATGAAGAGCTTGAGGCATTTCCCTTTCCTCTTGATGCCATTTGTGTGACGAAAAATTGAGCAGATCACGAGCCTTGAAAGTAATTGAGAATTGATTGAGAATGAAAAAAATAATATTGAGTGCTTCAAAGAAATGAGAGAATATAGTAGTAGAGAAGGAGAGATTGCTAAGATTGGTGTGAAGAAATGGTGGAAATGGCCTCCCTATTTATAGGGGAATGCCTTCTTTTTTTATTTTCCAAAAATACCCTTACAAAATAGTTGTTGGAAGGGGCAAAAATGTAAAAACAGGGGTCAAACAAGGGCAGGGAGCCGTTATAGGGACTGAAACTGTAATTATCCCTTTTTTTTAATATTTTCTGAATGTTGCCAACGGTCAACGCGTCGCCGCTCTGGCGCCAGAAGGGGTGTATGGGCGCCTAGGCGCCAGCGCTATTTTTCTTGGCAGAGCACTTTGTACTGTGGCGCCTAGGCCTCGCTCCTGGAGCCTAGGCGCCACAGTTATAATTACCTAGAATTGATTCATTTTTTTTATCCAAATTACTATTAGTCAAATCAATACATTAATTAGTGATGGGAAGGTCATTAACGAAGGTCTAAAGTTGAGAGATTCATTAAGCAAGATACCATTAATGATAATGATCTTATATATGTTAAAAAACCTTAAGTCAATGAAACAAGAGACCATTACTTTATATATCTATCTTATTTTAGACAACTTTCAATCTTATAGGACAAGTCATTTGTGCATATCCACAACAATTAGTTTAAAATACCAGCCTACTGTTAATATTTATCACCGTCGGGCCGAACCGGTCCCGTGTCGGTCCCCTTGCCGGTCTCCGTCACCTCCTGGGCCGTGCCGAGCCCACTTGGCTCCCCCCCCTTTTCCAAGCCCATGAATGGCCCACATGAAGCCGGTCTTATGTCGTGCCCGTGCCTAGCCGGTCTTGACCGAGCCTGGGCCGGGCTTCACGCGAGCCGGTCCCGAGCTGGGCCGTGCCAGGACCGGCCCAATGAACACCTCTACCGGTCAGCAAAAATAGATTAACAGGATCTATTAATCCTCGTTGAATAGGGCGTGCGTTAACCAAATGAACGACAAAGCTCTTAACGGCACAAAAAGTCAACAAGAAAATCATTATGGGTCTCACCTAATTTCTTCTGTAATAAATAATTCTCTTTTGTTTTTTATAGATAATTCTCTTGTTGTTTCTCGCCAAGATGAGGATTTCGATAACTTCTTCTCTTAGATCCCACCTAATTTAGACCTCTTATTTTCTTAAAAAAAAAATCTTTTTCACTATAACTGATCTTTTGTAAGTCATACAATATCTGTAGTCACCCCAAGCTTGTTAAGATTGGAATATAAGTATTTTTTTTTATCACATATGATCGAGAACATAGAATTGGAACTTAGATGTTATATTATAGGCAAAAATATTAATTTACAACTAATATTTTGGGTAGAGAGCGGATATATTACTATAGTTTTTTTTATCCAATTTACCACTAATGTTTTAAAATAGACCGAATATGTCACTATCAGTTAAAAAAATAATAGAAAATAGTAAAAATAGCGGGTTTTAAAATCTTGAGATTATTTTACAGTTTTAAAAAAATATCAGAATCTATAAGATTTTTGCTAAAAAATGGTCTGATCACTACCATTAGCACTTTAACCTTATTATTGTCTCTGTCATCAATACCCCCACCCAATCGCCACCCTTCCTTTATTTCTACTGTCTAATCTCCTCATTGACATTCTTGAGAGAGTGTGAGAGAGAGAGAAAGAGAGTTTAATTACAAAAAATATTTGAAATTTGTTAAAGCTTGCATCATCACAATAAAATTTTAAAATCTGTTATTTTTAACCTTTTTTTGTTGACTTTTTAACATTTTATATTAGAATTTTAATGGTCAGTGACATATCCACTTTTAATTTAAAATTTAGTGGCATATCTAGCTCATTTTAAAATATTAGTGGGAGATTGAGATAAAAAAACTAAAATGGCATATCTGCTCCCAAACTAAAACTTTAGTAGCAAATTTGATATTTTTACCTATATTATATTGAAAGCCTAAATTTTTTTATTTAAATAATATAATTCTCATAAAAAACCAATTATATTAAAATAAATAAATAAAATTAAAATAAAACAACAATGATACAACACAATTATTGCTGCTTGACAAGTAAAGTTCAAGTTTTACTAGAAAATAAATCAACATAACCAACACAAGTTTCAAATGTTAATTAATAAATAAACACATTATTTACAAATAAAAAAGAGTATAATATATTTATCCATACACAAGCAAATTATAAAGGGACAACCTATGGAGCATTCTTCTTTGTTTGCTTCGTCTCCTGAAGCGTTGTTTTTCTTGGTTTACTTCGTCTCCCTCGAGGTTTTTTTTTCTATTTATTTTATTTTATTTTTTTGTTTACTTCACTATCTCTTTCGCACACAATTGAATTAAATAAATTACAATTTGGGCAATTGAGCAATATAGGCTATCGAGTTGTCAAAATTGGGCCATTCACTTAAATTTAAAAAATTTGGGCTAAAATAGAAGTGTACCTAATAAAAATTAATGTCAATTAAGATTGGTAAGGTCAAAAGATCTTATTAATCTTATGATCTTAGTCACAATTCTACTTTGATCCTACCATTTCATAGATCCTAGATCCAAATCATAGGATCATATGATCCTACCATCTAGATCACTTTTTTAACAACTTTGGTTAACTCTCTTTGATTTGTCATGTTTTGAGTGACCTCTAAGTGAGTTGCAAAATTAAGGGGCTTATGTCATTTGATTTATAGTTGAAGGACAAACTCAAACAAAATTGACAAAGTACAGGGGCCTTTATCATACTTTGACCTTAGTATCTACATAACTGTCTTGAAACTAGGTCTGTTGTAGAAGTGCCTTGGTGATTTACAACAAGAGCTTCTCCTCCATAAGAGTAAAGTATAGGTGTTGATACACATAGAAAGAAAAACTTATTAATCTTCAAAACTGTATCAGTCCATTGAATATGAGTTAGCTTTTGAATAGGATCAAACCAAAATATCATATCTCGACTGTGTCCAGTAAAACCATAAACAAGTGATACTAAATACTTTGAGTAGAGATAGACAAATCCTAGCTGGTTTACTGATTCTCTTGCCACAGAAGACATCATTTGCCTCTTCAAATCTTTGACTGGAGCTTGACATGTCCAAAGAGATCATGACTTGGTTGGTTTTAATTAGTCCTTGATCCTGTAACTGATGGAGCTCAGCAGCTGCTCTGATCTTGTCTTCAATTGTCATGCATGAATGTATTGCCTTTATTGGGTTATAATTTCATTCATTTTAAATGGAAGCTCAATTGAGAATTTCTCAATAAAAGATTAGCACATAGAAGAAAAGAAGGTGAGACCTGTAGCAATTCTCTATTTACTTCTTTTTCCCTCTTCCTTCTTTTTTTTAACAGTGTATTGTCATATCCGTTGAAAGTTGACACGAGTAATACGACAAAGGAATGGGGGCAGAAGAATGCGACAGAAGATTTTCGTTTCGTACCGCAGCCGGCCACGTCCGTCACATATTTTTGCACTCAATTAGATGTGAACCTCCATTTCCCAACACCGGCAACCATGGCGTGGACATTTTATGACCGTTCTCGCTCTCACTCAGTCACTTTCTTTTTGGTGGTATGGCTACTGAAACCAAACGCCAAAGCTAGGAAACTGCCGCCCGCCAGGACATTTATTGCTCCGAAAACTGCCGCACCGGGACCTCCACCGCCTCACCCAAAAGTACGGCCCTACCATGCACCTCCGCCTAGGCCTCGTCCCCACCATCGTGATCTCCTAGCCTCGTGCTGCCAAGCTCTGCCTCAAGGCTAATGACCTTGTCTTCGCCGATCGAGGCTGCCAAGCATATTTCTTACAACCAGAAGAACTCGACCTTCACCTTCTACGGCTCTTACTGGCGTGACATGCAAAAGATGTTCACACTCGAACTCCTTAGCAATCTAAAAATCGATTCCTTCAGGTATCAAAATATCATTAGCTTCGTTCTTTCCTAATTTTTGAATTAGTTTTTATTATTGAACTAGTAGTTCATCGGTTCAGCGTTTATTACGTTAACTCTCAAGTTATTTGTTACTTTATATTTATATTTAGATGCTTTAATTTTATACTGGCAGTCTCTCCACTTTGCTCTGTATTTTGGTTTTCACATTCAAATCCTCAATTAATTTTTTTACTCGTAAAAAAAAATTTATTAAAAGCTAAAAATAAGGGGTAAAATTCAAATTTGGTACATTAACTATTTAATTTGTCCTAAGATAGTCCCATAACTTTAAAAGTAACTATTAAGATTCCTTAACTCAAACAATGTGTTCAATTTGAGTCTCATCTATCAGTTGAGCTAATAATTTGGATGGAACTTGTCTATGTGGCACCCATAATACCATATGGCTTCCTCTTTAACTAAAATGGTGACCATTTTGTACAGAAATGAAAACTTAAACCCAAACTAACATTAATACAAAATTTTAAAACTTAAAACATGAAATAATCTCAATTGTCAAAATTGAAGATGGCGGAGATTAATCCTTCGCAGATGATGGAGTTGGATTTGAGGGTAAAGGTGGACAACTAGAGACAGAGACGGATAGGACGAAGGCTGATGAAAGCCAATGATGGGAGGGGGAAATTGAAGACGGAGGTCAACAACTGGAGGAGGAAAACAACAGCAAAATCAAGGCTTCCAAGAGCGACATCGGTGATGAAATTGAGGGTTCTAAGAGCAAAATTGACAACGAAATCAATGAAACTGGCTTTCAAGAGATAGGCTCGCTAACGATTGAATGTGATCGAAACAAAGAGAGGTGGGAGGAAGGTCAAAAGATAAGATCGAAACGAAGAAAGGCTCGCCGACAGTAAAGGTCAAAAGGGCAGAGCCACTAAGGCTAAAAGAGCGATTGTGGTCAGCGGGCAGTAACAAGATGGCCTGTCAATTTCCTCAATTTTCATCCATTCATCTCTGTCGATTTCAGTTCACAGTCTCTAGCCGGTAGCCAATTTGCTTGGTTTCCAATGTGCCTTGCAGCCAGTCGGACAAACGCTGTTGGACCAAAAGGCCAAATAGAGGGTTGATCGGGATCATTAGTCGAAGGAGAGGGCCAATTAGGAGCTTCGAGTTGGAATTGGGAAGATTGGGTTATTTAACTTTTTAAGTATCTCAAATTATGTTTTTTGTCAATTCCGGCATAAGATTTATTATTCTCCCAATCTTATCACTTATTGTCATGTCATGTGGCACTATGGGACCAAGTAAAGAGTATTAAGTGCCACATGACATTATAGGTGCTACATAAGTAAGTTTTATCCAAAATAATAGTTCAACTAATAGATGAGACTCAAATTGAACGTCTTGTTTAAGTTGAGGGATTTTAATAGTCATTTTTAGAGTTAGATGACCAAATTTGGATTTTACCCTAAAAACAAGATATACATGTATCATCTTAAAGAGAAAAATGATGACCTAAGACACCCTAAATCCAAATAGCCCAATAACAATCAAAGCCCCAAGAAAAAGGCCCTAAAAAATCAGAACCCTAAACACTTGGTCCATTCACTTAAGCCAAGTTTAGAAAAACTCGTGTCCAAAAACAAAACTCGGGACTAATGAAGAACTAAACCTTGTAACTTTGAACCTAACTTTTTCCACCCCTCCGTCAATCTTTGATCTTATCAAATTTCTGCAAGATACTCAATGCATGCAAATCCTCGACATTAATTTGCACATAATATGAGTATTAAATCTCTCATTAGTTAATAAAATGAGTTATTTAGAGGTTTATTCAGACAAATTCTGAAATGCACCTGGGTGCTTGTGCACCTATTAGATGACGTTTTGGTTCAGTTAGTTTTAGATTTAAAAGGAAACTTGAATCAATTAGGATAAATTCATAATTTTTGTGATAATTATCACTAAGTTTCCTTTTATAAATTAATAAATTTAGTAATTACCATTTAATTCCAGTAATTTTCTCTCTCCCACCAGTAATCTTTTTCTCTCGCTCTCCGTCGCTTTCAGTCGCTCTTCTCCTCCGTCGCTCGTTCTCGCTCACTCTCTCTGCTCGCTCTCGCTCTCCGTTGCTCTCTGTCGCTCGCTCTCTCTGCTTGCTCTCGTTCTCCATCGGCGACCGACCTCCTAGGCTCGTCGTATGCTTCCCGATCTTCCGCCTTGGCTCACCTCGTGCCAGATCCGCCGGTGCTCCGCCTTGCCTTCGATCCGCCAGTGCTCCGTCGCTCGCTCTCGCTCTCCGTCGCCGATCGGTGGCCTATGACGGTACCTGCAGTGGGTTGTGAGCAGGACAAAAGGTGCGATTCCGGATTTCAAACATTTTTTGGTTGGATTCGTGTGTTGTTTATCATGATTTGTATTGTTCTGTCTTCTGAGATTGTTTATCATAATCTTGATGTATTATCTGGTGGTGGGTATGTATAATCCCAAGTTCGATTTGTATGTCTATGTGATTGTGTGTGTGATCCCAGGAGCGATTTGTTTGTTTACTATTTTGTGTGAGTACTTCTGACTAATAGGATAACACATGTGGTCATGTATGCTCCCACGTTCAAAATGTGTGATATGTATTATTTGGGTTCGATTTGTATAAATATTGTATGCGTGATTTGGGTCTCGGATTTACTAATTTTTTTATTTGTATTGTTTGGTGGTGTTTATGTATTAAACTGACAACCAATTGTATGAAACTGATATCTAAATGTATGCTACTATCGGAATATATTTTGGTTATGCGAAAAACTGAATGAATAAACTTGTTTTTAAATAATTACCATATTTATCATATTATATTTATTTGTTTCATTATTATTATCTTTTCAAATGAATTCAAATTAAAAATTTTCCCATAGCTAAAAATTTGAATAAGGTTAATACATTCCATAATTATACTCATTAAATATAACTTATATTAAGAAGTAAAAGTTACTATTTATACTTAAAACTAACAGAATTCTAACGGTGTTAATTAGGTGCTTATACACCTAGGTGCATAGTCTCATGGCTCGTTTATTCATGGTAATAATATTTTTTATGTAATGTCAATTAATTATAAATTATTGGTTTAGATATTAAAAAACCAAAGTTGGATTAATGAGGCACAACCACAAGATCACTCTAGACAGAATCATAGCAATAAAATCATGTCGCACAATGATAACTACTTAATTATTGGTCCCAATGAATGATATTACTACCTCCCCGTCGCTCCTAAAAAGGCAAAGAAAAAAAAAACCCCCCTCTCCATCTGTAGGGCTCATGTGTCTATTAAATGGCATGCCCTTTGAGCGTAGAAAGCAAAACTGGTATTTGATGCTTCAAGTCTAATATGATGTTAAAAAATTATTTGACTCGCGTTATTATATAAACTACTGGATCACCCACAACAAGATTAATTATTTGAAGCTTTGTACCCGTGCTCATCTAAAAACTTATAATAGTGTCAAAGTATCGAAGACCCGCCTGTTAGCCACCTGCACATACTATATGTTTTTTTTAACAACAGTGCGAAGAATATACATTAATAAGCAAACCAGTACAAAGAATCTAGCAAGAAGTTAAATAAGAAATACACACAACCAAGATAGACTAAACTCTACAAATATCCGTAGCCATTTTAAATCTACCTTAATAGTTAATCTAGGATTTCATTCAACCCAACTACAACTTAGCTTTTATGCTCACAAATTATAAATAAAAAAAATAATGCTTGAATCTTTTCTGACTTTTCGAACCCGATTAAAAATCACTTCATTTTTTCTTCGCCATAATAACCCATCTATATATACATAAAAGGACAAGGGAGTGTGGAGATGATGGTAGGTGTCCTGAGGCCTAAGGGATAATGCTTACTCTGTTCCTCCCATCGTTTCTTTGTAGCGGGCTGTAAAGGCTGTAAATTTTGGGTTTAGGTTGGAATTCAAAAAATTTTGACAATCTCTCAATTCGGAAAATGTAACCTGACCCAATCCATTTTACTACCTTAATCCAAACCAACCATAACCCAAAAAATATAGGGTTAGGGTCAGGTTTACCTTACAACCCACTGCCGGCCACCATTTCTTTTGCCTCTTCATCTCGGATCCCCTCTGTTCTCGTCTCCTTCGCAATCTCGGTGTTGATTTGATGACTATTTAAAGCACTGAAGCCACGGCAAGAAGCATGGCGCAACAAAAGACAATCAATCAAGACAAAGGTGTTTGAATTAGTGGTCCAAAGTATGTTGTTAGTGACAATGAGACAATAAATCAAGGCGGAGGTGAGGGAAGGGCAAAGCTGTAGTGGGCTAAGGATGGGTGAACGGTGGAGCAGCAGGAACCAAACGAAACCCGAGTCACGATGCTGATAAACCAAACCAGGCGGCACAGAGACAAGTAGGAGAGAAACTGCAGCAGAGTAGGTAAGGCTACGACAAAGTTGGGTTTGGCTTAGCCTCTTAGAGTTAGGCTTAGGAATGATATAATTATAGGCTTAGTGGGGCTAGACTAGGAAACAAGGAAAAGGTCTTAAGGCCTAAGGGAGCAGCTAGGCCTAATATTTTGGGTCTATTCGGGTGAATTTGGGTTCAACCCGAACCAACCCGTTTTTTCACTTTTTGAATTGGGTCGGTTTCAGGTTGACCCGAATATCCTTAATTTACCTCTCTATCCTGACCCTAACCTGAAAAATTGGTTCGGGTTTCGGGTTCGGATAAATGCTTTCACCCTTACAGGCTGTATGTTGGTTGACAGGTATATCCAAGTAAAAATTGTGGACATATATCCCACTTCTGTTGGCCTAAATCACATGGTAGCCCCCAAGCATGTGATTTTTTTGCATTTAGGCCAATGATATCTTATGTGTTGCAATTATACCCCTCATGAAAATTATTGTGTTGTGCGATTTTTTAGCCTTGGGTTTTCTTGTTAAGGACTTCCCATGTGTTTGTATTGTAGGCTAGAATCATATTTTCTTTGTAGGTTGCTCCTTATCATGTTGTTTCTTTTTTATTTAAAATGGCTTTATATGTCACAATACATATTTGAAGGAACAAATTGATTTTTGAGTTGTAAAAATTGGGTTAAATCTGATTCAAGGTATTTATCAATTAATTTTGTTTCAATAGAGGCTTGCAGTATTATAATTTCACATTTCTCTTCACTAATTTCTTACTTTGTTTTGTATCGGTGGCTACCCCAAACTTTCTTAGAAATAGAGAAATGATAGAGAATCACCAGTATACTGCTTAGCACAGCTTTAGCCACTTTGCCCTTCCCCTCCGGTGCCTCCTCCCTCTTCACTCCTACCTCCAACCTTATACTAGAATTATCAGCAGATTGCAAACTGCCCACCATTACTTGCGTCTCTATGCCCTCTCTTTCTGACGCTTCCTCCCCCTTTACTCCTACACTGGGCCTTCCACCGGAATCACCAATAGACTCTACCCATTGCCTTCATGGCCACCTTATCCTTTATACCGTCCCTCTTCAGCACCTCCTCCTCCTCTACTCCCAACCTATTGCCCTTCACCGCCATCGCGGCCTCCTCCACCATATCCTACACCAAGCAGCTTCGATAGTAAGCTGATTTATAATGTTTACCCTATGATTCAAGTGCTCAAGCATAAATCAAATATGGCCCAGCCTTTGAATGACTTGACTATGGCACCATCGCACTAGGAGAACAAAGAATATTACGACTCTGGTAAAAGACGATGACCTTGGCTAAAGTACAAAAATTCCTTTAAGGTTCAACCATAATTACAACATTTCCCTAAGTTTTGCAAATTCATTTTTTTCTCCCTATAGTTTGGAAACGATTTTAGGAAAAGTTTATTTCTTAGAAAACTTTATAGATTGGATACTGCTTTTAACAAACCTTAGTAAAGTTTTCGTATATCGTTGTTTTTTCTTAGGATAAGGAGATAAAGACAATTTTTCAGAATATAAGAAAAAGTTGTATTTTGTTTTCTAAACAAGTATAATGTGTAAACCATATATGTATGTGTGTTTGGGTGTTATGTCTGCAAAAATAGTACTATATAAACTTACAATTAATGATATGTAATTTTGAACACAATATGAAGAAAGACATGTAAATGTACTGTTAAAATATTTAGAATTGAATATAAGTATGTTCTACTCACACATTTTCAGATTTTAAGATATATAAATGTGCTGCTAATACATTAGCAACATATGCCTATAGAGCCTGTGGCAAAACACAGCCACTCCTCTAGTATTAAAATGAAACATACATTTTCTCTATGAGGGCAACTTTCAAACCTTATAGGCTATCAAGTTGCCACCATTTGCTTATTACCTAATTCTACACATTCAAAGATAGGCTACAACCGACCAACGCATGATCTATTAATTCATCCACGTAGTTGTACATTGGCCATAAACTATTGTTTATTACAATGCCTCACCAAAACAAGTTCTGTCTCAAAGGCAATTGGTTGTGTAATACTTTCTAGTACAAATATTGGTCTTTTACGGCACCATTGACTTCTATCTTAACGCTTATGTATCATCAGATGAACTAATGACTTTGTTAGTTTGTGTAGCCAATGACTTCATAGAAAAGGTTACAATGCAATTCATCTTCAGAATCTGTGGAAATTCGAACATATCTCAACATTTATATAAGAACCTTAATCTCTCTACGCTCCTTTCCCCTTAAACTACAATGCCACTTCCATATACACTCCTAATCACTACCTACTCTACCCTACTTTTCTTTTACTAAACATTTTTTATTTGCTAGGCAAGAAGAGTAAATTTGCCACTAAACTATAGATGATAACGTAATTTTGCCACTAAAATTTGTTGATAGGCAAATTTGTCATTCATGTTTTCATTATAGGCAATTTTGCCATTAATAATTAAATGAGAAGAATATTCCATTTATTCAGAGAATATTCTATAACATAACTCTTAAACTAATCCCTAAAATTTTTTTCCTTAACCTATAAGTAACAAAATCTTTCACAACACCTAAATGAGTCAAAATTTATTGTTTGACCATACACACCCCAATTGGCGAGCCTTCTTATTTTCACCTTTCTCATTGTCATAAACAATTTTCCACTACCACTACTATTGATCCTTTATTTTAAAACTGCAGCAGATATGAATTTAATCTTACCTACATCAATCAAATCCTGTTTAATTAGCGTTTGTTCTAAGGAGTGTTTCCAAAAGTAGTGTTAGGATATGTGAAAGAGTGACAAAGGTATGGGGCTTTGTTGGAGTGAAGACATTGACATTGGTGAAAATGATATACTCAATAGAAACTTAGGGGCTAGAGTGTTAAGTAAAGGAAGCTTGAAATTGAAACTTACATTTTTCTCATTTTTTCACATTTGCCACATTAAAGCAATTTTAACTGTAAGTGGGTGGTAGATTTGCTCTCAATACAAAAATATTGATGGCAAATTTACAAATTTCAAAAAGATTAATAGCAAATTTACCCATAAAAAATGTTCAGTGACAAAATTACTCTATCCCCTATAGTTTATTAACAAATTTGTTCCTTTTGCTATTTATAAATTATATAATCTAGGGAACTTGATGGACAATCTTGAATCCCCTACCCACTTGTCCACCCAAAACTTCACACTTTTTTCATTCCCAATTTTTTCTAAAAGAACCAAGGAAAAGTAACCCTAACTTTCCGAATATCATGCCCTATAGGGCACCTACTATCCAAACTATCACGGGAGCCACCATCTTCTCTGAAAGTGCTCTTAATAACTCTAACCCACAATGCCCTTTCTTCATTTTGAAACCTTCATGACCATTTACTTAATAATGTAAAAATTTTTTGCTTTTAGACTACACGTGCTCAAACCCCTAACTCTTTCCTCGAGAACACTTTACTCCAAGCTACCCACACTATTTTTCTACCTCTCTTGAATCCCCACAAGAAAATGATCAGCAGCCCATGTTGATCGTGCAACACTTCCAAATACCGAACACTAGGTATACCAGATAAGCTCTACCACATGTATATGTTTTGTCATACCAGAAAAACATGAGGCAATGGAGAACTATGTGTTCTACTACTACAAATAGAAAAAAGATTATCTAGCAGTTGCACTCCTCTTGCTCAAAGGCTTTCTTTGGTTGCAGTTCTATCTTGAAGCACTTTTGAAAATAAAAATGTTAATCTTAGAAGGAACCCAAACAATCCAACAAGTGTTGACTATGTTGGCGGTATTCTTTTATCATTCTTATTTTTTCTTTTATCAGGTTCACTTTTTTATGAATATTATTTATTCATTTATTGGTTCTTATTTGTTCATTTATTAATACTGTTTATTCTTTTATTAGTTCTTATTGTTCTTGTATAAGATTTGCTCTTATTTTTCTATATCTTGATGCCTTTTTAAAAAATCTTTCAAATTTTTTTCTTTATTTTTACATATATAAATTAATATAAAATTTACCACACAAATGAGTTTATTATAAAAATAGATAAAAAAATATTAATGTAAATGGAGTATAACTAAACAAAACAATAAAAGTAAAAATAAATTTGTTCATTTTAGTCATCTTTGATGTTCATTTTAGTCGTTTGTTTTTTCTTTTAAACTTAATTTATAAATGAATAAATAAGAATGACTAAATGAACAAACATATATGAATAAATGAACATGTATGAACTTGTTTTTTTTTTAGTTTTTTTCTTGTTCATTTAACTCAATTTATTGTTCTTTTTAGTTTTTTTTTTCTATAGTGTTTATTCTTTATGAATGAATCTGTTTCCATAGAAGAAATTAACATGCAAACAAAAAGAGTAAGAAAGGAAAATGTCAAAAAAAAAAAAAGTGGAAAGACAATTACCAAAGAAACAACAAAAAATAATAAAAAAATAAAACAAGGAGAAAGAAATGAAAAAATAAATAACAAATGTTACAAATTCTTTTATGTTATGAATCAGTTCTTTCAAAATCCATAAAAAAAATTAAAGCAACAAAGAAAGACAAAAAAGGTAAAACTAAGGAAAACGATGAAATATTTGAAAAAACAAGAATAATACAAAAAATGAAAAAACAAGGAATTAATAAAACTGGGGAAAAGGTTGAAAATTTTGAAAAAATAAAAAAATATGAAAAAACAAGTATTAAAACTGTAAAAAAAAGCATACAAGGTTAAGTAGGAAAAAGAACACGAATAAGATGAAAAAAAAACTGGAAAAAGATTTGTAAGAAAACATTAGAAAAAAAAACTAGGAAAAGAGTCCATCAATGTGTTTAGGGCCAAATCAAACTCACAACACCCCTAAGCCCTAACCACCTGCCACACGTTAACCACTCCACCAAATGCAGCAAAGTTGAATACATGCATAACTTATATCTGAAGTGTTTTTGTCCTGACACAACGGCACACAAATTTGAGGTTTTTTAGAAATAAGAAATGAAATATTCTGATTAATTATAATTAAGTATTCACGCCTCAGTGTATGAAAAATTAGGAAAGTAGAAAGAAAGCAATTTTGAATTAGACCATACTTAGATTGCCAATTAATCATTAATGGTTTTTCATTTTCATGGGAAGTAAATCCGATCTCTTCCTTTTAAACAAAACATGGAAAGTAAATCCCCCCGCCTCCAACCCTTTACTAGCTAGCTAGCTGCCTATACATACCGCAAGAATTTTCATAGAATTAAGGACCAAAAAGAAAAAAAAAAATCCTCGACTTTGTTTCAAGGAACAAAAACATGAAAACTCTATGCTTGATTTCTCTGTTGGTGGCCCTCTTCGTTATCTTTCCTGGTAATTTATTACCGTTTCTAATAAAGAACCGAAAAAGAATAGTTATCATTATTCTGTTATTGTTTATTTTTTTTAATGTACATCATCGTTTTATTTTGTTTGTTGGTAGTGGAGGCGCAAGAATGCGAGAGGGGATACCAATTTGGCCCATGCGACGCTCCAACTTGCTCAAAATTTTGCAAGGCCAATTATGGTGAATCCGCGGGCAGCCATTGTTCCAGTGCTGTTACTTGTTGCTGTACACCAAGTACGTTTATCGCTTTTCTTTTCTCTTTTTTTTTTTTCTTCCAAATCCTTGAGAAATAGTAAGAGCATCGTAGCTTTTGTTTTGGAATAAAATTTCAACTGATAATTTGTAAAGAAATAATTTTCCGAATAGGTATGAGAATTGGGATGAATGTGGGATATTGAATATTCTGAATCATTTGTTTTTGTCACGCATATCAAATCAATACACAAAGGAGATTCCTATCAGCGAAGTTGAGCTTTTATGCTTACTTTAATTTTGACATTTAGAGTTTATTTCTCTGATCTAATTTTTGAAATCATTCAAGGGTTAAGAGTATGAGAGAGATTATAGGTAATCCACTCACTTTCAACTTAAATTAGTGGATGCTAAAACTCTCAAAACTCCCAAATACAAGTTAAAGTTTTTCTTTATACGGAAGTTTTTACTTTTTTCGCCAATAAGTCAACAACCCCATTGGCAAATTAACAACCCCCCCCCCCCCCCCCCTTTTTCTATTTTCGTTAGAATGAGTTCATTTTTTCCAACTAATTTTTGGTAGATACATCTATAGTATAAAGACAGGAGAAATGTCAATTTATTCAGATCCAATGGGCAACTAAACTAAATCAATATTAAGAAATTGTGGGAAACAAGGGAGGGAGAAGAGTGAAATCAATCCCTGATTTGGGTCAGAGATCTGGTGTCCCTTTACCACCAGAGTTTAGGGTGTCCCTTTACCAACCGAGCTTAGGTGGTGCAAAAACAAACCTAATTTTAATTAGTAATGTATTTGGAGTATTAGATTTAATCAGAATTATGATTAGTTGTATAAAGTTTTGTTCGGGAATAATGTCTAAAGTTAATATTAGAAATTGAAATAAATTGTCAATAAACGTGATAGTCTTTGCAAACCTTTAATATTAAAAGCTATCACTATTACTTTCAAACAAAGTGAATATAAAAAATTTTATACCGGTGTGAGTCCATCTTCATCTATTTTTTTTTCTTTTCTATTCAGATGCAGACAAAATATTAATTAGTTCTCCAGCTCTTGGATTGGAAGGACAAAAAGGGGATGTTCGTCCCAACCATACCGAATTGCCAGGTGCACACCTTGGGAATGCCTAAAAGGTTGCAAGGCTACCGGGCGCGGCTCCTTCTTGAGCCAATGCCTTAACTTGGGGACTTGTTGCTGCAACTTGCAACTCAACTAATTGCTTTTGTCGCCTTTATATATGGATTTCAAAGAAATTAAAACAATTAAAGCATTATTAGCTATCAATGAAAAAAATAATTTGCTATCAATACAAAAAGAAGAAATTTCACTATAATTATTTAGTTATGATGTCTTCTTCGATCTATTGTGTTGGAGAGCCTTTGCCAGGAGAACATATTAACATACAGATTAAAGTCGATTTCGTAGATGAATTTGTCTAATTGTTGATGTGGAATTTATGGATTATAGTTTAAGTACTATTTCAAGTTTTGACTGCTACAATTCTTAAAAATGTATACTAATTTTGATTAGAAATATTAAAGAGAATGAAATATATTTTAACAAAGTATTACTATTATCCCATAAACTTTTATATTGCCAATTAAGATTTCTTTTTTCTACTTAGAAGCATTTGTACAAGTATTAATGGAATGATATTTATGCTAGGAGGTAAAGGGTTGTAGGTAATGCGCATGTTTTTCAAAACATATATATGGAGGGCTTATGAGACATAATTGACAATTTATGTGCAAAATTAATTTAGAATTGAAGCACTTGCACTAAAATTTCAAGTGTGTCAAATCAAAATACTTTATTCACCTCAAAATGTTTGTTCAAATCCATGTCAATTGACTCATTTGGCACTATACTCATGATGCCATTTAATATTCTATGCTAAGTTGCTAAGTTGTTATTGCATAGCTTTTTGAGGTTGTGGGTTATGATTCGTCAACAGCAAAGTAGAAGGGCATATTGAATAGGATTTGGTTGGTTAAGGTGACGAGCAAAGTGAAGGTACATCTATGGATATCTTGAAGACAAGAATAAATTTGGCTTACCCGCGCGTTGCAATATACTAAGGATTGTTGTCCTTGTTGGGGTATGGAAGGGGTGTCAAGCCTACATTTGTTAAAGATTGTCATCTAACTAGGCAGACATGGAACCATCTTTGCATTTTTCCTTAAAATTGATCATGGAATTGTTTGTCTAATTGGTAGGAATTGATAGGATCATCGGAAGAGTGTTCTGAATGCCACTTCAATTAGATGGTGGATTTTATCTAATCATACCGATCTAGCATTTGTTAATGGATCCAACTCAACCCAAGGTGATAAATTGTCTAGCTGGATGGATAAAAATCAACATGGACGCTTCAACTAGCAGACATACAATGGAAGGTGGTAGTAATAGAGTCTAATGTTGCATTGGTACATAAGAGGTGAGGGTAGTGATTGGCTCTATTTGAGCTTCTTTGAGTACATTGAAAAGGTGAAAGGTGCTTCATACCTATTGATAGATGGATTATGTGGCACACGAGTTAGTTATCATTGGCATTACTTTAGATTATTTCTAATTATGGCATGATAGTTACATGAGGTTTAATAACATGGCCTTTCATCACAAAAATTTAAGATAAAGGGATAGATCTTATGTAGAAGAATGAGGAAAATTTAAAATATGTACTTAGTGAAATTTGATGATGCCGATATTAATTACTCATTACTTGTCATTGGATGTCTCATCCAACCCATATCCCACTCATACTTGTCGCTGGATGGACAATTTCAACATATATGTTCTACCCACTTTTCAGGCAGATTGAATCGGATAAAACTCTTTTGCCCACCACACTTCTACAACCATAAAACATTTTTATGCATTAAATGTTACCTTCTATTTAGTGGATAGAGCAAGCAAAAATTTAAGCAACATATAATTTGTAAATACTATACAGCTCAAATTTAAGCAAACACAAACTTTTTACTTTTGTTATTAACATAATGTAGGAAAATAATAAAGAAGCGTGCGATGGTCTTTTTCCTTTTTAATCAGCTAAAGATAAGGTTACTAGATAGGTACAATATATAGATTTGAGCACATGTTCCTCTCCACTTCATTTCATGCTTGGTACTAAATATAGTACTATTATGGACTCAATATAAGTCTAAAAGTTTTGACATATGCAATTTTTAGAATTATGCCATATCTATAAATGAAACTCATGTAACTCTAAATTTATTTTTTTATGAATTAATTGACTCATTTTGAATAAAGCACAAAAATAACTATTTAGACAACCTCTCCATTGATTTAGAATATTTTTCCTCTATATATAATAACACGTACATATGGGCAGAACATGGGATTGATGAAGCTTAAACTTATATCCTATCTAAAATCAACATATGAAAAAAAAAATAAGACACACAGTAATTAAAAAAAACAACAGTCTAGGTAGATGTCTGACAGCCCTAGTTTCATAGCCTTGTTTTCTTTGTAAATACAGACCTGGTAAAAGGGGGAAAAAAAAAAAAAAAAAAAAAAAAAAAGAAACAAAAGCCTAATGTGTCCACCGGTTCGTTTGGTTCAATCATTGAGTTTAACAAGCCTCAAGATTTTGATTCACTCCATATTTATAAACCTATTAATGTGGTTCAAGTCAATTCGGTTTTGGCATGTGAATGCCAGTCAATTCTATGAAAGACATCATTATTCGTAATAATTTTTATTTAATTTTTTTATTGATTATAAGGATTATACATGACATCTAAACCATAAAGCCAATTAGCATCCATACAACTGAAAACCAGTTAGTTGGATCGGCTTAGTTCAGTGAATCTTTTGAGTCGGTCTTGTAGAGACCACCAAAAGTTTTACAAATAGCCGACAACTTAGAAATTAAAACCAAAAAAAAAAGTATCAAATTTCTTATTGATGTTTTGCTTCTAGACCAGATTACCCATTATAATTTTATGTGGTTTTAATACAATATGTCACTAATGTTATATTTTGATACTGAAAAAGCTACTAACCATTATAAACCTAACGGTAAATATAAGAAGTTGTTAGTTTTAAAATCTCAAAATACTAATACAACTTTTCACAAATTTCAGAATCTTTATGTTATGTTTACCATTTTTATATTTTTGTATGCTAGCCGATGCATTGGACGCCCCTGGATCCGCCATTTAGTGATGAAGGCAATGCTGGAGAATGAAACATTGGACATCACTATTTATAACAAAACAACTGTCATACCTAGAATGCAAGGTTAGAAATATATAGGTATTGAATGAGTAAGTTTTGTTTGATCATTTTTTGTTAGAAAACAATTCGAGTTATCTATCAAATTGAAATATGGTGAATAATTTAAATATCATTTTTTTATGGATCAGTAATAGATCTCGTGACAAATAGCAATGGTTGGAGCACAAAAAAAAAAAATAGTAAATCACACAAAATTGCTAAAGTTTCTTAAAATTTGCATTAGTATCTCAACATTTCAAAACTAAAACTTTTCATCTTTACCATTAGATTTTTAATGATTGTTCATAAATTTCAGAATCTTTATGTTATGTTTACCATTTTTATATTTTTGTAAGCTACCTGATGCATTGGACGCCCCTGGATCATCCATTTAGTGATGAAGGCAATGCCGGAGAAGGAAACAGTGGACATCACTATTTGTAACAGAACAACTGTCATACCTAGAATGCAGGGTTTGAAATATATAGGTATTGAATGAGTAATTTTTGTTTGATCATTTTTTTTTAGAAAACAATTCGAGTTATCTATCAAATTGAAATATGGTAATAATTTGAATATCATTTTTTGATGGATCAGTAATAGATCTCGTAACAAATAGCAATGGTTGGAGCACAAAAAAAAAAAAGTAAATCACACAAAATTCCTAAAGTTTCTTAAAAATTGCATTAGTATCTCAACATTTCAAAACTAAAACTTTTCATCTTTACCATTAGATTTTTAATGATTGTTCATAAATTCAATCTAAACTGTACCATTAATACTATATCTAGCCCCAAGATATAATATAAGTACCCATATCAAAACTAAAGAAAACTACAGTGAGCTGTAGTAAATTTTCCCATAAAAAATGTTACTTTGTGTGTCCCAAAAAAATTATCCACGTTTTCATTTCGAGTCGTCCAGTTTTAATTATTTAATTCTGTAATTAAAAGGTTCAATTCAATATTATTATTACTATCCTTAAGTGTTGTTTATATTGAAAAATCTAGAATACAAAAAAAAAATATTATGGAAGAATACAAAAATATAAATATATAAATAATGATTTGGACAGGTATCGTACCAGTAAAACAACG
The DNA here is from genome assembly GCA_039654915.1 of Aquilaria yunnanensis. Classification (NCBI taxonomy): domain Eukaryota; kingdom Viridiplantae; phylum Streptophyta; class Magnoliopsida; order Malvales; family Thymelaeaceae; genus Aquilaria; species Aquilaria yunnanensis. The sequence continues at coordinate 4,112,397 of CM077597.1, read as the reverse complement.
GCGATCCATTTCTCTCCCCGGCGCATTCTCTCCTCCTCGAAATTGATGCTCTGGCCTTGCGCCCGGTCTGTCTCCCAGAACGAACTCCTGAGGTGAGCGTTCGATTTTATTTTAAACTCTTCTGATTTAGGGCTCCGACATAGTTTTTCACGAATCATTTTGCAAACTAGAAGGTTTAGTTTATTTATCTGTCTTTTCTTTTTGTATTGCTGTTCACACTGCTGTTTTGGGTTTGAGGGGACTCCTAATTGCCAATTGCTGCTGGCATTGGATCGCTTTCGGATCTTGCTGAACAGGTGTTGTTTGCTTTAGCAAGAGTATATTGTTGTTTAAATGTATCCTCCTCGTTCTCGTGGTTGTCAAATCAGTTGGTGGACAGTGCTAGAATCCCTGCGGTGATTAACGATGAACGTGTTATTGAATGGATGGAGTAATGCTTGGAACAATGGTGCTGTTACCTGAACTCGATGATGCGTCAAGATTTTGTTTATTTAATTCTTATGAAAAATTTTGGTAATGTAGATGCTTGTTTGTAAGAATTGAAGTTTGAGGTTGCGTGGTGCAATATGGAATTAGAACATGAGGTCATGACTGATGTACAATGGCTGATATAGAAGGCTGCAACTCCTTATCTAGTCGATGGAACTTGTTTGTTTGGTTGGTTGGAATATGGTTTGAGTGCTTTTGGTGTAATTGAGCTTGAAGATGTTATTTACTTGTTCAAATGATGGAGGATGATGGAAGTTATGTAGTTTTAAATTCATGGGTATGATTACACACATCAAGCTGTTAATCGTACCAGATCTGAGTTTACGTTACGTGATCATTGATTTATGTAAATGTGGCCTCTATATGATGGTGTAACTTTTTCTCCTTCTCTAGAAACCATTGAAGCTAATACGAGGCAGAAATAAAATTCACAGGAATAAAATCTGATCTAGTCTATTTTGCTAGCAATGAAAGTAAAACAAGAAGTCTTTGAAGTGTGGGAAGAAGTAATGCATTTCCTTTTCTGTTTTAATTTTTTTTTCTTTTTATTTGTTTTGTAAAGTTTCCTTATGTTCCATTTGTGATGTATACCAAATCAATTGTGTTGATTTGATACACTGTACTTGGTGTATGTTTATAGGATTGCTTGTTTGATGAAATTGTAATACTATATTGGATTTGGAATTTCAACTACTTCATTTAATGTAGTGATTATATGTCCATACTTCGTGCATCAATGTTTCCAAGTATGAATCTGTAATATAATTGCTAAAGTTCTTCTGTATTTTACTTTCTTAATGGTGCTGTTTGCATTTGGATGCAGTCACCTCCTGGAAAATCATTTGTTATGATGAAAAGGGAATCAAATGAGTTTGCTGGTTCAGGTTTCATAAATCACAGGAAAAGTGCCATTCAGGAACCAGTAAGCATTCCATCATCAGAAGATGAAGATGATGATTCGCAGGATGCAGATGGCTCTAAACAGTTGGTTCTTTATAACCCTCCGGCCAATGGTTCAGGTGCCATTGAACCAGTCCAACCTCCTCAACGTTCAAGAGTGTATTCATCTAAAGTTTTGCCATCTGTTGGTGCTTTCACTGTCCAGTGTGCAAACTGTTTCAAATGGAGGCTTATACCATCAAAAGAGCAATATGAAGAAATACGGGAACATATCCTTGAAATTCCTTTTGTTTGTGAAACAGCTCGTGCATGGCGGCCTGATATTTCATGTGATGATCCAACTGACATCTCCCAAGATGGCAGTCGTCTATGGGCAATAGATAAACCAAATATTGCTCAGCCTCCTCCAGGTTGGCAGAGGTTACTGCGAATCAGAGGTGAAGGAAGTAGCAAGTTTGCGGATGTGTATGTGTTAATTCCTAACCCCCTTTTAATATCAGATATTCCAATCATTTTGCAATTCATGACTTCCTAGTATTTCTTGCTCCACTTTCTTCGGAGAACAGATTGATGGCATGAATTTTATACTTTCTGATTTTTTGCAGTTATGCTGTGAGGTCGTGCATTCCTGTTATTATGGGGAATGCGAATGGCAGTAACATGTCCAATGAACTGTTTCCCATCTGAACCTTTTTATTCTAAGAGAAAAGTGGAATGTAATACTGCACTTCTCAAATGAGTCCGACATTCTTTCAGATTCTGATTAAAAAATTACAGCTTTGGTCCTTTATTTGAATGTAGTTGTGCTGGCATTTGATTTAGATGGGGTAGCACTTTCAAAGTCTGCAAAGATGGTCCAGGAAAAAAATTAAATTTTATACAACTAGGACAATGCAAAAAGGAGCATGCATAGGTTACATTGATTGAAGGACTTAACATTTTTTAAGCTTTCCAAGAAGCTTACTTTAATTGCTTGAAATAGAGTAACGGAGCACCTTTGGCCAGACTTTTGTTGGTTGACGACTGAGGCTCAGTAAGTGGTGTTAGGATTGTGGAATTTGGGAGAGACTTTGTAAATTACTGTCTGACTTAGAAGTTACTGTGATCTAATGTCTATATACGTAATTTTTTAATCATCAGGAACACTGGCTGTATATTTCTAATCTATTGTAGGACCTCTTCATGGTCTGATTTATGATGTTCTGTTTACAGACGGTGTTTCTCTAGATTTTTGTTTTCTCTAAGTTTTGGCCTTGTGATTAGTTTATGGAGTATCTGACATGGGATTTGACAGTGAAATTAAACTGGGCAGAAAAGGATTAACGTTCTATATGGATTTATGGTAGTGGCAACGTCTTGTCATTTAGTGAACTACAATATCTTCAGGTTATTGAAAGCAATCTGTATTTCTTTGAAGATAATAATTCAATTATTGTCAATATTGATCCCATGAGTCTTGGTATTAAAGATTTTTTTCGTAGTTGTTCTCACTATCATATATTTTTCAGAACTTTCTTAGCATGAGAAATGCAGATTAAAAATTTATTCAAAATAAATAAATAAAATTATGTTTTACATTATTCATATATTTAAATATCTGTGCCTTTTATTGTACTTTACGAGAAGAACTTATTTTGAAGTTGAAGAATCTAGAATATCATCTAGCTCTATTTCATGGTAGGTATATCTTCTTAGCTTGATTGAACTTGTTAGTTGTTGTGTTTTGCCAATTTCTTGCAACATCTTTGTTAGTTTGGAATTGGAATACTTACACCTTGCTTTCAGCAAACATAATAAAAATCTCATATCATCAGGGCCTGTTTGAAAATTGACTCCTTTCAGTATAACATCCTGTGAACTCCTTCAAGTCAGAGTTGCAGTCAGCCGAATCATGAAGCTTAACCTACAAAGCATTCTTTTAAGTTCCTTCTTATAGTTTGGGGCGTTATCTGCATAGGTTTTAATATATGCATATTAAACATATATCTTGTGCAATTATCAACCTCTAAATCAGTTGCCTTTCCTAAATGTTGTCAGCTATTACCAAGCACCAACAGGAAAGAGACTTCGCTCAATGGTGGAGGTGCAGAGGTACGATTATTTATTGTTTCTTCCCATTATTTAATTTTTCTTCTCCTATATTTTAAGGTCTAAGCATATCATTTTGTAAATTTGAACCTTAATTGCTTGTTTTCCTTTGATGAAATCGTTACCAAAGCAGCACTTACCTGCCCTCATGTTACCTCTTTGTAGACCTGTCATTTTCATCAGTGTCCATGTTTCTTGATTTTTCAGGTTCTTGCTGGAACATCCTGAGTATGTGAGAGATGGAGTAACAATGTCTCAATTTTCATTTCAGATTCCAAAGCCTTTGCAAGCAGACTATGTGAGGAAACGACCAAAGTTGACATATTCACATGATAAAACTACGTCTCTTGAACCTGCTCAAGGTACAGGAAACAGGTTTTTCTATTGCTGTTTGACGTTTCCACTGTGAGCCATCAAGCATACTCTCTCTCTGCTAATTTTGAACTTGCTGAAACTATGGAGAAGAAATAATTCAACTTGTGTGAAGAGAAATAAAATCATGTTCAGCCAATTGTATTAAAAGAGATCACTTGGGTATAGTCTATGCATTGGTGATCATCTCATTGAACCTTTTTGTGCAATATTTTCGATGATGTTTAAAGTTCATCTGATTCGAGCATGAGAGGTTTGTGTTGGAAATGGCCTCGGTTGCTACCCTCTGTACACATTGAATTTGATGTAATCTTCTTCTTTTATCTAGTCTTTACCTTTTGCTTTGCTTGGCTATTTGATCTTAGGCTTTCTTTCATGCTTGTGTCTGCATTTCATCACTGGTTGAAAATCAAATCCAGTGATGTTCGTACGTTAAACGTTTGAGATGTCTACCTAAAAATGATGTTAGTGGCTGGTAGTCGCCACCAACTTGCAGTCTTGCATGAAAGATCAATATAATTCCACCACTTTTATGGTGATGTGTGTGCAGTGAGTCCCCTAGCATGGGCTGGTCCAGATGATACAGACTTGCGCCTTGGCACTTCAGCTCTTCCACCATTGTTCATTGAAGGCCCCAATTCTGATCCCAGAAAGCGATCAGGCAAACAAGCGAGGACACTGGCTATGTCAAGCAGGAATCCCAATAACTCGTAATAGGTTTCAAGTTCAAGAGCTCTGTTGATCCACCAGTTCTGTATACAGCATATGAGAACAAGATCAGATTCTTTTTTTGAGGGGCTGAACTGTAGTGCTGTTTAGCTGCTTGTATTTTGTATCCTTTTACTCGAGGATTGGGAAAGATGTTAGTGCTACACGATTTTTTTTGTTGGGCTGGTGGGTTTAGGGCAAACAATGTGATCGGCATATGAGCTTGCTGGGCCGCTCCTCTGGATGTCATTTTGTAAAGAAACAGTTTTATTCCTCAAATAGGTAACGCTGAAGCTTTTGAATCTCTGATATGAATGTGATCAAACAGACTTTTCAACTAATTGTTCAACAAATTTATACGATTTTTAAATTGCGCAAACGGAAGACGTGTAACTTTACGTAGAACAAGAAAACCTTTTTTTTTTTTTTTTTAAGTCTTAACCCTTCAGATCTCATGTGCGTTAGTGAAAGGTTATATGCTATGGATTTATGTCTTAATTTTCAGTAGAGAAATTTTGGAGCTGTTCAAGGTTCTATTTGTTTCTCAGAAAAGAAATAGCTAATTGTTGAACTCCTCGGCGTTGTAAGCATGGCAGACCACATCAATGCCGAGAAATTGGCCTAACATGCACGAAAAGCTTGCATTTTCTATTATTCAATGCAACAAAAACTTACATATTCCTTGAAGATTTCAGGTAAAGATTTTACAATATTATTGTACAAGCTTAGATGCATGTCAGCTATTAAGAGAATGTTAGGATGGCTACAGTACAGAATAAATAGCAATGGTGACATACATAAGATACACAAAAATTAACTCCAATACTCTAAAAGAACTTGATGTATCATATACGGATACGAGGATCGGACCGATATAGAGAGTTAGGGATTGCTTTGAGGAATTTGGATGCACGAACATAATAATGCTTTGGTTACGGCATTCCCAGCTACTGGCCAATTTCCATTGTCAGTCTTCTCGAATGTCCACAGAATTAAGCTCAAGGATTTGGTTATATACCTTCATGTTTTCACTGGAAAAGATGATGGCTGGTCTTTCCATGCTTCTCAACTTTCCAATGCTATGCTGAGGAATAACAAGATAAGTGCAGGTGAGATTAGCAGAAATGTTGAAATAGAACCACGAATTATGCCAATATCTATAACGATACATGTAAAATTTCTACTCATAGGTTTATGCTTTCCCCACTTGACAGTAAGAAACCAAAACAGAAGTGCGATAGGAAAGGCAAGTGTCATAAATTGTTCCGAGTCTGTATATTTTCTGAACTGTTATAATGGTACTGCCTTCGGCACTAAAGACCGTCTTTAGTACTGGGACTCAATAACATAACCAAGTTATCACAGAATAGCAATCTAGTGGCAAGCACATTATTTGGTGATTACTAAAAGTTGGCCATAGTTGGCAACAACTCACTATCATAAAATGTATACTAAAGTAAGTTGTTCAAAATTTCAGTCATGTACATCATGATAAAATGGAGAATCCACGTAACAAGGGGATGCTTCTAAAAGAAAGAAAGAGCTCATCCCGCAAATTGATCACGCCAACATGAACAAGCTAGAAGAAATCAGCCAAGTGTTTTCCTCCAATTTTTGGTCAAAATACTTGATCATGCTCAAGATACGTGGAACAGGAATCCATAATTAAATTAACATTGCATTCAATTTCTTTCTTTCTTTTTTTTTTTTGAAAAAAACGTATACAATATAATGTTTACTTTAGAAAGCTCATGATGTATTATAACGTTATCATGCCATTTATGATGAGAAATAACTTGAAAAGGGATATGTTTATTTGGGTGTTCAGATGATCGGTCAACGGGGCAATAAGTGGCCTTACCCCATATACCTGCCAATCGTGTGTGAAGGTGGAATTTGATCCTAAAACCTCACAAAGAATTAAAGGTCCTTACCAACTCTACTAGTGTATCAATACAATGTTTTCCTCACAAAATTTCTCAAGTAGATGTCCCAGGGGTATTAATGAACAAAAGTCGATATGTATACAAATCAAGCAGTTACCATTGTCGATTTTATCCACTGTTCTAGTTAGCGTACCTTATAATACCATAGTGAAATTACCGTAGAGTATCAGGTATAGACAAACACTTATGAGTGACCTTCAGATCCAATTAGTATATAATCCAGCAAAGATTACTTACATGTTAATTAAGCAGTTCCTGTTATCAGTTTTTCCCGTTGATCTAATCTTTTGACCTTTATGATACCGAAGAGAACTTGAATGCTGAAGAATGCACAGAAGACATATGCAGCAATTGCTGGCACCTGGCAAACATAAATATAGGAAGTAGACAAGAAAATCTCTTCATGTCCAGTACAGGAATGACAAGGATTACAGGGAAGGAAAAAAAATTACGAGTAAAAGCTTACTTTAATTGCATTTACATATAAGATTGTAGCAAGATTTATCAGACTTCCCGCAGCTACTGCCTGTTGATCGTGAAATCAATAGATAAATGTGAAGCCTTCCAGGGAATATTATGACTCTCACTATTAAGTACCTTTTAGACACGCGCAAACACACAAACAAGATAAAATGGGGGGAAAGGCTATTTATGCAAATCAAAGTTTCAACCTGAACCACTTACTCAACCACACAAACAAGTTGAGAGGGAATAGGTAAAACTGTAAGAAATAAAATTTCACTGAAAACCAGACTGAATGTAAAAGCCATATAATATAATAACAAGTTGCTGAGTTAAACTCACACTCCCCAGGGTCTTCTGAACAGCTGCTATGCGTTGGAATGCCCTTTCCGACTCCAAAGCTCGCACTCGAAGCTTCAGATCACCTTGTTCCTGTAGCAGAGAAACACAGTAGTAAAATCTTGAACTCACAATATTGATGGAAGGTGCTAGATATTTATAATATTCAATGTTTATCAAAGAAGTTCTTTAACCTTACCAATCTTTGGATGATTTCAGCAAGTTTTTCAACTCTATCAGCTTGCCTGAATAAGTTGTAGAATGCACGAGATTGACGGTCCCATCTCTTTCTGAAATCCTGAGACATTTATTGTGTTTTTTCAAATGCAAGGAGAATTGAGGCTGATAGAAATTCGCAAAAACAGCATTTGAAGTTACCTTCACCAAAACTTCTACTCCAGCTTCACGGAATCTTAGTAATTCCAGAGCATAGCTAAAAGGTAAAGCACATAAGACAGTTAACGAATGGACATAGAAGTTTATTTAGGATAATCTATACTGAGATCTATAGAACATGTTAAATATAGGAGAGAAAAATTTAGAAGTAGAATAAACAAAGTTCAACAATTATCAAACAAATAAAGCCTCACTTACGGTTTTGCAATCTCAGTTATGTCAAATCTAGGATCGAGACCCTTTCCTATGCCATCCAGTACTGCAGTAGACATAATTTTGTCACAAGAACTTTCAATGCATACTGAACTAGCCAAAGAGCCATGAACTTGCTACTATGTTACCAGAGAATGCCCTGACAACGAATGTGAATGTAGACGGGAAGCGAAAGGGTTGATCAGCTGCAATGGCAAGTAAATCTTCCCCTGTTTTGTCACATAAAAAAGATTAAAAAAATGAATTAGAAAGCAGATAGAGACAATAGCAATTAAAAGTGTTCATTGCTTTAGTTATTAAAGGAAAGTTCTCAACAATTAACACTTTGTTGGTATAAGAACACAGTATGACAGATCCGTTCACCATTCAACTATTGTTGGAGTAGCCAGGAGATAGAAATAGATACAGGGAAAGAGAAACTGTAGCATGCTACCATGAGAAAAAAGAAGACATTTCAATGCAATTGCATCTTTCTTTTCTTAGTTTAGAGCAACTGAGCTTCAGATGAACTAGTTAAAACAACAGGTCTGAGTTAAGGGGTTAATTTCAACACCCTATATAATGCATTTCCTATTTTATTGGATCTATGAGGCTATAGGTTGGTACTAAATGATTTCTGTAAAATGAAGTTTACTTGCGAGGCTCTTCTCACGAATTGCTAAAAGGGGTGTTATAAACAAACCAAGTAATCGCAAGAAAATTGCCCTAGTTAGACTTTTCAGTTGATCTCATGTAATGGCACAGAACTGTCTTTATGCTTTGCTGAAATGAGCATGAATTTGGTCAATAAGAATAATAATGTATTATGGTATCAGGTACAATATTACATTGTGTAGGGAATGAAGTACAAAATAAATTACCTATTGCTGCCAGGCGTTGCTTCTTTTTTTCTATCTTTTCTTTTTTGGTTAAAGGTTTTTTAAATCCAAGTTCTGTTGTTCCCATCTCTCTCTCCTTCCTCTGAGCAGCAAGGCGTTCTTCAAAACTGCAATGCGTCCACAATTAATAACATGTTAAAATTAAAGAGGCATTCATATCCAAATCATTCCTCACATTCCAGCTTTTCCATTTTTTCAGATTAGAATACCCAAGTGCTAGTATAAAATTTCTGAAATCAGTGAATACTTCTTTTCCTTCTCATTTTTTTTACTGCTACAAACATCACATACCTTATTCCTTTCTTAATTTTTTGAACTCTATACCTCAGATCTACTGACAGAGTAGCAAACAAATCAAAAGGAGAAGCTGAGTAGACTAGAAGCTCTCTCTCCATACTTTGGAGAAGTTTGATCCACCAAAATTCAGCTCCAGTGACAACCATACAGCAGTGGCACTATGAGCTGGAAGACCATCTCACACAATTTGTAGTATCTTAGGTCACACAATATGCTGTAGTACTAATGCAATTTACTTATCACAATTAACAAGTGTAAATCTCTCATCTTGTGAAATGACATAGAGTCTCAATGTTTTAGCATCCTTTGATTTTGATAAGTTGCTCACCAAAAGTCATTTCAGCACAACCTAGACAAACAGGGCTCTCTGCATGAACTTTGATGGCCATTTATATATCACATTCACACATTGCTGAACAGTCTAACCAATCCCAAGCAGAAATTAGATTTTTTATTTCTGTTTTCTAATAACTTCCCTTTGCAACAAGTCAGCAATCTAGTCAAATACATAAACTACTTCTGCCAGTAAATAGTGCTTATCAAAAGGTAATGCTCAAATTAGGTGCATGCGCACATGAGCACGTGTGTCCAAGCATGCAAGAGGGCGAGTGTTTTGGATAAGAATAAAGCATCTATAACTATTCAAATCTAGTAGGTAGCACTCCATAATAAACCTGTTAAGGAAGAATTGTGCTGTCCGTTTGACAGCTGTCATATCTCCAGTAGGCACAAGAACACCCATTTGAATCATCGCCTGAAGAACCTGTATGAAATTTCCGTGGAGAAATAAATTACATTGAACCTAGAAACAACACATAGTTCCCACAATATACAAACGAAGAACAGAGCATGATCTCACCACAACAATTCCTATATAAAAATACCTTCTCTGGATCCTTCTCATAAATCCCATAAAATGCTTCCAGCAAACCTTCTCTAATGTTTGGGCTGATACTGTTTGGCGCCAAAAAGGTGTACAAGTATCAAAAAATTCATAATCAGTCTCTAGAAGAAGTAACTTGCAATTCTTATCGTCTATCAACAGTAAGAACTTGAAAATACCTTCCCATCATTCCGAAGTCGTAGAAGATTAGTCGCCCACCATTAACATCATCAACGGCAATATTTCCAGGATGCTGTACCAAGAAAAGAAAGTACTGACTAAAAATAACTGACATATGCCAAAGAACCAGGTCCAGAAGATTACATCACATGGATCAAATGAAAGCATAAAACTATAAAGTTTCCAAATAATACTTGGCTTTGTTTGATAAAGAAGGAGCAAAAGATAGAACATTTAACCCAAGTTTTCTTACAATTCTGATGAACCATTAGGTAATTTTATTTTTCTTCAACATTTCCACCCTCTCCACCAAGCATATCCTTAGATTTTAACTTTGCCAAAGGCTAAAAGTACCAGCCTTACATACATAAACTGAACAACGTGCATCCTGACAATCATAATCTAAAATTGCTTTATACTTACTCAAAATGATCCTCCAAGGCAATTATAGTTCATCAAGAAATTCATTAGATCAGTACCTGAATTGTCATCTAAATATTTATCAAACATAGTTGGACTTATACCAACTAAGATTGACTCAGATTAGAATCATATGGAAAATTTCATCCTCATCAACAACTACCAAAGCAATTTAATGCTGTAGTAATGTTACTAGGACTGTAAAGGATGACATAGAACTTTTAGCATAATAAACACAGGCCCAAACTGGAAACAGCCTATCTGTGGAAACAACTAGAGGCCTACATGCAACCGATAAAACCCCCTCTACACACAAAATAAGAAGCCCTGTCCACTGGGATGCCACCTTTCTAGTGGCTAGAAAAAAAACAAAAATAAATAAAAATAAAAACAAAAACAAAAACCTAATAAAACTAAAAGGAAACTTGACTACAAACTGAACACCCACGCACACATGGAACTCTGGAATTTAAGCACAGTCACTGTTGACAGAATGACGGATGACACTGCATTTGTGCCAACTATAGCAAAAAAAGTGTCAACATAGACAGGTAACAGGCCTACAGCATGTAAGAAAAATGTGAATACAATGTAGAGCAACAGCATGTAAATTATACAAGATGACAACAGCATTCATTTGGGATCGAACAATGCAAAAAAGTGACAAAATAGACAGAGCAAACAGGTAACAATGTGATCACTAATTGCATATGCTAGTAATAAGAGTCTGCTCAGAATCAATGAAGTAGAAACTCACTGGGTCAGCATGGAAAAAACCATGAGAAAGGATTTGTTCCAAGTAAGACTCAACTGCATATCGGCCTAACCTGCATAATGATCAAATTATAACCAATAAATACAGGTTTACCATACTCCCAAGTTGAGTAGCACGGAGAACTTGAACGTTGCAAGGAAAGAGGTAGTATTTAGCAGTGGCTAGGAGGAAAATTATCTTAACCTTTTGCGGTCAACACCCAATTGATCTAATGCCTGAATTTTATTTATTTTGATTCCTGGGACATACTCCATTGTCAGAACCTGTATGAACCACAAATGTGCTTAAGAATGCAACTCCATTAAAGTTTTGTTCCAATAGGGGGTGAAATTTGTACACGTAAATCATACTTGTGGTGTGGTATGGTCCCAGTATATTTTTGGCACTTTTACATAATCCATATTGCTGAAGTTACTCGCAAATAAATCAGCATTAGCAGCCTCCTTGGTGTAATCAATTTCCTGAAAATTCTCAAGTTTAGTTTTCCCTCATATGGAAGCTTCAAAATGACATCGATTTATGATTGCAACTTAACCAACAAGAAGATTGTTAAAGCTTCCAACTCGAAAAACAAATAGAAAGGAGTGGATAGGTCTTGCTAGAATATGAAGCCCCAGGAAACCCCTTAACGGACCATGTGGCATAACAACACTTAATTATAAAAAATTTATTGATACCCCAAAGTACAGTCCTATATCTATCTTTACGACTGTAGAATCATGAATTTACAAATGGATTCCTGACCAATGCCATTTCATTAATTTTTAAGGTTTAAAGTCTATAGAATAAAACAGTGTCACTAATTTCCAGGCTTATAATGAGAATGTCATGTGATATTTTGTGCTGCTCCTTTTTCCTTGAATAAGAATATCCAGCTGTCATCATTCCAGGTAATTTGACAGTACACGTACAGACAAGCACCAGCAAACTTAAAATGAAGTGCAAAACTGGGAATTTCAAATTATTGCCAGTCATATATAATGGTCTTTTTCAACAGGAAGGTAGCCATTTTCAGTCTCCATCTTCTTTTCTAGTCCCCTTTTCTTTTGGTAATTATAAAAGCTTGCATGTCGTCCTTGGCTAGGATTAGTCATGCATGTCGTCCTTGGCTAGGATTAGTCAAACTTCTTTCTCCACGTATCCATTTTAACAACCAGGATGTCTTCTTCAAATTGCTAGAATACAATGCCATAAGCCAATTAGCAATGTTTCAAATTCAGTTCCAATAAGACGTTATGTCTTGGTTCACAACTTTTAGCATCCTTAGATCATCAACTATTCTTTTGTTTTCTCCTGAAGATCAAAGACTTAAGATATCATTTTCCCTATCCCTCTTCACTGCATTACAGGACAGAAGCCATGCAACTGATTGCTATTGATACCGAGCATGATCACAGTAATGAAATAAAGAAGGGGCTAACACCTGATATAACACACTAGCACATTCATCATAAATTGCAACCCAATCTCTCTTTGCGCCATCTGACTTTGGGTCAACCTTTTGAAGATACTCTGCTATTACCTAACAAAAAAGAAATAAGCAATGCTTGTCAGAGCTTTCCACTTTGTTTTCGCTAGTTCTACTCTTTTCCTAAGCCTTCCCCACCACCCATTTTCTCCCAAAACAGGAGAGGAAAAACCTTTCATAGACAGCATGGATTCAACAGATTCATCCACTGTGCAAGATGAATATTATGATGAACAGAACTAATGTAAGTTCTGGATCCATGGGAATATGGGGCACACAAAGCAATGAATGATCCATTCATGTTAATCTCAGAAAATAACCTGTATGTGAGATCTATTAATGACATAAAGATATTTCTCTTTGGATCAATAGATAAAAATATTTTCTAATATTTAAAGCATAGATGGAAACACACTCTTTCTTTTGGATTGATAAGGACTTAATATTAGTGAAATAGAGTTGATAGAAACCATAGATTATCTTACTTATAAACAATCTCCTTTTGGCACTTGCTTAACACCCGAATGACATTTTTCTTATAGTATACTTCTCTTTAGAATTACTGACAGAACTTAAGAAATCTGAAATAATATCCAAACTAACCCTTAGGTTCTTAAGATCAATATCAAAGAGATCCTTGAGGCCTGGCCTCTGTACTTTGACAACAACTTCTTGCCCCTTCAACCTTGCTCTGTGTACTTGACCTGCATTGCGAAAAATACAGAAGGAAATGCTGTGTCACATTCATCATTATTAGTTCATAAAGTTTATAACACACAAGTCATTTAGGAAATGCTGTGTCACATTCATCATTACTAGTTCATAAAGTTTATAACACACAAATCATTTATATTACACAGGCTTTTCATCATGTATATTAGTTTCAGATACCCTTGCCCTTATTTATTAGCTAAGAACAGACTTTGGCTAAGTTTTAACATAGCATGCTTTTTTTTCCTCGTGTTGCTCCTCACCGCAAAAGTGTGTGTTTTCTGGGCATCATCATGATCATCATTGCACATACACACAAGAAATAAAGGAGGTGACAATTATATAAAATAGAAAGATGAATTTCTTTTCATAGAATAACAAGATAAACAATCAAACTTCAAGTTTTGTCCACTGAGACCCAAAAGAAATTATTTTCTTTGGTTTAGATATTAATATTAGCTATCTGAGAGAAAAAACTTACTAACTCATTACACCATTAGCTGTTCTAAAACTAAAAATCACTCCACAACTGTACACAAGACAATCCAGTATATTCTTATAATTATCAAATTTGCAGCAAAATTTTTTAGCATAATTATTCAAACTTTAAACAGAACTAGAAACTCATCTTAAATAATGATGGTGGTGGTGGTGGTGGTGGTGGTGGTGAGAGGAAAAGGGTGCTCAAAGGAAAAAAAAAAAAAAGTTTCGAATCTGATCAAGATGTGAAATGAGTCATCATGTCATGCAATGGCATATGTTTAAATGCCCACAATTTCCACCCTAATGCAGAGTTTTCTAGGAGATCAATACCAAGACTAGCAGCAGCAACTGGTTCATACTCAAACCAGTCAAATATATTGCTAATTGTTGATCCAAGTTCTTCTTCAACAATAGATACTGCAGTTTCTGATGGAAAAGGTGGGACTTGATCCTGCATTAAAACTGAATCACGTTCTGACTCAAACTTTTAGGAAAATTAGCTAAATCAGCATCTTCAAAGCAACATTTTTGGGATGCAATAAAGAAGAATGGAAAATTCTGTTAGCGAACTTACAGAAAACTTGAACTGTTAATATATTTAAGGGAAAGCGATTACGAAGGAAATGGAAACCAGCATATGTATTCAACGACTTTATTAAAAAAGGAATTGGACAAATCTAACACGCCATTCTCTTAGCCTCTTTAACTATCAAAAGGAATTTTCTGCAAGGAAACAATGATGTTTAAATAACAGATTTAGCTTAAGTTCTGGGTCTAGAAGGAGGAACTTACCTGTAGCTCTGATAATTGATCAACATATTCTTGTGGAAGTATGTCCACTCTTGTGGAGAACTGTTGACCAATTTTAATGAAAGTAGGACCGAGCCTCAAAATATTTTCCTTCAACCATTTTGCTAGAGTCTTCCGCCTTAAAACTTTCTTCTCCTCAGTCATTCCACCTGCATGTACATAACATTAACAGGAAACATAGCAAAGATAACTAACAGGCCAAAATATCCTAAACAAGAAACAAATTAAACTGGGAAATCTCATTCCTACTGTAATCAATTGAAGGAATTAGGCAAGAGGTTACAGCCCTTAACTATGAGAAAAGATTTCCTCCGATTCAATATACTACAAACACCAAATTTCAACCTCATCAGTACGTTTTAGTTGCTGAAGAAAACAGGCACATAGACCTGCTTACTGAAATGCTATTTATTATGAACAGAGCCATCCTCTGCTTTGTATTAACCAAGTAATAATTCTAACACTAGCAACAATCCTACTGATAAGAATAATAACATCAATAAGAACTAAGTACACTGACCTTTCTTTAGTCTATCAGTGAGCAAACTCAATTGTCCCTACTCATGGATTACATATTGTTACTGCTATCTCAGTCATGTGAAAATAGACTTTCTTGGTAGGAGAAAAGGAAAGGTTTATGTCAGCCAAACATGATTTTCAATAACACCATGCTGGTTCAGCTTGCTTATGTCCTTAAAAATTTTTTCCTTAAAGCACATTAAAGATTGAGGGAACAAGAATCAGGGTGAATGTTAGTTCCATACAGATCCCAGAGCTTACCCTTAAGGCATCATCAATTTTTCTAAAGGAATTTCTGGAGCAACAATTCTAACTCCATACATCGGTTTGGTAAAGCTTTGATAGTTGAATCAATTTATTCAATCTCAACAAGATAGCAAATGAATGTTTTGAGGTGGAACATAAAGTTTCCCTTACACGTATGTTTACATTAACATGTATATATGATTTCATCAAGGATGGCCAAGAGATAAATGCTAGTATATAAATTCACTCCTTTTTAACATTTTGTTTATATATAAATGCAAACAAAAGTAAAACCAATTAATAGGAAAAAAATTCTTTTAACAGTTAGCAAAACAACTGTTAGCTTGACAGCTAAAAGAGAAACACTGCTATAATCACAGATCACTGACCTCGGTAGGAAAATTTCTGGTTGCTCAACCATACTTTAAAGATGAAATTCAGAACAAATCCCCATATCTCCAAGGTTCTTTGAATTGTTGAATAGGTTTTGAATCTACTCCAGCGGCCTCCAGGTGCAACAGAAACCTGG
Organism: Aquilaria yunnanensis; assembly: GCA_039654915.1. Classification (NCBI taxonomy): domain Eukaryota; kingdom Viridiplantae; phylum Streptophyta; class Magnoliopsida; order Malvales; family Thymelaeaceae; genus Aquilaria; species Aquilaria yunnanensis. The sequence continues at coordinate 4,096,285 of CM077597.1, read as the reverse complement.
AAGACATGAAAAGTGTAAGAAGGACCCATCCATTTTCTGTTGAGTAAGGTCAGACCTGCAAACATTCCTCAAGAGTGTTTTCCTATAAACTGATGCAAATAGTCGGATTTCAAGTGGCAGGAACATTAAGGGGAAGCTCCAAAAAAAGGTTGTGCCATTTCAGTTGGTAGAAGGCCTTCTGTAGGTAGAGAGCACTTTAGATTTCTAGAAGCATTCTTAAATGTTCTAAAAGACTTGTTTGTCTTGGCCAAAGGAAATAAAAGGAGGAAGAAGAAGATCTGGGCTGAAGATTCCATGAACACATCGGAAAACATTTCTCCAAAAATTACATACCGGCAACTACTTAGCCTCATCGCAAATCCATACAGCGCAAAAACATTGTGAAATTTATTTTTGTTATATCAGCTGTTGCTGCCATAGGACCATAAGGATCTCTTTTATTCAAAATTTTTTTATTGGGGAAAACAATGAATTCCAGCTAGCGCTACTGAAAAACTTGCCCTACCATGAATCTTTTATGCCTACAGCTCTGCCATGTAGTATTTCGCTGCCCCAGACCATTCCCTAGTTAATTGAAACTTCTTTCCTAAACGTCGGAGACAAGAATTGAACGCGCTGAAGTAAAAGTTCAGATTCCCCCAATGCACATGAGCAGCATCAAGATCATTTTGGCAAATTTCATGGAAGAATGAAACATGAAACGAAATTTAAATAGTACCTCAATCACGCCCTGTGCCTCGCTTCGCTTAAACCAAGCCTCCTCCTTACCAATCTCCTCTATTCTCTTCATCCTCCCGTCCTCCGCGGCCGCCGCTCCATTCCCATAGTTCACTAAGCTACCATTGCCTTCACTCCCCAACTCACCCACACCGCCGTTCGCGTGCTCCTCGACAGACCCGTTAAACTCGTAATCAACGAGACCTTTACTACTAGCAGCACCGTTCCCGTTAGCATTCAGTTTGATACTACTTCCGCTCAACTCCTCGGTCAACTGAGGCTCTCGCTCTTCAACCAGGGCCCCGTTTTCTTTCCCAACTCGAACTCGAGACCGAGCTAGAAAGCTCCGCCGTCGGATGTTTGTAGATAGAGTATATCTGAAGAGAGAAATACGGTGATTGGGAGTTGTTCTCAGAGAGACAAAGGCGGAGAGGTCCGGCAATGGCAGAGACGACGCCATTGACGGAATCTTTGGGAGACGAAGTCGAAATCAGGACCCTAATTCTGGATTATCATTGGTTTGTTCTTACAAACGGACAAAGAAATTCTTCTCTTGCTGCTGTTCTGGAGGATTTTGTGGTGAAAGACGAAGAAGATCAGAAGAGGACAGAGTGAGTGAGAAAATGGTCACTCGAATTGAAGAAAAGGAGGGAAGGAGTGGCGTGGAGGAGGACACGTGGCATTCGGAGGATGAGACGGAGCGCCAGTTGGGATCGAGGACTGGTGTAAAGCTAGCTCTGCCATAGATTCTTTTTGGACGCCTTTCTGCTTACGTGTCAATGCTTTTCTTGGAGAGTAGAGACGGCCCATGTTTAGTGGGCCTGGGTCAAGTAGGCCTTTTTTCTTGGCCCAAAATATTATGTATAATTACTTTTCTGATGATCTGTACTTTGGAATTTAAAAGATCCTCAAGCAACCCGCCTTAGAGGTCATTTTTTTATATAATTGTCTAAACATGTATTATCCTTAGTTGGCTAATATAAAATTAGAGTCCTATTCATCTTAAGTCGGGTTGCCTAATAAGGTGATCTTAGTTCCTAGCTAGTTATTAAGCAACGTCCATTGTAATTTTAGTCATTCTGGTAATCTTAGGGCTACACTCATCTTGTATATTGATAAATTATCCTTAATCAAGATGGTGAAGATCATCTTATATAAATGTGTTAAATTAGTCATATTGGTTCAAAATGGCCAGTTTAGTGTCATCTTAGGTTTGAATTGCATGAGTTATTTTGCATCATCCAAAATTAAAGGAGCAATTATTGTCTAATTTATTTATGTCTGAGTCATCTTTAGTTGTTCAAATTGGAAGCCAATACTTTCAATACCATAGAAGGTATTTCTAGGAAGGGGGGCTCTAGAAATGTTCAAAATATACCTTAGAAGTGCCATTAAGATTCCCTTTTATGGAGTCGGATGTGATCCGTATGTATAAGGAAGCTTCATTAACTTTAGACTTCTTTCCATGTGGGACTCTTATTCCCATAGTTACATTATGGGCTTGGTGTCAATCTATTGGACTAAATTCCATATAAACTAGGCCCTAGTGGGCTCATTTTATGGCCTGGACCATTGTATTGAGCTTTAGACATAGCAAGATATCAATAATGGCGCAAAGTTTGGGATCAAGAGGGATAAAGATTTCCAAATTAACAGAATTATTTGTCAAAAAAAAATTGAGGACTATAAAAGAAAATATGATATTTGAAATACCTATTTCAAAAACTTTTCATTTTTCTGACCTAATCATATGTTGGACCAAGTTAACAATCTCATTCTTTAAGCCAACCTGATAATCCCAGTTTTGCCTGTAGATATTCCTATATGTTGCCACTATGTTGACCAACCATAGACATCTTCTTATATGTGTGTTCCAACATTCTCTCAACATTAGAATCTATTCACAAATCATTCTTTCTACATTAGAACCACAAATCACGTTACCATATAAGCACATGGCTACTTACAGATTAGCGCAATGAACATCACAACAAAGTATTTAACTATTAATTTGAGCCGTCCTCATCATTTGCATCAGTACATGCTTGGAAAGTCATGAGGCCCCAGTATCGATGTGTAGGCCTCTTCCATTGGAATGGTTACAAGTTCCCATAATTTGTGATCGTGATATTTATAGCTATTTTTTCACCATGTTTACTTTAAGCAATGCCACAGGTGAAAGAAAAATGACATTAGGTAATAATCGTTTTACCATTCTTACGTAAATTATTTGTATTCTCATCATCATAATCTTAATCATATGGTGGTTAAACATTATAGTTGCTTTTAAGAAATTTAAGGTGGAATCCTCCAATTATTCCTCCTTTCTTTTATATTCATGAAAAAGGAAATTGTGCCTTCACTTTTTTTTCTTTTTTGAAAAAAAAATCTTTTATTAAATTTAGTGAAAATAGGAAAAAAAAATTTAAAAATGTAGGAGGGAGTGAGTACATTCCATAAAAGGCATATATGTTAGTTTATCTTATTTTCATTTTAGTCCATACACATTTCAATTGCATACATCTATGCACACTACAAATAAGTTCATGTATGCAAATTATGTTACGAGATTTATCCTACCAAAAATCATAAAATTTGACATTTTTTTTTGGAAAAAATATGTATAAAAGAACTTCATATATATGATAGTAGATTTCTTGTTTTTTTTTTTTGGTAAATAGAGCATATCATTAAAGAAATGGGGGAAATTAGGGGGAAGGGATGCCCAAAGTAGAGGTGTTTGTTGGGCCGACCCGGTCTGGCCAGGCTTGGGTCTGGGTGTGGAGGGACTAGGCACGGCCCGGTTATAAGCATGCCATGTCTAGGTCGGGCCTAACCCAGGGCTAGGCCGAACTGGGCCTGGGGCAAGCTTAAGCCCTTTTTTTAATTTTTTTAATTTTATATTTTTATTTTTATTTCTAAAATTTTGATTTTCACACAAAATTTTATTTTATTCGTATTGTGCACATGTCAAATTGTTCATCATCATCGGTTTATTGAATATGGACCCCACATCTCGCACGGTCAAGACATGGAATGAAAAAGGGACCTCCACTCAGTTGTGCAAGATGAAGAGCTTTGAGCCTTTCCCTTTCCCTTGGGCGCCATTTATGCAATAATTAATTAAAAATATGAAGAAATTTGAAAGTAATTAAGAAAATATTAAGAAAATACTAAGGAAATATTAAGAAGATAGTAAGGAAATAAGCTTAAGAGCTTGAGGAACTTGAGAGAATGTATTAGAGGAGGAGAGGAGAGCATGAGATTGGTGTAAAGAAATGATGAAAATGACCTATCTATTTATACATAAGAGACTTTTTTTTTAACTAAAAAACTCTTATAATATAGTTGTTGGGAGGTAAAAAAGTAATTTTGGGGGCAAAAAAAATTACTGCAGGCCGTTGGAGAGGCCTGCAGTGTAATTAGCCCATTTTTTAAATTCAAATGTGCTAATTCATTGGAGCTAACCGTTAGGACTGGACCGGGTGTGCCATGCCAGGCCTAATGGTGAGCTAGGCCGTGTTGGGCCCACTTCCAACCTCATCCTCCCATATGCCCATAACCACCCCTCCCTTATCTGTGCCTTACCCAAGCTCGTGCTGAGCCGATTTGACCCCAGGTCGGTCCCGAGCTAAGCAAGACCCAACCCGCCCCTTTAAACACCTCTAACTTAGAGGCTTAAAGTCAATACAACAAAGGCCCTTAAAGAGTGTCAAAAGCTACAGCAATTGCATGTAAAACAGAACAAGAGAGAGAAATTCTTATAGTATCTACCAAAATAATAAAAGATAAGAAGCTAGGACGATTAGAGAAGATATGAGTGCCCTCTTCTACCAAGTCAGAACCTTTCTTAGCAAGCAAATCTACAGCAGCATTTCGTTTTCCAAACAAATGTTGAATCCACACCACCTTCTCTGAATTTATAAGCAACCTACAATCAGCAATAATAAGTGTTGGTTTCATATGAGGGCATTGAGATGAACTCAAGAGTTTTAAAGCAATGATAAGAATCTTTTTACATTTATTGTCAAATTAATAATATTTTAAAAAGATTTTCAAACATTTCCGGCATGTATACATCTCCCTTTCTCCAATCCTAAGGATTTATGGTTTCTAATGGATGATTTTGATCATGAATTGTTGAATTAATATAGAGGTTCATATGAATCACCTGAATCCACACCAATTTAATTGTTTGTGATTATCAAACAATCACGTACCAAGTAGTATATTTTCTCTTATTGTTTTCTCAACTAAAAACTACTCATTGTTAATTATAAGAACAACAAGCTCTCAAAATTCTGTATAAATAATATTCAAAATTTAGAAATATTTTATTCCACCTGTTCATTTTTAAAACTCACACATTCTAGAAATAATAACCACATACATTTCATATATACTTCACTCATTGCCAAATGGCTTGAATAATCTGAATATTGGTCTAGATTATGTTAGAGGATTTAGGTCTCATTTGATAGTAGTGTTAGTGATTATTGTTTTAGATTTTAAAAAATTATCTAATATAAGTTTTTAGCTTCTAACTTCAGCGGTTTATCTCCATCATTAAATAAATTATTATCCAATACTTTAACGTTAATCACAAAAATTATTCCAAAATGAGACCTTATAATTCCTCACTGTTATAATTTAAATATTAGGACTTTAACTCAACTGTTTCTATGAGTATCTAAAACAGAAGCATGCAGCAAAAATGTGCTATACCTTTGTAACCTCCCTTAATGAGTTTGCTCATAAATATAACTTCTTTCTCACCCCAAAAAAACAAAAGAAAGAAAAAAAAGAGGAAACCTAAGAGGGTTTAAACCTTTGTTCATAAAGGTGACATCTTTCATACATTCTGAGGTATTTGTCATTGAGATAGAATCTCAATTATTATTGAAAATCTGAAAAATTCAATAATGACATGTCCAACACCATACCCTAAAAATATTAACTATGAAAAAAAAAACATGTATCCAAATAGTGATTAGGAGTCATTTGCTTGATTGGAGAATAGTCCCTAATCATTGGTATATCCTTTTTTTTTTCCTCAATGGGACATGAATTTTCTCCAAAGTCTCACAAAACTCGACTCACGAATTTGCTTGCTTCGAAGCTTGGCTAGTCCCACAGGCATATATAATTTGGGTCCACGGATCCAACCACCTCACAAGAAAAAAATTGACAGCCAGTCCCCCCATTGCCGTGCCGTGCCTCGCGCCTCACATACCACTCGTTTGGAATTGTAAGAAAAGACAACGCGCAAATTGGCAAGGGCAAGGGCAAGGGCGTATAAAGTTGATGAAAGGTCGATTTACTAATCCAATGTCTTTTCGAGCCAACCAAACTTTGGATTTATTCCTTGAATCGTATTTTTCACAATTTATGATTCATTTGGCTTTTCTCCATGTTACTAATATTAATGATTTTTGGGTAGGTGATTCATATTATTAAGATTAATTTGTTTTATTAAGAAAGATACCGTGACTAAATAAGAATACTAAGCATCCGTTATTTTTAAATTCAACATTTTATTAAAAGCTCACTACTTTTAATTTTGCCAATTTTCTATTCATAATTAATATCGCTTGGAAGTTAACGTTTTTTATCTACTTAGTAATTATTCAAATAATTTTTTAAGAAAATAAATATTTTTTTTAAAAAATATTTTAAAATGTTTTTTGGGTTTCTTAAATTATAGAATTTCAATTGATATACAACTAAGGTGTAAAATCAATGAAATTAAGAGTAACAGATTATATAACTCATTACTTAATCATTCTCAAATACATAGAATTATATTATAAATTCTTTTAAAATTAAGTGAGAGAGATATAGTGCATAAAAGGACTTGAAAAAACATCTCTAATAACCCTTGAATTATTAATCCCTACTTTCTCAAGTTGAAAAAACTATAAGAATTTTCATTTAAATTAAATCTCTAATTTTTTTAATTTTTGTTTTTAAATAAATTTAAACCTCTAATCCATTGTAATTAATTTATACCATGAACGAATAAGCTTAATACACTGAGAGGGGAAATTTTGAAAAACACATGCCAATGTGTAATGGTACCACATATTTTGATTCTCCATAAAATTTTAAAAGTATCAAACATTTGAGAAGTACTATTACACAAGGGAAGTATATTTTTAGTCTAATCCGATATTGGATGTACTAAGTTGCTGTGTTAAGTTTCTAAAAACTGTAATTTATAATGCATTAATTCAAAAAATATAAAAAATTGTTCTATGTGTAAAAGAGCTGGAAATGCAAAATATTTGAAAATTATTTAACTAGTGATTTTGCTGTTTTTTTTTTCAAAAAAAAAATTTATGTCCAAAAATATATCTTTAACCATAAAAAATGATTGTTTGATACTTACTCCATTTGACTTTACAAATTTTTTTCTTGTCTATTTCTTGTAAGAGTAAGATCTGGCGATTTTTTTTTCCATTCCACATAATCAGATATCTAGCTGGTCTGGTGACTCTGGTCTGGCCAAAAAGTAACTTAAAACAACACTAAACCAAGCGACTTCCTTCCCATCACTCCCTGCTCCTGCCCCAACAGATCTCATCTTTCTCTCGATCGACGCAGAGGCTCTCATCATCATTCGTCGTTCTAGTCACCGCTTCTCGGTTTCTACCCTCCCCCGCTCGCGCTTCTTTTGGGTGAATCTTTTGTCTTTTTATTTGTTTTTGTTGTTGTTTAAACTTTTCTCCTGATAACTGAGGTTAGTGAGTTCCTTTTTTTTGTCTAATTGAGGACCTGAATTACATTTGCATCGTCTAATCGAGCATTCCAGCAGCTGTCGTGCCGCCAATATAGTGGTTTTCTTTTTCTTTTTTTTTTTTTTTTTGTGGGTGTGCGTGGTGTTCGGAATTGGCGAATTGCAGAAGCCAGTTCGAATCCATCCTGTTCACATCCGTCAATTATTATTTTCGCCTGGTTCATTTTAGGTATTGTTGGAAGGGAAAAAAAAACCCAGCTTTTCTTTTTATCTTGATCATGTCAAAAGTCATCAACTTTCCTTGTTTATTTTTTTAGGGGAAACTTCTGTTGCAAATTAAGAGTCTTTTGAGATTTGAGGCATTCTGGTTTTCCTTTCCCTAAATCTCTTTCCCGTACGACGTCCCATTTCTTCTTTCAAGCGGCTGTTCTGTTATATTACATTCTGGTTAATTTCTTTCTTGGTGCAACCTCTGAATCCATCTATTTGTGTTGAGTTTTAGGTGTCAATGAAAAATATTTTATAAATTGAAAATCCCCAGGGAGGCGATTTCTGCACTAGTTGCATCATGAGAAGGACCGAACTCAATATTTTAATGCGATTGAAGTTCTTGGACTTACATATAACTGGACACCCGTTTCCCATGTTACTTGTTCGTTTGGAATCCTCTCTTAATCTGCTATCTCTTTTCCTGCATCATCATCATCATCACCATAGTACACCCTTATATCAACTATCTTGTCATCGTTGCCATGAAGTTCATAACCTTAATCAACTGTTAGAAGTTTTGTTGACACTGTAAATTCATGTAAACCAGAAGTGGAGCGTTTTATGCTTGATATTGTTCCTCATGTAACCTTTTCCTTGAGGAACATTAACCATTTTCAAGTAACATGTTAATTTTTTCATTCTTTTGATATTGTGGAATTTGGACAACTATTTGGGCTTGGTTGGCAATTAATCATATGATCCAGATAATTGGTGTCTGTCTTGAAGAGGTTCACTAGCATATATGATGTCCTAATACATGAAAGAACCTTCTATCTGAGCTCTGTATCTTTAAGTGCATGTATGAAAGTGCATCCATTCCATGTTACTTCCTTGTCCTCAGTCATGCTTGCTTTTTGTTCAGCTCCCTGTTCTGTGCTTGATTTTATCTCTTGTAGTTTCAATCTCTCTTTTGCTTCTGTTTGGCCATGTAATCTAAACAATCAACTAGACAAGTAGTCTGTATCTTATGCTTCATGCACGTGTATACTCTTTTATTTTCCTTTTATCTCCTTGGAAGATTATGATGACTATATGTTGAATAACAAGAAAAATATGTTTTGAATTTTGTTCTGTTGGCTAGATTTGTGTGATGAACTTTTGTATACCATTTTTTTTGCATCTAATGGTACACAAGCAAGTGGTTTTGTGCTTGTTTCTCTTTCTTTTAATTATTTTTTAGACAATTATTGGCCTTTAACGGTGTCAGATTGTTTTTTTCTAGGTAGATGAAAGACTACAACTATAGGAAGGAGGACAGGTGCAGAGGTGAAGTGTAGAAATGGGTAACTGTATTCTCATTACTAGAACTCGTTAGCATTATGTCTCCGGAGTCTAGTCTGGATGAATCTCTTAGACATAATTTTGAGGCTTTGAGTATTTCAAAACGTCTTGTGAGAAGTGTTAGTCAGAAGTTGAAGAAGAAAAACCAGAGAGTTGAATTGGAGGAAGAAGATGATGTAGGAGGGGTCTCCTTAAAATGTCTGACACTGTATGGAAGAGGTGGTGGTTGCAAAGTTGGTGCTGATACCAGTGAGGAATTTGGGGATCCAAGTGGCAGGAGGAAGTCTAATGCTCGTGATGAAGGGATGGCATATAAAACAATTTGTGGTACTGAGGAGAGTGGAGTCGACTGTTTCTCATATGGGGTGAAGGAAAAGTTTTGGAAGAAAAACAACAGAAAATATTCAGCACTTGACAACTCTATTCAAAACAGCAGAATGAACATCTTTCTTCCTGACGACATTCTGGAAATGTGCTTGGTGAGGCTACCTTTAATCAGTCTTATGACTGCCCGCCTCGTGTGTAAGAAGTGGAGGTACTTGATTTCAACTCCTCGATTTTTGCAGATGAGACTAGAAGGCTCTCATCAAACACCCTGGTTGTTTTTGTTTGGTGCTGTTAAAGACAGCTATTGCTCTGGACATATTTATGCTCTGGATGTAGCTCAAGCTCAATGGCATAAGATTAATGCTGATTTTCTCAAAGGAAGGTTCATGTTTTCTGTTGCCAGTGCCCAGGATAATGTTTTTATTGTTGGAGGCTGCACCAGCTTGAGTAATTTTGGAAGGGTTGATAGGAGCTCATTCAAGACGCACAAGGATCTGTTGGTCTTCAGCCCTTTAACTAAATCTTGGCGTGAAGTTGCATCTATGAAGTATGCCAGATCCATGCCTATCTTAGGAATATCTGAAGTGAGTACAGATTTCTCTGTGGTTCAGCGCCATCAGATCTGGCAAGATAGGCGGTTTGCTAGAACAAGAGGGGGAGCAACAGATGTGTATGCAGATCCTCATAGGCTTTCTTTAAGACGTCAGCATAGAAATTCTTTTGATGAAAATGAACAGTCACTCTTGCCCAGTAGAAAATCATACAGATCTACAAAACAAAGAAGCGAATTGTCAGATTCAAAAAGTGGTGGCAGAAAGTTTGTGCTGATTGCTGTTGGAGGCCTTGGATCTTGGGATGAACCTTTAGATTCTGGAGAAATTTATGACCCTTTATCTAATAAATGGGCTGAGATCCAGAGATTGCCTTTAGATTTTGGTGCCGTTTGCTCTGGGGTTGTTTGTAATGGGGTCTTTTATGTTTACTCAGAGGCTGATAAGCTCTCTGGGTATGATATAGAAAGGGGCTTCTGGATTGGCATACAAGCATCGCCATTTCCTCCTCGTGTCCACGAGTACTATCCAAAACTTGTATCTTGCAATGGGCGTCTATTCATGCTCTCTGTCTCTTGGTGCGAGGGAGATGGTCAAATTGGGCGTAGAAACAAAGCTGTGAGAAAATTGTGGGAGCTGGATCTCATGTACCTTTCATGGACTGAGGTTTCAGTGCACCCTGATGCACCAATGGATTGGAATGCTGTTTTTGTTGCTGATAGGAACCTAATATTTGGGCTTGAAATGTTCAAAATATTTGGTCAGGTGTTGGATTTCTTCACAGTCTGCAATGTTTCTAACAAGAGAGTGAACTGGACCCACATATCAAGGAACAAAATGTCTCATGAATTCGATGCTGCTTCATGTATAACCAAGACAGTTGCCGTCATGCACCTTTAGTCTCCTGATGATGAAGCACTGTTGCTGCCAAAGGTTTCATACATCCATGTCTACCCACCAGGAGCATTGAGCCATGCATTGTGAGTGAGCTGTCCCCACTGATTACAAGAATGAAATTGATTTCTGTTTTATTTCCAGAGCTTGTACATTGGCTACTAGCTTTGGTTTGCGTCTGCTATTTATTTGGTCATGAGTGGCTAGTCCCTTCATCCCTCATTTCATGTGGTCTCTTAATCTTACGCTGTTTATATATTTATCATGTATTCTTCCTTGTTGTTCAAGTCTTGCCTTCTGATGCTTCAATAATGATCTGCCGTGTGATTTATTCTGTTGGCCTTGTTTTCTGATGATCTCCGTGTTTATATGTGTCATAGGTAAACTTGACTTAATGCGGCTGTGGTTTTTTATCTTTTGGTTACTAAAGCATCTATACAAGGTATAAGGGTTAAGAGGTATTTATATATAAGGCGTCATAGTTAAACTTGGCTTGATGCGGCTATAGTATTTTTTTTCTTTTGGTTACTAAAGCATCTGTATAAGGTATAAAAGTTAGAAGATACTCATATATAAGGGAAAGAGGAATACCCATTTTTTCGGGACCTGGAAGGCACTTGAAACAAAATTAGGACAGTATAAAGGGGAATGGAGAGGTTGGGGTTCGAATCCCTAACCTCCCCCATCTCCTCTAGCCCTTTAGCTGTTAGGCCAAATGGCCAAAGGGCTGGGGATGGTTTGTTACTTTTGGTTGTATTGGATGAGGTAGGAATTAATTTTTACACATTATAGCTAGGACACGTTCAACTGTTTATTCAAGCGAAGGAGAAGTCTGAGTTCCTGCCAAGGAGTAATTATGTACTCATTCTAATCGGAAGATCTCGAAATGATTAATTATTTAATTTTCACGGTTGGTAAATTATCTGAAACGAATGTTAATTTTAAAAGTTGTTCCAAGAAGTCGTGGAATAAATGTTTGCGAGGCTTGAGGCCAGTTAAGCCTTGATCCAGCTGAGGTCCGGATTTTTATTGCGGGTAAGAAAACATTTTCTATTAGAGAAGAAGAAACAGAGCAGGGCCAGGAAGAAGCTGGGAAGCATATTGCAAGCGTAAAACAGAACAAATGTGAAAATAATATATGAAGAATTACGATGCTAGAAAGTAATGAAACAACATAAAAAGGCAAGAAGGCGAAATTCTTAAGTGCACCCAGGTGCATCCGTGCATGTGCATATATTGGATAATGTTAGAAAGCAAGAGTTTCCGTTTGGATGGGAGTATTTATGGTTTTTTGGTTTAGGGAAAATTATAAAAACACTCATGTGATTATGTCTAACCTACAGTTTGTCCCATTTATTTTAAGAAATCTAAACTTTGTCTTGTATGTTTTTACCACTACCTGATGACAACTTTTAAAACTGTATTTAAACTATACGATAATCATCTTCCAGTAATTTTAATTTCTTTAGTATTTTTTTTATAGTTATTAGACATTTTAAACTATCAGTTTTTATTTTCTGTAAATGTACTTTCCCTCTGTAATTATATATCAGTATTTTTTAAAGGTCGGTTGGCTGCAAAAAAAAAATCAAAAATCTTAAAATTACTAGAACATTATTATCATGTGGTTTAAATTATGGTTTCAGAAGTTATTGTCGGACACTGTAAAACAATTAAGGGGTAAAGTGTAGGCTTTTTAAAATAAAGTGGGCAAAGTGTAGGTTAGACCAAACCACATTGGGGAGTTTTGTAATTTCTCTTTTGTTTATTAGGTTATCAAACTTAATTGGATAATTTTTAGGAAATTAACTTTGTTCAAGATTTATAATTATAGTAATTTAGTTTGTATACGTTTCCTTTTTTATTTAACTCCTTTGTCTTCATTTCTTCTCCTTCATCTCAAGTTTACCATTTCTCTATTTGTTTTTTTTTAACTAATTGTCGTTATATTCACGTTTCAAGTGGGGACTTATAAGGTCTATGTAACTATGTTATTAGACTCAAACAAGCCTCATAATTCTGATTTGTTAAAAGTGGTGGTGAAGAGCCTGAAAGAAGCAATTGTGTATGTAATGATAACGTTTGTGGTGAAGATTTCGTTGTTGCTGATGGTGATGATGATGTCGATTATGGTACTAGTGGTATCGATGAGTTTAGTGGTTTTATTTTTTCGTGGTAATGTCATTTTCTCATATCACACACACACACACACACACACACACACACACACACATATATATATATATATATATATATATATATATATATGTATGTATGTATGTATGTATGTTCTTTACAAACATATAACATAAATATAAGTCCCAAAAAAATACATACATATTTGTGATCTTTATAAACCCAAAAGCATACATACATACATACAAGTCCATGTTATTTTGCAATATAAAATACAAATCGTGGATATTTTTTCACGGATCTCAAAAAATAATATACACCTTCTGTTTCTTCATTGGAATCAACGTCTGAATCATCAAGGTCCACCGTATTAACTTCCTAAACCATTTCGATCCTCTACGTTCCTAAACCTTTTCATTATCGCGTTTCCTCTGTCAACAGCTTCGTCTCTGTCCTCCCTCAATCCTCTACAATTCAGCTCGTCCGTCATTTGGGTAGTGCAGCATCTTTGTTGTACGATTTCAAAGTCTTTTAAATTTTTCTAAATAGGAAAATGTGAGAGATTTTTGGTACAATGAAAAACATAATGGGAGAATGAGATGAGAATATGAAGCATCGGCTATAAAAAAATAAAAATTGGAACTAGCAACCCTAGCAGCAGTAGGATATATATATATACGCACACACGGAGTTGGCTGAAAATTGCTACGTGTATATACACCTAGGTGTTTAATCTTAAGCCCCAGCAAGAAGAATCAACAAAAGTTGGAAAAAAAAATTTGTCCAAACTCCAAAGAACATCAGAATCTTATCTCAGCCTAATTTATGATGATAGCTATTCTTGGACTTAGTCCACTTTGAACTTTTGAAAGCTTTTAATCTTTCAAACCTTTAGTCTAGCCGTATAGACTATATACTTGATTTAAATTGAGGGTTAACCTGAGTAGTTAGAAGCTAACGCTCCTATTTGTTATGTTTCAAGTTTGAGTCTGTACATATATATGTGTGTGTATATATGTATGATCCATGTAAGAATTAGGATTCGAACGTTATTATAGTCTATAATAATAATCGCAAACCTAAGGTTAAGATAAACATTTTCCAAAATCTATCACGTTTGACGAATGACTACAGTTAATTTTAACCGTCAAGTAAATTTGCCACAACAAAATTTGGTTTTGATGCATGGGTATCAACATATACAATGGTTGTTGTATTTGTTTAGTTTTTTTTATAAGAAATTTTTTTTAGGAAATTAACTTTGTTCAAGATTTATAATTATAGTAATTTAGTTTGTATACGTTTCCTTTTTTATTTGACTCCTTTGTCTTCATTTCTTCTCCTTCATCTCAAGTTTACCATTTCTCTATTTATTTTTTTTAACTAATTGTCATTATATTCACGTTTCAAGTGGGGACTTAAAAGGTCTATGTAACTATGTTATTAGACTCAAACAAGCCTCATAATTCTGATTTGTTAAAGTGGTGGTGAAGAGCCTGAAAGAAGCAATTGTGTATGTAATGATGACGTTTGTGGTGAAGATTTCGTTGTTGCTGATGGTGATGATGATGTTGATTATGGTACTAGTGATATCAATGAGTTTAGTAGTTTTATTTTTTCGTGGTAATGTCATTTTCTCATATGATGGTTTTGCTACATAGATTAATATATTTGACTTTCAATTTAATACATTTCACACACAGTTTAATACATAATCCACAAAGTTTAATACAATTCAATTCTAGTTTAATGCATATCTCACACAATTTAATATATTTCACTTCTAGTTTAACATATATACCATACAGATTAATATAAGTCACTTTCAATTTAAAACATATCTTACATAGTTCAATATTTTCCACATTTCATCTCCAATTTAATACATTTTCATATCCATTTGTTGTTGATGGCGATGATAATATCGATTATGGTACTGGTGGTGACGATGAGTTGGCCGTTTTTTTTTTTGTGACAACGTCATTTTCTCGTGTGATGGTTTTACTACACATATTAATATATTTAACTTTCAATTTAATACATTTCACATAGTCTCATACATAGCTCATACAGTTTAATACAATTAACTTTGAATTTAATACAAATCTTACATAATTTAATACATTTCATTTCCATTTTAACACACATCCCACATAAATTAATACAATTCATTTTTCTTGTTTAAGACATATCTCATACAGTTTAATATATTTTGTATCGATGTTTTGGTTTTTACAGACTCGGAAAGCATACGTATAAACCCTAGAAACATACATATATATTTGTGTTTTTATAAACCCAAAAGCATATATATGTGTGTGTGTGTGTGTGTGTGTGTGTGTGTGTGTGATAGTGTGTGTTCTTTACAAACACATAACATAAATATAAGTCCCAAAAAAATACATATATTTATGATCTTTATAAACCCAAAAGCATACATACATACAAGTCCATGTTATTTTGCAATATAAAATACAAACCGTGGATATTTTTTCACGGATCTCAAAAAATAATATACACCTTCTATTTCTTCATCGGAATCAACGTCTGAACCATCAAGGCCCACCATATTCACTTCCTAAACCATTTCGATCCTCTATGTTCCTAAACCTTTTCATTATCGTGTCTGCTCTGTCAACAGCTTCGTCTCTGTCCTCCCTCAATTCTATACAATTCGGCTCGTCCGTCATTTGGGTAGTGCAGCATCTTTGTTGTACGATTTCAAAGTCTTTTTAATTGTTCTAGATAGGAAAATGTGAGAGATTTTTTGTACAATGAAAAACATAATGGGAGAATGAGATGAGAATATGAAGCGGTGGCTAGAAAAAAATTAAAATTGGAGCTAGCAACGGTAAGATATATATATACACACACACACACGGAGTTGGCTGAAAATTGCTATGTGTATATACACCTAGGTGTTTAATCTTAAGCCCCAGCAAGAAGAATCAGCAAAAGTTCAAAAAAAGAAAAATTCGTCCAAACTCCAAAAAGCATCAGAATCTTATCTCCGTCTAATTTATGATGATAGCTACTCGTGGACTTGGTCCCCTTTGGACTTTTGAAAGCTTTTAATCTTTCAAACCTTTAGTCTAGCCGCATAGACTATATACTTGATCTAAATTGATGGTTAACCGGAGTGGTTAGAAGCTAACGCTCCTATTTGTTATGTTTCAAGTTTGAGTCTATACATATATATGTGTGTGTGTATATGTATGATCCATGTAAGAATTAGGATTCGAACGTTATTATAGTTTATAATAATAATCACAAACCTAAGGTTAAGATAAACATTTTTCAAAATCTATCACGTTTGACGAATGACTATAGTTAATTTTAACCGTCAAGTAAATTTGCCACAACAAAATTTGATTTTGATGTATGGGTATCAACATATACTATGGTAGTTGTATTTGTTTAGTTTTTTTTATAAGAAGAAAAATAATATTATTAATGGTCGTATATGTATAGTTTCATAGGACGGCTATATTTCACAAGAAAGTCACGCAAATTAACCACGTACTAATTCCAAGTGAGATCATAGAACATTAGGGATTATTAAATAAATTGAATTCAATTACTTAATTGTCAAGTCAATGATGTCGTTCTCGTTCTCCAAAAGTTTCTTCTTGTTTTTCATGGCCTAATTAATAGACGGGTACAATTACATATGCAGATATGCTCATACAAGTAATTATTAATAATGCAATTCAGACATATATATTTAGAGGTATATATTACTTCATCCATCACAAGACTATTGTAATATATTTTATTTTATATGGTATTGAATTTTTGTAATATTTTTATATTTAATAAATTACTTTACCATGCTATCCTTCAAATTATCATTTAAATATTTATTTTTTCAATTTTTTTATTTATGTGAAAAAATAAGTGTAAAAGTGGAAATAACACATAATTTTTTTTTCACTTTGTTAATCTCTGCATCAAACCAAATAATTATTGTCTTGCACTTACCAACTATACTATATCTATATATTCATTAACTATCCTGAATGTTAAATTATTTGCATTCTCTTTTTCATTTTTTTAAAATAAATTCAGGTTAAAAAATGTTCAGAGGAAACAGATTAAAGAATGGTGTGTGTGGAAGATCGGAGGCAACAAAATATTCTAGTGTTGTGGTGTGCAAAAATAAAGTGGAATAGGTAAAGGGTTCTGCCATTTGTCAAATC
This sequence comes from Aquilaria yunnanensis, assembly GCA_039654915.1. Lineage (NCBI taxonomy): Eukaryota > Viridiplantae > Streptophyta > Magnoliopsida > Malvales > Thymelaeaceae > Aquilaria > Aquilaria yunnanensis. The sequence continues at coordinate 4,079,174 of CM077597.1, read as the reverse complement.
ATTGCTGAGAATTAAAATGAGTTAGTATAAACTATGATCCGTGCAGGTTAAAACTTCAACGACATTATAGTATTAGAGGTTAAAGTCAATAAATAACGTCATTTCTTACAAGTGTAAGTTTTTTAAATTAGAAATAGAGAGAGATTATAGTAAACCCAAACATGATATGATCAGCTCGAAAACTGATGATGAATGGGTTGATGGTGGAACATTTTATCGTATAGTAGTTAAAGTTTGAAGCTATTACTGAGGTTGAACATTCAGTTTCCTCATCTCCCCTGTAGATAGATATTAACCGATTTACTTGGGTTAAATCATGATATCGCATATCATTGGATTACTTGGGTAAATTTAAACTAGAAGTGAGTGAGTGCAAATAAAGTAGGCAAATAATGCATGAAAACTTGGACCTGAAACTCGGCTAGCTTCCATGAATTGGCAATCTCACATTCCAGATTTGATTCCACCCTCGATCTGTTACCATAAACTACATAAAGCTAAAGGTTGGCTGCCAACAGAATCGATCTGCTTATATAATTTTTTGACATAATTAAATGAAATAAGCAATGAAAGTTTTATAACTATTCTTTTTTTTTTAATTCAGAAATTACAAGTAAAATTTTATACTTTCTCTGTCCCATATTTTTTGCACCATTTACCTTTTAGCAATTAATCTGTAATTTTTTATTTTCAACATTTTAATGTATAAATGAAAATTTTTTATATAAGAATGATAAATCACAATATATAGTTTCTAAATATATTTTTAAAATTTTCTTTGAGTAAATACTAATATCAATAAATTTTAGTCAAACTAAATGAAAAAATTAAATGGTACAAAGAATATAAGACGGAGGGAATAGTAGTTAAAGGGGATTAGTCTATAATTCCTAAAATTTGGAAGGCGTCTAGTCTTTTTTTTGCTATTAGAACTTGTCATTTTTAATGGAAGTGGTGATAAGTAAGATTTAAATCCTTAACTTAGGAGTTGAGAGGTCAAAATCTCAATCAACTCACCTATACACTATGTTGTATAACTATTTGTCAAAACTAAAAAAAAAAAATTCAATTTAAACTAACTGAATAAATACTTGACTCTAACTTTCAGTAACATTTTATGCAAGTGATTAGTGTGTTCACGTGTGCAGGCCCATGTATTGTGAAAGAATTTTAATAATAAATGTGGCACAGGAACATATATAGGAGTAATTCTCAGTGAAAAAAGGTTAAATGCCGCTACTAATTAAAGTTGAATCTCTTGTTTTACCTAAATTATCATTCTTAATTCAATTAATCGACTTAATTCCTAATATTTTGGGCTCCCTAACAACAACACACCCCCCCCCCCCCGGGGGCGCCCGCATTTTGTTCTTTTTACCACCATTTTTTCTATATTATTTCTGTTGCAGCCTTTATCTGTTTTGCCTTTTTTTTTCTCTTAATTTTTCTGTCATTTTTTTCTTTCTGTGGGAAAGAAGATCCAATTCAAAAACTTTTGTATTGCAAGTCTGTTAACTATAATTCTTTATTTTGGACAGCACAAAAATAAAAAGAAAAGACATAAAAGAAGAGGGCTGATGACTAAAAACTATTTTCCAAAAAATAAAATTCAACAACACATTTCTAAAAGCTCAAAGAAAAAAAAAATTTAAGTCTAAATGATATGGAGGAATTTCCGTTTCCAATTGCTTTTCTCCGGACTTGTAGTGACATCAAGCCCAAAACTGACATAATATCTATTTGTCTGTTTTCTTTTGATACTTATTTTTTTTGTGAAACTTGGTAAACTTTGTGTTTATGGCACTTTCAACCAGGGGCGTATCTATTCAGGGGCGGGAGGGGGCACCTCCCTAAAATTTTAAAAAATTTTATTGGGTACTTGGATATGTGATATAATTGTAGAAACATTAAAGTTAGGTATCTATTTGTAAGTTTTATAATTAATAAGGGGCTCTAGTATATTTTATTCATTTAAGGCCTCAGTCATTTTCTTATTGAATAAATTACGTGATAGTCCTTACTCTTTAATTATTATTTTCTTTTAGTCCCTATCCTATTAAACATTCTGTTTTGGTTCCAAACATATTAAAAACATTTTGTTTTAGTCCTAAATTTATAAAAAATGTTTCATTTTGGTTTCATTGCATGAAATTTGTTAACTCAAATTATTTGTCTGATAATAACTTTTTAGATCATAATTTGGACTATCTGGTAAGTGTTATAAAATAAATTTAATTTGTATAATATTTGTTTATAATTAACAGAAAATTCAAATAACTATTTTTACTCTATAAATTGAACTTAATTATTATAAATTTTTGAATTCAATGTGTCTATATATGTAAACTGTCTAACAAATTTTGAGTTGTAAATTTTTGAAATAAAATTAGTTATTATACACTTTCAAATTTTATGTCTATATATAATATTATTTAGTATTTTCTATTAGTGACTGTAAATTTATACATACTAATAACCCGTTTCACATCAGGCCCCCCCCCCCAAAATGAAATTTCTGGCTACGCCCCTACTTCCAACACAATGAAAAAGAAAACACAAACCGCAAGCCACACAAAAGTATCAAAGACACGTACACTGGTAAAGAGCTATTGCCTCTAAGAAAAATTAACATCTTTGAGGCAAACGAAAAAAAATGGTAACAGAAGAGGGGAAGGGAAGAAAGGAGAAAATAATATGGGGATGAAAAACAGGAGAGTTTGGGAACTTGGGAGCCAAGACAGAGAATTAAAACAAGAAGTTAATTTGAAAAGGGTAATCTGGGTATGAAAAAATATTCAACCCAATTAATGTGAGCCCTACCTAGAAGACTTCAAGCCACAATTGCAACATTTGGTGTACAAAACGTCTTTGGTGAGAGACTCGAACCTAGTTGGAGGCCGAGGAATATCCAAACTTTAGCCATGGAACTACCTGATCCAGGGTGGCACTTGCAAGCTTGGCGCTTGAGGAAGCGTATAGAGAATGTTCAAGTATTGGAGTTTGAGTCTTTTTGCAGTCATTTTTTCCTTTTCAATTATTTATGTTCCCAAGTTTTTCTTTTTCTTTTTCTTTTTTGCATTATTCTCGTTTTCTTTTATATTTTATTTTATTTTTCTAGATTTACTTATTTCAGTTCCTTTTTTTCTTTTTTCTTTTTTACTATTCTGGTTTGTTCTTATCCTTTGTTTTCATTTTTTAAAAATTTCTGTATTATTTATTTTTCTTTCATATTCCATTTTTTTCAAGATTTTATTTTCCCATATTTTTCCTTTTCTATTTTTGTATTATTCTCATTTCTTGTTGTTTCTTTACTTTTATTTTTCTATGCTATTCATAAAGAATGAACACTATAGAAATTGGTATAAATGAACAAGAAACAAAACTAAAAAGAACATGTTCATTTATTCATATATGTTTGTTTATTTAGTCATTTTTATTTGTTCATGAACAAATAAAATGCAAAACAAAAAGGAAATGACTCAAATGAACATCCAACAACACTAAAATGAATAAATTTATTTTTTAGTTATATTCCGTTTATATTCATTTGCTTTTCTATTTTTCTTAAAAACTTATTTACGTAATTATATTTTATGTTAGTTTGTATACGTAAAAAAGAGAAAATTCAAACAGATTTTTCTAGAAAAAAATAAAAATTTAAAATATAGAAAATATAATAACAAACTTGGTAAAAGAACAAATAAGAAATGATGACAAAAGAACAGATAATATTCATAAAATAACGAACATAGAATAAATAAGAATCAATAAAAGAAAAAAAGTACAATATTTATAAGAGAACAAATTCAATAAAAAATAAGTACTGATAAAAAAAAAAAAAGCGCATGTTGTGCGTTTCACCCACGCAAGACTTGGTGACAAATTGAGGCTAGCTATAATGTTATTTTTTAAAATCCTGGACAGATTTTCTTCTGTCTATTACATTTGCTTTATTTTACTCTAATTCAGCTTAATCACATCTTTAACTTTTCAAACAGTTTTAGTGTCTTTTAGCTCTTTTTCATGTAAGATAAATTGTGAATAATGATTAATAATAGTAGTTTTATTAACCTTTTTGGTAAAAAAAAAAATCAAGACTCCTCCATAAAAAATAAAATGAAGGTAAAGTATTTGGAGAACAGATGAGTTTGATTTGTGCGTACCGAAAAATTTCATCTCCATATCCTCAACCCATGCTGCTGGTACCTAGGTCCATACAAATTGATTACATTTGACAAGATGTCACTACGTAATTGTTTTCTCCTAAATGTTTTTCAGAACGAAACATTATTGTTCACTCTTATGTTCATTATGCTATTTTTATAAAGTTGAAAATAGATCTAGAATTATTTATTTTAATTAAGATGATATTTTTATAAAGTTGAAATTTAGGAAGAGTTTAGCATTTTTTTATTCACCTGTCTTTGAAGATTCCACACTTATAAAAACCATCCTTTTTCCAGTGTTCTGACCCCCCAAGTGCCTGTCTCTTTCCGTTTCTGTCCCTGTCAAACCGCCTTGCCACTTTTCTTTATGTCTTTCTTTGCTCTTTCCAAAATTTTTCCCCCTTTCTCCCTTTTCTCACTTTATAAACACCCCCCGGCCTCTACCTCCACTACTCATTATAGGTTCCCAAAAAGAAAACGTCCTCTGAGAAGCAGTACAACAGCACCCATTTTTCATTTTCACCCCTAAACTTTATTTCACTACATTTTGGTCACCAAAACTCTCTTCCTCATCCATATGGCTGGCAAAAGGGGCCAAACCAGCCCGGTGGGCAGCCCAACCTCCGGGAACATCTCCGACAGTTCCTCCAAAGATCAGGACCGGTTCCTTCCGATCGCGAACGTGAGCCGAATCATGAAGAAATCCCTACCCGCCAACGCAAAGATCTCCAAGGAAGCAAAAGAAACCGTCCAAGAGTGCGTCTCCGAGTTCATAAGCTTCATAACAGGGGAGGCGTCTGACAAATGCCAGAGAGAGAAGCGAAAGACCATCAATGGCGACGATCTCTTGTGGGCCATGACCACTCTGGGCTTCGAGAACTACGTCGGACCGCTGAAGGTTTATCTCAACAAGTACAGAGAGACAGAAGGGGAGAAGAACTCGGGGGCAAGAACGGAGGAGCAAGATCAGTCCCCGGAGACGACCACAGTGAGTGGCTCTGTTATTGGTAACACAGCAGATTTTCAGGGGTTTGGTGGAGGGTTTTACTCGCTTGGGACGCAAGTCACTGCTAATGGCTATGGAAATAGTGGGAGATCATCAGGTTCCCCCATGGATTTGGTGGGTCAGGGAGGGTTCAGCCGCGTGAGCAGGATCGGTGAAAGTGAAGATGGAAAGCTAACCAGGGCCATGGCAGCTCAGCTTCATCATGGGGTTGGATGGTAAATTTACTTCTGAAAAGAAATAAATTCACGCCGACGGTATAATTTTCTATAGATATTTACATGTATAAGCTGATGTTTCTGATTTTTGTTGGATATTATTTATTTTTGTTTCTAAATTACAATCAATCAATTAATCGGCTGAAGTTAATTTTTCCATGTTGAAATTGATTAATGAATCCAGAATCGTGTTTTCTTTTTCAACGTTTGGTATCCAAAACCAAAATATCTCAATATTGATTCTTTTCTGTACCCATCACTTTCTAAAGTGGTTGTATGGGATAATGGGTAGAGATTCAAAGTGGAGTTCGCCTCAACACTTTCTCCATTATACTAATAATTAATTGTTGGTTCAAATGTCTTTAAGATATTTAAAAAAAAAAAAAAAGATATTCTCCCTACCTCTAACTATATTGTAAAGGGACTGTTCATTTATCATGTAGTCTCTCACTAAGATGTTTCTGTGTACCAATAAAATACATATATTGATTCCTTTTATTCTATGTGGAGGAGTTTTTGAAGTTTGAATTTTATCTTGTCTTGGAAGACAAAGGGCAATTTGACCTAAATAGTAGAAGATCTTTCCCCTGTATTCCAAATTCCAAGTAGATTGTGGAAATAGTTTTACTTTTTGAAGTTGGCAATTTTTTTTTTCTCCCAAAATAAGAAGGATGCCATTAAATCCAAGTCAATACGCGAAGTAACTCGATTAGTCCATACGCCAAATAACACAACTCGGTAAAAATTTACACATCTGAGCAATAAAATCAAATTTATAAGAATTAACCTTAGATGCCAAAAATTGAATTTCTTGTAAAAAAACTTAATTTATTTAATAACAAAATCAAAATGGTAAAAAAAGTGTATATATATATATATATTGTCTCTGTCATGCTTATGTAGTAGCATTGTACTGAGTAAGTGGCAATAAACAAAAGTGCAGCTTGCAATATTGAGTCGGCAGGCAACTAACTTACAAATTTAAGACAAATAAATAAAAGATTGTTCAGCCTCACGATATTAAGCAACGTGAGTCTGAAAACCACCACCAAATTTACACGCGCGCGCCAGCGGCCCTTAGTGCCAAATTATAAATGGCATGTCATTGTTATGGGTGTTCATTATATTATAATTTAGGTTGCTGAGATAAAAACTGAAAAAAAACTGAATTATAATTTAAATGGTTTGAGTCAGTTTAAATATATAATTTAGATGATTGTTGGATCAAACTTATAATATCTGAAAATAAATAAAATTGTTATATTCGAATCAGTTTTAGACCGATTCAGAACAAACACCATACATGTTATAATAGTTTTCCAACATCCTTTTTAGGTTTTGCGATTTCACCAACTTTAAGCACTACAGTGTTTTTGTGCCTCTTCCTCTTCTTCTTCTTCTTCTTCTTCTTCTTCTGTATGAAGTACTGAAATCCAACACTTTCTTGTCACACACCTCAAAACCTGAATTCTTGTAATCGTTTTCAATTCAAACGTGTGGAAGATGTAAGTCTTGAATTTTCTATATGAAAAGCTAACAAAAAAAAAGAGATTTCAAAAACAAAAGCTTGAAGAAATAAAAAAAGAAAAAATAAAACACCAAATGAAGATTTTTTTTTTTTTATTTTATAAAAGATGTTTCATTCCAATTAAAAGTGAGCCAAATAGTATCTTAAAAATCAATGATGATATAAGACTTTAAGAGACAATAAAAATATAAAACTAACCACTAAAAAGTTATATGTTCCTTTGATACCGAGTAAAAGGAAGATAAATAAATCAAATCAACATCATACCTTCCAAGTAAAAAGAATAAGTTTAAAATAAAGAACTTACAAATAAATGGAATAAAGTCCAGACCAAGCTAACAATAAGCAAACAATGCTGAAACCAACCAGACATCAAAGGTCTGAAAAAATCTATTTATAGAAACAAAAAGTCTATCAATAAAATCTAAAAAATATTTATTTATTTATTTATTATTTTGATCAACAAAAAAATTTTATTAAAAAAGTAAAACATACAAACTCCATCCTAAAGGGAAGATGAAGGCATAGGCACTCTAAACCTAAGAACCCAACCCCTAAAAGGGAACATAAATTAGCTTAAGCCCACCAAAATAAGCCATCCCTAGATCCAAAAGAGAACAAAGTACATAAAGAACCCTGGCATTGAAACTATTGAAGATAGCCCTATATATGTAGGAGGAAACTAGAACAAAAAATTGATTATTTATTTAAATTATCAGTTTATTGAACTCTTATTTTTTAGAATGTCTAAAAAGTAATTTTAAGATACTATTATAAAAATATATATTTTTATTAATTCTTTAACTTAACCAATCTACAAAAATAATAATTAATAAAAATAATGTTTTTTCACAAAAAAAATATTATGAAATTATTTTTTAAATTTTTTAAATGAAAAATTTCAATAAATTAACATTTTTATAAATAATTACTTTGCATAAAAATAATATCTCTTTATCTCATAAAGGATCATACATTTCTCTAAACACAGAATTACAAGACAAAATTGGTTTCCAGTCAAACCAAAATTCAAGCCAACAATCTACAAAATTGGGACATTTTTTCTTCCCAGAGAGAATTAGGATCAGATATTTATCTTTTCACATTCAAAGTTCTTTCGGATTAGATTTTAGTTTAATTGACATGAAAACTATCATGTCACGCGTTCGACTTTTGTACTGGAATTTCTTCCCTTTATTACCAATAGGACAATTAGATTGGATGATTTTTTATTTATGGAGGATGAGTTAAAAGATGGAGACTTTTCTTTTGCTCAATTGCTACTCAATTGTTAGAGATAAATGCTTACCTTTCAAGCCATATGGTACAAGTTCCCTGTCTTTAGCTTGAACTTTGGGAGTGTTTCCATATTTACGGAAATAGGAATCTTCTTTTTATATCCATAGATAAATGGTTGAAAATTAAAGCAAATAGCCTTACTGGGTACTTATTTTCATCATAGAAGTCTAGGAGAAAAATGGTTTCATTTTGAATCGATTTTTCCATGGATAGAGCTAGACATATGGTACTAAAATTTTACAAAACCCTGCATAAACATTTTTTCTTTTACAGTTAAAAGAATAAGTAAGATCTATTGTACCAAAACAATCATCCCAAAACAATCCTTATTATTACATAAAATTCTGTGTAAATTTTACTAAAATATTAGTACGCGCAGCAAAAGCCTTCTCACATAACAATCGAAATCTTGATCTAATGGTTAGAAAATGTAGTTGTGACCAGAAAATTAAAGATTCAATTCCCACTTTCCATTAGTCTCGGCCTTATGTACCATTGGAAAAAAAAGAAAAAAAGAGTCATCTGTCATGAGTAAATTGTGTAAATAATCCCTCACTTTTAATTGTCATTTTGTTTTAGTCCCTAACCTATTAAATATTTTATTTTGGTCCTAAATCTGTTAAAATTGTTTGGTTTTAATCCTTTATTAGATGAAATTTAATAACTCAAAATAACTATCTGACATAAGCTTTTGAAATTTTGATTTAAATATTCGGTAATTGTCTTTCAGTAAATATAAATAATTTAATATTTTTTTATAGCAAATAAATAATTTAAATTAGTGGTTTTTTCTATCTGAATAAAATAAATTCAATTAAAAAAAACAAATTATTTGAATTTTCTATTAACTATAAAAAAAATTATTATACTAATTAAATTTATTGTAAGATAGTTACTTGATAGTTTAAATTATAATCTAAAATTTTTTTATGAGATGAATATTTTAAATTAAAATATTTCATCCAATGGGGGCCAAAATGAATTTTTTTTAATAGATTTAGGACCAAAAAGAAACTTTTTAACAGGTTTAGGACCAAAAAAAAATATTTAATAGGTTAGGGACTAAAACGAATCAATACTTAAAGGTTAGGGATTATTTATGCAATTTACTCCTTCTCTTATATTTGACCAAAAAAGTGCGTGAGGCAGGAGACCCAGCACCAGCGTCGGCACTAAGAAGCTGGGCTGGTGCAGAGAGCTAGTGCAAACATTAGGCACTTTGGGTGGCATTAAGGAAGTAGTAGGGGGAATCTCTAGGCTTCTTTCTCTCCTACGCCTACTTGATCTCCTCGATGCCCACAACCATGAGCATTTCGGATGGACGCAATTAGATCCATCCCATCTTTAAACCCACTTCTCATTATTTCCAGTCTTAATTCTATGATTGTGTTCTACTTTTCACTGTTTCGGCTGTCTCAACAATTTGCTAGCCTTTTCTTTCGTCCCTTGATTGAACGGATTGTTTGGGAATAGTATGACGAGATACGGTGATTGGCTGAAAATAACTTATGTTTCTAGAGAATTCACTTTAGAAATTAATTACTGTTCCACCACCAATAGATGATGGACCCTTCGATGCTAGATTGAGGCTGGAGTTGATATGTGCCTACCCTTCATCACAAACATATATAGTCAATAACTAGGAAGGTTGTGGATACTCTATGTGATAAATAAATTTATTCTAAGCTCCAACAACTTATGGCTAGTATATCAGTGATGATGTGGACTGAAGTTATATTATTATTGTTATTGTTGTTATTATTATGCCTTGTCTCATGTATAATTTACTTTGAACTGAAAACAAATCATTTTATAAAAATGGTATGTCAAAAGCTTCCAACATTATATATTATAATTATTTAAGGCATCACATTATTTTTATAAATAGTGTCACACTGCTGTAGTGTAGGGCTAATTTTTTTTTTTGGGGTCCAAAATTGCCTTTTTTGATGTTTTCTTTTTCCAGAAAAATGATAAGCTACAAAATTGGTCCTCTGATTGTCTGCAGTGATGCCCTTAAATTTTGAAGGTAGGTATTTTTATAATTTTGACCATTTTGGGGGGCAAAAGTTGCTGCTTTGGGCTGATTTTTTTCTAGGCAAAAAAGGGTAAATTACACACCCGGTCCTCTTCTTGTTTGCTATGGTGTCTCCTAGTGTACTAAAACTGTGAACATAGATCTTCTACAACTTCGTTCTAAATTGTTAGTTTTTATGTTTTGGTTTCTAAACTTTCATGAGTGATATTTAAGGCCTCGATTTGTCTTAAAATATGAAATTCACTACATTGGCCTTGTATCATATGTTTTTTTATTTACTAAATTTATTACCACCGTCTTTCAAATGTTTCAAATTTTTAAGATCTTTTGAATTGCTCATAACTTATATATTTTTTAATTCATAATTTTTAGTATTTTTTCATCTATAAATATAAATCAACTTGAAGAATTTGTATCTTTGTTAGTCACCCTACAACAAAGTGAGAGTTGTAATCTAGTTCTATGATACAAGTTGTGAACTCATGATATTTTTTTAGTACTCAGAAAATACATAAATGGTTAAAAGAGTAAGGATGTAGCATATTGATGCGCTAGTAGAACCTTGCGCCTATGAATCACAATCACAGAGCAACACGACAGAGAATCTAATAGGTCTTTGGGCTTTACAAGCAATGCATGAAACATTTGAGCTTACACTCAGTGAGCCACCCAATGCTTGAAGAGTTTGCAAGCATCCAATGAGGATAGTTACCTACTAGATCTGCAACATAGAGGCAAGAACTGTAGCTCTCTGGATCACATGGATGCTTCCAAAGTGGATTCACAAAATGAGATAACAATGCCACATTGTAGTATTTGGGCCATTGATATCTAACCATATACCAGGCCGTAACAACACCCAAATTATCTATTCCAAGCACCATTTGTGACAAAAAAATTCTAGTCAAATATTAGGATTCAATCTGTTGTCTTACCAATCTTGACATTTGGAGCTCAGTCTCCCTCATCTGAAATGAGGTAATTGATAAAATTAATGCCATTTTTTGGAATTTTTTCTAGGCAACAATAATGGATTGGAGTAAGAATTCTATAATGGATGTCATTGCTAGTAAGTGGCGAGTGATTTAGCAATAAATGTATTAGAGATGATTAATCATTGCTAATTCCTGTCATTAATCTCATTTATTTTAGTGGTGAAAGGCCCCAATTGCTTGGAATGGAGTATCTATCTCGCCCTGGGACAAAACGGAATCTAGGGATTCAAGACTAAGAGTACTATGGAACTAATGTATCCTTTTGAAGCTTGTGTAGGATGTGAACAGTAAAGCAAATAGGCTATGGGTACAATGTGTTCAATCATTTTGTCTTAAGTGGCATGATTTATGGTGGGAGCAACCAAAGTCAAATGCTTTAGGCATGTGGACTAATTTGGTTGAAGTAAGGGATTGGCCCTTGAAAAAAGTGGGTAGTGTAGGAAGGGCTTTGTATTAAAAGATGACTAATGGGGTGGTAGGAAGAATTGAGATGGTTTACGAGTAAAATGAAGGGAAATACTATTGAATTTGCAAGATCAGAAAAAGCAATGTTTGTGGAGACTCTATATCATAATGGAACTTTTTTTTGTTTGAGAGCAAGAAATTAAAGGAGATCGCATATTATTTATTATATGCATTATATTTGTACTCGAGGTAACATTGGAAATTACTTTATTATTATTTTTTTCAATATCAAGAAACTCACCAACGGTCTTAACCATTAGTAATTTACTAAAAATCAAAACATGTTAGTATTTACAAATGACTTAGACTATTAGTAATTTACCAACAGACAAATGCGTTAGTAATTTAGCAACAGTTAAACCCATTGGTAGCTACCAATGAATTAATGCGTTGGTAAAAGTTTGACCGTTAGTGACTTTTAACCGTTAGTGTTTACCAATGGGCAATGTTTGGAAATTATCACCGGCTTAACATTTAGTTGTTAGAAAAATAATTTTCAATGCCTAGATTACCAATGGTCTTATGCTGATAATTTCAAAATTACCAATACGAGACTGATGGTAACTAGGCATTGGGAAATTGTTGGATTTTAGTAGTGTCTCCATTGAGAACATTCTCTTGTCTTTAATTTTGTGTTCTGAACTTTCTATGTATAGTTTACTTGTTCTTTAATGAAATTTCAAAGACCATTTACAAGATGAAAATGACTCCACATATCTACTTTTGGTTAGATTAAGTTTGCATTTGACAAAGATTACTGATAAGTGATAATTTTTATATATAGTGATTATAATTTGCTCAATTTGTACATTAATTGAAACTATATAAAAAAATTTTATTAATTTTGAAAATCTAGATAAAGAAAAAATTTATATTTTTTTAAATATAATCCAAGTAACTGTGAAATAAATAAGATATTAACTTTGAAAAAAGTAAAATAAAATTAAAAATAAATTATAATAACCAGTTATTGAATAAGTTGCCGAGGGCAGACTATAGTGAAAAAAAATAGTACTAGTGTCTCGTTGTGTTGTAACCATCTAAAGAAAAAACAAAATTTTGTTGTAACCATCGTTCGGTTGGCCTCTTAGCCGCCTCCATAACTTTATTTCATCATTGGTTCCCTTTCTTGTCGATGAATTAAGTACCTTTTTTTTACCTGCTGCAGATCGAATTGGATGATACAAATATTCACCTAATATATGTGGATGTTTGACCCGATTTAGTTTTTCGAGATCGGATGTTTTTCTATGTACAATCGGCGGGGATGATTAGCTTGCTGCTAATTGATCATGTATGTGTATGTGTATTTTGGTTAATTTTAGACACAGTTCAAGTTGTTGTCATTTCAACACCTCTGTCATTTTGTTTGTGCAGCAGATTTCATGTAAGGGTGAGGTGCATGGTAGATTTCATAACCAACAATTATTAGTCTATTAGAAAATAAAAAAAAAAAACAAAGAGTTTAAAATGGGGATTTTTTTCCTATGGAAATCCAATCATTACGTGAAATGGTTAAATTAATTGTCCATGGGGTACACCCGGGACAAGTGAGATGACTTGAGAAGTGACACCATCCGCATGCTAATCCACATGGGTTGCCTGGCTTGACTTTCCGAACACAGTAGAAAGTGTGGTTATTGGCACAAATTTAAGGAGTTGGAAGACTTCAGTGTCATTAAGCCAATTTCCTTTAAGAGATTGGAATCTTGGCCGAAGATTTGTAGGCACGGTTTAGAGGTTTTCATGGGGAGCAAGTTGGGGCCAATTAATACGTAAGATTTAGTTTCCAAGTTAAATATAACTAGGCTTTGTGGTGTGTACTGTGTAACCTATAAAAGATGTGTTATTGTAAGATTTTAGATATGAGAGAAAAATCAATTTGTGTGAAGAGGCAAGATAAGAGATTTTTAGGAGAGATGAGAAGTTTGGAGGCTGAAGAGAGGTATGACAATAAGCCTTTTATGATTCTTATATTTTGTAATTGTGTCAAGACAAAATATTGAACTTATCATTAATATGTAGAGGATTTATAGACCAGTATAAGCATTAAGAGTATATATCTACTATAATCTCTATATTTTATTCTAATTGATTTCTTTTATATGTGGATGTAAACTAGTTATGAGCCGAATCATATTAAATTTGTGCGCATTTGTTTAATCCTGTTCATTGTTTCGCTGCATATGATGAGTGATTGAGAAATTTTTCCCCACAAATGATATCAGAGCTAATGGTTATTCTTGATAGATGAGGAGCGAACCAAGAAGAATCCAACCGATGTCATTTTTGTTGAGGCAAGTCCAACTCCATCTGTGGTGATTTCTTTGTGAGTTGGAACATGGAGTAGTGATTTCTTGTCAAGGTGGGGTGTGGATCACAAGGAGGCCAATAGTGCATCGAGTGTGATGTGACCAATAAGATCAATCTTCATGGATCTGAAGAAGGATTGATGGATTGAAAAGCTTTGATTTGAGGTGAGGTGGACTGCGTGGGTAGATCCAAGCAACGTGGCTATTGGCAACCTAAATGTGGTGTTGTTCATGCTCGTGGTGAATAACATTGCTCGTGATTTAGTGGTCATACTTGTATGCAAGGTGATTGATTTGCGCCAATGTGGAGATTATGGTTATTGGTACAAATTCAAGGAATTGGAGGACTTCAGTGTCATTAAGCTAGTTTCCTTTTAGAGCTTGGAATCTTGGCCGAAGATTTGTGGGCACTGTTTAGAGGTTTTAATGGGAAGCAAGTTGGGGGCAATTAATACGTAGGATTTAGTTTCCTAGTTAAACATAACTAGGGTTTGTGGTGTGTAGCTTATAAAAAGGCATGTTGTGGTAGGGTTTTGTATGTGAGAGAAAATCTAATTAGTATGAAGAGGCTAAATGTGAAAGTTTTAGAAGGGAAGAGAGATCTGAAAACCATAAAGGGTTAGAACGAAAAACCTTTTGTGATTATCATATTTTATAATTATGTTGGGACAAGATATTGTGGTTATCAATAGTGTGTAAGGGATTTAAAGGCTAGCGTGAACATTAAAGGCATACATATTTTGTAATCTCTATATTTTGTTTAAGTAAATTTCTCTTATTCAAGAATGTAGGTTAGTTGTGAGCCAAATCATGTTAGATTTGTGCGTGTTTGTTTGATCTTGTTCATTGTTCTGTTGTATGTGATGTGATTGGAGAATTTTTTCAAACAAAAACTAAACATCAATGTTAAAAATAAATAAAATATATAAATTAACTAATATGATGATGAATGGTGCAAAAAAATTTAGATTGAGGGAGTCAAAATTAGGGTTTATCTCATAATTGTCTTCACTATATATCACTCTAATTTATCTCATTATCACTATATATCACTTGCTGTCTTGTATTCTCATGTAGTTACATGATATACTAGGCTAGGGCTTGTTAGAGGAATTAAGTTTTTAGGTTTGTACTTAATTATGGATTTTTTTTTCTTTTTTCCAATAAGTGCAACATTATTTATGGTAGGGAAATCGTGTTTCTAAATTATGGATGACTCATTTGTGAAGGCACTGAAAAAAACTAAAAATTAATTCATTTTAACTTAACTTAATTTAATTTAAAATAATTTATTTTTATTTTTACATCTTTTTTACTATTATGTAGGTGTAATAATTAGTTAAAAATATAATTTTTATAATCTAATTAAATTTTTATAAATTTTTATTTTTTAATGTCTAAAACTATAAAAATTCATAAAAATTTAATAGCATTGTAAAAATTTACTTTTAGATGGATTATTATATTTACATAATATTAGTTTTTAAATGAATTTCATTTTCGGTAAAAATGTGTAAAAATAAAAATAATTTATTTTAAATTAAGTTGATTCAAGTTAAAATGAATTGTTATTAAATAAAATTTTCAATTTGTTAAATGAGTTTTTTGAAGTCTAAAAAGCACAATTTTTAATATCCTTATATGGACATATACTTTTACAAAATAACATTTGAAGAGAAAAGAGGATAATTTTGTCCACGACTAAACCTCACATGCCATTTTCAAGAAGATGATGGATGCACCACTCAAATGCCGTGAGCCAGAGGCATTGATTTGGTATCAAAACGGTGCAAATAATAAATAACTTGAGAGCAATGCAGCTAATTAATTTATGAGTCCCAAAGGTGTGCTACAAGGAGAAGCAGAAGGACAGCGATCGAGCCAAGCGAAAGAATTTTGGAAATGAGGAAAAAATGCAATAGGTTGCTATAAAATGCACATGCACCTATCTTTCTAGGATCTTGATTTTATTGGGCGTAAAAGAATTTGCTTTTCACGGGCACAACAAAAGCATGTTGAGGAGAAGTTTGAATAACTTCTTAAGTTACAAACCTTAGTTTTTATTTTTATTGTAATTGGCATTCTCCAAAAACATATTCAGCTCAATTAAAGTAGGAGCAGGTTTGTTAGAGAACACATATAAATTTCCCACGACGTTGTTGCAACATCCGCCGGTTTGCGACGTTCTTTGCCGTCAATCTACCGTTAGCTGGTAAACGACGGAGGCGCGTCCAAAATAAAGGAGGGCGGCTGACCGGCACAAGAACCTAGAGCCTACCTGCCACGCATCTCTTCTGGAAACAACACACGTGTCGGTCACGGGAACTACATGTCATCTGTTCGGGTCACCCTCCTCGCTGTCTCGGGTTGAGTCGTTCGCTCTCCCCGCCCATGGAGCCCGTAAAACTCAGAACACGTCCCTTTGACAATTTCCATCCAATTTGAGTTTCCGTTTCGTTTTTCTTCTGTCTGCTCCGGAATTACCCAAAAAAACGGGAAGCAATATTCAATTTCTCTAACTAACAAACTCTCTCTGTCTCTCTCTCTCTTCGTGGAGATTAAATTCGGAACTCTCTTTCTCTCTCCGTGAATGGCAGATGAAAGCCCTAGTGTGAGACCGCCGCCTTTGCGATTTCGACTTGCAGCAACGTGACACGCGCCTGTGAGTTTTTTTTTCCCCAATCCGTATGGTTTGGAATTCTGATTGAAGTTGAACATCTCGTTCTTGAAGATTTACTTTCTTTTTGTATTGTTGTAATTTTTTATCACGTTAATTGGTTGCTAAGGAATATGAGAAAGGTGGAAGAGTGAGGTAGGATTCGGGATTTGATTCATTTAAATGACAGTAACAATTCACTCTTTAGTTATTGCTGTTCAAAGATGTTAACTTCGATATTGTTGTTTGGGATTTGGGCTGTAAATGTGTCGAATTATGTAGTTGCCTGCTGGGGAGCTTGCGGCGTAACAAGGGTGTTCACATTTTTGTCTTTGGAGAGGGAATCAGCAGTTCGGCAAGTGTATTAACTTTGGGTTTCATTGGGATTTGGATGCGGCTGCTTGGTCGACGAAGGATATAGCAGCCCTGTTGCTGCCATGGCAGAAGATGGCCTGCGTATTGGTGGGCTTTCTTCTGGTTTGGCTGTTTTGTTGAATGATGATGATGGCAGAGAGAACTCGTCAAAAGCACATCTTGTATCATATTATGATGATATCAGTCATCGGTCTGTGGAGCGAGCTCTTGAGTACATATTTGGGCTTCCTAACAAGTCAGTTGATTCAGTGAAGGATCCAGTAGACAGTAGCTTCATTGGGTATATCATAAAGAACCAGTTTTCAAAATTGTGCTCAAGTTCAGATCAACTTGTGTGTAATAGAGATGGAGTCTATATTGCTAATGATGGATCTGCACCCCCTGTTGTCACACTTGATGAATTCAGTATTTGTGGTGACATTAGAATCAGTAAGCCCCCATTGCTTTTAGAAAGCTTAGCAATGTTTAGTAGTGCTCGTGCTAATGCTTGTGTCTGGAAAGGCAAGTGGATGTATGAAGTTATACTTGAAACTTCTGGTATACAGCAACTTGGTTGGGCAACAGTTTCCTGTCCCTTCACAGACCAAAATGGTGTCGGTGATGCTGATGATTCGTATGCATTTGATGGGAGAAGAGTCAGCAAATGGAACAAAGAGTCTGAACCTTATGGTCAGGCATGGGTCACTGGTGATGTAATTGGTTGCTGCATAGATTTGGATCACAATGAGATATTGTTCTATAGAAATGGTGTTTGCCTTGGTGTTGCATTCTCAGGTATTAGGAAAATGGGACCTGGAGGTGGATATTATCCTGCAATATCGCTTTCCCGAGGCGAACGGTGTGAACTGAATTTTGGTGGTCACCCCTTTAGATATCCTGTTGATGGCTACCTTCCTCTTCAAGAACCTCCATCCTGCAGTCCTTATACTATCCAGTTGCTTGGCTGCTTGTCCAGGCTTTTGGATATGCAGCGTGTGGAGCAAACAGAGCGTGGTTCACTTGAGAAAGTAAGGAGATTGAAGAGATTTGTTTCACGTGAAGAACTGTTTTATCCTGTATCTCATGGGATATTTGAGGAGTTCTTTTCTGCAATTGAAGCAGATCCCCAAAGTGCCGAGTATATAGGATGGGGCCCACTTTTGTCATTCTTTATGGGGCTTTTTGGAGTGCAAGCACCACATGACTATGTGAGTATAGATAAAGTCCTCGACGTCATTCTAGAATTCGAAGGATCCCATTTTATGCTTAAGCATGTCATGGGTGGTCTTTCATGTGGTTGCAAAACAGCAGCACTCATTCTGACAGAATGCCCCTTTTCAGGATCGTATCCATATCTTGCATTAGCATGCCATATGCTAAGGCGAGAAGAATTAATGCTGGTGTGGTGGAGGTCATCTGATTTTGAGTACATATTTGAAGGTCTTTTATCACGAAAAATTCCTAACAAGGAAGACCTTCAGTGCATGTTTCCTACTGTCTGGTGGCCTGGTTCATCTGAGGAGTTATCCCATGAAGGTGGTATGTTGTTGACCACTACAGCCTTATCTGAATCAATTGGCAAGGTATGTGCATTTGATGCGGTTGCAAGTCAAACATTTCCATTCTGATGTTTATTTAGGAGAATGGTGCCCAGTTCCTTGTATGGCTATTAATAGCGAGGGGAAGGTGAATCCTCCTTATAGATAAATTGACTCTGCTGGTTAAATAAGAGAATACAAATTACTTCTGATATGTTATTTTGAGATGAAAGTGTGTGAATGTAGGGCACTAAGGATGTGAGGAACTGAGGGGAGAGGGGGGGGGGGGGGGTGGGATGGTATGGGTATGGTTTCTATGCAGCTTCTCTCTCTTGCTCTCTCTGTTTTCCCTTTTTCTTTTTTGATATGCATGTACTGTTTGTATTACATAAACACCCTGCTCCTTGTTGATGTCTCAGTATTTGTTGCACTCTAGTTTCATGCGTTTTTGTTTAAATGATAATCCCCTATTAGTTTGGAATTAAGGCTCAGTTGGTTGGTTTATTAATTGAAGGAATGAAAAATATATTTATTCTGCAGTATAATTCTTTTTTCGTAATGTTGAAAAAATCTGCTCTTACTTTAAAAGTTTGAATTTAAGGTTTAGATTATGGGTCACTTGTTTGCTACTTGATGATCCTCCTTTCTTGGTCATTGATTTGCAACTCAACTATTTTCTTCAAATTCAGTTGCAAATGCAAGCTCTGGACTCTGGTCCCAATTTTCCCCCAAGTATGTTACTTTTTTCCTATTGAATATGCATCACTGAATCAAGCCAATCCTTTTCCATGCCAATACAACTTGTCAAATTTTGGGCATCATTGAGTGGTATGTTTCTTCGGCCATGCTCCATGGTTTTGTGATGTAGGACAGATTCCTCTTTGGTTTACAACTATTTCTTGTTTACTTTAGTTTCTTTTACCAGCAGAGCTCCTGTTTGTTGGTTTGTGTTTATGTTGGAACTAGCAAAAACCTAGTCATATTAATGTTAATTCAGGATAAATTATCTTCATCTGACTTTTATTTTTCATTCATAAATACATGACCAGATTGAGGAAAAGCAAAGAGACCTCTGTTTACTGGTCATACAGTTCATTCCCCCAATATCACCACCTCCGTTCCCCGGATCAGTATTCAGGACTTTTATAGAGAACCTTTTAATAAAGAACCGGGGAGCAGACCGCAGTGTGCCACCTCCTGGGGTGTCAAGCAACTCTGTCCTAGTCTCTTTGTACACAGTTATTCTACATTTTTTGTCAGAAGGATTTGGAGTGGACAAAGGTTGGGAGTGGTTGAAGAGCAGCATCTCAAGTATGCATGATGTTGGTTTTCTTCATAGAGGTGGCCAGCAAAGTTTCCCTCTTGGTTTATTTCTGAAGAATGATCCTCATCGTGCAGATATTTCCAGGCTTGGAGGAACATTTAATCACCTGTTAGAATCATATCCAGTGTATGATCAGGAAGAGGTGGTTCGGTGGGAGGAAGGCTGTATGGATGATGAAGAAACTAGAGTAACTCATTTAGCTAAGCAGAAGCCTTGCTGTTGCTCATGTTATGATGTGGAATTTAGTAAAAGCTCAAAGTATCCAATGAGGAACACATTTAAAAGTTCTAGACACTCAAGTTCTATTCCGGAGAGATCTGCTCATGTCACCACTGAATGCAGTACAGGAGGCCTGAATGATGAGATAGCTGATAAACCCAGCACTAGTGGCCAGTCAGAATCTGAATTTGGTTATCTTCCTGTACGGCACATGAAGACGATGCCAAGGGACAGTGAAGCATGTTCAACAATCCTTAGAGAGGAGGAACTTCTGGATGCTTTGGTAGCATTATATCATATAGGTCTTGCTCCAAATTTTAAGCAGGTGAGCTACATGTTTAAAGTGACAAGAAGGTAGTACCAAAATATTTTGACAATTTACTCATGTTCTACTTAAGTAATTATAATAAATAGAAGTTTTTTATTAGTATGATGTAAATTCAGAAACTTGCAATCCAGTAACTACCATGAAAGGTGAAAGTTTGAATGACAAAAAGAAAACTGATGCTTCTTTCTTGTTTTTATTCGTTTGGATAGAAAGTGTCCAAGTGCTGCTGCTGCTTCTTAATACCATGTCACTATTATAATTCTCTTCTCAAATCATGTTTTTGTCTATTTCATCTGCTTCTTATGGGCAAAAATTTATCTTGAAGATCATTTTGCAGTTGTTATGAACACTGCCAATACCACATGCCCCTCTTTTTCTTTTAGTCTTGTGTAAGGTCTGAATTTTTTTTTTCTGATTGATATCTTCATAGGCGTCATATTATATGTCTCATCAATCACAACTGTTATCTCTTCTGGAGGAGACTGATAAACAAGTAAAAGAAAGAGCTTGCAGTGAGCAACTAAAGCGTCTAAAGGAAGCTCGTAATAATTACCGTGAGGAACTTGTTGATAGTGTCAGGCATTGTGCATGGTAAGAGGAGCCACTATTAAAGGAGGAAAGTCTTGTTTACATTTATGATCGTTGATAGGTTTGGATGTGCTCACGTTTACAGCTTGTTTTATTTATCCAAGAATCTCATCTTGGTCCATCTGACAAACTGAGCTTTTTCATGTTATCTTTTCTTCTCTATACGCTGGTACGATAAAGTAATATTTTGTTCCTAACTAAACAAAGAGTATATGGCAGTAGTACAGAGAATATACGATGTGATCTTGGACTAGTATTTTGACAGTTTGATCACAGTTGCTCAACCTTGAGTAGCAGCATGAAATTTGCGCATGTTTGGTCTTGTTATTCACTGTTGAACTTTTTTGATATGAGTCGGGCTCTTCAGAGTTAAGACTTGATCTAATTAGGAATAGTTTAATTTTGTTGTCCTAAAAAACTGATTGCAATTTGAGTCTTCCGACCAATCCAATAGCTTCTTAAGTTTTTTGAGTGCCAGTACTTTAAAACTGGAATGGTGTAGGACCTTCTGTCTTGCCAAACAAGTTTTGTTGCCATGAAAATGATGATCTTGTTCAACATTTACAGCCTGACATTGCTTTGCCTTGAGTTCTGCGGCTAATTCTGTCATAACCATATCTGCTCTCAGTTGATCATCCATATTGGATTTCCATTAAAACTATGCTCTTTACTTGGGTGGACATGTGCTAGTTTGATCACCAAAAGCCACAGAGTTTTATTAGGTTCATGATCAGAATAGAAGACAAAGTAGTGAAGGTGGAGCAATTTATATTTATAGTGTATTGCTCCTCCAGTTACTGGGCTAGTGGGCCTATTTAGGAATGTGACTAAGAGATTCCGTTATTGATGCTATTTGTCAGGATATTTATGAATCATTTATCCTGCCATGCGAGGCTTGAACACTTACTGGCATGTTAGATAATTAGTTCATATTGGATGTGGATATTGTTGGTTCAATCTGCTTAAATCTTCATATTTGCTAATTGGCAATAGTGTTCCATTTTTTATAATAGCAAACCAAAGTCTTCAAGTCTTCAGTTTTATCTGTTTAGGTGACCACTGATATGTGGAGCAGATGGTTGTGAAATCTAGCTGTTGTTTTTCTATAACCTCTATCCACGCTGTTTTGCTTTTGCAGGTATCGTGTGTTTCTGTTTTCTAGATGGAAGCAGAGAGGAATGTATGCACTGTGCAGCTGGATCGTGCAACTCCTTTTGGTTCTTAGCAAAGTGGACTCTCTCTTTGTTTACATTCCTGAGTTTTATGTTGAAGCTTTGGTAATTAAAATAGTTCTTTCTTATGCTGGCCTCTTCAGCAAATTCAACGATAGAATAACATGTTTGAGCTTCGGTTTCTATACAGTTTGCATTTTGTCTGCTTCATGGCCAGCTGTTTTACTTTTATCTTTGTTGACGTCTTCTCAAGTACATGTTAGATAAAAGACATTGCTATCATTTGTATCATTAACCAAAACCATGGAATTCAGTTCTTTTTTTCTTCAAATATGTTTTACTTTCAGGTGATAGTTAATTTTTCTGTACCAGAATTTTTATATGTTACAAGTTCTGATATAGTGTTCTGTTATTTTAATCAGGCCTTTGTTGCCACATTCAGTGTTTACTAGACTCTTAATTTGGTAGCTTATTTGTATTATTTTTTTCATCAGTTATTTTGCCTCTCATTTATATTAATTGTTTATTTATAAATGCTTTCCTTTTTCAGGTTGATTGCTTCCATGTCTTGCGTAAGATTGATCCTCCATTTGTCCCTTCCACAATATTTTTAAAGCAAGGGCTTGCTTCATTTGTATGTCTCATCTATCTATTTGTTGCTCCAATCATTGTTTCTTTTCTTTGTGGTGCATGTGAGGGATGCCAAGTGGGGAGTGGGGAATTGAATCATGGGCCTCCTGGTAACTAACTGCAAGCCTTAACCACTAGGCCAAGACTTCAGTCATTAATTATGGGGCCTTTTCTCTCTGTCATAAATTGCATAATTTTAAGTCGATTTGTTTGGTGTAAATCCATGTTGATGATTATTTCAAGTAATGTGCACTGGTATCTGCAAAAGTCTGAAGTTAATGATTGCTTGTATTTCATTATTCAAATATAGAACTATTGTCTGAAGTCATATCCTGGAGTGCTAGAATAATCTTCAGGGAGTTGAAGAGTGAACATGGGACTTGCAAATTTGGGCAGTATATTATTCACATGAATGATGTGCCATTCTCCTCGTGCCATAATTCTCCAAGTACAAAAGAGAAAACAGTACATGTAACACAATTGATCAACTTTATGTGCTCCATGAGTCCATTGTGATCTAGATTACTGTCCTGGGTCACATATTGATACCATCGCAAGGGTGAATCAGTGACAGTGTTCCCTTTGGATCAGAGATTGCAACATTGGATTAAGTTTGTTTCTACCATAATTATTAGTTGTTTAGTGTGATCTTGTCACTGCCTCCAGTTTCAGTCATTCCAACCTCCTTGTTTGTCAACTTAAGCTATTAATGTACCTTCTTCCATCTAGGTACTGATTAAATATGGAGAAATGTGAAATTAAAAATCTTTACATAGTTTTTTCCCCACATTTTTCATTCAGTTTTATGATGTGGGAGAAAAGCTTATGGCGTGTTCACACACCTCACTGCTTTCACCCAAACATATACCATTTTTTTACCATAGTGAGCCATGCATATGTTAAGTAACATTTCGAATTTGGTCTAAAAGGATGCACTGTTTTTCAGGTTACATTTATTGTTACCCACTTCAGTAATCCAAGGATACAAAGTGCAGATGTTAGAGATCTTCTTCTCCAATCAATTTCAGTCCTGTTGCAGTATAAGGAATATTTAGCAGCATTTGAATGCAATGAAGCTGCTAGGCAGAGGATGCCCAAAGCATTATTGTTGGCATTTGATAACCGTTCTTGGATCCCAGTAACAAACATTCTTCTTCGCCTCTGCAAGGCTTCTGGGTTCTGTTCTTCAAAACATGGAGAGTCATCATCATCATCATCTGCATCAATTATTTTCCAGGTGAATACTGAACTATTGCTGTCTGTTCTGTGCCTTTGTGTCAATGAAATCTGACATCCATCCTTTCTGGACCTGTCATTTTTTAAGAGACTTCTCCGTGAAGCTTGTATCAGAGATGAGGGATTGTTCTCTGCTTTTCTCAATCGTTTATTTAATACTCTGAGCTGGACAATGACTGAGTTCTCAGTTTGCATTCGAGAAATGCAAGAAAAGTACCAGGTACGGTAGTTGTCCTTAAAAGTACCAGCATTCGACAATCAACAGTAATTTTAATTGCTGGCAATAGGGTGCATGTGACCTTCATATTGACAGATTACATGTATGTCATTTCCCAGAATTATTACTGAAACTGCCTTTTGGTTCAAGAAATGTATGTTTTAAGTGGAAAACAAAATGCTTGGGTGTTTTCCAGTTTCGGAAGAATATGCTGTTGCTTTTATTAGTTAGTCTGCTTTCTGCAGTGAACGTTTTTCTTTTTGTTTTTCAATCCTTTTTTCCTCTTTGCATTTAATTGTTGCAGTATTTGCTCTGTAGGTTTCGGAGTTTCAACAGCGGAAGTGCTGTGTCATATTTGATCTATCATGCAATCTTGCCAGGGTGTTGGAGTTTTGTACGCATGAGATTCCACAGGCATTTCTCTCAGGAAGTGACACAAACCTGCGACGGCTAATTGAGCTGGTCATCTTTATTCTGAATCATGTAACTTCAGCTGCAGATGCTGAGTTTTTTGACATGTAAGTTTCTTTGACAGCATTTATGATTTGTCTCCTGCTGATTAGCATTTATGATTTGTCTCCTGTTGTTTGATTTGGGGAAGGTGAGGGGAAAAGTGAAAAGAAAAAGAGCTAATATTACTTAACTTATGGGAAATGATTTACCTTATTTCTGTATGGCTATTTGCTTTCAGATATTTTAAAGGTTCCCAACCTCAACATGACTAGGAACTGGATACATTTCCTTCACTATTACAATCTTTATTTTCCTCCACTCTGTGGAACTTGAAATTAGTCCATCTCTCATGTGCATGACTATTTGATTTTGCAATTCTTCTACATGTTAATTAAAGAGAAATTGGTAATTTCTGTTAAATATTTGTGTTATTGCAGTACCTTTATTTGGACTTGCATCACATAACATTCACCTTCTGGAAACATAGGTTAAAATGGTGCTTACAGGATGATGATACCATGGGTGATGCCTTGTCAGTAGCAGCAAGGTTAAGGAGATCATAACATCATGTTACTGTCATATCTGCTTACTATATATTCCATCATTGTCTTGGTGAAGAAAATATTCGACTGATAGAGGCAATTTTTTGGTCTCAATAGGAATACAGTGATAGATTGTGGCATATAGGAATTCTGAAGCATTGTTTGTCAATTAAGGATAGGTTTCTGGAATCCATGATGTGAGGTTGAGATACACCCTTGCAATTGTATTCTATCCTACTGTTTTATGTTTAAAGGAAAAATTTACTAGTGGGGTAGTTTTACATGAAAAATGTGTAGAGATGGATTAAAGTTGTTAAACTTATCATTCCTTGATGAAGATTTAGTGATTGATTTCAACATACAGGTCACTTAGACGGCACGGTCAACCACTGGAAAAGGTGAACAGGGGCATGATCTTGGCTCCATTAGTTGGAATCATCTTGAATTTGTTGCATGAGAATGCTGATGCAGAACACGAGGTGCAAAATGATGTTTTAGGTGTTTTTGCGAGCATGGAATGCCCTGACACCGTTCACTATGGTTTCCAGTATCTTCTAGAGTACAATTGGGTAAGTGCCTTTTTATCAGTCTTGTTTTGTTTGCATTTTCTCGTGCTCATAAATAGCTGTCATTGGATGCAATGAGATAACGCATTTGTTTTCAACTATGAGTTCAGTTTCCATTTACATGATTAAATTTCAGGCTGGATCCTTCCGAGGGGATACCTATGTTCCAAAGCTTGAGCTTCTTGAGAGTTTCTTGTGCCGGCTTATCAGCCATCCTCAATCAGTGCAGATCAGTGCAAATGGCGAAGAAACTGATGAGGATGATAGAATGTGCTGCATCTGCTATACATGCGAAGCTGATGCACAGTTTGTTCCATGTTCTCATAGCTCTTGCTATGGCTGCATTTCCAGACATCTTTTAAATTGCCAGAGATGTTTCTTCTGCAACGCAAATGTCGTGGAAGTAGTCAGAACTAATGATAATGAGAAGGCAGCCTGAAACCGCTGCTTATGTTTTTGACCTTGATGGAATGTGGCCAATGCTTTTGGAAGGAGCTTGGAGGGGGGTGAATATGAGCCTTTGGGCACAC
Source organism: Aquilaria yunnanensis (assembly GCA_039654915.1). Lineage (NCBI taxonomy): Eukaryota > Viridiplantae > Streptophyta > Magnoliopsida > Malvales > Thymelaeaceae > Aquilaria > Aquilaria yunnanensis. The sequence continues at coordinate 4,052,797 of CM077597.1, read as the reverse complement.
AAAAGGAGGGGCTGCTAGAGGGGTTGATGAAAGATACAATAAATAGGTCAGCTTTTTATTCATTAGAATTGTGATTTATAAGTACAGCTTCAGCTTATAAGCGTATGCAAGATTAAATGGGAAAAAAAGGGCTTGGGAGGGAAAAGAAAGGGTCCAAGTCTTGCACTTGCTGCGAATTTTTGTAGGGCAGTTGAGGTGATTATTTTTTGTAAATATGAGATGTAAATGGTAAAGAAAACCTTTTAGGTCTTTTATCTCTGCCTTGTGCAGCAGAATGAATAGTTCCTTCCTTCTATACTCTTCACAGCGTTGAACTCACGGTTTTGACGCAATAGTTATTGAGGCTTCGTGTTTCCAGAGAAGTAACTTGTCTTCCCCGGTGAATTTTCAAGTAGTTGGCAAACGAATAACGATCAAATTTGTAGATTATTTGCGAGGTTATCTACAGATTAAAGCCAACAGATCGATTATGTTCGACTTAAGCTTTGTTATGAGATAAGCGACATAACAACGAAAGCAAAATGTATTTTGTTACAATCATGCTGGTCCTTGTAGGTGAAAGTTGAAGTCTTTATTTTCCCTCGAAGGCCATTTGGTCTAATTGAATTGTACAATGAGAGGGAGCCATCTCATCTCCCAAGTTTTAACCCTCCCACCTTTGTCAAGGATAGGGATTTTCATTCAAGATAAAAATTTTTTACCGATTAAGTTGGTGATTTTAAGTTGAATTAGAACTCTTATGGTGCTGCAAAGGGGGGGCAACGCTCGAAGGCCCAACCCACGCAGGATGCTACCACTATATCTTCGCCTAAAATAATTCCTTTAATACTATGTGAGCTGCTTTAGCGCACGTATTATATATTAAACTCATAAGAATAAATATTTTCTTAATGTAAAAAGTACCATTGGCCCAAAACCCTTAGCCGCTGTTATAATAGATTCTCAACCTCTATTTCATTGCAAATTGGTCCTAAGTATTTATAGTTCATTACATGTTAGTTCCTAGTTCTTGATAAGACTAAGTTAGCAAAGAAATCCGATTTACAGAGAAGAAAAGCTGATAGTTTAAAAAGCGCACTAAATTTAAAAAGATTATAGCACTACTTGAATTTATTAAAAGACAATTATCTAACAGTTTGATTCATTACCTCCCATTAACTATTTGATATTCGCTTTTTAAATTCTAATTTAAATTATTCAAGAACTATTTTCCCATGAATTTAAACTGTGACATACTTTTTTAACCGATAGTAGACCATTAAAATTATCAATGCTTCCTCTTTACAAATTGCGTTTCTGTATTTGCCTAGGCCTAGGACCAACATCCAATGAAATATAAAGATTTGGTATCAATTTACAATGAAATGCAGGTTAAATAGAAATTTCCAGTGACAATTAAAGATTTGAGACCGATGATGCTATTTACCTATAAGTAGAGTCCGGCTGTGCAACAAAAATTGAACTTCTGGGATTATTATGTAGAAATATAGTACTTAAGGGGTTAAATAGGTACATATGTCGATTATCAGATTCAGAACAAAAAGACTGATTTATGGCAACCGTTCCATTTCACTTCGCCGACGGACGGACTGTGCAAGGTCGAAATAGCTGTCTGAGGCTGAACTGGTGAGAGAGAGAGAGAGAGAGAGAGAGAGATGCTGAGCGCGATTCGATTACAGGCCTCAAACCCTCCGGTTAACCAGAACTCCAACAGTATTCAGCTTTCAAAGGCCTTACGCTTCGTCCGCCACTCTCCCGATCTCCAACGTCCCCTCGGCTGCTTTGCTTCGCTGTCCGTCCGCTCCGAACACGATTCGGCTCCGTCTCCGTTTCCAACCGACCCGTCGCATTACACTTCCTCCATTGGATCTTCCGCCCTCCCGTTCCCGAGTTTTGTCCTCACTGACCGCCATATCCTCTTCCTCAACTTCCTCGCTTGCGCGGTAAGTCCGCTAAATCTCTTCTACTTCCTTCTTTCCAGGTTGGCATCAGCAAGGTTGTACTGAATCATATTCTCAATTTCATTGCGATTAAGTGGGGGATTTGGATTTGATGTCGAATTTCCTGATGATCAACTTTAGAGGTCAGGTTTACTTGTAAAATTCGTAATCTTTCATTTGCAGCTCTGAGAAAATGTTGCTCGTTTTTTAGACGAAGATGCAATGAGCAATTCAACCTCTTCGAATTTTGTTTTGTTCTTTTGGTTGCTTTTCTTGATGTTGGAAAGGAAGCTGTTTTGTCTGGTTATCGTTTGTTCTGTGACTTGTGTAGCTGTTAATGCCGATTTTTATTTTTCCAGGTGGCATTTTCAGCAACTTGGCTGTTTGTCTCTGCAATTCCTGCTCTGCTGGTTAGTGGCAGATGTTCTTTCTGCTGATTGGTTTTGTAATTGTTCTTGGAACCATGTCCTCACTAACCTTGCTTTTCATGGATTGAAGGCTTTCAAGAGAGCTGCGGAGTCACTAGAAGAGCTGCTGGATGTTACGAGGGAGGAACTTCCCAGTACAATGGCCGCTGTTCGTTTATCAGGCATGGAGATCAGTGACTTGACAATGGAGCTTAGTGACCTGGGGTTGGTGATAGGTTATTTGAAAGTTTTATGCTAATCTTGACACTGAAATCTCCTCTCCCTAAGTTCCCTTTCGTTGTGCAGGCAGGAGATTAACCAAGGTGTCAAGCGTTCAACTAGAACTGTTCGCCTAGCTGAGGAGAAATTGCGTGGTTTAAGCCAAATGACTCAATCAGGTTATCTATGTTGCTTATGAATCTTTTGACCTTCTTGTTAGTTCCATAACCAATGGCAATGAGTTTTACGCTATCTTCACTTGATTAGCTTCTTTTCAGGTGGTAACAAGTCAAAAAAGTGATGGCTCGTTGTCATCAGTGCCATTAGTGGCTCAAAATGCAAGGCGCGTAAGGGAGGGAATTGTGAAGGGCCGTGCAATGTTCCAAATGTTTTTAACCATCATTCAAGTTTCTGGCGTAACCCTTAAATATTTCACTCGCAGACGAAACCGGTAAGGCAATGTGCATCCAAAAGTTTGTGGTAGTTGGGCACTTGGATATTGCCTTTTTCACAGGCTTCTCATTTGAATTTTAAGCACGTGTAAGTTGCAAATGCTTAGCCTATGCAATGGAATGCAAAAACACTGTGGTCAAAGTTATTTTCCACTTTTTTCATTCTCTGCAGTTAGGTGATTGCAAGGATTGTCATGTTAATTGTAAGAAAATGACAACGGTTACATCCCTGCTCACTTGTGTTTTGTCCTTTTTACTTGAGTTGCTGCAACTTTTCATTTAGGTGTTTATCTTCTGGGAATGGACATCAGGTCTGGGTTTATTGGTTGACTGATGACAAGTAGTGGAAACCCAAGTCGAAAGTGATATTGGGTTGGAGGCTGAGATGTACTTTTATACGAAAAAAGCTGTTTCAAAGTGGCAAATTTAAACCCACATGTGAAGTTTACATGATAAATTCAAAACTTATCACAACTGGAATAACGCTTGAGTTGTTAATGGAAAGATGTGAGATCAATAGAAGGTTGTTTATAACTCATATGTACGATCAATAATGTTACGTTACTCGACCTAAGTGGCTCCGATTACTTGGTATATGGTTGGAAATGATTTGATGAACTGAATTCATTTCCAAGGAAATAAATTCTGTCAAAGTTGGTGCTATAATGCACTCCTCTGCTATTGTTTTCAGTTGAGATCAAAATTAATCTCATCGTTAAAGGAGTTCTGGAGATGATAATAAGAAAACAGTAAATAGGAAGACGAACAAAAAGCGAAGACGCGTGCATGGGAGCCACATTGATGAGGATGTGTCCGTTGGATAGACGAACATCATTCTAACAAGCTGGAGGCTAAAGATACAACCAAATGGAAATTGATAAAGAAAAATTAGTATAACACTTGAATATTAAACGGATCTAGTAGTACTAAGTGGAGTAGTAGGTTAATTAGCAAGATCAGTTGATGTGCCCACCTCCGCCGGAGGTCGTCGGTGGTCGAGGTGGCCTTACTCGTTTTATGCCCCATAATGATGACTCTGCCCAGTACCCTCTCTGCTCCATAGATCAACGGGGAAAAGAGGAGTAAAATGAATTAACCAAGATATGCTTGAGAACAGCCGCAGGCTTAAATACGGGGAGGGGGGGATTTACTTAGTTGTCTAATTTGGTTGTTCTGGGAATATTTTCCAGGAATTCATACCAAAGCAGTTGAAGAGAGCCTTGGTGACTTGTCCAGGGAAATTGCAAGGGCCTCTTCTGACTTAGGTCTCTGCCTCCTCCACTGGTCTCTCTAAAAGCTTCCACTGATCTCTTCTTTTCTGCAATTGTTAACCTGCACGAAGTACTATAAATATTGTGTTTGGTTTTGGAACATCGAAGTTCAGATTTATGATAATCAACATTGGCTCGCTAGCTCCGCTTTTGCAGTTCTGCCCCTCCAAGTAACCAAACCCACCGCTTAATTTGCATTCAATTCACCCCTGCACCACCATCGTCAGCCCAAACTTTCATCCCTAACTTTTAATGATTTTAGTCCTTTATTTGGACCAAAAAGACGTTTGGTGGGAAAATTGGGCTACAGCATCAATGTTGCTGGTTTATTTGCTATTTTTTGCACCTCTTCACTTTACACAACCGGATAATGGCCTAGACTCCTATTGATAGGAACCTCGGGGATCAAACCTCTAATATGAGTTAACTTACACATTATTTAGGTAGAACTCATCCCTAAAAATTAGTTTTTTGGAATGTGGGTGCGTGAGAACATATAAGCACCTATGCAGTTTTTTTTTAAAGTTATGTGAGATTTACGGCTCATATTATTAGCCCTCTCATATCAGCCCTTTAACTCGGATTAAACATGGGTATCATCAATCTCGATCAACAAACCACTGGTGTTACGGGTTTCATTAGTCTACTACGACTATGTAGATTTACCTAGTTGAACTCAACCCACGCCTTCTCAAATCTAGGACCTATCACTTACTGTCTCTAAGAATTTGCTAACACAAAAATTAAGAGTTTGATGTCATGTTTCCTTAACTTTTTTCACCTTTCAGGCAACTTCACTAGACATAAAAACGGAAAGAGTAAATCGAAAGAAAGAACACTAAATATCAAGGTGTTTGATAGTGAGGTAACAATTACTCTAAAATGTTTTAGTCTAAGTAAAGAAACAAAGCATGCTGATACCTTCTATTGGAATTAGCCACAAACTGCAAGACATGTGTCACAATTGTGTATATGACATAACTGCAACTGTAATGACTATGGGGATCTAAGTGAAACAAAACTAGAACATTGAGGACCTAAATTGAGCTTAGCACATGAAGCGGGGGACACTTGTCCATATTTCCTTGCCCTCTTCTCCTTTCATATGCATGTACAAATAGACGTTCAATGATTAGGTATTATATCTTATGTGTAATGATTCTGAATATTAAAACAAATAAATTAAAATCCTGTATACACATGGATGGTATAGTATTCTTCTTTTCTTTGCTAGCATCTCGTTATAATTTATTATTATTATTATTTTTACAAAGATATTTTATTCCAGTTAAAAATGAGTCAAACAGTATCTTACAAACCAATAATGACATAAAACTTTAAGGGATAACAGAAACATAAAACTAGTCATAAAAAGATTACTCATTTCTGCTACACCGAATGAATGGAAGATATTCATATCAAGCAAATCTTCCAGGTAAGCTAAAATAAATTTAGAGTACAAAACTCACAAATAACTAGACCAAAATCGAGATTGAGCTAATAATAACCAAGTAATGCTAAAACAATTAGGCATCAAGGGTCCGAATAAGACTATTTATAAAAATAAAAAAAATTATCTATAAAACCTGAAAAAATAAAGACTGACTTTATTTTATACAATTGTCTTCATATCTGTTGCCAAGTTTTAGGACATTCCAGTAGAGACAAGATTCCGGTGAACCCAAAAAACCTAGATTCATTGGTACATGTCTTCAATTGAAGATTTGTCATGTGAAAGTCTCGAATCACTGTTGAATATTAAAATTTAAAGAAGATTGCATCCATCATATATAAAATACGATAGATAATATTGAATAAAGTCAGACAAACAATAAAAGATTAAAAAAACACAACCAAATCTGAATGTCTGGACCTAACTGAAAATGACAGAAAATGATGAAAAAAAAAACACAAAAGGGAATAGATTGGAGGAGAGGAGGTATGCTAGGCATCTTGCTATAACATGTTCACATATATGAAAGCATAAATATTTCATTATTTCTTAAGTCGAAGACCTTTATAATCTATAGACATGCTTAACACAGTATATATTCCAACAAACTTTTATGATTAGTGAGTGCGAACACCCCTGAAGTGGTATGCTCATTTTCTTCTTTCTTTTCCCCTCGTTCCTCGATCTCCTTGTTACGCATTTTCTGGTTTTAATCATCCAAAGATGCTCGATATTAATTCGATTTTTAGTATGTAAAATTGATGTCTTCACATATTAATTAGGTAGTAGTAGTACTTTCAATTTTTTTCAGACTCTTCTATATATCTCCGTTGAAGGCAAACCGATAGTAGTTAGTAGTAACTTTTTTTCTTCTGGATCTCCTTTTTTTGGGTTCCCAAACTACCAAAGCGACAAGAACTAACGGCCTATGGACATCCACCTCTCTCTTGGTTCTCCTACCAAAATTTCTTTGGTTCATTGGCGCCTCCACGGATGGGGGAGCCCAGACCAACTCATGTCAACCCCATTTCCATAGACTTCTGTTCCCAAATATCCACCACCCCCTCCGCAGCCAACTCCACCCCTCCGCCGCCTCCGCCGCCGCCAAATTTAGAGCTAACACTTGTCCAACCCTCCCAAAGGAAGAAACATCAGCGCAAACCCAAAGTCCTCCGGGCCTTCCACTCCGCCATCCGCTCCTTGCCCATCATTTCCCCGTCATGCAAGTTCCCGGCCCTACCCAGCGGAATCCCCGACACCCACCGCACTGGGTCCGGCGTCCGCGTCACGGGAACGCTATTCGGCTACCGTAAAGGAAAAGTAAGCTTCTCCATCCAAGAAAACCCCCGTTGTCTCCCGTCCCTCGTCGTCGAACTCGCCATCCAAACAAACGTTCTACAGAAAGAAATGGGGTCCGGGATGGTGAGGATTGCGTTGGAGTGCGAGAAACGGCCGGCTGTGGCGAAGGAGCCGAGGGCTGGTCTTCTGGAGGAGCCGTTGTGGGCGATGTATTGTAATGGTAAAAAAACAGGGCTCGTGATTAGGCGGGAGGCGACGGTGGAGGATTTGAACGTGATGGAGGTGCTGAAGGCAGTGTCGATGGGAGCGGGGGCGCTGCCGGGGGCGGCGGAGGCGGAGGGGCCGGACGGGGAGATGGCGTATATACGGGCGCATTACGATCACGTTGTTGGGTCGAAGGACTCGGAAACTTTGTACATGTTGGGCCCAGAAGGGAATGGGGCTGAGCTCGCTATATTCTTTGTTAGAATTTGAATTCTTGAAGGGCACCTGGAACTAACTTCTTTTTACCACTATTGTAATTTTTGCTTCGATGAAAAGAAAAGAAATTCCAAGATTTTGGATCACTGGCCGAATTAACTTTGATCCTAAATGTTGCCCGCTCAGTGTGAAAATTTTCATTTTTTTTTTTTCAAATTTCTTCAAAATTAGAGGTAGATGACATTTAACCATTGAAAATTTCTCATTTTTCTCTAAATTTTCTTCGATAAAAAGTACGGATATAATTAAAGCAAATGAGTTTCCCATATTTTAGAAATCATGATGGTTTTGCACTTTATTAAACTTAGTTGTGCACTCCTTTCAAACAAAAAAAAACCTTAATTATGCACTAATACTTTTATTGGAAAAAAATGTGTAAGAGAATGGAGAACTAATACCATATGCATTTTTTAGTTGATTTAAATTACTCTTTTAGTAAAATAAAAAATATAGAACGTTATTTTTCATTTTATAAATAAGTTTTTCAAATCTTCGAAAGCATGGTTTTTCATCTCTTCAATATATGTGATGCACTCGATGTTTATTAAAGATTGTTTTTAAGTATGTGCCCAAGAAAACTTGTCTGAAATTTTTAAAAACTTACAGAGAAAAATTACCAATCAATCTGGTTAATGATTTTTATCGTTGGGTTCAAAAGAAAACTAAAAAAAGAAGAGTAAAAAAGAGTAAAGGATGTCTATTTATTTGTACTAGATAGCTTGAGTAAAAATTAGATATTAGAATATTCACCCAGTGTATATACACCAACTGATGCCGTTAAGTCCTAGAGAGTTAACTTCCATTAGGAAATTTTCAAAAAAAAAAAAGGAATATGCGAAAAATATGAGGATAATTAGGTAGTTATTCTTTTTAGAGTCTTGTTTTCATGCAATAACTTCCCAGTAAATGCTAAAACCCACGATCTATGCCTTCCCAAAATCCATTCCCACCCCCCCTCCCAAAAAAGAGAAACCAAAGTAGAAAACGCACCGTTCGCTGAAGCCACTTTTCTCTTCCTCTACTGTTGGGTTTCTGCTATCTAGTTGTTGTGTCTTTGTTAAGGAGGCTGTTGCGGATCTCAGATGGCGTCACAAGAGGCGTAACTATGGCCTACATTCGGAGGGGAACAAGGGAGGACATGTGTGCTCTAGTGGGCAGTTTGCCATACGAGGGGATTCACGATTCATGATTCATAATTTTTGCTTTTTGTTAGTAAAAATCAATGAGTTTATCAATTTGCGTATGAAACCAAAATTGGTGTAGTGTAAGTGTGTTCATTTTGTGTTTTTCAATTTGATTGTACTTTTTCTTTTGTATTGATTTGCAATACAATTAAGTTCAGTTTGTGTTGTTTTATGTGTGTATTGTATTGTTCCCGTCTGATTGTGTAATATGTGAAGCATGTATGGATATGAGCATGAAATGTATTGATCTGAGTGTTGGATATATCGATCTGAATGGGAACAAAGTAATAACATAATATTTTTCAGAATGATACATTTGTGGTATAGTTTGATATATTTGGAATGTATTATTGGGGTTTTGGGTCTGATTATGATATGTATCACATTGTTGAATTGTTTAATATAAGGAATGTATGAAATAATATATTGGATTTCCAGATTAATATATTAGATTTCCAGTTTAATACAAAGAATGTATAAAATGATACTTTGAATTTCCAGAATGATACATTGGATTTCCAGGGTAATACATTGAATATCTATTTTAATACAAGGAATCTATGTAATTGTACATTGGATTTCCAGATTAATACAACGAATGTTTAGAATAATACATTAGATTTCCAAATTAATACATTAGATTTTCAGTTTAATACAAGGAATGCATAGAATGATACTTTGGATTTCTAGAATGGTACATTGGATTTCCAGGGTAATACATTGAATTTCTAGTTTAATACAAGGAATATATATAATAGTACATTGGATTTCCAGATTAATACATTTGATTTCCAGAATTATCTTCAACCGATAGGTTTTGTTTCAAATAAAAAACTATGATATATCAACTATCGGAATGTGAATTTTTTCAAAAATAAATAAATAAAAATTGATATAATGGTCAAATAAATTATGAGATAGGTGAAGAAGGAGGGAATTACTGAATTCAAAACTGGTATGGATAATAACTATATTAAATATTTTATTAAAGGTAAATGGATCACATTTATCAACTAATCATGACAATTATCCTAACTAAAATTAATTTTTATATTTTCTTAAAATAACCGTCTGCTTAATATTTCTTAACGAGATGTATAACCACTGGTGGATACAAAAAATTTCGAGTAAAAATAGACATCTCATTTAATGCCATCATTTAATTTGCACATGAATGATCAAACTTTACCGACTGCCAGGCTGGCTATCATATTTTCACGAAGTCAATCGGTCAACTTTTTAATTTCTTTGTTTTTTTTTTTGCCTAAACTACACATATAACCCTTGAACTCTGCCAATGAGAGCGAGTTGGTCTACAACTCACAACTCAGTAAATATTGGTCCCTAAACTTCAAAAACTTATGCAAATTCGTCAAATTTGTACTGTAGATAACAATAACATATGGCATTGATATTAGTGCTGAGGTGGCTGTAGATGGCTGATGTGGAGGTGGCAGGAACGCTCTAAGTGGAGGTCACCGGTCAAAGCCCGAAGCCATCTGTACCGGAGCTGGGCCCATGAAGTACAATAACAGACCTGAATGGAAATCGATCACCGGCGTTCCTGCGAGCCCGACAAGATATTGGACTTGGAATAGGACTGAGACCGGGGCTGGGGCTAGTGTTGGAGTACTCATCGGCGTTCGAGCAAATCGGTAGTGGAGGGGCGATCGGATGGGCATTTCAGTTTCTTCAACAAATCCACTCTGGCAATCAGGGCAATGAAACGAATCTTTGGTCCCCAAATCGACCTGGCTCCAAGCAAGATCAGAGCCACCGCCATACCACTCGTCCCGACCAGCAGAAGCAGCAGGTGGCCGAATCTGCCAGAGTAAAGGGCCAATATCAGCACGAACAGTGTCCTGTTTCCCCCCATTATCACGTTTATTCCGTAAAGCTTGCGCTTGTTCCAGATTTCGGCCGACTTGAAAATGGCCGACAGGTAGTACATGATAGCATCGTTTCCGGACACTTGCATGAAGAAGCTGATCTCGATTGCGGCAATTAACATGCGACGAACGAGTTAGCTAGGCTTGAGAATTTGGCTATGAGCAGAGTGGAGGGTGGAAGTGACAGGAGGAGCAGGCCGAATTTGGAAGCCCAGACTCAACTCCACCCCAGCTAACCAATAACGCCATAATATTGTAGCTTATGGACCGCTTCCAAAGCTTTTCAAAGTTTAAGTGGGCGCTGAGTTTTGGACCAAACTTGGTCAAATTGAACAAGTTTGGGAGTTAATTCTATATAATTCTGTAGTTAGGCTTTTTTTTCTTTTTTTTTGTTTTTGTTGGAAATTGAGCTCAAAACACGTTCCAAAAAGTCAACGGTCAACCTCGTTTTGTCATTTTGTTTGCTAATTGTTAGGCTTTAGTTGTGAAAACGGGAAGCAAAGGGTGATCAAATGTCGGTCAACTGCTACACGGTATAGCATACAATACATTGAAGATGAACAACTGGTGGCCAAGTACACATACATACTATTTACTCAATTCGGTAAATTTAATGAATAGGAAAATGTGAGACCACGGTATGATGGATACATTTTATATATCTATCATGTAAATAGGGCCATAAAAATATTCTTTACATACTCTCAAATATGTGACGCCAGATTTGTGGTTTTTGGATTAGCTGTAACTTATAATTTGCAGCTGCCTTTGGCTAAAAAAGAATTAGAATTCAAGTCTTAATAAGAGCAAATGTTCTCCTCTTTGTAGCTTGAAGAAACACAAAACTTCAATTACAAAATTACCAGTTTTATAGTTAATGGACCTGCCTATAATTTACGAACGTTTTACATATAGCAATATAGACTTAGATGGAGCATATCCCAACATTGCATATTGCAGGCAGATAAATTAGACCAAAATACAACTAGCAATGGAGAAGCATCAAGCAAGCTGGCATGGGCAGGTATTTCCTAGGGGCTTCTACTTCTCTGCTCCATCTCGATCTCGAGACAATTCCTAGGCGCCTACTTAACCAGGCTTCCATATATATATGTGTATATGGAAGTTTCTTACAGCCACACAAAAACCCACGAGAAAAACCCACTAAAAATTAATAATGAAGAAGTTTCTTCAGGATCTGAATCAGAAGCTCATGTGTTGCTGCGAATTCATCAAATTATGGAAGCCTGATGGCTCAGGTAAACTGGTTCCCCTCTTGCTGGACACTAATGTTCTTTTTTTCCTTATATTCCTGCTTTCTTTTTTTTCCCCTCCAGGAAACGAAGATGTGGAAGAAATAGAAACAAAACCATCAAAGGTATGAAATAGTTCAGAATTAAAAGAAGAAGACTTTTTTGTTAGTTTGATGCAGAGATATCGGAAAATGCTAAATGTTCAAAGCTTGTCTGGTATAAACTGTTTTCCCTTTCACTAAATGATGTTAATTGAAAACATAAATACATACAAAGTCGATTGGAACTTTGATTTATTCGCTAGTTATTTAACACATCATTAATTAAATGAAAGACTTGTTTCAGTTAGAACTTAATTTTGCTGCATGTTTAATTGAAGAGAAAAAAGACTTGTTTCTTTGATGGAAATTCGGAAAGATAGATATTCTGATTGGTTTTTGTTTACAGATCGAGAGCAGAGAAGTAACGCTGAGGACTGCAAGCGGTGCAAAAAAGCCCGGCCGACCCCGAGACTCCGGCCCGCAAACTGGTTGACTTTTATTTTTATTTTTTCAGAAGATTACTTGATCAAGCATTCGTAAATTGTAATATTTCCTCTGTAATAATTTCTTATGCTTGTAATACTTTTTTTATCATGTCGTTTTGTTTTTAAGGAAATCAAGGTCCACAGTAACAATCTCAAAGGTAAGAAATTCTTTAGAAGGCATGTACAAACACTATATAAGTTTTTTTTTTTTTTAAGTTATACACTATTTTATCTGTTGCAATTTAACTGAATCATGTGATCAGACACAGAGATTAAGATATGTAATATATGTTAGTGTTTTCATAACTTTTGCCCCTGTGGCTAAAATTAAAATATAAATTTTTTTTTAAGTTTTATATAATGAAAGTTTAAATACATAGGGATAATAGAAAAACTTGAACCTGCCTCGACCCACAAAGTGCTAGGATGATACAAGTTTAATTAATTTTACACGACTCTACCCGTATCCCTCCCAAATTAATATAGGGAGGGAAGAAGAAGAATGAAGAATTAGTTGTGTTCTTAGTTCTCCTGATTGGGTTGTTTGCAGGAGGCGAGTATTGAGGCAGAGGAGTCAGCTGATGACCGTAAAAAGAAGGAAGAGGCAAGCCTTACACCCGGCCCCATTGGATGGAAGGGAACTATTAACAAGCCCATTGAGTGATCCTTTTATTTTTTCTGTTATATTAATAATTCATGCCAATTCATAGACCTTAAAAAAAATTGTGTCGTTTATTATAGATATAAGATGTTTATTTGTTTCAAGTTTAAGAAGATTATATTATAAGTTTTTGTACTAGCAATGTTATTATGGTAGGAAAAGAGCTCACCTGCATTCGACTAGATATATCAACGGTTAGAATACTGCTGTTAGTAAATTGTAATTCTTGTTAGTGATATCACTAGGTTGAATTAAGCAAATAGAGTAACATTATACTCATATTTTATCCATCATGTTAAATATCCTAACAATATCTTGTCTACCTTTGTCACACAAAATTTTCGTATTCATATTCTATCCACTTTCTATTGGGATAGGGTCAAATAAAGCCCAACTACTTATTTATTTGATGCAAATTTTGATATTTTACAATTGAGAAGCAAGTTGAGCTGTTGAGGCGAGGACCATGAAGTGCGGTGACTATGTTAATTTACCAGAATCTGAAGTAGGAAAAAATGAATTGTTTTTAAATATATATAAGAACGATGAGAGTTTAGGTGTAGATGAAAAGTTTTAAAATGTTTCAAAATTAAAAACTTGAAAATGATATTTGTATTCGAGTATATGGTATAGCAGAATCTTTATCCTATCCACCTCCAACATTTATTTTTGAAATCAAACTAATATCTTGCTTGCCTTTGTTTAATTGGGTAAAAATATTCTATCAATGTGATCAGGTTGAAGGAAATCTACATTGAGTATGATACTTGCTGACATTCTTAACCAAATTCCTGTTCATATGCTGAATGTTCTATTCATATCCTATTCATTAGTTTAACTGATAATATTTCTTCATTCATGTTCAGGAGTGGATCTAAATTTTTTTTATAAAAGATAGACCAAAATAAACAATTTCCTAAACCATACTTTTTGTAAGGAAATTTGACCAATTTTAAAAAGGGATCACACCTCTTACTTCAACTTATTCTCTTCTACTGTCTCTCCTATCATTTTTGTCATTTCTGGCCAGATATAGACATCGGTCCGGATTGGACCTATTCTTTTTCAATTTTTTTTATTTGCTCGATTGATCTTATTCTATATTATCTATTAGATTTTATGGTAAATGCAATCTCCTTCAAGTCTTACATCCAATTCGTTTTAACTTAAGTCAACTTAATCTAAAATGGTTTTTAAGTCTTTTTCACCTAGAACCAATTTCATTTGAAAGCTAATATTATATAGGTGTAATAATCCATTTGAAATAAAATTTTTATCATGTTATTAAATTTCTATGAAAATTTCTTTTTTAATGTTTAAAAAAGAAAAATTTATAAAAAATTAATAGTATTATAAAAATTTTACAATCAATGGATTATTTCACCTAAATAATATTAACTTTCAAATAAAATTAATTTCAAGTAAAAAAGATATAAACATAAAAATAAGTTATTTTGAATTAAGTTTGCTTAATTTAAAACGAATTGGGTGTTAGTATTCAAAAGTGGTTTGAGACTCTCAGAGGATAAATATTCAATTAAAGGCGAGCAACGATGAATCTAAGTCTTTTGGGTTCACTGGAATCTCTGTTCTATATATGAGGACAATTGTTTAGAATAAAGTTAGTATTTATTTTTTTTAAGTTTTATAAGTAATCATTTTATTTTTATAGATAATCTTTTTCATGACTCTAATACTTTGTTGGTTTTAGTATAACTTGGTTATTGTTGATTTGGTTTAGGTTTTGTTTTAGTTATTTGTGAGTTATATAATCCAGATTTATTCTAATTTATCTGGAAGGTTCAGTTTAATCTTATTTTTTTTTCTTTTGGTGTCCCAAAAATAAATAGCTTTTTATTGTCAGTTTTATATTTCTATTGTTTCTTAAAATTTTATGCTAACGTTGATTTATAAGATATCATTTGACTCACTTATAGTTAGAAGGAAACATTTTTTTATCAAAACATTTTAAAAAAGGATCGAATTATAGGTACTTTATCTTTTTAGGCAGGATTCGGGCGCTGCTAGCCCCTCTTTCACTTTATTTATTGGCAAGTATGAGTAAGTATATTTCCGTCCACTTGCTCATCTATTGCATGTAACTCTATAATTAAGAAGAAGAATAATAAAAATGGAGACTAATATTCAGTTTTACAATGACATTTATCTCCGGTTATAAATTGCAAAATCTATTAAGTTGTGTCAAATTATTATATTACCCTTGGTATATATAGATATAAGCACAAACATATGTGTGTGTGCATGCAGAACAAGTTTAAACCTATATTCTATTCACATCCAACAGATATGAAAAATTAAAATCAAAATCCATTTTAAATATATTTAATTGTGAAAAATAGTCAAATGTACATCAAGATAAATATTCATTGACATCCCTAAGTGCCTCATAATATAAAGCAAATGCTTTTAATTACAAAAAGAAGAAAAATCAACCAATATTTCTCTTTAATATGAAAAATCAGTACTACAACAATACAGAAAAATAAAAATAAAAAGTTAGAAAAGGATTTTGCATTTGGGTATCCTGAATCCTTGATGAAGAGTATTGCCCCGTCCGACGCCGTATAATCAAATGAAAGCCGAATCTCCGGCAAATTGGATCTCCATTCACATTTCTTCTTCGGACAGCCTTCTTTTCCCAGTCCCAAACAGCTGCACCCCTTTGTACCTGTACATATATTATACGGGAAAAAGGAAATCAAAGAACCAACGTAACAAGTCAAAGTCAACTTTGATTTCAAATTCCGCATTGCTCACATGGTTGACAAAACTATACTGTCTTTGACTTCGAATTTAGGCATTTCTCACACGGTTAAATAAACTATACTAAATACTCCTGAAAAAAATCTTCGAAATTAATTCGACCAATTTTTATTTAAGATTGACTTAGTTAAACCCCGAATAAATTGGGTCAGTAAACTTGTAAATAACTATTGCTTTGATTTTGTATTGTATGCATATGACTTGAAGGGATCTTTTAGCCTTTAAATGGTATTCTATAAAAATATTTCGACAATCATTTGTATAGGAAAAACTGAATCATAAGTAGATGAAGTAATTTGTAATTTTACATCTAAATGATTATTTTGAAATTTAATTTTTGCTACTTTTACATTTACATGATTATTTCTCTAGTACACTTTTACAAGGAAACTTTTTTTTTTTTTTTATAGATTTACAAGGAAACTTTTAACTTTATATGATTGTTTAGAAATTTAACTTTTGCGTATATAAAAGAAAAGTATAAGCCTAACCATCAACAAAAAAAAATTATTACTTCAAATAAAAAAAATCTAACCAGATTTAGCATAATTATACGGTAATTAATTTGTTTTCAAGTCTACTAACTCATGTAATTCGCGAGAGTCGGTTTCACTGATCTACCCAGAGCATTATTTTTACATGCTTTTCTTTACAGACGAAGGAAAAAACCATAGAAAACCACAACATTTGTACCACTTGGAAAAAAACGTAAAAGGGGAAAAGGCCACCTCAAAACGATTTATCAAATTAAAGTTTTGGAGGAAATTTGCTACCGTTGTTAAAAGAACTGTGAAATATCAGTTGAATCATTAATATTTACACTCTAATCGAAGTAACCCACTGATTAAAATTATAACTATTGTCTCTAAGAAGCTTTCTACCTTAATGAGGTTTCTAACATTAATATTTAGTGGGTTAATAATAATTGAGTCAATGCAAAACATTAACGACATATTTATAAAAACTCATAACGGAGTTTACTACTAGAATATTATCTTTACTAATACTAACCCTATATATCAATGATTAATTTTCTCCCAACCTAAAATATATATTAAGAATTGACCTTCCCTCGAATGAAAAGATTAGTAGCATATTTTTCTGTAAGAAATAATTGTAACGACAGATTATCCTAAGCGTAAATGATAGCGACAATTTCATCCATTTTGGCCAATTAAATACAAGTGGTGGAGTTTTGTGCTAATAATTTCGGATAAGCAAATGGCAAAGCATGGAGCACGTGGTGGCCGGTAGCGAGTACTGAGAACAGAAGCCTGGGCGGTGTGGTGGGTCGTAAGTCTTAACCCAACAGCTAGGCCTGCGGGGTCAAAACACCGAACTAGAGAAGCGAACCGAAGCTCACTACTTAAGCGTCGCCCCTCTCTTCTTCTGTCTTCCCCACATCACAATTTCACTTCAACTCAAAGATCATCTCCTACTAACGGACCACCATGAAAAAGGTTGTTCAAGATCTGAAGCTGAAGCTTTTCTATTGCTTCCAATCTCAGCCTGGTAACCCAGCAACACCCACCCTGGTTTTTACTCTCTCTCTCTGTATTTTCTCTTCTTCTCTGATAAATTTTCTGGTAATTCTTCCTTTTCAGGAAACGAAGATATCCTAGAATCCAGAATAAAGGTCTCCAAGGTATGAGATTTTCTCTTGGATCCTTTGTTGATTTGATGGAATGTTACAAATTACAATACAAAAGATAGATCTGGTCTGGTCTGATTATTGATTTCATCTTTGTGTTTTTCTTACAGAAGGTGGTGATTGTTCAAAGCAGAGGAATTAAGCAGACGCATGGAAGGGCAGCAAGACGTGCAACGAAGCCCGGCTTGCCCCGAGACCCCGGCCCTCAGACCGGTTAACCACGTCTACTAGTGGTTTCCTTTTCGTGATTTTATTTGAAACACGAAAAAATTTAGATTGTACTTATCAAGAGATCAACTCCAGCTATGAAATGTTTCTCTTATTTGTACAAATTTTTGCGTTTAATGTTTTTGTTTTTTAGTTTAGGTAGAAGAATTTTCCATTTCCGCTTTTGAACTCCCCCCCTGCAAATCGTAAGGCATTGAAGTTTTTTGTCAATGGTTCATTATTTTTCTTCAAGAATGGTTCATAATGAGTATAAAACAACAAGCAGTGGTTTACAATTTTTTCTCCTTCATCGAAATAATTATTGCGTTTCCATTCTGTAACATTCTTAGATGTCGTCTTACATTGTTAGGTTAACTAGTAAATGCAAGGGATAAATGACTCCTTTACCCGCTAGTCTCGACGTAAAGCTTTACCTTCTCAATTTCTTTTTTCTTTAAAACTCTTAATTTATATTGTAGAGATTCTAAGTAAAAAAAAAAAACCTTACATGTCTATCTCATTTAAGTTGGGTTATATGCATGTATGATCCCTAACCTTTAAAATGTTCATTCACTTTCATCCCTAACGTCTAATTTGTTCCACTATCATCCATGGTATCATTAAAATGTTTCATTTTTGCACATTTTTTGACATAAATATTTATGATGACTGTAAAATGTCACATCAGCCAAAGCTTGTTCCAACTCCAATTAACACCTGAAAACTTGATCCATGCCATAAATGCTAAAACTTTCCCACTTGTCAATTTGACCACCATGACCACCATGCATTTCCATCTACATTCCTCCCTAGGGAGCAGATCCAAGTACGATCATAATTACATATTTAGACTAAATGACACGCCTTGCTTGTGATAAAAAAGCAGCGGCTATGGCAAAAATTCTGACTCACCTGCCTCGATTCGAAGACCTGTTACACGGAGGAGCATTATTCCCACCTAATTGGAAGTGGGGAATCCTGGAGGTTGCATCCATTTCAATCTGATACGTTTAACCCTCACGCGAACCATCCGCTGGAGATCGATTTCTCCTCGACTCATTCATATCCTGAGAGTCGATGACTTGAATGACTCGCTAGGTATTGTCAAGAAGTTGTATAAGGATGCTTTCGTTCTCATCCCGATTGTTACGTTTCACTGACGCCAAATGCGGCAGGGGATCTGATGCTTTATATCAATGACGAGGATATGACGGTGTTGAGCTTCAACATGGTGGGGTTTTTCCAGGGGGTGGATTTTGAGAGAGCGGGATTCAATAAACCGATTTTGACAGGGGAGGATGTAGAATTGTTGACTTAGGTTTGTAATGACTGCGAGGAGGATTGGGTTCTAGACAAACATGGCCAAGAGAGGGAGGAGGATGGTGCCCCGACGAGACACACAGGGGTGGTGGTGGGGTGTGGGCTTAGGACCGTGTTTGGAGGAGGTGTTTTTGTCAGCTAAGGGACGGTGGGTGGCCATTGGGTGCGATGCCTCTTGGTCGCCGATCCTTAGCTACCATGCCGCTCAAAGCGACTATGACATCAGAGGAGCTTAAAAATGAAAGAAATGGAGATGATGGTCAAATTGGTTAACGAGAAAGTTTTTGCATTTCTAGGGCATTGATCAAGTTTTCAGGGGTTAAAATTGGTGTTTTTCCTGCATCTTTCCGTCCATCATATTGATCTCTGTCCAAAATGGGAAAAAATGGAACATTTTAATAGCTCTAGGGATGAGACTGAAACAAAGTGGACTCTAAGCGCATAAGTGAAACAATATTTAAGAGGTTGGGCACCGCAGATGCATTAAGCTCATTTAAGTTATACTTGATCATTTAAATTACTATTTGCAATGGAAATCATCACCATTAGTAGCAATCGAAGTAACTTGTACTCGTTAATGGAAAACATATTTCTCAAATATCACCACATCATTTTCTTTCTTTCATTTTTTAAGGCCCAATCATTGTAGGATTCCCTTAATTTGGCTGACTTATATGAGTTATTTCCTTAACTTGAACTAAGTCTCTGTTGATCATTTAATTTTATAACTTATCATAAGTTAGTCCAGTTACCTAATTTACCATTACATGATTACCCTTTTTTAATGTTATTTAGTGTTGGGGAACAAAATGCAAAATAGGATAAACAAACTAGATTTGTAGAGATTTTTTTTTTCTTTTCAAGTGAGACATTTTTTTGTTTTTTTTTTTTTGCAGAAGAGGTTTTTTGCTTAAAACATGTACTTGTTTTTTTGCAAAATTCAAATATATAATTGTTCATCAATACTGGTTAATTGCTAGTTTAAAAAATGAAATATATGATTTAGGCAATTTTTCTTCTTATTATTTTTATAGTAATCATAATAATTATACTAATTATAATAATACATAGAAATATGTATGTGGTAAAAAATATAATTAATTAATAAAATTATATTTAATAATATTCAATTTATTAAATATAATCATCACATATATAATTACATATTTCAAAACAAATAAATCATTCCTTTCTGGCCTAAAAATATAATTATTAACTAATGATATGAAAAGTGTATATAATTATATAAAATAAATATTACTCCCTTGATCTCGGCAAATTAAGAAAGATAAACAAAAATTGTGTTATTTTCATTTTTGTTCTTTTATTTTTCCATGACAATAAAAAAAGATGAAAAAATGAATATTGAAATAATAATTTAGTGCTAATACTCCCTTCATCCCGGTTGTTTGATAAACTTTTTTTGTTAACTAATTTATTAAGTGGAAAAAGTATTTGTTGAATTGAAGTGAATTGTGAAAAATATATCTTTAGCTTTGGATTAAAAATAATTAAGGCAATTACATAATTAGGCATAAATGGCTCATATTCAGATGTTGTTGAAATTTTCTTTCTTTAGTTGGATTCTACAAAAAAATCACTTGTTAGGTATATTCGAATCTTCTTTAACTAAATGTTGTAGTGATAATTTTATAACTATATGAGGTGATTGAATTGACTCAGTGACTTGTAATTAGTTGCAAAGTTAGAGGATTAATATTGACTAAGTTGTATATACAACATAAATAAATTTGAGGGACTAACTCGGTTGAGTTACGTAAGGTAATTTCTTAAGATAAGAAGGAACTAAAATGGAGTATTTGTCTTTCACAAAAAAAAAAAATTATATATTAAATTTAATTTTTTAATCGAGGTTCTGGCAAGGCATCCTTCTATAAAGGTCGCCAGCCTTCCAAAAATAATTACGACAAGCAAAAATATGTGAAAAACGAAAAGAAAAAAGGGTACAGGGAAAAGAAGCGAAGGAGATGAGATGCAAGACGACAGTAAGTGAATAACAAAACAACACGTAACCCCCGTCTTCTGAAAGCCATGTTTTTGTCTCAAAATAATCGCCAATTATGTGCGTCCCGGTTTTCATCAACTCTAAGGACAAGACCTGACGTGGATGCATCACCCACCGTCGCCAAAGATTCCACAATAGTCCTTTCTCAGGAGTGTAGTTCTCTATCTTTTTCATCAAATGAATAGAGTTTTCATCTTATTTTTTAAAGGCCTAACTACAAGAACAGCTCCTAAACTTGATCAATTAGAGCAAGTTGGTCTAAAGCTTAGAAATCATTTAAACTTGGCCCTTTAACTTTCAAAGGTTATACACTTCAATCCATTTTATACTGTAGTAAACAGATAGCATTAAGCTGCATTTGGATGGCATTTAATGACTTGCTGAGGTGGAATAAACGATTGTTTTAAGTTTGAATTGACTCATAGCCCAACCTGATTTGAGTCAATTGCGATTTCCAGCAAAGAGGAAGAACTGACTTCTCCTTTACCTTCAACTCCTTAATCTCTTCCACATCAGCCCCAACGTTGTCACTGCTCACTTGACCTAATGCCTCTACTCCGTCTATGCCCATGTCGATAGCACCACCTTCCTGTTGTCTTTGGACTTTGTCTCCACCGTCACGAGTAAAAGCAGAACAACTAAAAATCACTGTCAAAATTATTTTCTAGCTTCGGACGATGCACGAACGACAAAAGGGCTTAGGGCTCAGGATAGCGTGTGAACGGAGGAAGAGCTTAGGGACAAGATGTTGTAGTGGCGGACGAAGCCAATAGGGCCGAAGACACTGTGTGATGTAGCCAATGCAACCAATCGAAGCTGATTGAACCAATTAGAGCCAATGGGGCTGAAGATGTACAATGGTAAAGGAGCCGATGGGACCAATCGAAGTTGAAGAAGACTTTGTGCTGGAGTACCGGTGAGAATTGGCTGGGATTCATAGCAACTATGAATTGGCTGATGAGTAGGCGATTTTTTTGGTGAATAGGTCTCCGTTTTTAAGAGCCAAAGTCAACTCTAATTTAGCTACCCATTGCCACCTCACCCTCACCCCAAACACCAGCTGTTATGTGTACCAATTGGACTAGAGTGCATAACTTTTCAAAGTTTAAGAGCCAAGTTTTAGTGAGTACTAAGTTTTGGGCCAACTCACTTGAGTTAGAAAAGTTTAGGGGTCAATTGTGCTGTTAGGCCTTTTTTAAAAAAAAATAGAACAATTCTTGCTACATTATGTGTTTCTGTGAACCTTGTCCTCATGGTGTTATATGGAAGAGGTTAAACCACTTTATCAATATATTTATTGAAGATCAAAACAAATAGCATTGACTAGTGCTAGTACATTTGCACAGTTTTTGGCAAGAAAAAAAACAAAAAAAATAGCATATAGTGATTCAGTTGTAAAATGATTGAAAAGTAATAATTGCTGACAAAAGTGAACACTGCTGACAAAAACAGCATCCTTTGTAGGCTATGCAGCACCTTGTGAACCAGGTGAAGGTTGGTTAAATGGTTAACAACATAGTTGAAGAAATAAAACAACAGGGACCAAAACATAAATTAGCTCAAACAGTGTGATTAATTGTCTAGTTCAGCCGGTTCGTTTTGGACACCGTGATGGATGAAGGCGCTGATGTGGTACCTTAGTAAAAGAAAATAAGATTAAAACAACCATATTTGAGAAAAAAGATATAGAATTACACCCATTAAGGAAAAAACTCCTTCCATAAAACCTTAACCAACCACTTCCTCTGAGCCTCTCACTTCCACTTCCCATTAGATTCCGCGAATCCTCATCCACCTCCACCCCTCCGTCCATGGCTATGGCAGCGCGAGCCATCCGTTGCGAGCTCGGAGCCCCCATCCATAGAAGAGAACTCGTCGCTCCACCTCAAACTCCGGTCCCGCTCCAGCAGGCGAAGGCCCCGGTACTCGAGCCGGACAAGGGAAAGATCGTTCTGCAGCCGAGGCTGTGCACGCTGAGATCCTACGGCCCTGATCGGGCAGCGGTGTTCAAGACCAGAAGGGACGCCGGCGATGCGGTGTCTCCGTTCTTCGAGACCCTCTCGGAGTACATCGAGAGCTCCAAGAAGAGCCACGACTTTGAGATTATCTCCGGCAGATTGGCTATGGTGAGTGCTTGAAGACTGTCGTACATAAAGAAAACTATGGAGGGCCAAATTCTAAATTGAAGAAGGGCCTAATTGCAAAATTTGAGAAAAAAATATTTTTTTTGGATGCAGATAGTGTTCGCCGTGACGGTGGGGACGGAGGTGGTGACGGGGAACTCGGTGTTTAGGAAGATGGACGTGAAGGGGTTGACTGAGGGAATAGGGGCGTGTTTGGGAGCGGTGAGTTGTGCGGCAGGATTCGCTTGGTTATCGAGCGCCCGGAACAGAGTGGGTCGGATCTTCTCCGTCAGATGCAACGCTTTTATCGATTCATTGATCGATCAAATTGTGGACGGCTTGTTCTACGAGAGCGAGCTTAGCGATTGGAGCGATGATATTTAAAACTAAACTTTGATTCCAATTATTTTGTAGCATTATTAGGTACGAACAATAAACCTCCCCAGAGTAGAGACGGGATGCTATACCTGTATAGACAATTAGACACTAAAGTCAATATACGAGATATTTCTAGTTGCATAGGGAATGGTGACATAACATACTATTCCTAGGGAAAGCAATTTGTCTTATATAGGCCTTTGAGGGGGATTGGGAGGGTCATCACAACAGAATCGGACAATTGGGCCTCTTGCTATGTTATACTAGTGACTTCCTATAGGGCCTGTTCACAACGGCTAAGTGTTTTGAATTGGTGTATGAAATGAGTATCATCAAGTATTTTTTATTTTTTATTTTTGTCTTTTTGAATGTATATTACTGTAGTATTCTTGTCTAGTTCGTTGAGGAACAACTTAAGAGTAAATTTTGATGAATAAGAAGTGATCCGTCTCTCTAGAGTTTATTTTGTGGTGTCGTTTTGCTTTCCAGGAAAGGTGAAACATTTACATGTAGTTCATTACTATAATTTAAGTCAAATTGCAAGTTGGTATGTCTAAGTATCATCTCATGGATATAAGATGAAGGCTTGCTGCCATCTTCATTGGGAGGGTTAGTTGTGCAATTTGCAGACCCTTTACTTGGATCGTTACTACCAAACTTCCTGATGTGTATGTTTTGGAAGAATAATGAAAATGCTAATTAAGGCAGCTGTGTCTTGCGGGAGTGAAAGGGACAAAACGCCTGAGGTTCACCGCCTGCAAAAACTCTGGTAGTTCTTTCGGCCGGCTTCTTGTGCTGACATTAAATATCTCATCACTTGGAGGAAACTGGCCTAGTTGTTTGTAATTATATATATATACGTGTGTGTGTGTGCGCGCGCGCGCTATGAAAAATGTATTTGTAAGAGTTTGTGGAAATAAATTGTGAACCATGAAAGGTCCACTTTTCTCACATTGGCCCCTTGTCCACGTATACAAACAACTGAACTGGCTACTCCCTTAAAAACACGCGTCGGAGCTAACTGCTAAGCGAAGAGGTGCTGTCCTCACTAGCCACCCAGACCGGCTGCTCTATCTGAAAGCTTCAATCTTCGGGGTGAGTTAAGGACCGAAAATACCCATTCTAGGCATAATGTACTGTTGTGTGTGTGTGTGTATTTTTCTTTTTGCTTCGTTTGTTTTTTTTCCCCTTTTTTTGTTGAGGTGCAACAAATGATAAATTTTGGGTCAAAAGTGATTAGTAAAAATAACACTAGAAAAATTACATAGTTCATCCTCAATTTTAGGCTATGTCTAAAAGATGGATTTCAAGATTTTTCTCTACTACTAAAATGACAGGCTTGTACTTGGAGGGAGAGAAATTTTTCTGGATAAAAAAAATTCTAAATGTATGGAATAAATCTAAAATAGTGACGCTTGAGTATTCTCAAACACTCTAAACAAATATATTATATAAAGCATGACATACTTAAGGAAAAAAATTGACATTTAACATAATAAAATTAACATAAGCACAACACATGGTGACTTCCATTTTTATTTGGGGCCTTGCCTTTCCATAGGTTAAACCCGCATTCAAGACACCCCTCTCATTCTTACACTCTTAAACCTTTATGTTGGGACCGCGCAGCGGATGATAACTTCGGGAGCAAGATGATTAGTAAAGATGACACCAGAAAATTTACGTAGTTCACCATTAATTTTAGGGCTACGTCCACGGGACAAACTCCGAGATTATCTTCCACTATAAAAATAATAACTTTACAAAGAGAGAATCTTTTCTAGACAAAAAATTCTAGAGGTATGAGGTAAAACCAAAATAGTGGCACTCAAGTGTTTCCCAAACACCCCTAAATATTATCTCACTATTTTGTCACTCCCCAAAAATAAATCTCTCTCTTCTCTCACAATTTTCTTTTGCTCTCACAATTGAGCAAGCTTTTCTCTTTGTGTAGAAACTAAGCAAATGGAATGGCTATTTATAGCCAATGTACTACTTCACTCCATTAAATTTTGCCATAATTTGTCGCAATTTTTCCACCACCTCCAGCCTGTATCCACATTTGATTTCAATCTTTTGCTGCTAATTGTTGAAATTGCTCCAACTACCAGCCAAACTTTTTGACCAAAACAAAGAGAGAGAAAAGAAAATAAATGAGTAGGAAAGAAAAATGAACCCCCCCACATGGAGGGGAGAAAAAGTCAACAATCTCCCCCTTTCACTTCATGTGAGAGTTCCATTCCTGCTGCCAGTCGACAATATTCAAACTTTTCTCTCGATAGAATCTTGGTCAATATATCAAATCCATTTCATCAGTATGGATCTTTTCAAGTTGTAGCAGCTTCATCTCCAATGCATTCTTTATCCAATGATATCTTACGTCAATATGCTTGGATCTTAAATGAAAGGAAGAGTTCTTACCAAGGTGAATTGCGCTTTGACTGTCACAGAACAATTCATATTTATCCTAGTGGATACCAAGTTCTTTTAAGAACTTCTTCATCCACAGCAACTCCTTACATACTTCTGTTGCTGCAATAAACTCTGCCTCTGTTGTTGAAAGAGCAACACATTTCTATGATCTTGATTGCCATGACACATCTTCCCCTACAAAAGTAATCAGATAACCCGATGTAGACTTTCTCGAGTCAGCATCACCGGCCATATCTGCATCTGTGTAGCCAACTAACACAGGCTTTGCATTTCCAAAACATAAGCAAATTTTGGAAGTACCACGAAGATACCTAAAAATCCATTTAACTGCAGCCCAATGTTTCTTACCAGGATTTGAAAGGAACCTACTTGCTACACCAATTGAGTAAGTAATATCTAGCCGTGTACATACCATGGCATACATCAAGCTTCCAACTGTTGAGGTATATGGAATCTTTTCCATTTCTTCCTTCTCTTTGTTGGTAGAAGGGCATTGCTTGGAACTTAATTTAAAATGATTAGCAAGAGGACAACTAACCGCTTTAGCTTTGTTCATATTGAACCTCTGAAGTACCTTTTCAATATCCTTCTATTGTGATAACCATAATTCCTTGGCGCTCCTATCCCTTGTTATCTTCATGCCAAGAATTTGCTTTGCTGGCCCCAAGTCTTTCATAGCAAAAGACTTACTCAACTGCTTCTTCAAGCTGTTGATTATGACAATATTCTGGCCAACAATCAACATATCATCCACATAGAGCAATAGAATAATGAAATCATCATCAGAGATTTTTTGCACAAATACACAGTGATCTGAAGTAGTATTCTTGTAGCCTTGCTCCCCCATAACTGACTCAAACTTCTTATACCACTGCCTAGGTGCCTGCTTCAAACCATACAAGCTTTTCTTTAGCTTGCAAACATAGTTCTCTTTTCCTTTTACTTCGAAACCCTCTGGCTGCTCCATGTATATTTCTTCTTCCAAGTCACCATGTAGGAAGGCAGTTTTCACATCCATCTGCTTAATCTCCAAGTCGAGACTTGCTGCTAGTTCTAGGACCGTATGGATGGATATCATTTTCACAATTGGTAAAAAAATCTTATCACAGTCAATACCTTTCCTTTGGCTGAAACCCTTGATAACTAGTCTAGCTTTGAACCGTGGTTGTGAATTTGATTCTTCAGACTTGATTCTAAATACCCATTTATTTTTCAAAGCCCTTTTGCCTCTTGACAATTTCACCAGCTCAAAGGTCTTATTCTCATGCAAGGATCTCATTTCATCTGGCATGACATCAATCCACTTTTCCTTGTGTTCATCATTCATAGCTTCATTAAAGCTTTCTGGTTCTCCCCCGTCAGTCAATAACACATACTCATTTTCAGGATATCTAGTAGAGCGTTGTCTAACTCTATTAGATCTCCTTAAAATTGGAGAACCCACTGGTGCTGGTGGTTGTTGATGAACATCATCATCATCAGCATTACCTAGTTCATTCTCAATGGGAGCATCATGATCCCCTTCTTCCGATTGATCATTTTGTATATCATCTCCATCCTCTCTTTGCACTGCCGTTGGAGGAATCAGCTGTAAATCTATTAAACTACCATGAGATGCTGAAGTCTCCTTTTTAGATTTCTCAATATTTTCAACGGTCTTATCTTCAACAAATACAACATCATGACTTTTGACAAACCTCTTTGTGGCTAGATCATAAATCTATAGCCAAATTGATATTGGCCATAGCCAATAAACACACATTGTCGTGTCTTGACATCAAGTTTAGACCTTTTATCCTTTGGGATATACATGTAGGCTTTATAGCCAAACACTCACAGATGGTCATAGAAGACATCCTTTCCAGACCATACATTCTCCGAGACATCATACTGTAGAGGGACATATGGTGAAAAATTCAACACGTGAGCAACTGCTAGCAATGCTTCACCCCAGAACATCTGAGGTAACTTTGCATGTGAGAATAAACATCTTACTCTCTCCATCAAAGTTCTGTTCATCTTCTCAGTTAAACCGTTTAACTGTGGTGTCTTAAGAGGTGTTGTCTGATGTTGAATACCATGCTGTTTGCAGTAGGCATCAAATGGTCCAATGTACTCTCCACTATTGTCTATATGTATGCACTTCAACTTCTTACTGGTTTGCTTCTCAACCAGAGTTAGAAATTGTTTGAAAACTTCTAACACTTGATCTTTTGACTTCAGAGTGTATACCCATGCCTTTCGAGAATGATCATCAATAAAAGTCACAAAGTATCGAGCACTACTAAGTGACTTCGACATTGGGCCACACAGATCTGAGTGTACCAGATCCAACACATTCTTCATTCTGGAAGGAGGGAAATTTTTAAAAGACACTCAATTTTGCTTTACTGCCAAATAATCAGCACATTTCTTCAAATGGACCTGATCCAGTCTAGATAACGTCTTCTTTTTGGCAAGATGGGTCATGTTTTTCTCACTCATATGACCCAATCATTTATGCCATAACTCCACTGTACTATCATTTTCCACTGCATTCACAACATCTTGGGAGAGCTTTGCCTGCATCGTGTACAGTTTTGAGTTCTTTGTTCCTCTGGCCACCACTAGGGTTCTTTTGGTCAACTTCTATTGACCATTAAAGAAAGTATTACAGTAACCTTTATCATCCAGTCTGCCTGTTGAAATCAAATTTAGGCGCAAATCTAGAACATGCCTAACATCCTTCAAGATTAATCGTGTACCATTCTGGGTCTCTAGGGAAACATCTCCTTTTCCTGTAACTTCTGAAAGACCCTCATTTCTCATTCTCACAACACCAAAATTACCATGTGTGTAGGATAAGAAGAATTCTCTTCGAGAAATGACATGAATGGTAGCACCACTATCAATCACCCAACTCGTCTCATGGGTTGCAAGATTGACAATATCATCATCATGGACAATGTTGAACTCATCGGCAACATTTACTTGTTCGTCATCACTGCTGTCATCCTTTTTCGGTCCTTTGCCTTTCTTTTGGTCTTGCTTGAGTTTCCAGCAAAATCTCTGGATATGCCCTTTTTTTCTTGCAGTAATGACATTCAATTTTTGCATATTTGTTTGACCTTCCTCTACTCTTATCTCTTGGCTTTGGCCCCCTGGTCTCACTTTTCCCCCTATAATCTGTCACAAGGAGATCTGACTGTGATAAAAAGGATCCTTGCGATCTTTGTCTCATCTCTTCATTCAGTATTCCACTTTTGACGAATTCCACATTTACTACACCATTTGGTGCAGAATTGTAAGTGAAATTCTCAAAGTTTCCCAAAACTCTGGTAATGAGGCCAGCATTATAAGAGCAAGTACCTCGTTGTCAAACTTTATGCCCATCGTGGATAATTGTTCCACGATTCCTTGCAAATCGTGTAGGTGATCTGCCATGGATGAACCTTCCCAATATTTTATTTGAAGCAATCTTGTCAAATAAAATAATTTGTTGTTGCCAGTTTTTGAAGTGTACAGCTCCTCAAGCCTGTTCCACAGTGTCCGTGCATGAGTTTCTGCAGATATGTGGTTATAGACATTATCTTCGACAAATTGTCGGATGAAACCACATACTTGCTCATGCTTAAATGCCCATTCTTCTTCCGATCTGTCTTCCGATTTGGTTGTACCAAACACGGGCAAGTGCATCTTCGTCACATATAAGAGATCCTTCATCTTGCTTCTCCATATGTGGTAATTTGAGCCGTTCAGACTAATCATCTTGCTGGTCTTGGCCTCCATGATGCTAATAAATACCCAGTATCAAGTAAAAATGGTGAATAATAATCTAACTTATTTTCTGATGTGGAGGATCCACTTTTTAGCAGCAACCACAGAGCATACGATAAGTAGATATAAACACCGGGCCTCGTTCTGATACCAGTTGTTAGAACCGCGCAGCGGGTGAACTTCGGGAGCAACATAATTAGTAAAGATGACACTAGAAAATTTACGTGGTTCACTCTTTTTAGGGCTACGTCCACGGGACAAACTCCGAGATTATCTTCCACTATAAAAATAATATGCTTATAAAGAGAGAATCTTTTCTAGAGAAAAAATTCTAGAGGTATGAGATAAAACAAAAATAGTGGCACTCAAGTGTTTCCCAAACACCCCTAAAAATTATCTCACTATTTTGTCACTCCCCAAAAATAAATCTCTTTTCTCTCACAATTTTCTTTTGCTCTCACAATTGAGCAAACTTCTCTCTAGGTGTAGAAACTGAGCAAATGGAATGGCTATTTATAGCCAATGTACTGCTTCACTCCATTAAATTTTGCCATAATTTGTGGCAATTTTTTCACCACCTCTAGCCTGTATCCACATTTGATTTAAATCTTTTGCTGCCAATTGTTGAAATTGATCCAACTACCGGCAAAATTTTTTGACCAAAACAAGAAGAGAGAAAAGAAAAGAAAGGAGTAGAAAAGAAAAATGAACCCCCACAGAAAAAGTCAACACTTTAAACCTGAATTTCACGATTTTTTAGACTTAGGTTCCGAAAATTCCCCTGCACCATGCTTTCTGATTCTTATCTATGTGAATTATGCGAAAATAAAGCATTAATTTTAATTTTTGAAGACAAATTGTTTCGTTTTAAATTATTTTCCATTCATTCAACAATGCTCGATCCACACGGTAGATCATTTATGGCCAAATTTAACTTCTTTTTCCATCTTGATTAAGAGCAATTAACGTGCCTCACAAAAAAATTCATTTCCCCCAATCATGTTCTTGTTTTTTTTTTCCCCACTTTCTCCTCTCAGCACCAGATCTTTCTGCTCTGTACCTTCTCGGTCATTTCTTAGTCGTATGTTCTCTCAAGTCTCAGCTGTTACTGTTAGGTGATGGACTAATCGCTAAACCAGGACAACCCAACACTGAAAAATCCGTCTATTTTGTGGATGAGTCCACATTAAAAATTGCTGCCAACATTAATTGCGTTAATGTGGTGGGCATCATTTTTTTTTTGTGTTTCTTAAACCATTATTGAGTAATATGTGAAAATAAACCTATAAATTTTCATTAATTCATATGTTCGTAGGTTGATATTTTGTTAAGCTTTATCGCTATTTTGAAACTTTTATTGTGTTAGATGGGCATAATATTGACACACTCTAAAAGTTTAAACTTATATTACATCCATCACATAAATTTTCATTTTTTTTAAACTGTCAATAAACTTTGAGCTGATTATTATGTTTGTTTTATTCTCAATTGGACGACTATTTAAAGATAAAGAAGTTGAATATTTACCAAAAAAAAAACAAATATAAAGAAGTAGGGGCACCCAAAAGTATTAAAGAAAAACAAGAAAAGGGTAGTTTGCTCAAACTCAAAGGCCAAGGCCCAAAGCAGCCCATTTTGTGCCCAGATGAAGGCAATTTGTTTGCAATTTACCCTAGGTAAGATGTGAGAATTTCTCAAGCAGAGTTGAGAAAGCCGGGTCAGTGCACCGATAATTGTGAGTACGGAGGTTGGTTTGGAGCCTGAATCTATGAAAGAAAAAGACAAAAATGAAGTTTGGCCGGCTTGGGCCCAGAGCAATTCAAAGCCACTTACCTCCCTCTCCCTCACTTTTTTTTTTTTTTTTTTTGAGATTAATGGTAGCCACTGCGGTCGATAGACGATAAATACTTGTATCAGTCAGCTAGGCGAAAAGTCAAAGAAACTGTGTTGTGTTGTGTCCCAACTCACAACTGAAGTTGATCCAATAAAAGATATTACATTGTGCAATATATTACGTGGTAGTTGATTCTAGAAAGGAGGAGATCAAAGATATGGCGGAAGCTATTGTGCAATATGTGGTAGGGAAGCTGGGGGATGCCTTGACAAAAGAAGTGAAAGCTTTCCGGGGCTTCGATGGTGAGATGAGCAACATTAAGTCTCAGCTGCAGTGGATGCACTCCTTCCTCAAGGACGCGTACCAAAAGAAAGACCGAGACGAGAGGGTCAAGACCTGGATCTTGCAGGTCGGAGACTTGGCCTATGACGTCGAAGATGTTGTTGACTACGTTCGCTGTAAATCGGGATCTTCCGTCAACAACCGTCACTGCGCTAGCATCTGCAACTGGGCCACTAACTGGAAGTGGAAGAGGAACGTTGGTACCAAGTTGGAGCAAATAAAAGCTCAGATTTCCCAGCTCACTACAAATTTGCAAGCCTTCGGAATCACAAACTTGGAAGCCGGCACCTCTACTTCTTCTTCTACTGCTGCTGCTGCTGCTGCTTCTGCTTCCTTGGCTGACCGACAACGACTTCTAAGGAGAAGCCTTTCTCATGTTCCCGTCAACGACGTGGTGGGGTTGGACAGAGACATCGAGACGCTGGTGGCGAAACTGGTCGGGAAAGACGACACGAGTGCTGGAACACAGCCGGTTAGAGAGCATCCGGTGATTGCGATTTGCGGAATGGGGGGCTTGGGCAAGACCACACTGGCTAAGAAGGTATACAACCATCCCAGAATTAAAGATCGTTTCCCTTTCTATACCTGGGTTTACATATCACGCGAATGGCGAGTGGGGCAGGAGAGGGAGGTTCTGGAGACCATTCTGTTCAAGCTTATTTCCGAGAAGGAGAGGGAAGATATTATGAAAGATAAAAACCCCACATACGAGGGCTTAGCTAAAATTCTCTACACAGAGTTGCAAAAGAAGCGATATTTGTTGGTTCTGGATGACATCTGGGATGCTGATATCTGGAAGATCCTCAGTCCTGGGTTCCCCACACAAGGGACGGGGAGCAAGATAATCCTCACGACTCGTAACAGGGACGTCGGAATTCAGGTGGACCCAAAGTGTTACATACACGAACTGCAACTTTTGAGTCCTGAAGATAGCTGGGAATTATTTCGAGGAATAGCCATCGCCGGACGAGATGACACAGGTGACCACATCTTTCTTCCGCTTCCCTTCCTATCATTTGATCCCAAATTGATGTAAAAACTATAGTAGTAAATTGCACCTAATTAACATTTAATTCTCACCTGGTCTTTAACCTTAAAAAGTGTATCATCAATTTGGTCCAAAACTTTTTTAAAATGTCCATTTTACTTATGGTTGAGGTGAAATTACATTTCACTCTCACTAGTTAAAAACTCATCACTTTACCCCGTGCTAGGTGAAAATGACTGTTTAGTATTTAGATTTTTATAATTTAAATAATATTTAAATAACTTTCAAAACATTGCTTGAACAATTTGACTTTACTGGGGTAAAGAGTAGATTTATGAAGCAAATTAAACAAACCCCAAGGTGCAAAATGTAGTTAGCCCAAGAAATTGACAATAATAGAAAAAGCTAATCTCGTCGTAGCCTACTTCCGATTCCGAACGACTTTGTATTTTCTATTTGTTCGCTTTTTTTTTTTTTTTTTGCTTGAATTTATGTGGGGTTGTGGCAACGTGTGGGTTATTTTAAACTAATTAACTTAATTAAAATTTTTCAGTAATAATAATAATAATAAAATATATTATTATTTATTATTATTATTATTTTTTTAATTAATTTTTTTTTAGTTTAATTTTTTTTAATGGTCGGACGGAATTGGATGTCAACAGGGTCCAAGCATTAATTAGTTCTTGTTCCCCTTTTTCTTTTGTTGCGATACTCTCTACTGTATATTATGTTCTTTTTTTAACCAACACATAAAAATATACGTTGCTACCTATATATACCAGAGTCGACAAGCTACGAGAACTTGGACAAGCTGGGGAAGGAGATGGTGAGACATTGTGGGGGTTTGCCCTTGGCTATAATTGTGCTTGGAGGTCTTTTAGCCACGAAACAGACCATTTACGAGTGGGATAAAGTAGATGAAAACATTAAGTCATATTTGAAGGGCCGTGGGAAGGAAGAGTTTGGTATTCTGGAGGTGTTAGCCATGAGTTATGATGATCTACCGCTGAGGTTGAGGACATGCTTCCTTCACTTAGCACAATTCCCTGAAGATTACCTGATAAACGCAAAGAAGCTGATCAATTTATGGGTTGTTGAAGGTTTCATTACAGCGGCTGTAGATGGGAAAGGTGAAGAGACATTGGAGGACATTGCTTATGGCTTCTTGGAGGAACTGGCTCAAAGGTATATCGTCATTGTTGAGAAACGGAGTCACTCTGGGTGGATTAAAATTTGCAAGATGCATGATCTTATGCGAGATGTTTGTTTGTCTGAGGCTAAAAAGGATGAATTTTGGACTTGCGTAAATGTCAATGAGACAAACCAAGGAATGAAATTCCTCTCTCCTGCCATGGTGAGCAGAGGTGAAGGGACTGGGAAAATTCGACGAATTTCGGTTACTTTTTACAGTAATTGTAACCAACCTGTTGCTTCTAGAGATGGAGATATTTCCTCAATTAGGTCTTTATCAGGCTTCCAAGTGGAACCCAATGGTGGTATCGGGCAACACCTAATAGATTCCATTGGACAAGAGTTGAGCTTTGCCAGGGTTTTAGATCTCGAAAATGTGAAGGGTTTCTGCATACCGAAAAACATGGGGAAGTTGGCATGTCTGAGGCTCATGGATGTAAGATCTGCTTGGATTGGAATACTGTCATCATCATTGGGAGAGTTGCGCAATCTGCAGACCCTTTACTTGGATCGTGAGTTCTCGGCCAGTGAACTTCCAGATGTGTTTTGGAAGATGAAAATGCTAAGGCACCTGTATCTCCCTCCATCTTGCGGAGAAGGGACAAAACGCCTGAGATTCGCCAATCTCAGCCACCTGCAAACTCTCGTCAACTTTCCGGCTTCTTGTGCTGACATGAAAGATCTCATCACTCTGACCAATTTGAGGAAATTGGTTGTTATGATAGAAAAAGAAGAGTCTTTGCAAGAGTTCATGGAAATTTTCAAACCATCAGAGGTCGGCTTTTCTCACCTTCGCTCCTTGTCCATACAAGCAACTAGTTTCTACCTCAGACGCACGATGGAGCTAAGTGAAGAGGAGAAGCAGAAGATTTTGTCATGCTGTCCTCGGCTACACAGGTTGAAACTGGCAGGCCGGGTGCTCTATCGTAAAGCTCCAATCTTCTGAGTGAGTGAAGGAAGGTTGCATGATCCAATCTTCATCTTGTGTTTTTTCCTTCATCCTTTGCTTGTTTCTTCGCTGCATTTGTTTTTTTCTCCCCTAATTTTCTTTTTCCTAGTTAGTTTCTTTTCTGAGTTGCTCGTTCTCTTAGGATTCACTTGGTCTAGGCATTTTCAAAATCTTTGAAAATTATGACCTTGGGAAAGTAAAATTATGAAACCTAGGTTCTATAATAATATAATCATAGATTTCCCATGTCACTTTTTAGGAATTAAAGAAACTGTCTTTGGATTGGAAAGCTGTCATCTTCACTGGGATCGAGAGTTCTGCATTTTGCAGACCCTTTACTTTGATCGTTACTACCCAGCAAGCCAAACTTCCAGATGTGTACATTTTGGGAGCATATTGAAAATGCAAAGGCACCTGTATCTTCCTCCATCTTGCAGGAAAGGGACAAAAGCCTGAGATTTGCCAATTCCTGCCATCTACAAAAGCTCTCAACTTTCTGGCTTCTAGTGCTGAAATTAAAGACCAATGAGGAAACTGGCTGTAATCATTAATATTGTTGTTATTTTTGTACTCAAGAAGCATTACAAAGCAAGGTATTTATGAAGTATTTGGAATGTTAGGGTTGAAGTGCCTATTTGCTGAAACTTGAAGGGCGTCAAATTACATTTCGAACAAGAATGCTTTGCCGCGAAAATAGAAACTGGGGGGAGGGGTTTTACACCCGAGTTCCAGGGGCTTCGGACTATGGTTAAAAAAAAAAAGGGAAAAATACACATATGGTCCTCCAACTTGATAATTTTGAGCGAGTTAGTTCTTTTTGTTTGACTCAGTGTTAGTTAGTCTTCTAACTTTACAAATTAAGCATGTTAGTCCCTAAAGTTTGCTAAACTAAACGATTTAGTCCATTTCTAACGGAAAGTGTCCAGCTCGGAAACCTTGTGACTTCACGCTATCTGTTCAAAAGCCTCCATGCTGCTTACTCAAAAGCTAGGCCTGCAAGCAATGGTGGCTTATTAAGCATGAGCAGATGACCTCTATTTGTGGTCTTGATCACCTCTGAGTCCTCCGGAATCAAATCCAACAATGCCAATCCCATCATCTATTGCACATCAAGCACAAACAATCTATTAAATTCGAGTCAGGAAACGAGTTGCAATCGGGTTTCGGCTCGATTCTCTCCATTAGCGGCGCAACGGTGGTGGAGACAAGGTGACTCTGCTGGAATGGCAGTGTAGTGACAACTAGAAGAGGCATATGGTGGCTGGGGATGCGAGAAGACACGGACTGA
Organism: Aquilaria yunnanensis; assembly: GCA_039654915.1. Classification (NCBI taxonomy): domain Eukaryota; kingdom Viridiplantae; phylum Streptophyta; class Magnoliopsida; order Malvales; family Thymelaeaceae; genus Aquilaria; species Aquilaria yunnanensis. The sequence goes on along the minus strand of CM077597.1, from coordinate 4,016,490 downwards.
GGCAGGTGATTGGCCGAATCGTTGGTGCTAGCACTCGAGCTCCCTTTTGGTTTGAGTCGCTGGTGGTGGCAATGTGATCGATGGCTGGAAGCTTAGAGGCTAAGCCAAGGATGAAGTCTGGAGACTTCGTCCCACGATTTCAGCCCAGAAACTAGCCAAATCAATGTTTTCCTACCGAAACCCATCAGTAGCTTCGATTTGGGCTTCGAAATGCAAAGCAGCTTCGATTCATCAAGGAGCCAAATTCGATGATGAGCTAGATTTGACAAGGAGCAGGATACGATGGAGATAGGTCAAATTCGACGGAGATGAGGCGGATGCGATGGAAAATGGCCGGCACGTGGTGGCGACTGGCGGGGGAAAGAAAGACGGTGTCGAGAGAGAGAGAAGAAAGGAAAACGGAGATGGCCCATGCCACATCAGTAAAAATTTTAGCACCGTCTAGCCTGTCATCTATTTTGGACTAACTTGCTAACTTTTTTAAAGTTGATGGACTAACTCATACTAAGTCAAAGATAAAAGATTAACTCATTAAAGTTGGTAAAATTAAGGGACCATATGCGCATTTCGACAAAAAAAAAAAAGAAACAGTGTTTGAAAGATTTTTGTGAACCACCAAAGGTGTACTTTTCTCATGATCATAATTGCACTAAATATGACGTCTTCATCTGGATCATTTATTTCTATATATTCACATATAACCTATAGAAACAGACAGCTCAGGTCCCTCGAACACGCATCCAGAGCTAAGTGAAGAGGAAAAGCACGAGATTTTTTCATGCTATCCGCAGCTCCGCAAGTTGAAATTGCCCAAACGATTGCTCCATCAGAAAGTTACAATATTTTGAGTGAGTCAAGGACCGAAATACTCATTGCAGGCATGGGTATTTGTGTTTTTTCTTTTTTGCTTCATTTGTTTTTTTTTTCCTCGCTTTTCTTTCTTTTAGTTTCTCTTGTGAGTTGCTTGGCATATACTTCTCTTACGGTTCATTTCGTTTAAGGATATTTTCTTGGCGTGTACTTCTCTTACGGTCCATTAGGAAAATTACTATAATCATGGAATGTAAAATTATGGAACTAAGATTCAATAAAAATATAATTCTTTAATTTTTTTTTTAATATTTGGTTGATGTTTAAAATTTAGAGTAATATATAAATTGTTAGCTTACTTCAAACTTAATATGTCACTTTTTAGGGAGATGAACATGTAAGGCTTGATCAAGGGTTACAGCTTGTTTGGGAGCAGTGACTTTGTGCTAAAGTTGTCAGCCTATCCAGCACTCAGCACATTATCAGTGGATGCAATGTTTTTATCGATGCCTTGACCAACTAAGTTGTGAATGGCTTGCCCAGACGGCCTAACCCAAAAGACTAGCACACAATTCATTTTAATTTAAGTTAATTGACTTTAAAATAACTTATTTTTATTTTTATGTCTTTTTTTTTACCTGAAATTAATTTTAATTAAAAGTATAATTTTTTTAATCTTACTAAATTTTTATGAATTTTTTTTGTTTAAGGCAATTTAAAAAGAAAAATTTAACATCATGAAAATTTACTTTTAAATGGATTATTTTATCTACAAAATATTGACTTTCAAATGAAATTGATTTTAGATAATAAAAAAAGATATAAAAATAAAAATAACTCAGTTGAGTTAAGTTAAAATGAATTGACCTTAAAGTCAAAAAGACACCAAGCCAAGATTGAGAGTTTAAATGTCGTCTCTACTAATTCCTTATAAACTATCAATTATGTTGTTCAGTAGTGTTTAAGTACTGAAAAAACAGACATTACCTCCTTCTCTTACTATGATAATATCTTGTTTCCTGTATACTTTTACACATATTTAAAACTTGATTCCAATCAAGTTTAGCTTATCTATAAGAGTTGCTAATTACATCTCTACAAAATAGTATCTCAATTCATCATATTTTATTAAATCAGAATGTGATATGGTTCCAAATGATGAATTGGATGGTTCTTTATTCTTGAACAAAAAATCTAATTTTTTGTTTATTTCATTTATTCCATGGGTCGGACAGTGAGATACATGTTACACCATGATTTTAAACTAAAAGAGAGATTTAAAAAAAATGGTAGATCTACCCACCACACCACTAATCAAGCCATATGTTGTCTGTCATGAAAAATGTCTTTTCTATCGATTCAACAGGAGCTTATCACGTAATAAGTAGAAACTTAAGTCGTATTCGGAAAACAGAATGTTTTTTTTTTCTATCAAATGTTCTGTTATCAAGTAATTTGGCTGTACTCAAGTTTACAGACATTCATTATAGATTTCGAGGCAAAAGGTCTAGCCTTTGAACTTTGAAGGAGTTAACTTTAAGAAGAATAAATGTGTTCATGAAGACATTCATTGGGGACGTCTGATTTATGAATGAGGAAACACATCGATCAATAAACTAATGGAACATTTGTAGAACGAGGTCATGTACTAAGCAGCCTTCTCGATTGTTTCGATGCATTCCAGTATTGATGCTTTGTTGGACATGGCTGAAATTAGGGCTTCATGAATGATCTTGTTATTTTTCAACAGAGACGCAGCAAACAGGACCTGAAATTGTCTTCTCCCCCATCAGTTTCTCAAAATGCTTTAAATCAAATTCAGGGAACTGAGGCATTATCAAGCCTTCTGTAGAAGATCTCAGGGTATGAAATGCTGGCAACATCTGTAAGGTATGTATGAAATCATGAATACTGCGAAATGAACTTACAGCCCATCTGGTAAAGTTCTGCTGCTGATTGTTGCTAAGCTTTGGGTTGCTTCTGTTAATGAATCTCTGCAATACAAGTAACACAAAACAATTGCACATATGGATAAGAAACGTTAAGGTTCCTGAGCATTGGTGACAGTTCTTTAACGTACTTGAAGAGTGAAAAGATCTGCAGATTGACCGACAACTTTGTCATATTTCAGGCCCTCTGCAGCGAGTCCAGCCATGGCAACAACTGCTAACCTGAACCACAAGCAGTAGGCAAGTTTGTCACAACAATGGAACATGATGGAAGATGTTAGTTAATTTGCATTCTTTTCCCATCAGAATTAATCAAAGACATGCTCCAGAGTAACAGAAAAAGGAAACAAAATAAGCAGACAGAGGAGATTGTCATGTCTGTAAAATGATAAAAAGGATAACTCATAGCAGATGAATTATAGTGTTTAGTATTATAAGGAAAGTGTTCATACGAACATGTGGAAGTATATGTGCTCATCATCCATAACATACACATAAGTCACTCTAGGATTAGCATACAGTCAAAGGCAGGGCTTCTGTTGGAACATAAGAACAGCGTCAAGGAGAGAGTTGGAGTTTCAATCTTAGACTTTTATGTGACAGCCGTATGATTTAATTATTAGGCTGAACCTTGCTAGTTGAAAGTTTGAGAAAGTATACTTTTATTACTTGCTTGTAACAAAAGCTATGCCGTTTTATTTCCAGAACATGAATCATGAAAATAAGTAGCTTAAGACAGCATGGAGTATGAATCTCAGTGGTAATGAAAGGCTCAACTCGAATGCAGATTACTTACCCAACAGGGTGAGAACTGTTGGAGTATGAATCTCAGTGCTAATGAAAGGCAATCTCTCCTCTTATAAAGATCTCAGTTGGCGACATATCAAAAAGTCATCTGGTTTATAGGTTTGATGTTTGGTTTCTTTATGCTGGTATCACAGGCTCAGATTACTTTTTATGTATCGTAGTGCAAAATATTGAGGTAATGAAAAACATGTAGACAAGAAGGGTTCTGCGGGATGATAATGCTGTGGTCAATGGGCAGATACACGCTAAAGTTGGAACAGAACTTGCCAATGTAAGTGATACAACAAAAGTAGCCCCAGTAGAGAGAAAACTCAGAGAGGCTAGCCTTAAATGATTCAATTCAAGCTTGTCCAACATAGGCCAATAAGATGTAGAGGTGCATAATGCGAGAGAAGAGGCAAGGGTAGACCTAAGTGTAGTCCAGCAGAATTAATTGAGGGATTCAGCTCTTCTAAAGCCTCTAGAAGAACTAACCTCCAAGGCTCCAACTAATTGGAATTGAAACAGAGTTGAGGTAGCTGCTCCCACTTAACTGAGATTAAAACTTAATTGATTGATTAATTCTCTCAGGGTAACAGCTAGTTTGAGCTAGTGTTCCTGAGTTCTGATCCTAACAATCCTCCTAATAATGTTAAAAATTAATTTCAGTTCAATGCAAAAAGATGGAATGTGAAAATAGGACAAATGTTATTCTTTTTGGGGCTGAGTGTTAACGTTGGTGGGATCTATGAGCTCAAGCTTTTATTATGGTTTTCTATCAAGATCAACAAACAAGTACCTGTCAAGTTCCTTGGCGTCAAGCTTTCCACTGTATATCTGCTTTTCCAGCTTTTCATCAATCAGGTTAACATGTTCTTTGCCAATATCCAAGGAATAGCCCAGGATAGGGATGCCTAGCAAATAGGCAACTACAATTTGAAAGAAGCACTCTAATTAGAAAGGCATTGGGTCAGACTTGCCAGCATGTATGCGAAGAACATATAATGCCTGCTGAGAGAATACTTAGGAAATGCGCTGCTTCATGTGCAGCAATCCTTTCTTGATAATCTGGAAAAAATGAAGAAAAGCCTCCGATTGCAGCCTGAAGAAGTCTAAAGCAACAAATTAGGAGCATTAGGTTGGATGCTATGTCACAGCTTAAATGGTATAAGATTTAACTAGGTGGAAGCAGCCATGCACATCAACTGGCCAGCATTACTTCTAAAGTAAAAAAACAAGTGACTCACCCAGGCGAGATGCTTCCCACAGCCAGTACTACTAAAGAAATACTTCCCAACAGATATGGCAAAAAGAAGCCCCAGTCCTGCAACAACGTTATATAGAACACTCATATGATCATGTAGAATTACATATTGAAATGATGCAACTATATTTGTCACTTTGATTACAGTTAGTTGCTCTGTTGTAATATTAAATGACTCGAGCCAACTCTGGGCAAATGAGCATGATATATGAAAATGTAAGAAACAAACACTTTGAACTTGTTGAAGTTTGAACACTTTTTGATATAGTATGATACATTTGTAGACTTTACTACCATGATTGGACGATCCATGATGCGTCTTTGATGGTCATGGACAGTCACAATACAATTTTCCTACATTTTCTGCTATCTTGCCTCGTTATGTTGAAAATTGAACCTTATACCCGGCCCCGGGTGCAAAACACAAGACAATGTACTCTTGTTATAAAAGAAAGCATTTGAGAAAGCCATCAAGAAATGGGGGGACTTCACTGCTCTGTATTTTTGTTGCATGCCACACAATCAGATACTAAATAAGTTCCTTTTGAATGAGATGTCAAATGTCATCATGGATTAGAAATCTCCTGTTTGCATAAACAACAGAAGGATGAAAACGGGGGTGACGGTTCCTACATGTGAAGACAGCTTGTTTTATTGGAGTGCTCCAAACCTTCCAACAGAATAATAGATTCAGGAGCAAGTCCTTTTTGTTCGGTCTTTATTCTTATGGATGCACAAAGATGGACAAACTAATGAAACCAATGATCCAGTAAAGGAACAAAGTTTAGTTACCCCAGGAAGCTGCCCTGCTAGAACACCTAAAAAACCTGTTGTGCCAACCACTGTGAAAAGAAAGGCCGCCTGTAGAACTGAAAAATATCAAATATATGAACAGGACATAATCAAATCATAACCTCAAAGGAACCCTAAAACAATCCCAACAGGGACACAGGTTTGATAATACTTACATCATTTCTAACACTTGGAATGGCGAGATTCTCAGCATTTTGTATTCCAATGCTGGTAAGCTCCCGGAGAGATGTCTGATGATTACAATCAAGAGTCAAGACCTCTTGTCTTCTGACCAAGTAAGGCCATGATCGAGTAATTACAGAAGCATCAAACGGTTCATGTACATCATATTTCAATGAATGGTTTTCAAGCTTATGTTTGAGTAGCAGTTTTCCCCAGCATCAGGCTATACATGGGAACTGACCGTTCGACGCGAAACATATGGCTGAGAACTCCATCTCTTGGCCCAACCAACTTCACTTAGCTGATCAAGCGCATCCTTCACAGCATCGCTGTCTTTCTACATCAAATCGGACCAACTAATATAAATCATGTGTCTGAAACTAATGGGCATCAAGTCAACTCTGCACCATCATCAGTATCTTACTACAGTTCATCCAACTACATTAAGGTCACTAGCATTAGGTTCATAGTGTCAACTAGCTACTAGAAGTCCTATTAATTCTCTAAATTCGTGCAAAAGCAAATTAATAGTCCAACTTCGCAGCCAGGCATAACAAATTTCAGCAAAATCCCACTAAGCTATAATTTTGTTTCCTCAACAAGTCAGGCCATTTTTGGAACTCCAGTTAGCTAGATAGCTTGACCTTACCTGACAAGATTATAAGTTCCCGGAGAAAAGTTCACATACAACTGATCTCACCACCCCATTTCTTAGTTCAATTCCATAACTTGAACCAAATAATCAGGTGGGTTCATTTCAATTATATAAAAATTGTGAAGAAAATCATAAGTAAACGAAAAAGTATGAAACCGGAGATGTAGACCTTATCAATGGCGGATTGAAGGGTGTTGAGATCAACACCAGGAGCCGCGGAAGACGAGGCTCTAACCGAAACGCCTTTCGCTAGCAACTGATAGCGATACTTGCAGTGATGAAACAAAAACTTTGACGTTAATGAAGAAGCCACCGAATTCAAAATCACCATCTTTTTGGCTTTCAATTCTGTGGCTTTCAATCTGGGAAATTGGAGGAATTTTGAGAGATAGGAGAAGATAAAGGTTGGAAAAACTTGGCGCCAGTAGAGAACTTTGCATTGAATCAATGTCCACGTCGGTTCTTCAGATGAGAACCTGAACTGAACCACGAAAATGCATCAACGGTCTCTTAACTTCGCCATCCGTACGATTTGATCACTTAGTTCCATCTCAATACGACTTAGTTAGTCCTCCAACTTTACGAAAATGGTTCAAATTAGTCTCTCAGCTATTTGGGAAAACTGCAACTTTTGCCCTAACTTAAAATTTTTTTATTTACTTCGCTCTTACTGAGATCATTTGCTTTTCGTACCGGATGGTTGCTTACTGGCTCTATCGTATTCTTTTGCCGAATCAGAAACAATCATTCTCTTAACCAGAAATAAATTGTTTTAAATTTTGACTTAAAAAAATTATTCTACTTTTTCTTATATCCATAAATAGATGGTAATTCATTAAATTCATGATTAGTTTTTAGATGAAATTAAATAATAACTATTCATTTATAACTGATAACTTTAGATTCATCAATTATTGTGAAAGTGGTAATTTTATTCTAATAGAGATCACATGTATACTAATTAGGCTTTTATATAACGATAAATTTATTCTTATACTGTGTTCTGAAAAAAATTATCTTTATGATTATCTCCAGCTTCACGGTAACTTTATCTTATAATTTAAGCATCCAAATATTGTTTTACATTTAAAAATAATAATTGCGTTTATAATGGGGTCTTATTATTGCTTTCTTTTACAAAACTCACTTCTTAAATCGTCGATCCTCAAGACCCTGGGCTCTTGACTCAAATCCGTGTTGGGACACCTAGGTGAGGTCCATTGCTCCATCAAAACCTACTCTTTTATTTGTCTCAATCTCATCAACCTCCACCTTTCCATACCCATTAACATTGACCGTCAATTGTTTAAAGCCCATAAAAATTGCTGATGAAATTGAGCACTCAAATTAACCGAAACACCTTGGACAGCATAAGGGTGGTCTAATTGACTAGAAGGTTGCGAATTTCTAGATTACCAGAGATAGGCCAGAGAGGATTCTTGGTGAACAAAACCCAAGTGTACTTTTTGGTGGCACACCCAAAGGCTCCGGTGCACTTAATGCATCATTTGTTGGTGGTATTCTTGGCAGCAATGGAGCTGAGACAGTTGGGATTCAGCATTAGCAAGGACACGTGCAATATGGGAGTGGCTGTGGTGAGGTTACAAATGGGGATGGGGCTGATGAATTGGGGATGATACTTAGAGTGTTAGATTGTAAAGTATAGGCCATAAAAGAGAGAAATTAAGACGCTAAGTGACTAAACACATACTTTTTTATGGGTTAGCCAAGTAATGAATATCCAATCAAATGGGAAAAGTGCTCTATGATTCATAATTGGGGTCTCACAGTACCAAATTGTAGGGACTCTTTTAAATGAGTCAATATAGTTTAAGAGACTAAAAGTGATTTTAGCCAAATAAAATAATCTAACAAAATTTTTTGATCACCCAAAACTCACTGGTATGAGCAAAGTGCTAGCAGCTCGGTTTGTTAAACTGTGGGCACTCACATCATTTGGACCATGATAAACTAGGAAACAACAAACTTCCCGCACTGCTACTGCTCTTGGGCCTAGTAGGAGTATTCGAGGCGAAACTGGTTCTGGCCACTCGAAACTAGTAAAGTGGCATTGTCAAGTTGGGCTGTCCCAGGGTAATGTCATCCCACAAGTTGTAAGCCAAAGACGAGCAAGTGGTGGAGACTAAAATTAGAGTAAATAAAATATTTTTTTTTTATTTTTCAACAAATCAATCAAAACAGATTGTCTAAAAAATATATACGAACATAAGTATTGGGTAAAAAAAAATTATTAAATTATTGTATAAAATTTTCTTGAATTATTATCTAATTATGTAAATAATTCAATTAATTATGTAGTCAACAACCGAATAAAGTTCATGTAGTTGAGTGGAAGCCGAAGTTTCTGAACAATTTCATAATTATGTAGTTAACAACTTAATAAAAATTTTGCTAGCTGATGTGTGTCATACTGATTCAAAGCTAAGGACCAACTTCTGTGGAGCTGAAAAAGCTAAGGGACTGCTGACGCGTTTAAGCCACAAGAAAAAGGGATATGGAAATAGATTTGTTGAGAGTGGGATTTGAACCCACGCCCTTTCGGACCAGAACCTTAATCTGGCGCCTTAGACCAACTCGGCCATCTCAACTTGTCTGCTGGGCAATTAATATTTTTTAATTTTATTTATATCAGAAAATTCTATTCACTTTGTTTTGTTCGGTCTTATTTTATTTATTTCTTTATCTATTTATTTATTTATTTTTTTTGGTGGAGTTTGATTTGAACCTCCAACTCTTGTTTGAGCCGAACACTATCAGTCGATCTTGCGTCCATTGGGCATGGTCATTTTGGGTTTATATAAAAGCATGATGACATTTAGTTAGGACACTATCAGCTGAACACTATGAAGAATGAAACTTACTTTTTCTTTTTTTATAAAAGCAAAACTTAATTTCAATTAGTTAGGATCCGCTATAATTAGAGAATATCGTTTATTTTAAAAGGTGTGCACTCGTTAAGGGTGCAATTAATTACATTTAGTTTCCTAATTTCCATGCATAAATTTCATTTAATTTGTATTAGTTTTATATGAGTGTTGACACCCAATTTCGTCCGGCCTTTTTTTTTTAAAAAAAAAAAAAAATTTAAAAAAAAACTAATTAAAAAAATTATTATTATTATTATTATTATTGCTAAAAAATTTTAATTATGTTAATTAGTTTAAAATATATTTTTATTTTGAGAAGATTTGATTTAAAATAATATATGTGTGAATATGTATGTGTTTGGAATAAAAATAAAATTTCAGAAAAAAATGACAAAAAAATTAAAAGTTTGAGGTAAAAATGACAAAATTGAGAAGTTTCGGATAAAATTGACAAATTCTGAAAGTTTCAGGAGCTTTGGGTAATTTTTCGCGTCAATTTTGGGCCTAAACGGACGTTTCTAGCCCAAATTGACAGAAAACGTTAAAATTGTCAAAATCAGAAGCTTCTGAGCTTATCCAGAGCTGGAGTAACGTAAAGGACTGAAACTGTCATTTTACCAATTTAAAAGATAAGTTTGATATTTTTTATTAATTTATCCGTCCACAGTTCAGCTAAGCTCCTTCTATAAATACCCCCCCAAATTCAGTGCTAAACACACAGAAAATCAGAGAAAAAAGTTCAGAGCTCCGTTTTAAAAATAGAGAAAATTACAGCCTTATTCCCTAGCCTCTCCTCCTTCTGCCAGAAAGTCTCAAAATTTTATTTTTCTACGATTTGACCATCTCTTTCGTTTGATCTCCTTCGTTGTTCTCTCTCTCTCTCTCCTCTCGTTTTCTCTCTCTTTCTCCTCCTGCCGTCACGCTGTCCCGCTGCCGACGCCGTCGCCGGTCGCCGTTTGCTCCCACGCCGTCCCGCCGCCGTCTTTTTCTCCTTTCTGTTTTCCTTCCGCCGCGTTTCTTCTCTCCCTCCGCCGGCTGCTGCCTGCGGCTCCTCCGCCGCCCTCCGCCCACGCCGCCGTCGCCCCTCCGCCCACGCCGCCGTCGCCCCTCCGCCCACGCCTCACCGCCCCACGCCCGTGCTCGCCTCCCTGCCGTGCCAGCTGCGCTTCGTTGCGTTTTCTGTTTTCCCAGCAAAACAGAATTTCAAATTCATTTCCCAAGGGTAAAACCTCCTTTCAGTCCTTCATCTTTTCAATTCTTTTCATTTTGGTCACTAATCTTTTTATTTTGTTTTTTTTTCAGAATTAATTACTAACTTTATTTTTTTTACTTGTGTATTTATTTGTTTATTATTGTTATTGTTACTAACCTTTTTTTTTTTGTTATTATTAACTTGTTAACTAACTTACTAACAACTAACTTTTAACATTATTATTGTTACTAACCTTTTAATTTTTGCATTATTACTAACTTTTATTATTGTTAATTAATTTAATCAACTTGGTTAATTAACAATTAATTAATTTGGCTAAATTTTATTATTGTTGTTAATTAATTAATTTAATTAACTTGACTAACTTTTTATTATTGTTGTTAACAATTAATTTAATTAAACTTGGCTAATTTTTATTATTGTTGTTAATTAATTTAATCTAACTTTTTACTAACCTTTTTTATTGTTATTAACTAACTAATCCAACTAATCTAACTATATTAATTGTGCTAACTTTTATTATTATTGTGTTATTAAAGTGGATGGCCAAAAATCCCCACTTTATTAATTGAATTTTTTTTATGATTAAAAGATAAAAAAAGGAATTTTATGTGAATAATTTTCTAAAGGCTAATAAAAATTACTTTTTTTAATTTTGAAACAAAGTTTTTATTCCTTTTAATAAACAAACATAATGAAATAATTCAAAAAATAAAATAAATAAATAAATAAACATAAAATCATTCTTTTAATACATCTTTAAAATTAATAATTAATGAAATATAAAAAAAATTTAAAACTCCATGACCAAATGATCCGCCAGGATCCATGGCTCGGAAATATTTTTAAATAAAATATATAAATAAATTTTTTTCTTTATAAAAAAATAAAAAAAAACTTTAGACTAATATATTAATTATCTATTAATATATAATTTTTTTTTAGTTTTCTTTATTAATAAAAAGAATAAAAAGCGTAAAATTTTTGGGTTAATATTTTTCAGTAATATTTTATTTATTTCTTTTAAAATAATAAAATATAAATTTTTTTTAGTAAAAAGAATAAAAAAAAAAAGTAATTTTTTTTGGGTTAATATTTTTCAGTAAAATTTATTTCTTTTAAAATAATAAAATATAACTTTTTTTAGTTTTCTTTATTAAAAAGAATAAAAAGAGTAAATTTTGGGTTAATATTTTTCAGTAATATTTTATTTATTTCTTTTAAAATATAACTTTTTTTAGTTTTCTTTATTAATAAAAAGAATAAAAAGAGTAAATTTTGAGTTAATATTTTTCAATAATATTTTATATATTTCTTTTAAAATATAATTTTTTTTAGTTTTCTTTATTAATAAAAAGAATGAAAAGAATAAAAATTTTGGGTTAATATTTTATTCAGTAATATTTTACTTATTAAAAGATATAACTTTTTGTTTCCTTTATAAAAATCTTAATCAAATAATTTCAAAATAATACAAAATAAAACAAAAATAATTGAATTTTCTCTTAAATATTTTTGACTTATTGATTAGATATATTTTCAGAAATATGAATTAAAATTAAAAAAAAAAAAATCTTTCATCAAACAAAGAAGAATATAAAAAATAAAAATATCAAGACTTTTGTTTTAAAATACATATAAGTTTTCGGTTAAATAATCTTTTATTCCAAAATAAATTAAATAAATATCAAAACTTTTCTTCTTTTGTTTAAAATATACATATAAATTTTTGATTCTCTTAATAAAACAATTACTTTTGGTTAATCTTTTATAAAAAAAAAAATAAAAAAAAAATAATAAAAAATAATAAAAAAATAAAAAATTTTTAGTTCATGGTATATTGGCTGGAAACTGTCTCGTGCCCGCTTTTGAGCTGCTTCACCTGGTGAAGAGGGTCTGGCTGAGTAACAACGCCCCGTACCATGATCAAAATTTTTATTTTTAAACTCTTTAATTCTTTTAAATTAACTTCTTATTAAATAAAAATTAATTATTATTTTTTTTTAATTCTTTTATAAATTGAGTAATCCTTTAAAATAATAAATATCTTTCATTAAACAAGAAAACAAAAAAAGTAAACAAGAAAAAAAAAAAGAAAGATAAGAAAAATAAAAGAAAGATAAGAAAGAAAAATAAAAGAAAGATAAGAAAGAAAAGAAAGATAAAAAAAAATAAAAAAAAAAGATAAGAAAAAGAAAAGAAAGAAAGAAAAGAGAAGAAAAATAAAAGAAAGATAAGAAAGAAAAATAAAAGAAAGATAAGATAAAGAAAAGAAAGGAAAGATAAGAAAAAGAAAAGAAAGATAAAAGAAAGAAAAAGAAAAAGAAAAGAAAGAAAGAAAAGAATAAAAAAGAAAGAAAAGAAAAGAAATTAAAATAAAATTAAAAAAAAAGGGTAAAAATAAGTAAAAAAGAAGAAAAAGAAAGAAAGTAAAAAAAAGAAGTAAAAATATAAAGATAAATTTTTTAGTTAGTATTAAAAATCATTCATAAACAAAAAGAATTACCATTTAAAAATAATAAGAATTAAATAATTACGATAAATCAATTTCCATATCCGGATGATCCGGCAGGATCTACGGTTTGGAAAATATCAAACTTTTTAAAATAAATAAATTAAATAAAAAGATAAAAATCCATATTTTTTACAATATGGATAAAATTGTTTAAAATTTCACCAAATTCCGTGTCCAAATGACTCGGCAGAGTCCATGGTTCGGAATCAAAATCTTCCGTGTCCAAATGACTCGGCAGAGTCCATGGTTCGGAAGTATCAAATTTTATATAAATTAATTTAAAAATCCGCATCCGATTAATTCAGTTAAAATTTCTAGTTTGAAAATTAACTGAATATTTTCTAAAAGCAAAGCAAAACAAAATTAAAATCAACTAAGGTGCCAATTTTGGGCGCTATAACAAAGTTGTTTTAGCGTAACCGTACTCCCGATCCCCGAACTCTCGCAGACCAATTTTAAGGTGTCCAATCGACCTAGGTGAAACAGATTGGTGGCGACTCCCGAAAACCCGACGTTGCCACAGCTTGGCGACTCCACTGGGGAGTCAATATTAGTGAGTCGAGCTTAAAGTTGATTTGTTTTGATTTACTTTGCTTTACTATTATGTGGATTTATATATTTTATTTACTTAAGTAAACATGCATAATGCATTCACAAAATGAAGCTCTATACCCGAGCTTCCTTAAATCAAACACGATTCTTTCTAAGCGGAATTGGTGTTGCTGTCCTTGTGAGGCCACGGTCTCCAAGCCTTCACCGGTTTCAAAGTAGCAAAGTAGTGTATTGCCTTCTGAGACGGTTAGTCTCTGCATGGGCCCACGAAAAGCTACGACTCGAATTAATCCATTCCTTACATAAACCCTAGAGGGTAAGGAATCGGGCCGTCACTATGATTTAGTGACGGGATTCGGGAACTATCCCTTGCCTTTTTGATAAACCACCTTCTGCATATAGAATTCCTTACTCTACCTTAGAACCAGCCATTAAGAATTTTCTATACCTCGGTTCCCATTTCCATAGGTTTTGTTTTATCTATATGTTTGTATGATCTTATGTGTTACCTTTTTACTAACTCTGTTTTTCCTTATTTTTCCGGCATACACATTTCATCATTAAAGATAAATATTTGGTGAAAGAACCATTATCATGGATATTCTCGATTATCTTCCCACGGCTGTTACTGCATCATGGAATGACACTGTAATCGAAACTCAGCCTGAAGCTATGGAATATTCCGAAACAGCTCAAAAGCTTCACGGAGATGCTCTGACATCCCACTCTCACATACAGCTTAAGGACCAGGTATCGGTTCGGATAAACCATAATGACACCATGGAATTATTACAAGTCTGGAATAGTTGGAACTCTGCTGATCGGGAAGCTTTTACGGCAAAATATGGTCACATCCCTTGCCTACTAAAGGTTACCGTTGATGCATCACTTGTCCGGGCTCTAACACAATTTTGGGATCCATTTTATCGATGCTTTTCTTTCGATAAGATGGATCTGGTTCCAACCATTGAAGAATACAATAACCTCTTGGGTTGGTCCTCCAACTATCCAATTGAGACGTATCAATATGATAGAAGAACGGAGCCTCATCGAGCCCTAGCAAAATTATTGGACATGCCAGCTTCCAGTCTTCAACCCAAATTTGCAACAAAAGGGTGTCGGAAATTTATCAGCTGGACCGATCTAAAACAACTAAGTCACACCCTCCCTCAGAAGAATCAACGACGCAAGTTGTTCGCCTTGGCAATATATGGCCTGGTAGTCTTCCCAAGAATTGTCGGATTTATTGAAGGAGACGTCATCACATTATTTGAGCAAGTCTGCAATGCCCAAGTAAATCCGACCTCAGTGATATTATGTGAAACTATCAGGGCATTAAACTTTTGTCGCCAAAGAGGAGGCAAATTCATAGGATGTTCACATCTCCTCAACGTTTGGATCAAAAGCCACCTTCCTTGTGAGAAGCAACATTTTGGAAATCGCTTTTCAAAGGACTTCATCCCAATCGAAGCCTTTTTGAAAAGTGAAACCACTAATCATGATAGCAAGGAAGCATGGGTTGACTACTTCAAGAACATCAGCGAATTCCAAATTGAATGGAGAGCACCCTGGTCCACCACCACCCGCATAGTTTACCGTTGCGGCAATTGCCCGTGGGTTCCTCTCTTAGGCATATGGGGAGGAACAAGCTATGCTCCAGCCCAAGTACGTAAACAATTTGGGTCCATGCAATTTATACCCATGACACATAACCTGAGCAAGTTGGAGTTTTCACATGAAGATCCAAATTCAAATAAGCTTGCAATGGGTATTTCAGTTGCATGGAAAAGACTTTTCATATTAAAGTCAGGCCCTATTATTTCTCCTACTGTGTATTATGAATGGAGAAATAATCGGAAAGAAGGAATAGTTCTTCCCGAAGAGGTCATCAGAAAATTGGCAAAAAGAGAGTTGGAGAAAGAGCTAGAGGAAGAAAAGGAGAAGAACAAGAAGATGCTCTTTGACATACAACAGCTCAGTCACAAAACACAACTCCTCGAAGAAAAGATCGAAAGCCAAAAACAAGTCATCACCGAATTAGTTGATGAAACCGATCAAACAGAGATGAGAGCAAGATATTGGGAAGATCAATACAGATTTTCTCAAGAACAGCTTCAAATATTTTTGGCAGAAGTCAGAAAAGTGACTGAGCAAGCCCAACTAATGGGCGAAGAAGCCAAGGAGTTAGAAGAATTGAGCTGCCCTACTCCATCAGTGAATATTCAAAAAATGATGGAGTTTATTTCAAAGGCCAGAAAGCAATACTGTACTTTGGGCCGTTTCTTTTGAAAATAATAAGCTTTTGGTGAATGTAATTGAGAAATTCCACTATAATTCTTCTTTCACCAAGTATTTACAATATTCATGCATGCATCCATCACATCAATCATACACACATAGAATCTAATAAAATAAATATTTCCTTTAAAAGGGTAAAATTGGACCTCAACACCGATATTCAACTCGACTCCAAACAAGATTAATGGCAGAACAAGCCGAAGAACGTCTCATGGAGATGGAGTCCAAGATTGAAAGTATGTCAGAACAGATGAAACAATTGATGGAATTAATCAAAGGGAAAGCAACTCAAGTCCCCATCAAAGAAGTACAAGATCCCACTTATCCCCCGGGATTCACCCCGCAACGAGTCTCAGTCCAAGAAAACCTGTTTCAAGAATCAGGACCCTCTGCTAGTGTTCACCTGAAACAAGACACTGTACAGGAAGAGAAGAAGACATTACCAAAAGATGAAGCAGAATCTCAAAAAATCGAGACAATAGAGAAAAGACTGAGAGCCATTGAAGGAGGCACTATATTCGGATCCCTTTCAGTGGATGACCTCTGCTTAGTGCCAGACGTCGTAATCCCTTCAGATTTTAAGGTGCCAGATTTCGTAAAATACGATGGAACGAGTGATCCCATCACTCACATCACTTTGTTTCTCAGAAGACTACAACCACTTACCAAAGATGAGAAGGTGTGGATCGCACTTTTTCAGGAAAGTCTCACAAAATCAGCATTACAGTGGTATCTAAGCCAAGGTCCAAGAAACATAAAAACTTGGAATGACCTTGCTCAGGCCTTCATCGGCAACTATAAACATGTTATGGACTTAGCTCCGGATCGCCAAACTCTCCAAAACATGGAGAAGAAAAAAACAGAAACTTTTAAGGAATACGCCCAACGATGGAGGGACTTAGCTGCACAAGTACAGCCACCCATGACAGAAAGAGAAATGGTCACTTTGTTTGTCCAGACACTGAAATACCCATATTATGACAAACTTATTGGCAATGCGGCAACTAACTTCTCCGACGTAGTCATGTCTGGAGAAAGGATCGAGCATGGTATCAGGACCGGGAAGATTACTGAGTCCTTTAGTGATCCTATGAAAAGAGGAGGACCATCCAGAAGAAAAGATGAAGAAATACAACAAATCGGACGAGGAAGAGGGATTCCCCTCGTGGGTACCGTGGCTACCGGACCTTGCCTATCCTATTCTGCCAACAGGCCCAATTATTATCCTACCAATAGACCCAATGATTATCCTCCAAATAGGCCCAGTGATTATCTTCCCAATAGACCCAACAATTATCCTCTCAACAGGCCTAATCAGTTACGGCCACCTGTTCCGACTCCTCCAATGCCTGCACCAAGACCAAGAGAAATTTTCGCACCGATTCCCATGACTTATACTGAGTTATATCCAAAACTCATCCAGAGCCAACTCATTCACCCAATTCCCACAAGGCCATTCGAACCCCCATATCCAACATGGTATGACCCTAAACTAAATTGCCCATATCATGATGGTGCCGTGGGCCACGGACTCGAAAATTGCATAGCATTGAAGCGTATAGTCCAACAATTAATTGAGTCAAAGTGGTTGGACTTTTCCGATGAACCAAACGTCACTCATAATCCATTGCCTCCTCATCAAGCCAAACCAGTCAATATGATGGAAGAATACTGGCCGATGAAGAAAACAGTCAATGATATCATAACCCCTCTTAAGCATGTATATTCATGCCTTGTGAAAGAAGGGATTATCATAGGAAAGTCTTCTGGAAATAAAGAAGTCGAGGATGAGGAGTGGTGCAACTTTCATAACAGTAAGAGTCATTCTATCCAAGAATGCCCAGAATTCCGTAAAAGTCTACAAAGTCTCATGGACTCCTCCCAAATCATCGTTTTTATGTCAGATAAAGAGGATGACGTGAATGTGATAATTAAAGAACAAGAAGTCAATATCATGCCAAGACCACTAGTCATTCCAATCTCAAAATCTGCTCTCAAGCCTTTAAGAATTCAAGTTCCAAAGCCATTCCCGTACAAATCAGACAAAACTGTTCCATGGAACTATGGCTATACTTCTAACATCACATCAACTCCGTTAGAAGTTGGGGGCATGACTAGAAGCGGTCGGTATTATTCTCCCGAGCAAATGAACAAGCTCCAACAAGAGAAGAATGTTACGGATCCAGCAAATGGACCTATTAACACATCTAAAGAGCAAGAGATGCCTCGAGCAGTAACAGATGAACAAGCTACTGAGTTTCTCAAACTCATAAAGCAAAGTGAATACAGTATCGTGGAGCAGTTGAACCGTCTGCCAGCAAAGATCTCCATACTTTCATTGCTCTTAAGTTCTGATGCCCATCGAGAAGCTCTTCTCAAAGTCCTGAATAAGGCTTATGTTGAACAAGATATCTCCGTGAACAACTTTGACCACCTTGTCAACAACATCACGGCACAAAATCTCATCACATTCACTGACGATGAGATACCAGCAGAAGGAAGGGGTCACTCTAAGGCTCTACATATTTCGATTAAATACAAAGATCGGATTATGGCTAGAGTTCTGATCGACAATGGATCAGCTCTAAATGTAATGCCATTAGAAACTTTACATAAGATCGGTTTAGACCCATCACACCTCAACAACAGTCATATTGTTGTTCGAGCATTTGACGGAACAAAGAGAGACGTGGTTGGAGAAATAGAGCTACTAATTGGGATTGGTCCCTGTCTTTTCCATATCACATTCCAAGTCATGGACATTTCTCCATCTTATACTTGTCTACTGGGAAGACCATGGATCCATATGGCTGGAGCAATTCCTTCCTCATTACATCAAAAAATGAAATTCATCATTGAAGGAAAGATAATCACAGTCTTTGCTGAAGAAGACATTCTGCTATCTAGACCTGCGGATGCTCAATATGTTGAGGTCAATGAAAATATACCTGATTGCTCCTTCAGGTCTTTTGAGATTGTCAATGCTGCTTATGTCAGTGAATATGGAGAAGAACCCATTCCTAACATCTCTAAAACAAGTCGCATGGTCGCCAAACTCATGATAAAAGGAGGATACTCACCGGGGTTAGGTTTGGGACAAGATTTACAAGGAATCCCAGAGCCATTGAAAATATCCGCAAATGAAGGGAAATACGGCCTAGGCTTCACACCGACAAGACATGATAAAATGAAGGCAATAGCTGAAAAAAGAGAAAAGAGGATTGCACGATTAACAGGGCATCCTCTCCAGGAAAGAAATCTGGATATCCCTGAAATCACCGAAACGTTCGTGAGTGGTGGTCTCATTCCGAAAAATGACAATGAAGGCAAGCTGACTATCAACATCAACAAGTCTTTTGAAAGTCTTTCTATTCAGGCAATCATCAGCGATTCACCTGAAGAGGAGGAGCTCATTCAACCTTGTGGCCCACGGGATGTGCTGAACAATTGGGAGGCGATAGAACTGCCTGTTATAATTGAAAGCTTTCCAAAGTAATCTAATAGTAAAAACCTCCTAAAGAAAGGTTCAATCAATAGGGTGTAGTCTTTGTTTAAGTGAACCTTTTAGTTATTGCTTTTTATTCCAATAAAGTTGTGATTTATGCACATTGTAAATAAAGTACCAGTTTGCATCCATCTCATTCGTGCCATTTTTTTTTTTTCTCTCTTCTCTTTCTTTTCTCTCTGGATAATGCAGACCCAAAACTCTCTTTGATGACAATGAAAGAATGAACTTTGATAATCCTGTAAACACTACCGACTCGGATGACGAAGATCTTCAAGTATCTCCTGAGCTATTAAAAATGATTGAGCGAGATGAAAAAGAAAGAGCAACAAGTCAAGAACCAACTGAGGTATTCAACCTGGGAGACAGTCAGGATGTAAAAGAAGTCAAGATTGGCACTTTATTCCCTCCTGAAGAAAAAGAAGAATTAGTCCATTTATTGAAAGAATATGTGGATGTATTCGCTTGGTCATACCAAGATATGCCTGGCTTAAGCTCAGACATAGTACTACACAAAATACCTTTGAAGCCTGGGGCGAAGCCTGTCAGACAGAAGTTACGAAGATTAAAGCCGGAGTTAATCTTAAGAGTAAAAGACGAGATTCGAAAGCTGTGGGATGCAGGATTTCTTGGGGTCGCTGAATATACAGAATGGGTGGTTAACATTGTCCCAGTCGAAAAGAAAGAAAGTGGGAAACTAAGAGTTTGTCAGGACTACCGGCCTTTGAACGAAGCCAGTCCTAAAGATAACTTCCCACTTCCTCATATTGATACACTGGTGGATAATACCGCAGGAAACTCCTACTTTTCCTTCATGGATGGTTTTTCTGGATACAATCAAATCAAACTTGATCCAGATGACATGATAAAAACTGCTTTTATTACCCTTTGGGGTACCTTCTACTATAAGGTGATGCCTTTCGGGTTAAAGAATGCTGGTGCTACATATCAAAGAGCCATGGTCACGTTGTTCCATGACATGATGCATAAAGAAATTGAAGTATATGTGGACGACATGATCGCCAAAACTTTCACTGCTGGGGGGCATCTAAAAGTGCTAAGAAAACTATTCGATAGACTTCGCAAATATCAATTGAAGTTGAATCCTGCCAAATGTACTTTTGGAGCCTCTTCAGGAAAGTTATTGGGTTTCATAGTCAGCAAGGACGGGATTCGAGTTGACCCGAGTAAAGTCAAAGCGATACAAGAAATGCAACCCCCGAAGACTCCAAAACAAGTAAGAAGTTTTCTGGGTAGAATCAACTTCATAGCAAGGTTCATATCACAATTGACGTCCAAGTGTGAACCGCTTTTCAAATCACTAAAGAAGAACAATCCGATTGAGTGGAATAACGAATGCCAAGAAGCGTTCGAGAAAATCAAACGATATCTATCAAATCCACCAGTCTTGATACCACCTCGATCCGGAGAACCATTGATTCTATATTTATCCATACAGGATTCTTCATTAGGATCCGTATTGGGTCAACGTGATGAGACAAGCAAGAAGGAGCATGCAATTTACTATTTGAGCAAAAAGCTTACCACATATGAAGCTAAATACTCAATAGTAGAAAAGTCCTGTTGTGCCCTTGCATGGGTAGCACATCGACTACGACACTACATGCTCAACAACACAACATTACTGATCTCCAAGACTGACCCCATTAAGTACATTTTCGAGAAACCCGCTTTATCAGGCAGGATTGCAAAATGGCAAATGCTGTTATCTGAATACGACATACAGTATGTCACCCAAAAGGCCGTAAAAGGAAGTGTGATCGCTGAATATCTGGCTGATAGAGCATTGGAGGATTACGAGCCCATGAGAATGGACTTTCCTGATGGAGATATAATGACTATAGAACAGGAAGTCGATGAAGAAAATGAAACATGGAAAATGGCATTCGATGGAGCATCTAATGCTTTGGGACAAGGGATTGGAGCTATACTCATCTCTCCAAGCGGAAAACAGTTTCCCCTCACAGCAAAAATTACATTTCCTTGTACCAACAATATAGTAGAGTATGAAGCATGTGCTATGGGACTCCAAATGGCATTGGATTTGAAAGTGCGAGATCTCCGAGTCTATGGGGATTCCGCATTAGTCATATATCAAATCAATGGAGAATGGGAGACAAGAGATTCAAAATTAATCCCTTACCAAAAGCTTATACTAGACATGACTCGAAGATTTAACAGTATAAGTTTCCATCATCTTCCAAGGGAAGATAATCAAATCCCAGACGCTTTAGCTACTTTGGCTGCTATGTACAAGATAAGCGACCCTGAGCATACTCCTGTCTTCGAAATGAAAATAATAGATTCTCCAGCTTATTGCATGAGCATCGAAGAAGAATTGGATGGAAAGCCTTGGTATCATGATATCAAGAAATACCTCCAAGAACGAACATATCCACTAGAAGCATCAGAAAATGACAAGAAATTTCTACGAAGATTGTCAATGGGTTTTCTTTTAAACCTAGACATACTCTACAAGAAAACCCCAGACTCGATGCTACTTCGCTGTGTAGATACTCATGAAGCACGAAAGATTATGGAAGAAGTTCATTCTGGAATATGTGGAGCACACACTAGTGGTCATACCATGGCAAGACAAATAATGAGGGCTGCCTACTATTGGCTCACATTGGAAAGTGATTGTATTAATCACGTGAGAAAATGTCACAAATGTCAAATATATGCCAACAAGATCCAAGCTCCACCCACCCCTCTTAATGTAACAGCAATACCTTGGCCTTTTGCCATGTGGGGAATTGACGTCATTGGAGCCATTACCCCTAAAGCTTCCAATGGTCACAAATTCATCCTAGTGGCAATTGATTACTTCACTAAATGGGTAGAAGCTATGTCATATGCAAGTGTGACTCAAAAGGTGGTATGCCGGTTCATTAAGAAAGAAATCATTTGTCGTTATGGGCCGCCGGAATGTATCATCTCAGACAATGCCACGAACCTGAACAATGCAATGATGCAGACTTTGTGCCGGCAGTTCAAAATCAAACACCTCAATTCGGCACCTTATCGACCAATGATGAATGGTGCAGTAGAAGCGGCCAATAAAAATATCAAGAGAATTGTTGAAAAGATGATCGTCACTTACAAGGACTGGCATGAGATGTTACCTTTTGCACTACATGCTTATAGAACTTCTACCCGTACTTCTACTGGAGCAACACCTTTTTCTCTGGTATACGGTATGGAGGCTGTATTGCCCATCGAAGTTGAAATACCTTCATTAAGGGTACTAATGGATACTCAATTAAGAGAAGCAGAATGGGTCAAAGCTAGATACGAGCAATTAAATCTAATTGATGAAAGAAGAATGATAGCCCTCTGCCATGGGCAACTTTATCAAAGAAGGATGATTCGTTCTTACAACAAAAAGGTTCGCCCACGACAATTTCACGAGGGTGACATAGTGCTCAAGAAAATTTTACCCATGCAACATGATTCAAGAAGAAAATGGACACCAAATTATGACGGGCCATATGTCGTGAAGAAAGCATTTTCAGGAGGGGCACTAATTCTGACAGAAATGGATGGACGAGAATTACCGAAGCCAGTAAATTCGGATGCAGTAAAGAAATACTTTGCATAATGAAGAAATTTTCAAACAGAAGGGGAGAAGTGGATACAGGGTTACCAAAGTTTATTTGATCAAAGTTGTCAAAGAGAGCTTTCTTCTCTTACACTTTCATTATCTATCTGTACCCAAGATTTTCATATTACTCATAAATAAAAAGCCAATTTTCTTTAACTTACCTTAGATTCTCACGTTCAAAATGCTAAAGTCGCTTCTATCCAGTTCTTTTCCTTCAAATCTCACATTCTTACTAGCCTTAAGTGTGCAATAAATTATGACTTTTGAAGGAAGAATAGTAATAATTAAAACTTAGAAAAAACAAAGACCATAGATTACTTTGATAAGCTTTATGAATTAAAACAGGTAAGATTGAGGTCCTGCTTTGCGAGCGGCACAGAACATAGGCTAACAAAGAAGAAGGAGTAACAAATCTTTGGGAGATAGCCTTGGTGGTAGCCTGAATGATCGCTTCAGAAGTCTTAACACGTCCATGTCAGCAAGAAAGAATCATACTCACGAATATCTCAACAGGGACAATTATCCAGAGAGGCATAAAGTACGAGGCGGACATTAAGGAAATTGAAGCCAAAATTTAAGAACAAATCAAGGAAAGAAGATTTTTGAAAAGAGTTAGGCTTTTGAGACAATGGACAATAGTTGGAAAGCGAGACAATGAACAACAGCTGGAAAGCAAGACAATGAACAACAGCTGGAAAGTGAAACAATGGACAACAGTTGGAAAGCATAAAGAGATTCAACGATAGAAGGCAATTACAAAGAGGATCCAGTAAAGCAAAGATATAAAAAAATAATAAATCCATCAGTTACACATGCTCTGCATTCATGCATTTCACATCATGCATGCATGGCATACAGAACAAGGATTAAATGGGAAGCGTATCCACCGCACAGTCACAGCAGTATAAGCTGACGTCTCAGTGACATCCGTTTTTACCAATCTACCGCTGGATGCACAGCTGATATAGTGGACCCAGCCCCATCAGCAATTCAAGGATAAAGTAGACAATATTGTCAAAATCCTGGTAATCAATTCAATAATCGAGGCTACACCGGGATGGACAGAATTGACGCCAGCTTAGCAGTATCCAAGATAAGAAATAGCTATGGTCAAAGATAAGCGTGGATATCGAGAAATATTGTCGTCGAAAGCAGACAATGGATTCAATAATCAAGGACTGGATCAATGTCATGCCTGATGAGATATCAAAGATAAGAAATATCTATGATACTAAAATAAAGTAGGATCCACTTTTCCGGTTAAACGGCGGATACGGTACTCCGTGACTCTCAAGTCGGTTCTCTCAGTTGCCCATAATAACTGATTCCTTCACCCCTTCTTTCTTTTACTTCCTCCTAGAAAATGGATCCTACTTTTTCCGCCTTGCGAAAGTATTTCCCTTCTCTCCCAATGAACATCCTAAAAAAGATCTACCAAGTTCGCTGTGAACGATTAAGAGCTCTGATGCATAAAGGAATCCCTGAAGATGTGCGGTGGTTAATTGAAGCTAAGGTTCGTCTGGCAGGTGAAATCCCAGAGGCATTTGTGTCTTACATGCCTGGTGTTGGCAAAAGTTCTTATGCCAGAAAAAGAAGAGCGAAAAGATTACAAGTCTGCCATAAATGTGGTAGGTGGACTTGTAAGACTAGGTGTCGTTCTTTAGGAATGATCTCCAATAATCGAGAAGATAAAATACGGTTCATCAAGAATGGCTTGAGTAAGGACTCATTGGATGATATCCAATTGACTCTTGAGACGCATTCTTGTGGATCTGTGCAACGTGAAATTCTTGATTTATGGAGTATTTTTCATGAAGAACGAGACCGTTACAGTCTCGGGAATCTGACTTTAAACGACCCTGTTTGCCGGCTTGTAAGAAAGCTAGATGGGAAGCAGATCCTCGACTCATAGAAGCCGTTAATGCCGTTACTGGACGTAAAACCAGTGGAAGATGTAAGCCACAGTCACAATTACTGTACATACAGTTTGTTATATTTGGAAAAATTTGCATTTTCTTTTGACAGATGTACATGCTCCCCTAAGTGTAATCGACACGTTATCCCTTTTCATCACTATAAATGCGTGTTCTTCCTTCTGATTAAACAACAGATAAGATACCCCGTGACTTCTAAAGTCGATTATTCCAGTTTCCTGCAATAACTGATTCATTTCCCTCTTCTCTCAAATTCTTCTCTCATCAATGGATTCTACTCTTTCTGTACTGCGAAAATACTTTCCTTCCCTCCCACTAAAAGTCCTTAAAAAGATCTACCTTGCTAGATGTGAAAGAATCAGAGTTTTTACACACAAAGGCATTCCCGATAATGTGCAGTGGATAATTGAAGCTAAGGTCCGTTTGGCGGGTGAAGTTCCAGATGCATTTATGCCCCGCATGCCCGGTTTAGGTAAAAGCCGTTATGCCAAAAGGCGAAGAGCAAAGAGACTAGGCGTGTGTTATAAATGTGGGCGATGGAATTGTAATACTAAATGTCGCTCTTTAGGATACATCTCCATAAATCGTGAAGATAAAAGAAAATTCATTAAGAATGGCCTGCGTAAGGAGTCTCTGAAAGATATCCGAGAGACTCTTGAAACGCATTCTTGTGGAAAAGTGCAAGGTGAAATTATCGGTTTATGGAGGACTTACCATAAAGAACGAAACCGTTACAGTCTTGGGAATGTGATTTTAAACGACCCCGTTTGTCAGTTTGTAAGAAAACTAGATGGGAAGCAAATCCCCGACTTATAGAAGGCATTGAAGCCATTACTGGACATGAATTAGTGGAAGATGAGAGCCACAGTCATGATTGCTGTACATATAAGCTGTCATTTGTCTTTTCTTTTGGCAATAATGTACTTACTTCCGTAAGTGTAATAAACGCATTATCCTTTCATCACTATAAATGTGTGTTCTTCCTTCTGGATACGGTACTCCATAACTCCCAAATTCAGTTATTTCCATTTCCTACAATCACTAATTTCTTTCTTTTTCTCTTAAATGCCTCATTCATCAATGGAGCCTTCTCTTTCCGCTCTACGAAAATATTTCCCTTCTTTCCCAATAAATGTTCTTAAAAAGGTTTATCAAGCTAGATGTGAACGATTCTGACTATTTATGCACAAAGGCATTCCTGATAATGTGCGATGGCTAATCGAAGCTAAAGTTCGTTCGGCTGGTGAAGTTCCAGATGCGTTCTTTCCCCGTATGCCCGGCTTTGGTAAAAGCGTTTATGCCAAAAAGAGAAGAGCAAAGAGGCTAGGCGTCTGTCACAATTGTGGATGGTGGATTTGCGGCAATAAATGTCGTTCTCCAGGAGTGATCACCAGAAATCGTAATGATAGAATAAAATTCATCAAGAATGGCTTGCGTAAGGAATCTCTGGAAGATATCCGAGAGGTTCTTGAAGCGCATTCTTGCGGAATAGTGCAATTTGAGGTTGTTGGATTATGGATAATTCTCCAAAAAGAACGAGAACGTTACAGTCTTGGGAATCTGACCCTAAACGACCCTGTTTGCCAGTTTGTGAAAAAGCTAGATGAGATGCAAATCACTGATTCATAGAAAGCATTGAAGCCGTTACTGGACGCAAAGCCAGTAGAAGACGGAACAAGGTCACGATTACTGTACGTGCTAGCTGTCGCTTTTGAAATTTTCCTCCCCTTTTGGTAATAATGTATCCACTCCTGACATGAACCAAAGTCACGATTACTGTACGTGCTAGCTGTCGCTTTTGAAATTTTCCTCCTCTTTCAGCAATAATGTATCCACTCTTGACATAAGCCATAGTCACGATACTGTACATGCTAGCTGACGCTTTTGAAATTTTCCTCCCATAATGTACCCACTCCTGACATGAGCTATAATTATGACTACTGTATATACCTGCCACTTTTGAAATTTTCCTTTTCATCCGACAATCATGTACCTACTCCTGACATAAGCTACAGTCGCGACTACTGTACATGCTAGCAGCTATTTTGAAAATTTTCCTCCTCTTTTAACGATAGTGTACCCATACCTGACCAGAGTCATACCCGTGACTACTATGAATAGCTGGCAATAATGTATCCATTCTTGAAAAATAAAATTATTGCCTTATCTCTTCATCTCTATAAATATATCCTCTTTTCTCACAAGGGTAAGGATAGGAATGGAGAAAACCCCAACTCGTAAATCCCGAAGTATTTGTGTATTTTCTGGGGCTTTTCCTGGAAAAGATGAAGAGTATTTAAAAGCAGCCAACCATTTGGGTAGAGTATTAGCTGAGCGAAAAATACATTTAGTTTATGGAGGAGGTAGTGTCGGATTAATGGGAGGTGTAGCATCAGCAGCATCTCTAGGAGGAAGTCAAGTTCTGGGCATTATCCCTGGACCTCTGAAATTTATTTCTGGGGGCACGATTGGAGAAGAATTAGTGGTTAAAAATTTACAAGAGCGTGTGTTACAAATGCTTTTAAATGCTGATGCTTTTATCGCTCTACCAGGTGGTTTTGGCACATTGGGAGAAGTCTTTCAAATTGCTTCCATGGCCCAACTTAATTTGCATAAGAAACCCATTGGGCTTTTAAATGTTAACAATTTCTTTACAGGTCTGATAGCTTTTATGGATTATGCTATGCAGAAGAATTTTATATCAAGAGTGGCACGGCGAATCATAATATCCGCAACAACTGCTGAAGAATTGCTAGATAAAATACAAGCTTTTGTTCCTGAACCAGATCCAGCAATGATTCAGATAGACTGGACGCGACAGTCTTTCCCGAACAGTTCGATCCCATAATAGTCCTCTACTAACCCTGTTGAAATATTGTGGAAGAAGAAGTGATCCGATCCGTTTTGCTTGTCCTTTAGTTTTATTATCAGCATTTTCTTTCGTGTTTTAGTTTTTCTTTCAGGGAATTTCTTTTTTATCTTATAAGATAGTCTCGTCCATGCTGATATTAAAACCATAGGACAATGCCTTTAGGTTGGAATGGCTGAGTAAAGAGTAATTTTTATTGCTCTTGAGACGCATCCTATTAGGTCTACTAGGCATAACATTTTAGGATAGTTAAGCTTCAACCTTATTTGGATGACATATCTCTCAAGCGAATCTATATTTACTAAAGAAAATATTAGATGAACCTTGGATATTGATTCCAAACATCCGCTCCCTTTACATAATTTGTTAGCGATATTGTCATCATCAAGATTCACTCATTTTATCGAAGTCTAAAATTTCGCACTCGCCTATTATGCAAATTCACACTTTCGAAGAAAATTATTCCAATTCTAATTGCTTTCATATAAATTTCGCTCGAGGTTCAAGGAGATTTCCTTAACCTCATTCCATCAATTTTCCTTCAAACGATAGGAGAGTTCCTATCGTCGAGGTTCTAAGGTAGGGCCCTTAACCTCAAAATCATCAATTTTCCTTCAAACGATAGGAGAGTTCCTATCGTCGAGGTTCTAAGGTAGGACCCTTAACCTCATTCAAAATCATCAATTTTCCTTCAAACGATAGGAGAGTTCCTATTGTCGAGGTTCTAAGTTAGGACCCTTAACCTCAAAATCATCAATTTTCCTTCAAACGATAGGAGAGTTCCTATCGTCGAGGTTCTAAGGTAGGGCCCTTAACCTCAAAATCATCAATTTTCCTTCAAACGATAGGAGAGTTCCTATCGTCGAGGTTCTAAGGTAGGGCCCTTAACCTCAAAATCATCAATTTTCCTTCAAACGATAGGAGAGTTCCTATCGTCGAGGTTCTAAGGTAGGACCCTTAACCTCATTCAAACAATTTTCCTTCAAACGATAGGAGAGTTCCTGTCGTCAAGGTTCTAAGGTAGGACCCTTAACCTCAAAATCATCAATTTTCCTTCAAACGATAGGAAAGTTCCTATCGTCGAGGTTCTAAGGTAGGACCCTTAACCTCAAAATCATCAATTTTCCTTCAAACGATAGGAGAGTTCCTATCGTCGAGGTTCTAAGGTAGGACCCTTAACCTCAAAACAATCAATTTTCCTTCAAACGATAGGAGAGTTCCTATCGTCGAGGTTCTAAGGTAGGGCCCTTAACCTCAAAATCATCAATTTTCCTTCAAACGATAGGAGAGTTCCTATTGTCGAGGTTCTAAGGTAGGACCCTTAACCTCAAAATCATCAATTTTCCTTCAAACGATAGGAGAGTTCCTATCGTCGAGGTTCTAAGGTAGGGCCCTTAACCTCAAAATCATCAATTTTCCTTCAAACGATAGGAGAGTTCCTATCGTCGAGGTTCTAAGGTAGGACCCTTAACCTCATTCAATCAATTTTACTTCAAACGATAGGAGAGTTCCTATCGTCGAGGTTCTAAGGTAGGACCCTTAACCTCAAAATCATCAATTTTCCTTCAAACGATAGGAGAGTTCCTATCGTCGAGGTTCTAAGGTAGGACCCTTAACCTCATTCAAACAATTTTCCTTCAAACGATAGGAGAGTTCCTATCGTCGAGGTTCTAAGGTAGGGCCCTTAACCTCAAAATCATCAATTTTCCTTCAAACGATAGGAGAGTTCCTATTGTCGAGGTTCTAAGGTAGGACCCTTAACCTCAAAATCATCAATTTTCCTTCAAACGATAGGAGAGTTCCTATCGTCGAGGTTCTAAGGTAGGACCCTTAACCTCAAAACAATCAATTTTCCTTCAAACGATAGGAGAGTTCCTATCGTCGAGGTTCTAAGGTAGGGCCCTTAACCTCAAAATCATCAATTTTCCTTCAAACGATAGGAGAGTTCCTATTGTCGAGGTTCTAAGGTAGGACCCTTAACCTCAAAATCATCAATTTTCCTTCAAACGATAGGAGAGTTCCTATCGTCGAGGTTCTAAGGTAGGGCCCTTAACCTCAAAATCATCAATTTTCCTTCAAACGATAGGAGAGTTCCTATCGTCGAGGTTCTAAGGTAGGGCCCTTAACCTCAAAATCATCAATTTTCCTTCAAACGATAGGAGAGTTCCTATCGTCGAGGTTCTAAGGTAGGACCCTTAACCTCATTCAAACAATTTTCCTTCAAACGATAGGAGAGTTCCTGTCGTCGAGATTCTAAGGTAGGACCCTTAACCTCAAAATCATCAATTTTACTTCAAACGATAGAAGAGTTCCTATCGTCGAGGTTCTAAGGTAGGACCCTTAACCTCAAAATCATCAATTTTCCTTCAAACGATAGGAGAGTTCCTATCGTCGAAGTTCTAAGGTAGGACCCTTAACCTCAAAACAATCAATTTTACTTCAAACGATAGGAGAGTTCCTATCGTCGAGGTTCTAAGGTAGGACCCTTAACCTCAAAATTATCAAATTTTCCCTTCAACGATAGGAGAGTTCTTATCGCAGAGGCTCTAAAAAAAATTTTCCTTAACCACATAGTTTAGGCGGCGAGAAGGTTCTCAATGGCTAGCTAAGACGGACGAAATTTAGTAACTACTTTGCATACATCATGTCCCATGAGGCATGCAAAGGGGGGCAGCTGTTGACACCTAATTTCGTCCGGCCTTTTTTTTTAAAAAAAAAAAAAATTTAAAAAAAAACTAATTAAAAAAATTATTATTATTATTATTATTATTGCTAAAAAATTTTAATTATGTTAATTAGTTTAAAATATATTTTTATTTTGAGAAGATTTGATTTAAAATAATATATGTGTGAATATGTATGTGTTTGGAATAAAAATAAAATTTCAGAAAAAAATGACAAAAAAATTAAAAGTTTGAGGTAAAAATGACAAAATTGAGAAGTTTCGGATAAAATTGACAAATTCTGAAAGTTTCAGGAGCTTTGGGTAATTTTTCGCGTCAATTTTGGGCCTAAACGGACGTTTCTAGCCCAAATTGACAGAAAACGTTAAAATTGTCAAAATCAGAAGCTTCTGAGCTTATCCAGAGCTGGAGTAACGTAAAGGACTGAAACTGTCATTTTACCAATTTAAAAGATAAGTTTGATATTTTTTATTAATTTATCCGTCCACAGTTCAGCTAAGCTCCTTCTATAAATACCCCCCCAAATTCAGTGCTAAACACACAGAAAATCAGAGAAAAAAGTTCAGAGCTCCGTTTTAAAAATAGAGAAAATTACAGCCTTATTCCCTAGCCTCTCCTCCTTCTGCCAGAAAGTCTCAAAATTTTATTTTTCTACGATTTGACCATCTCTTTCGTTTGATCTCCTTCGTTGTTCTCTCTCTCTCTCTCCTCTCGTTTTCTCTCTCTTTCTCCTCCTGCCGTCACGCTGTCCCGCTGCCGACGCCGTCGCCGGTCGCCGTTTGCTCCCACGCCGTCCCGCCGCCGTCTTTTTCTCCTTTCCGTTTTCCTTCCGCCGCGTTTCTTCTCTCCCTCCGCCGGCTGCTGCCTGCGGCTCCTCCGCCGCCCTCCGCCCACGCCGCCGTCGCCCCTCCGCCCACGCCGCCGTCGCCCCTCCGCCCACGCCTCACCGCCCCACGCCCGTGCTCGCCTCCCTGCCGTGCCAGCTGCGCTTCGTTGCGTTTTCTGTTTTCCCAGCAAAACAGAATTTCAAATTCATTTCCCAAGGGTAAAACCTCCTTTCAGTCCTTCATCTTTTCAATTCTTTTCATTTTGGTCACTAATCTTTTTATTTTGTTTTTTTTTCAGAATTAATTACTAACTTTATTTTTTTTACTTGTGTATTTATTTGTTTATTATTGTTATTGTTACTAACCTTTTTTTTTTTTGTTATTATTAACTTGTTAACTAACTTACTAACAACTAACTTTTAACATTATTATTGTTACTAACCTTTTAATTTTTGCATTATTACTAACTTTTATTATTGTTAATTAATTTAATCAACTTGGTTAATTAACAATTAATTAATTTGGCTAAATTTTATTATTGTTGTTAATTAATTAATTTAATTAACTTGACTAACTTTTTATTATTGTTGTTAACAATTAATTTAATTAAACTTGGCTAATTTTTATTATTGTTGTTAATTAATTTAATCTAACTTTTTACTAACCTTTTTTATTGTTATTAACTAACTAATCCAACTAATCTAACTATATTAATTGTGCTAACTTTTATTATTATTGTGTTATTAAAGTGGATGGCCAAAAATCCCCACTTTATTAATTGAATTTTTTTTATGATTAAAAGATAAAAAAAGAAATTTTATGTGAATAATTTTCTAAAGGCTAATAAAAATTACTTTTTTTAATTTTGAAACAAAGTTTTTATTCCTTTTAATAAACAAACATAATGAAATAATTCAAAAAATAAAATAAATAAATAAATAAACATAAAATCATTCTTTTAATACATCTTTAAAATTAATAATTAATGAAATATAAAAAAAATTTAAAACTCCATGACCAAATGATCCGCCAGGATCCATGGCTCGGAAATATTTTTAAATAAAATATATAAATAAATTTTTTTCTTTATAAAAAAATAAAAAAAAACTTTAGACTAATATATTAATTATCTATTAATATATAATTTTTTTTTAGTTTTCTTTATTAATAAAAAGAATAAAAAGCGTAAAATTTTTGGGTTAATATTTTTCAGTAATATTTTATTTATTTCTTTTAAAATAATAAAATATAAATTTTTTTTAGTAAAAAGAATAAAAAAAAAAAGTAATTTTTTTTGGGTTAATATTTTTCAGTAAAATTTATTTCTTTTAAAATAATAAAATATAACTTTTTTTAGTTTTCTTTATTAAAAAGAATAAAAAGAGTAAATTTTGGGTTAATATTTTTCAGTAATATTTTATTTATTTCTTTTAAAATATAACTTTTTTTAGTTTTCTTTATTAATAAAAAGAATAAAAAGAGTAAATTTTGAGTTAATATTTTTCAATAATATTTTATATATTTCTTTTAAAATATAATTTTTTTTAGTTTTCTTTATTAATAAAAAGAATGAAAAGAATAAAAATTTTGGGTTAATATTTTATTCAGTAATATTTTACTTATTAAAAGATATAACTTTTTGTTTCCTTTATAAAAATCTTAATCAAATAATTTCAAAATAATACAAAATAAAACAAAAATAATTGAATTTTCTCTTAAATATTTTTGACTTATTGATTAGATATATTTTCAGAAATATGAATTAAAATTAAAAAAAAAAAATCTTTCATCAAACAAAGAAGAATATAAAAAATAAAAATATCAAGACTTTTGTTTTAAAATACATATAAGTTTTCGGTTAAATAATCTTTTATTCCAAAATAAATTAAATAAATATCAAAACTTTTCTTCTTTTGTTTAAAATATACATATAAATTTTTGATTCTCTTAATAAAACAATTACTTTTGGTTAATCTTTTATAAAAAAAAATAATAATAAAAAAATAATAAAAAATAAAAAAAAAATAAAAAATTTTTAGTTCATGGTATATTGGCTGGAAACTGTCTCGTGCCCGCTTTTGAGCTGCTTCACCTGGTGAAGAGGGTCTGGCTGAGTAACAACGCCCCGTACCATGATCAAAATTTTTATTTTTAAACTCTTTAATTCTTTTAAATTAACTTCTTATTAAATAAAAATTAATTATTATTTTTTTTTAATTCTTTTATAAATTGAGTAATCCTTTAAAATAATAAATATCTTTCATTAAACAAGAAAACAAAAAAAGTAAACAAGAAAAAAAAAAAGAAAGATAAGAAAAATAAAAGAAAGATAAGAAAGAAAAATAAAAGAAAGATAAGAAAGAAAAGAAAGATAAAAAAAAATAAAAAAAAAAGATAAGAAAAAGAAAAGAAAGAAAGAAAAGAGAAGAAAAATAAAAGAAAGATAAGAAAGAAAAATAAAAGAAAGATAAGAAAAAGAAAAGAAAGGAAAGATAAGAAAAAGAAAAGAAAGATAAAAGAAAGAAAAAGAAAAAGAAAAGAAAGAAAGAAAAGAATAAAAAAGAAAGAAAAGAAAAGAAATTAAAATAAAATTAAAAAAAAAAGGGTAAAAATAAGTAAAAAAGAAGAAAAAGAAAGAAAGTAAAAAAAAGAAGTAAAAATATAAAGATAAATTTTTTAGTTAGTATTAAAAATCATTCATAAACAAAAAGAATTACCATTTAAAAATAATAAGAATTAAATAATTACGATAAATCAATTTCCATATCCGGATGATCCGGCAGGATCTACGGTTTGGAAAATATCAAACTTTTTAAAATAAATAAATTAAATAAAAAGATAAAAATCCATATTTTTTACAATATGGATAAAATTGTTTAAAATTTCACCAAATTCCGTGTCCAAATGACTCGGCAGAGTCCATGGTTCGGAATCAAAATCTTCCGTGTCCAAATGACTCGGCAGAGTCCATGGTTCGGAAGTATCAAATTTTATATAAATTAATTTAAAAATCCGCATCCGATTAATTCAGTTAAAATTTCTAGTTTGAAAATTAACTGAATATTTTCTAAAAGCAAAGCAAAACAAAATTAAAATCAACTAAGGTGCCAATTTTGGGCGCTATAACAAAGTTGTTTTAGCGTAACCGTACTCCCGATCCCCGAACTCTCGCAGACCAATTTTAAGGTGTCCAATCGACCTAGGTGAAACAGATTGGTGGCGACTCCCGAAAACCCGACGTTGCCACAATGAGATATGTTTAGACCCACACATTGTAGCGTACATTTTTTTTAATGATAAATTTATCATTAAAATAAATATCAACAATAAATAATTTAAAATTCTCAACCACAATTGATGTCCATTAATTAAATCTTACTTTATTTTATTTTTGAGCCAGGCTACCTTTCTTTTATTTTCTCATCATTAAAATGATTCGGCATGAAAATATAATATTGTGAAACATAAGAATGCACATGTTTCAAAATGATGAATATTTTTTTATCTTTAAAAAATAATTCACTAAATATTTACATCTTTTATCAACTCAAATTTCAATTTTTAATGTTGATAAGAAATTTATTTTGAAAAAAATATTTTTTATTTTAGCAATTGTGGACCTAGCTACCTTATTAAACCATAAAGCTTCCAAAGTAAATAAGTCATACTACAAATCTTAATAATCAATAATAAAATATATAACTAAAATCTAAAATTATATTTAATTTATGTTAACCAATTAATGGATTAACAATTAATTTAGAAAAGGTCAAAAGAAACAAAAAGAAAAAATTTAGCGAAAGTCAAATCCATCCAAAGCATAGCCAAAAGTAGGCAAATTAAAATGACCAAAGTTTTATTTTAGAAAATAGCAAGGTTATTTTTACCCGCATGTTGTAGTAGGTTTTTTTTTCTTAAATTTATCATTAAAATAAATATCAATAATAAATAACTAAAAAATTCTTAGCCATACACTTACGCTGATAAATTAAAATTTTACATTATTTTAATTTTAAGTTAGACATTTTTTATATCATGTTTTTATCATTCAAATGATTAGTTATGATCAAAATATAACACATGTACATGCTTTGAAAATGATGAATATTTTTTGTGTCACTAAAGAAGAATGCACTAAAACATTTCACCTTTTATTAATTCAAATTCCAATATTTAATACTGATGAAAATTTTTTCTTGAAAAAGTCACTTTTAATTTTAGTAGTTATGGAAAAAATTACTTTATTAAACCATATAACTTTTGAATTAAATAACTCATTCTACAAAACTCAATTAATAAAGATTAAATGAAAAAAAAATTGGTCAAAAAAAATTCAAGACTAAAAGATGAAATGGAAAGGCTTTACGTATTAAAATTCAATGATTGGTGGTGACCAATGTTTTGTTCTAAAAGATAGTACATAAAAAAATAACAACAAAAAAAATTAAGGTCAAAAGAGCACATAGAAAGAATATAGTTAAGCAATTATTATTTATTAAGTTTGGGACTAAAACATAACATCGGTCGAACTTAGTGACTGAAATTGGAAAGAAAAGAAATTGAATGACTGAAATCACAGTTTAACCATAAGAAAAAGTGAAACAAGCAGACACTCAAAAAATTATAACATATGCCCCCAAGACTTCAAAAGCAAAAAGAAAAAAAAAAACCAAACTTCAAAAAGAAACAACCATGTTCATAGAAAAAGCAAAAAGACAAAAAAGGAATAAGAATTGTTGATGAACAGTGTTTGGCACTATTCATGAACGATGTAAAGCTCACAACTTTTAACAAAAATGGTGCCGTTTCAATGTTCATATTAAAACATGTCCTTAGGCTACCCAATACATCCTCAATAGTTAAAGCCAAAAAAAGATATAACTGTTCATTAACAGGAACTGAATTCAGAAATTAATATTAAATTATATACTCCATCCGTCCCAAAAGTTTTGCTCCATTTGTTTTTGGCAATTAATCTATAATTTTTTATTTTCAACATTTTAATATATAAATACAAAATCTTTGTATATGAATGATAATTCAAGATATGTAGTTTTTAAATATTTTTTTTAATTTTTTTTAACAAATAATAATATGAATAAAATTGAGTCAAAATACAACAAAAAGTCAAATGTATCAAAACTTATGGGACGGAGGAAGTAATAAATTATTAAAAGATGCTATTTTATAAATTTATGTAAATTAATTAAATTTTACTTTATTTTAATTTTAAGTTGAGCTCTCTTTATGTTATGTTTTTATCATGAAAATGATTAGTTATAATCAAAACATAACACTATGAAAAAAAAAATTATACATAATTAAAAATGATGTATAATTTTGTTTATTAAAAAATAATTCTCTAAAAAATTTCATCTCCTATCAACTCAAATTTTAATTTTTAATATTGATTAGAAATTTTTTTAGAAAAATTCATGTTCAATTTTAGCTTTAATAAACCAAAATACTTTATTCAACCATAGAGCATTTGAAGTAAATAACTCATTTTAAAAAACTCAATCATTAATAATGAAAAAAAATACCAAAACACAAAAATATGTTTTATTTATTTTAACCATTAACTTAATAGATGTAAAAAAATAAAGAAAAAAATTAGCGAAGAGTTTGATTCAAAGAGAGAAAATGGAAAAACCTTATGTATTCAAGGTTTAACAATTGAATTAATAAAGGTATGAAAAAAATGGTTTGGCTAAAAATTAAACATATTATGGTGACCAATGGTTTGATTTAGAAGATAGTACATAAAAAATAACATAAAAATTTGGGGTTCAAGAGAGCAAATAGAAAAAACCTAGCTTCGGGACTAAAACATAACACGGGTCAAATTTGGTGACTAAATTCTGAAAGAGTAGAACTTTAGGGACTAAATCTTGTTTTAACCAACTCAAAAAGTAAGACAATCAGAAACTGGAAAATTGCAATGCAGGCCTCTAAGACTAGACAACCACGTGAAAAGGGTCCTAAAGTTCAAAAAAAGACGATCGTGTCCCAAAAAGGAAAAAAAAATTGAAACACTATTAATGAGCAATGACTTGCATTGTTCATGAAGAATACATGAAGTCGGCAATTAGTATTAAGTTATAATAACATACAAAAGTAACAAAAAAATTTGAGGACCAAAATAGGATATGGAAAAATTTTAGGTATTAAGGATTTAATAATTGACTTGATAAATAAATAATAATAATGATTTATCTAAAAAAAATAAACAAATCATGATAACAAGTGTTTTACTTTAGAATATAGTATATTAAAAAACAATGAAAGAGGTTTAGGGACCAAGAGAGCAACTATGAGGAATCCAGTTAAGTAGTTATTAAGTTCGGGGACTTAAAAGTCACACAGGTTAAACGTAGGGACTGAAATGGGGAAAAGTATAAATTCAAAGTTTGAGATCGCTTTTTATCCAAGAAAAGCATGAAACAAGGGTTAATTGCACTCGCTACTCTCAACATTTAATTATTATTTCATTTCTAGCCCTAACCTTCACCTTGCTCGTAACATATCTCTAATCTCAATAAAATATTTCATTTTAGCCCATTTTTGGATGAAAATCATTATCTATAACGGAAAAAACCACATTAGAAGATTACTGTAGGGAAAAATGATTGTTTTAACTTCTGTAAAAATCCCCTTTGCCAAAAAAGCTTTAAAATTTTTAAATCTAACAACAATTCAAACCAACATCTCCTACCTCTCCTCCCTATCCGGCAGTCCCATATCCGGCTTCCCTTTTCCATTGTGTCCTCTTATCTCCAACTTGCAATCTGGCTTCCTTTTTCATTGTCGCTCACCCATCCACTCACCCACCCCTGCT
The DNA here is from genome assembly GCA_039654915.1 of Aquilaria yunnanensis. Taxonomy (NCBI): domain Eukaryota; kingdom Viridiplantae; phylum Streptophyta; class Magnoliopsida; order Malvales; family Thymelaeaceae; genus Aquilaria; species Aquilaria yunnanensis. Next base: position 3,978,303 of record CM077597.1, on the reverse strand, counting down.
TCCTCTCCCCTATGCTTGCCCGCAATTCAACTTCTTCTTAATTCGGTTTCCTCTCGATTTGGCACCAATGGCAGTGAGTAGAAGATGGTGATTCGACGGTGACAACTCAAGACCAAGCTCGATTCTGTCATAATAGGGAGACTTGATTCACGATATGGAAGTTGATTAATCACACTCACTGTGGAAAAGAGGCCGTAGATGGATGAGAAGTAGGAGGAGGTTTGTCACAAAAAGAGGTTGTCGAGATGGGGTTGTCAAAGACAAAAGAAAGGTAGGAGAGGATTGGCTGGAGAAAGTTTTAATCTTTTTGTTAGATTTAAAAGCTTTAAGGCTTTGTTGGCAACGAAGAATTTTAAAGGGGTTAAAACAAGCATTTTCCCCTACAGTAATCTATTGATGTGATTTTTTTCATCTGAGATAACAATTTCCCTAAAAAAAGGTTAAAATGAAACATTTTATTGATGTTAAGGATACTCTATGAGCAAAGTGAATGCTAGGATTAGAAATGAAACAACAGTTAAAGGTTGGGGGTAGCAAAGGTGCAGTTTACCCCATGAAACAGACTGAAAAAGGGTATATAACAAAAAAGGCCCTCAGAAACACGATCACCTTGTGGAAAGTAGAACAAACTTAAAAAAGATTCAATTGCGTCCTGGGAAAAACAATATATTATACTATATTCTAAAGAAGAAGTGCGTTTTACTGTTCAACAATAGTAGAATCCATATGGCCTTTTTTTTTTTTTTTTTTGCTTCTTCCAACTTATGGTCAAGTGCCTCTTTTGATCCCAAAACTGTTCACATCTGCCATAATGCTCCCTCACTTTAGGATTCTGTCACCAACTAGAGGGTAGACAGAGACCATTTGCTAATGGTAACCTAATTGTCACATCATGAAAATTGGGGAACATCACTAGATATAATAAATATTATAGGGACCCAAAAGTCTTTTGTGCATTTTTGCGACATGTCTGCCCATCATTCCAATTTTGTTTTACTCTCCTATAGAATGGTCAAATCTATTCTTTAGTCCCTGAATATAACATTCTTACTATAATGATCTCCAACTTTCATGATCTGTCATAATTTTTTTTTTCCTTTTTGCTAATCAAAATTTTTGTATATACCAAAAGTCAAAGGTTTTTAAGGAGATGTGAAAAGGGTTATCTTAATCCTTGATCACAAGTGTGGCAAACTTTTAGATACATGACATGAACTTTTAGGAAAATAAAAATTTTGATGACATATTTAAATTCAAAATGATAAAACCTTAAATGAAAGTGAATGACATGTTTTTATTAACCATGTTAAATACCAAAAGCTTTTTATTTTGTATTGTTTGACTCAGAGTTTTAATTATATAGGTTTGATTTAAAGTTTTAATTAGTTGAAACAAATTCATGCTTTTCATAATGCATGGGCGCTTTACACAGATTTGATTTATAGTTTTGATTTGGAGAACATCACTAGCTGTTGACACTCAATTTCGTCCGGCTATTGAAAATTTTAAAACTAATTTCCATAACCGGGTGATCCGATAGGATTCATGGCTTGGAAAAATATAAAGTTTTAAAAATATATAGAAAAAATAATAATGATAGTAATTTCAAATTAATTAATTAATTAATTATTATAAGAGAAAATTAAATTAAATAGTTTTGGGGGAAGGGACATTTTAAGATCTATATGTGTGTATTTAAAAAAATAATAATAATAAAAAAAATTTTAAAATAAATTAAATATTTATTATTGTTATTAATTAATTATTAATCAATTAATGATTATTAGCAAAAAAAAAAATTTAATTAAGTTGATTAGCTTAAAATACATTTTTGTTTTGTGAGGATTTAATTAAAATAATATATGAGTGTATATATGTATGTTTGAAATACAAGAGAAAAATCCATAAAAAATGATAAAATTAAAAAGTTTGAGGTAAAAATGACAAAATTGAGAAGTTTTGGGAAAAATTGACAAGTTCTGAAAGTTCCAGGAGCATTGGGTAATTTTTCACGTCAATTTTGGGCCAGACGGACGTTTCTGGCCCAAATTGACAGAAAACGACAAAATTGTCAAAATCAGAAGCTTCAGGAACTTCTCCAGAGTCAAAGAGACATAAAGGACTAAAACTGTCATTTTACCAAATTAAGAGATAAGGCTGTTTTTAATTAAATTTCAGATTATTTTTAATTGGAACAGTATAAAACCCCTTCCCCTATAAATAGGGGTCCAAATTTGTGAAGAAGAAAAAAAAAAAATCAAGATTAGAGCCGTTTTAAAAAAAAGAGAAAACTGTAGAAATAGTCCCTGCCTCTCCTCCTTTCTCTAAAAAAAGCCCAAAACTTCTCTTTAAGGCCCCCAGTTTTTTTCGTCGCTCGCCGTGTCTCTCTCCTCCCTCCAGCCTCTCTCTCTCTCCTCTCCCTCGCCCGCCGTCGCGCCACCCCTGCTCCGCCGCCGTCGTGCAGCCCTCCGCCACGCCCAGCCAGCCCCACCCCCCTGCCCCTGCGCCCGCGTCGCGTCCCTTTCCCAGAATTCAAGTTCTTTAGGGTAAAACTCTCATTTAATCCTTCATCTTTTCAATTTATTTCATTTGAGTCACTAACTTTGTTTTTTTATCCTTGGCAGAAAACTTTGCTAACTTTTTGTTTATATTTATTTCTTTATCCATTATTTATTGTTGTTATTATTACTAACCCTTATTATTATTGTTGTTACTATCATTAACTCACTAATTTGCTAACATAACTAACTTTTATTGTTATTATTATTATTATTATTAATTGCTAACATAACTAACTTTTATTGTTATTATTATTATTGTTATTAATGGCTAACATAACTAACTTTTATTATTATTATTATTATTAACTACTAACATAACTAACTTTACTAACTTTTATTATTATTGTTGTTATTATTATTGACATCTAACTTTACTAACTTTTGCTAACTTTTATAATTCATGGAAAGTTATACCTCCTATTTTATTTTTTTGTGGATGGTCCAAAAAGCCCCACTTTATTTATTTATTGTCCTTTAACTTTCCTTTATTTATTTTATGTGCTTTTTATTTGTTCATTTATTCATTTACATATATTATTTAATTTGTGCAATATTTTTAGTGGATGGCCAAAAAAAAAAAACCCCACTTTATTTATTTATTTATTTATCATCCTTTAATAGTCCTTTGTTCACTTTATGTGTTTTCCCTTTATTTATTTGCATGTGTTATTTAATTTATGCACTTTTTTTAAATGGATGATCAAAACCAAAACTAAAAAAAGAAAGAAAATTCCCACTTCACTTATTATTATTTAACTTTCCTTTATTTTATGGTTAAACTCATTTCATTTAAATAAAGAAATTAGCCATAAATAATATAAATAATTAAATAATAACTAATTAAAAGAAATTTTTAACTTTATTCTATTTATTTTTAGGGCTAATAAAAATCATTTTTAACAAAAGCCAACCATTTTTTTATGATTTTGGAACATATGTTTATTTATTATTTATTTAAAAAAAAAAAAACAAAAGTTAACCATTTATTCCTTTCTTTATTAAAATTATTAAACAATCATAATTAAATAATTCCAAAAAATACAAATCAATTTTTTTTATCTTTAAAATGATAAAATAAAAATTCAAGAAAAAAATTCAAATAATTCCAAAAAAAATAAAAATTATAATTAAAATGATTAATTAAATAAATTAAATTCCGTGTCCAAATGACTCGGTAGAGTCTATGGTTCGGAATTAAAAAAACTTCCGTGTTCGGGTGACCCGGTAGAGTCCATGGTTCGGAAGTATCGAATTTCATATAAATTAATTACCAAAATCCGCATCCGATCAAACAACTTTCCAAATTCCGTGTCCGGATGACTCGGCAGAGTCTATGGTTCGGAATTAAAAACTTCCGTGTCCGGGTGGCTCGGTAGAGTCCATGGTTCGGAAGTATCGAATTTCATATAAATTAATTACCAAAATCCGCATCCGATCAAACAACTTTCCAAATTCCGTGTCCGGATGACTCGGCAGAGTCTATGGTTCGGAATTAAAAACTTCCGTGTCCGGGTGGCTCGGTAGAGTCCATGGTTCGGAAGTATCGAATTTCATATAAATTAATTACCAAAATCCGCATCCGATCAAACAACTTTCCAAATTCCGTGTCCGGATGACTCGACAGAGTCTATGATTCGGAATTAAAAACTTCCGTGTCCGGGTGGCTCGGTAGAGTCCATGGTTCGGAAGTATCGAATTACACAAATTAATTAACAAAAATCCGCATCCGATTAAATAATTCAGTTAAATTTTCTAATTTTGAAAATTAACTGAAGTTGTTAAAAAGCAAAGCAAGACAAAATTAAAATCAACTAAGGTACCAATTTTTGGGCGTTTTAACAAAGTTGTTTTAACGTAACCGTACTCCCGAACCCCCGAACTCTCGCAGACCATATTTTAGGTGTCCAATCGACCTGAGCGAAAACCGATTGGTGGCGACTCCCGACAACCCGCACGTTGCCACAGCTTGGCGACTCCACTGGGGACGTGACGTTAGTGAGTCAAACCTAGAAGTTGATTTATTTTAATTTACTTTGCTTATTATATGTGGATTTATATATTATATTTACTTAGATAAACATGCATAATGCATTCACAATATGAAGCTTTATACCCAAGCTTCCTCAAATCGAACACGATTCTTTCTAAGCGGAATTGGTGTTGTTGTCCTTGTGAGGCCATGGTCTCCAAGCCTTCACCGGTTTCAAAGTAGCAAAGTAGTGTATTGCCTTCTGAGACGGTTAGTCTCTGCATGGGCCCACGAAAAGCTACGACTCGAATTAATCTTTTCCTTACATAAACCCTAGAGGGTAAGGAATTGGGCCGTCACTATAATTTAGTGACGGGATTCGGGAACTATCCCTTGCCTTTTTGATAAACCACCTTCTGCATATAGAATTCCTTACTCTACCATAGAACCAGCCATTAAGAAACTCCCATATTTCGGTTCCAATTACCATAGGCTTTATTTTATCTATATGTTTGTATGATTCTATGTATTACCTTTTTACTAACTCTGTTTTTCCTTATTTTTCCGGCATATACATTTCATCATTAAAGATAAGTATTTGGTGAAAAAATTACTATCATGGATATTCTCGATTACCTTCCCACGGTTGTTAGTGGATCATGGAATGACACGGTAATAGAAATTCAGCCCGAAGCTATGGAATACTCCGAAACGGCCCAAAAGCTTCACGGAGATTCTCTGACGTCCCACTCTCACGTACAGCTCAAGGACCAGGTATCGGTCCAGATAAATCAGAATGACATCATTGAATTATTACAAGTCTGGAATAGTTGGAGCTCTGCAGATCGGGAAGCTTTCACAACAAAGTATGGTCACATCGCTTGCCTACTAAAAGTTACCGTCGATGCATCACTTGTTCAAGCTCTAATACAATTTTGGGATCCATTTTATCGATGCTTTTCTTTCGACAAGATGGATCTGGTTCCAACCATAGAAGAATACAGTAACCTTTTGGGTTGGTCCTCTGATTATCCAATCGAGACATATCAACACGACAAAAGAACGGAGCCTCATCGAGCCCTGGCAAAATTACTGGATATGCCAGCTTCCAGTCTTCAAGGCAAGTTTGCAACAAAAGGATGTCGGAAATTTATCAGTTGGATCGATTTAAAACAATTAAGCCACACTCTCCCTCAGAAGAATCAACGGCGCAAGCTTTTCGCCTTGGCAATATATGGCCTGATAGTCTTCCCAAGAATTATCGGATTCATTGAAGGAGATGTCATCACACTATTTGAGCAAGTCTGCAACGCTCAAGTGAATCCGACCTCAGTAATATTATGTGAAACCATCAGGGCATTAAACTTTTGTCGCCAAAGAGGAGGCAAATTCATAGGATGTTCTCACCTTCTAAACGTTTGGATTAAAAGCCACCTTCCTTGTGATAAGCAACATTTCGGAAATCGTTTTTCAAAGGACTTCATCCCAATCGAAGCCTTTTTGAAGAGTGAAACCATTCATCACGACAGCAAGGAAGCATGGGTTGACTATTTCAGGAACATCACTGAATTACAAATTGAATGGAGAGCCCCCTGGTCCATCTCCACTCGCGTTGTCTACCGTTGCGGCAATTGCCCGTGGGTTCCTCTCCTAGGTATATGGGGAGGAACAAGTTATGCCCCAGCCCAAGTACGAAAACAATTTGGGTCCATGCAGTTCATACCCATGACGCACAATCTGAGTAAGTTGGAATTTTCACATGAAGATCCAAATTCAAATAAGCTCGCAATGGGTATTTCAGTTGCATGGAAAAGACTCTTCATATTGAAGTCAGGCCTTATTATTTCTCCCACTGCTTATTATGAATGGAGAAATAACCGGAAAGAAGGAATAGTTCTACCCGATGAGGTTATCAGAAAATTGGCGAAAAGACAGTTGGAGAAAGAACTAAAGGAAGAAAAGAAGAAGAACAAGATGATGCTCCTCGACATGCAACACCTCGGTTACAAAACACAACTCCTCGAAGAGAAAATCGAATGCCAAAAACAAGTCATCTCCCAATTAGTTGATGAAACTGATCAAAAAGAGATCAGAGCAAGATATTGGGAAGATCAATACAGATTTTCTCAAGATCAACTTCAAGTATTTTTGGCAGAAGTCAGAAAAGTTACAGAGCAAGCCCAACAAATGGGCGAAGAAGCCAAAGAGCTAGAAGAACTGAGCTGTCCTACTCCATCAGTAAATGTTCAAAAAATGATGGAATTCATATCTAAGGCCAGAAAACAGTATTGTACTTTGGGTCGTTTCTTTTAAGAAACAAATCTTTAGTGAATGTAACTGAGAATTTCCACTATAGTTCTTCTTTCACCAAGTATTTACAATATTCATGCATGCATCCATCACATCAATCATATACACATAGAATCTAATAAAATAAATATTCCTTTAAAAGGGTAAAATTGGACCTCAACACCGATATTCAACTCGGCTCCAAACAAGATTAATGGCAGAACAAGCCGAAGGACGTCTCATAGAGATGAAGTCCAAGATTGAAAGTATGGCAGAACAGATGAGACAATTGATGGAACTAATCAAGGGGAAAGCAACTCAAGTTCCCATCAAAGAAGCACAAGATCCCACTTATCCTCCAGGATTCACCCCACAACGGATCTCAGTTCAAGAAAATCCGTTTCAGGAATCAGGTCCATCTGCTAGCATTCACCTAAAACAAGATACTGTTTACGAAGAAAAGAAAACACTGTCAAAAGAAGAAGGAGAATTACAAAAGCTCGAAACAATAGAGAAAAGACTTCGAGCTATCGAAGGAGGCACAATATTTGGATCTCTCTCAGTGGATGATCTCTGTTTAGTTCCAGATGTGGTGATCCCCTCAGACTTTAAAGTGCCAGATTTCGTGAAGTATGATGGAACGAGTGATCCCATCACTCACATCACGTTGTTCCTAAGAAGACTACAACCACTCACAAAAGATGAAAAGGTGTGGATTGCACTTTTTCAAGAAAGCCTTACCAAGTCAGCATTACAATGGTATCTAAGCCAAGGTCCAAGAAATATTAAAACATGGAATGACCTTGCTCAGGCCTTCATCACTAATTATAAACATGTTATGGACTTGGCTCCGGATCGCCAAACTCTTCAGAATATGGAAAAGAAAAAGCAAGAAACCTTCAAAGAATACGCTCAAAAGTGGAGGGACTTAGCTACACAAGTCCAGCCACCCATGACAGAACGAGAAATGGTTACTTTATTCGTTCAAACACTAAAGTATCCATATTACGATAAACTCATTGGCAATTCGGCAACCAACTTCTCAGATCTTGTGATGTCTGGTGAACGAATTGAGCATGGGATTAGAGTCGGAAAAATCGCTGAGTCCTTTAATGAGGCTATAAAAAGAGGAGGATCATCCAGAAGAAAAGATGAAGAAGTGCAACAAATAGGACGCGGAAAAGGGATTTCCCTTGTAGGTACTGTGACTACCAGGCCTCGTCCGTCCTATCCTTCCAATAGGCCCAATGACTATCCTTCTAATAGGCCCAATGATTATCCTCCCAATAAGCCCAATTACTATCCTCCCAATAGACCCAATGATTATCTTCCCAATAGGCCCAACGATTATTCTTTCAATAGTCTTAATCAGTTACGACCACCTGTTCCTACCCCTCCAGTACCTGCCCAAAGGCCAAGAGAAGTTTTCGCACCAATTCCCATGACTTATACTGAGTTGTATCCAAAACTCATCGAAAGTCAACTCATCCGCCCAATTCCTACAAGACCAATGGAACCTCCATACCCAAGATGGTATGACCCCAATCTAATTTGCCCATATCATGATGGCGTTACAGGACATGGCTTGGAAAATTGCACAGCATTGAAACGTATAGTCCAACAATTAATCGAATCAAAGTGGTTGGACTTTTCCGATGAACCGAACGTCACTCACAATCCATTGCCGCCTCATCAAGAAAAACCAGTCAATATGATAGAAGAACACCGGCTGATGAAAAAGTCAGTCAATGATATCATAACCCCTCTTAAGCATGTATATTCATGCCTTGTGAAAGAAGGGATTATCATGGGAAAGCCTTCTTTTGGACATGAAGAAGTTGAAGATGAGGAATGGTGCAACTTTCATGACAGTAAGAGTCATTCTATCCAAGAATGCTCAGAATTCCGTAAGAATCTGCAAAGACTCATAGACTCAGCCCAACTTATCGTTTTTATGATGATGTGAATGTGATCATTAAAGAACAAGAAGTCAATGCTATACCAATCTCAAAACCTACTCTTAAGCCGTCAAGTCCCAAGGCCATTCCTCTACAAATCAAACAAAACCGAGGTCAAGCTGTTAGGCCCGATGTGATTGGTAATTGAAAGTGAAGATTTTGAGCTGGAATTACATTGATTTTGGAAGGGCTCCAAGTCAGATCTGACCTAACAGTCCGCATACATTTTCGAATGACAGGGAATCCTTTGAATAAACTTGTATCTTTGAAAGCTTGCAAAAGTAATCTAATAGTAAAAATCTCCTAGATTGAGTCCAGAATCTAGGGTGTAGTCTTTGTTAGATGGACACCTGGTATTCTTTCTGGTACAACAAAAAGATGTAATGCGTGCATTCTACTACTTTCCATTTTTACACTCTTTGCCATTATACTATCTATTATTGCCATCACACTTTACTTTTTGAGAACTGGTAATTCTTTTTGTTCTCTAACAAAAAGATGTTACGTGTACATTATACCACTTTTTAATTCCATTATTACATCTACATATTGTACCAATTTTTACCAAAAATTCAATTATTACACCTACACATTCTACCACTTCTTACCAAAAATTCTATTTTTACATCCATCTCTCACTCCTTTCCATTATACTATCCATTATTGCTATCATACTTTGCTTTCTAAATGATACTACTCGTGGGTGAAAATAAAAAGTTAAGGAAAATTTGATAGTAATGATCTTGAAAGTGCTGCCAAATCTAGTAAGAAGGATTTCATATGTTGCACCTCAACCCTAAAAAAGAATTCACAGTGATTATCAACATCCTTGCAAGAAGTTTGGGGTTAGCTTCCAAAAAAAAGGTAGCTCTCATATTAAATGACTTCAGTGGCCTCCCAATTCTCATAAATGCTCAAAAAAAAAAAAGGGGTTCTCATTTTTCCGCAACACAAACTCCGAAAAGAAAAAGTTCATCCCTTCCATCAAAAAGCCAATAAGGGAAAATTCAAAACCAAAAAAAAAAAAGAGAGACTGAGAGCAAACACAAGCAAGTAAGGCCACTTGAATCATCTCATTTCAAGAAGGCTATCATCTCAGTTCTTTGCAACACAAACTCCGAAAAGAGAAATTCATCCTTTCCATCAAAAGACAACAAGGGAAAATTCAAAACCAAAAAAAGACTGAGAACAAGCATGAGCAAGCAAAGCCACTTGAGTCATCTCACTTCAAGAGAGTTATCAAGTATGTCATCACCATAGCTCACAAAAAAAAAAGGGGGAAACAAAAAAAAAACAAAACAAAAAAAGAAAAAAAAAAGGCTCAAGTTAGAGCAAAAGAAAGAAAACAAAAAAGTGAGCTATGGATTCTAGACTGAAAACCTGCAAAGGCGGTTTAGAACACAAAAGCAACCCTCAAGCCAAGCATACATAAAGACCACGATAGTTGGGGGGCAACAGATGAGGTTTAACTTTTTGGAAAGAGTGGCAAGTTTGAGGTCATCATTATTGAGTTTTTCACCATAATCAAATTTGCTCACGAGTAGTATTAAAAGACCCTTCTTTCAAACCACTTAAACTTAACTTTCCTCAGACTTATCATCCTCATTCAGCTAAAAGACTATCATTGTGAATCATGTTTCTACCTTATTTAATACTGCTCACGAGTAGTATTAAAAGACCATTCTTTCACACCACTTAAACTTAACTTTACTCAGACCTAATATTTACCTCTTAATATTATTCTCATTCAGCTAAAAGACTGCCACAAAAAAAAAACATTCAAACTTAACTTTCCTCACACCTAACATTTACCTCTCGATATCATCCTCATTCAGTTAAAAGGCTATTATTGTGAATCATGTTTATACCTTATTGCCTTGCACAGTTTATGTCTTCGAGTTGGAAAGGGAAGAATGGCAGGATATTTTAATTAAAAACAAAGACCGTAAATTACTTTGTCAAGCTTTGCAAATTGATGAAAGTTTTTCTTTAAGGTCAAACCATTATTCATTAATGTATGTAGACTTAAAAGTGAGGAGATAACTTGAGTCTTTCTTTAATAAGATGTGGTTCTTGTAAAAGAGATTTACGATCAAGTGCCATCACAAAGGTCTAGAAATGCTCGACCTTCTGTTAAAGGCGAGGTGATACCTTTTATCCACATAAACACCGTATTCATGGGGGCAAAGTAGTCTCTACGAAGCGTAAGAGGAGTACTGCTAACAAAGAAGTTCAATAGACAATGGGGCAAGTCTTATGGATCAAAACTTGAGCTCAAGGAAGAGCAATCATTCAGATTATAACATGGGGATAAGTATGTGTCAGCCCGGACACAAGAAAAAGGACAGACATTGAAAGTAAAGCCTTTGATGCTATGAAATCCATGACAAGGGATGAGTACCCAAAGAGACATAAAGTATGAGGCGGGCAAACATTAAAGAAATTGAAGCCAAAATTTAAGAACAAGTCAAGAAAAGGGGATTTTGAAAAGAGTTGGGCTTTTGAGACAATGGACAAGAGCTGGAAAGCATAAAGAGATTCAATGATAGTCCAAGAAGGCAATTACAAAGACATCCAGTAAAGCAAAGATATGAAGAACTAGATCCAAAACAAAAAAAAAAAGAAACATCAGTTACGCATGCTTTGCATTCATGCATTTCACATCATGCATGCATGGCTTTTACATAACAGGAATCAAATGGAAAGCATATCCGCAGCATGATTGCAGCAGTATAAGCTGACATCTCAATGACATCAGCTCTTACCAATCTATCACTGGATACACAGCTGATATACTGGACCCAGCCTCATCAGCAATTCAAGGATAAAGTAGACAATATTGTCAAAATTTTGGCTACCGATTCAATAATCGAGGCTACACCCGGAAGGATAGGATTGACGTCAGCTAGTAGTATCCAAGATAAGAGATAGCTATAGCCAAGGATAAGGCAGATGTCAAGAAATATTGTCGTTGACAATTTGTCAAAAGCTGCTAACGGATTCAATAATTGAGGCTACACCTGGAAGGACATGATCGATGATAAGAGATAGCTTTGGCCAAGGATAAGGCAAATGTCAAGAAATATTGTCGTTGACAATTTGTCAAAAGCGGGTAATAGATTCAATAATCAAGGACCGGATCGACATCAGCTCGATGGAATATCAAAGATAAGAAATATCTATGACATCAAAATAAAGTAGGATCCACTTTTCCGGTTAAGCGGCGGATACGGTACTCTGTGACTTTCAAGTCGGTTCTTTCAGTTGCCCATAATAACTGATTCTTCCTTCCTTCTTTCTTTTACTTCCCTCTAAAAAATGGATCCTACCCTTTCTGCCTTACGAAAATATTTTCCTTCTCTCCCAATGAACATTCTCAAAAAGATCTACCAAGTTCGCTGTGAACGATTAAGAGTTCTGATGCACAAAGGAATCCCTGAAGATGTGCGGTGGTTAATCGAAGCCAAGGTTCGTCTGGCAGGTGAAATTCCAGAGGCATTTGTGTCTCACATGCCTGGTATAGGCAAAAGTTCTTATGCCAAAAAGCGAAGAGCGAAAAGGTTACAAGTCTGCCATAAATGTGGACGGTGGACTTGTAATACTAAATGTCGTTCTTTAGGAATGATCTCTGATAATCGAGAAGATAAAATACGATTCATCAAGAATGGCCTGAGTAAGGACTCATTGGATGATATCCAATTGACTCTTGAGACGCATTCTTGTGGATCAGTGCAACGCGAACTTCTTGGTTTATGGAGTATTTTTCATGAAGAACGAGAGCGTTACAGTCCCGGGAATCTGACTTTAAACGACCCTGTTTGCCAGTTTGTAAGAAAGCTGGATGGGAAGCAAATCCCCGACTCATAGAAGGCGTTGAAACCGTTACTGGACGTAAAACCAGTGGAAGATGTGAGCCACAGTCACAATCACTGTACATACGATTTGTCATATTTGAAAAATTTACATTACCTTTGGACAATAATATACTTGTTCCTGTAAGCGTAATTAACACGTTATCCTTTCATCACTATAAATGCGCGTTTTCTTTCTGATTAAACAGCAGATACGGTACTCCGTGACTCTCAAAGTCAGTTTCCTACAATAACAGATTTCTTTCCCTCATTTCTCAAATTCTGCTTTCATTAATGGATTCTACTCTTTCTGCCATGCGAAAGTACTTTCCTTCTCTTCCAATAAATGTTCTTAAAAAGATTTATCATGCTAGATGTGAAAGAATCAGAGTTTTTGTATGCAGAGGCGTTCCTGACAATGTGCAGTGGATAATTGAAGCTAAGGTTCGTTTGGCTGGTGAAGTTCCAGATGCATTCTTCCCCCGTATGCCCGGCTTAGGTAAAAGTGCTTACGCTAAGAAGCGAAGAGCAAAGAGGCTAGGTGTCTGTCATAAATGTGGAAGATGGAATTGCAATACTAAATGCCGCTCGTTAGGATACATCTCCTATAATCGTGAAGATAAAAGAAAATTCATTAAGAATGGTTTGCGTAAGGAATCTCTGGAGGATATCCGAGGGACTCTTGAAACACATTCTTGTGGAATAGTACAACGCGAAATAGTCGATTTATGGAGGACTTACCATAAAGAACGAGACCGTTATAATCCCCAAAATCTGGCTGTAAACGACCCTGTTTGCCAGTTTGTAAGAAAACTGGATAGGAAGTAAATCCCCGACTTATAGAAAGCCGTTACTGGACGTAAAACCAGTGGAAGATGTGAGCCACAGTCACGATTACTGTACATATAAGCTGTCATTTGTCTTTTCTTTTGACAATAATGTACCTACTTCTGTAAGCGTAATAAACACGTTATCCTTTAATCGCTATAAATGCGTATTCTTTTTCTGGATATGGTACTCCATGACTCTCAAAGTTAGTTATTTCCATTCCCTACAATCACTAATTTCTTCTCTTTTTTTTTTCTCTTAAAAGCTTCCTTCATCAATGGAGTCTTCTCTTTCCGCCCTACGAAAGTATTTTCCTTCCCTCCCAATAAATGTTCTTAAAAAGATTTATCAAGCTAGATGTGAACGATTTAGAGTATTTATGCACAAAGGCATTCCTGATAATGTGCGATGGCTAATTGAAGCTAAGGTTCGGTCGGCTGGTGAAGTTCCAGATGCATTCTTCCCCAGTATGCCCGGCTTTGGTAAAAGCGCTTATGCCAAAAAGAGAAGAGCAAAGAGGCTAGGCGTCTGTCATAATTGTGGATGGTGGATTTGCCGCAATAAATGTCGTTCTCCAGGAGTGATCACCAGAAATCGTAATGATAGAATAAGATTCATTAAGAATGGCTTGCGTAAGGAATCTCTAGAAGATATTCGAGAGGTTCTTGAAACGCATTCTTGCGGAATAGTGCAATTTGAGATTGTTGGATTATGGATAATTCTCCAAAAAGAACGAGATCGTTATAGTCTTGGGAATCTGACTTTAAACGACCCAGTTTGCCAGTTTGTGAAAAAACTGGATGGGATGCAAATCGCCGATTCATAGAAGGCATTGAAGCCGTTACTGGATGCAAAATCAGTGGAAGACGTGAACCAAAGTAACGACTATTGTACACGCTAGCTGTCGCTTTTAAGAATTTTCCTTCTATTCCAAGAATAATGTACCTATTTCTGACGTGAGCCACAGTCACGACTACTGTACATGCTAGCTGTCGCTTTTGAAAATTTTCCTTCTCTCCCGACAATCATGCTAGCAGCCATTTTGGAAAATTTTCCTCCCCTTTTGACAATCACGTACCTACTCCTGACGTAACCTACAGTAGCGACTACTGTACATGCTAGCAGCTATTTTGAAAATTTTCCTCCCCTTTTGACAATAATGTACCCACTCCTGACATGAGTCATACTCACGACTACTGTGTATAGCTGTCACTTTTGAAAATTTTCTCCATTTCTGACAATAATGTATCCACTCTTGAAAATAAAATTGTTGCTTTATCTTTTCATCTCTATAAATATATCCTCTTTTCTTCTTTTCTCACATGGGTAAGGATAGGAATGGAGAAAACCTCCACTCGTAAACCCCGAAGTATTTGTGTATTTTCTGGAGCTTTTCCTGGAAAAGACGAAGAGTACTTAAAGGCAGCCAACCATTTGGGTAGAGTATTAGCTAAGCGTAAAATACATTTAGTTTATGGAGGAGGTAGTGTCGGATTAATGGGAGGCGTCGCATCAGCAGCATCTTTAGGAGGAAGTCAAGTTCTAGGCATTATCCCAGGACCTTTGAAGTTTGTTTCTGGGGGCACGATCGGAGAAGAGCTAGTGGTCAAAAATCTGCAAGAGCGTGTGCTACAAATGCTTTTAAATGCTGATGCTTTTATCGCTCTACCCGGTGGTTTTGGCACATTAGGAGAAGTCTTCCAAATCGCTTCCATGGCACAACTTAATTTGCACCAGAAACCCATTGGGCTTTTGAATGTTAACAATTTCTTTACAGGTCTGATAGCTTTTGTGGATTATGCTATGCAGAAGAATTTCATATCAAGAGTGGCACGACGAATCATAATATCCACAACAACTGCTGAAGAATTGCTAGATAAAATAGAAGCTTTCATTCCTGAACCAGATCCAGCGATGATCCAGATAGACTAGACACGACAGTTTTTCTCAACCAGTTCCATCCCATAATTGTCCATTACCCGGCCTCTTGAAGCATTGTGGAAGAAGAAGCGATCTGATCCGTTTTTCTTGTCCTTTAGTTTTATTATCAGCATTTTCTTTCGTGTTTCAGCTTTTCTTTTTAGGGAATTTCTTTATCTTATAAGATAGTTTCGTGCATGCTGATATTAAAACCATAGGACAATGCCTTTAGGTTGGAATGGCTGAGTAAAGAGTAATTTTTATTACTCTTGAGACGCATCCTATTAGGTCTGCTAGGCATGACATTTTGGAGTAGTTAAGCTTTAACCTTATTTGGATGACATATATCACAAGGGAATCTATATTTACTAAAGAAAATATTAGATGAACCTTGGATATTGATTCCAAACATCCGTTCCCTTTACATAATTTATTAGTGTTATTGTCATCATCAAGATTCACTCATCTTATCGAAGTTTAAATTTCTACACTCACCTATTATGAAAATTCACACTTCCGAATAGATCATTTTAACTTCGATTGTCTGAGGTACTTAAAAAGGAGGAAAGTGTTTTTCTCCACAATCAATTTCAATTTCAACGAGGTTCTAAGGACGGAACCTTTGCCTCGTAATCAATCAATTTCAATTTCGACGAGGTTCTAAGGACGGAACCTTTGCCTCGTAATCAATCAATTATCAATTTTCCCTTCAACGATAGGAAAGTTCCTATCGCCGAGGTCCTAAGGAGAGTTCCTTAAGCCTCATTCAATCAAATTTCCAACGGTAGGAGAGTTCCTATCGTCGAGGTCCTAAGGAGAGTTCCTTAAGCCTCATTCAATCAAATTTCCAACGATAGGAGAGTTCCTATCGTCGAGGTCCTAAGGAGAGTTCCTTAAGCCTCATTCAATCAAATTTCCAACGATAGGAGAGTTCCTATCGTCGAGGTCCTAAGGAGAGTTCCTTAAGCCTCATTCAATCAAATTTCCAACGATAGGAAAGTTCCTATCGTCGAGGTCCTAAGGAGAGTTCCTTAAGCCTCATTCGATCAAATTTCCAACGATAGGAGAGTTCCTATCGTCGAGGTCCTGAGGAGAGTTCCTTAAGCCTCATTCAATCAAATTTCCAACGATAGGAGAGTTCCTATCGTCGAGGTCCTAAGGAGAGTTCCTTAAGCCTCATTCAATCAAATTTCCAACGATAGGAGAGTTCCTATCGTCGAGGTCCTAAGGAGAGTTCCTTAAGCCTCATTCGATCAAATTTCCAACGATAGGAGAATTCCTATCGTCGAGGTCCTAAGGAGAGTTCCTTAAGCCTCATTCAATCAAATTTCCAACGATAGGAGAGTTCCTATCGTCGAGGTCCTAAGGAGAGTTCCTTAAGCCTCATTCGATGAAATTTCCAACGATAGGAGAGTTCCTATCGTCGAGGTCCTAAGGAGAGTTCCTTAAGCCTCATTCGATGAAATTTCCAACGATAGGAGAGTTCCTATCGTCGAGGTCCTAAGGAGAGTTCCTTAAGCCTCATTCAATCAAATTTCCAACGATAGGAGAGTTCCTATCGTCGAGGTCCTAAGGAGAGTTCCTTAAGCCTCATTCAATCAAATTTCCAACGATAGGAGAGTTCCTATCGTCGAGGTCCTGAGGAGAGTTCCTTAAGCCTCATTCAATCAAACTTCCAACGATAGGAGAGTTCCTATCGTCAAGGTTCTAAGGAGAGTTCCTTAAGCCTCATTCAATCAAAGTTCCAACGATAGGAGAGTTCCTATCGTCGAGGTTCTAAGGAGAGTTTCTTAAGCCTCATTCAATCGAACTTCCAACGATAGGAGAGTTCCTATCGTCGAGGTTCTAAGGAGAGTTCCTTAAGCCTCATTCAATCAAATTTCCAACGATAGGAGAGCTCCTATCGTCGAGGTCCTAAGGAGAGTTCCTTAAGCCTCATTCAATCAAATTTTCAACGATAGGAGAGCTCTTATCGTCGAGGTCCTAAGGATAGTTCCTTAAGCCTCATTCAATCAAATTTTCAACGATAGGAGAGTTCCTATCGTCGAGGTTTTAAGGAAAGTTCCTTAACCTCAACCAACCAATAAATTATCAAATTTTCCCTTTAACGATAGGAGAGTTCTTATCGCAGAGGTTCTAAAAGAGCATTCTTTAACCTCATAGTTTAGGCAGTGAGAAGGTTCTCAATGCCTAGCTAAGCCAGACGAAATTTGGTAACGACTTTGCATACATCATGTCCCATGAAGCATGCAAAGGGGGGCAGCTGTTGACACCCAATTTCGTCCGGCTATTGAAAATTTTAAAACTAATTTCCATAACCGGGTGATCCGATAGGATTCATGGCTTGGAAAAATATAAAGTTTTAAAAATATATAGAAAAAATAATAATGATAGTAATTTCAAATTAATTAATTAATTAATTATTATAAGAGAAAATTAAATTAAATAGTTTTGGGGGAAGGGACATTTTAAGATCTATATGTGTGTATTTAAAAAAATAATAATAATAATAAAAATTTTAAAATAAATTAAATATTTATTATTGTTATTAATTAATTATTAATCAATTAATGATTATTAGCAAAAAAAAAAAAAATTTAATTAAGTTGATTAGCTTAAAATACATTTTTGTTTTGTGAGGATTTAATTAAAATAATATATGAGTGTATATATGTATGTTTGAAATACAAGAGAAAAATCCATAAAAAATGATAAAATTAAAAAGTTTGAGGTAAAAATGACAAAATTGAGAAGTTTTGGGAAAAATTGACAAGTTCTGAAAGTTCCAGGAGCATTGGGTAATTTTTCACGTCAATTTTGGGCCAGACGGACGTTTCTGGCCCAAATTGACAGAAAACGACAAAATTGTCAAAATCAGAAGCTACAGGAACTTCTCCAGAGTCAAAGAGACGTAAAGGACTAAAACTGTCATTTTACCAAATTAAGAGATAAGGCTGTTTTTAATTAAATTTCAGATTATTTTTAATTGGAACAGTATAAAACCCCTTCCCCTATAAATAGGGGTCCAAATTTGTGAAGAATAAAAAAAAAAAAAATCAAGATTAGAGCCGTTTTAAAAAAAAGAGAAAACTGTAGAAATAGTCCCTGCCTCTCCTCCTTTCTCTAAAAAAAACCCAAAACTTCTCTTTAAGGCCCCCAGTTTTTTTCGTCGCTCGCCGTGTCTCTCTCCTCCCTCCAGCCTCTCTCTCTCTCCTCTCCCTCGCCCGCCGTCGCGCCACCCCTGCTCCGCCGCCGTCGTGCAGCCCTCCGCCACGCCCAGCCAGCCCCACCCCCCTGCCCCTGCGCCCGCGTCGCGTCCCTTTCCCAGAATTCAAGTTCTTTAGGGTAAAACTCTCATTTAATCCTTCATCTTTTCAATTTATTTCATTTGAGTCACTAACTTTGTTTTTTTATCCTTGGCAGAAAACTTTACTAACTTTTTGTTTATATTTATTTCTTTATCCATTATTTATTGTTGTTATTATTACTAACCCTTATTATTATTGTTGTTACTATCATTAACTCACTAATTTGCTAACATAACTAACTTTTATTGTTATTATTATTATTATTATTAATTGCTAACATAACTAACTTTTATTGTTATTATTATTATTATTATTAATGGCTAACATAACTAACTTTTATTATTATTATTATTAACTACTAACATAACTAACTTTACTAACTTTTATTATTATTGTTGTTATTATTATTGACATCTAACTTTACTAACTTTTGCTAACTTTTATAATTCATGGAAGGTTATACCTCCTATTTTATTTTTTTGTGGATGGTCCAAAAAGCCCCACTTTATTTATTTATTGTCCTTTAACTTTCCTTTATTTATTTTATGTGCTTTTTATTTGTTCATTTATTCATTTACATATATTATTTAATTTGTGCAATATTTTTAGTGGATGGCCAAAAAAAAAAAAACCCCACTTTATTTATTTATTTATTTATCATCCTTTAATAGTCCTTTGTTCACTTTATGTGTTTTCCCTTTATTTATTTGCATGTGTTATTTAATTTATGCACTTTTTTTAAATGGATGATCAAAACCAAAACTAAAAAAAGAAAGAAAATTCCCACTTCACTTATTATTATTTAACTTTCCTTTATTTTATGGTTAAACTCATTTCATTTAAATAAAGAAATTAGCCATAAATAATATAAATAATTAAATAATAACTAATTAAAAGAAATTTTTAACTTTATTCTATTTATTTTTAGGGCTAATAAAAATCATTTTTAACAAAAGCCAACCATTTTTTTATGATTTTGGAACATATGTTTATTTATTATTTATTTAAAAAAAAAACAAAAGTTAACCATTTATTCCTTTCTTTATTAAAATTATTAAACAATCATAATTAAATAATTCCAAAAAATACAAATCAATTTTTTTTATCTTTAAAATGATAAAATAAAAATTCAAGAAAAAAATTCAAATAATTCCAAAAAAAATAAAAATTATAATTAAAATGATTAATTAAATAAATTAAATTCCGTGTCCAAATGACTCGGTAGAGTCTATGGTTCGGAATTAAAAAAACTTCCGTGTTCGGGTGACCCGGTAGAGTCCATGGTTCGGAAGTATCGAATTTCATATAAATTAATTACCAAAATCCGCATCCGATCAAACAACTTTCCAAATTCCGTGTCCGGATGACTCGGCAGAGTCTATGGTTCGGAATTAAAAACTTCCGTGTCCGGGTGGCTCGGTAGAGTCCATGGTTCGGAAGTATCGAATTTCATATAAATTAATTACCAAAATCCGCATCCGATCAAACAACTTTCCAAATTCCGTGTCCGGATGACTCGGCAGAGTCTATGGTTCGGAATTAAAAATTTCCGTGTCCGGGTGGCTCGGTAGAGTCCATGGTTCGGAAGTATCGAATTTCATATAAATTAATTACCAAAATCCGCATCCGATCAAACAACTTTCCAAATTCCGTGTCCGGATGACTCGACAGAGTCTATGATTCGGAATTAAAAACTTCCGTGTCCGGGTGGCTCGGTAGAGTCCATGGTTCGGAAGTATCGAATTACACAAATTAATTAACAAAAATCCGCATCCGATTAAATAATTCAGTTAAATTTTCTAATTTTGAAAATTAACTGAAGTTGTTAAAAAGCAAAGCAAGACAAAATTAAAATCAACTAAGGTACCAATTTTTGGGCGTTTTAACAAAGTTGTTTTAACGTAACCGTACTCCCGAACCCCCGAACTCTCGCAGACCATATTTTAGGTGTCCAATCGACCTGAGCGAAAACCGATTGGTGGCGACTCCCGACAACCCGCACGTTGCCACACTAGCTATAATAAACATTATAGGGAGCCAAGAGTATGTTGTCCATTTTTGTGACATGTCCACCCACCATTCTAGTTTTGTTTTACTCTATTGCAGAATGGTCAAATCTATTCTTTAGTCCTTGGGTATAACATTTCTGCTAAAATGATCCCCAATTTTCATGATCTATCATAATTTTTTTTTCCTTTTTGCTAATCAAAATTTGTGTGTATACTAAAAATCAAAGGTTTTAAAAAAGATGGAAAGCGGACTATTTTAATCCCTGGTCACATGCATGACAAGCTTTTAGATACATGACATGAACTTTTACGAAAATAAAAATTTTGATGACATAAATTCAAAATGATAAAACCTTAAATGAAAGTGAATGACATGTTTTATTAACCATGTTAAATATCAAAAGCTTTTTCTTTTGCATATTTTGACTCAAATTTTTAATTATATATGTTTGATTCAAAGTTTTAATTAGTTAAAACAAATTCACACTTTTCATAATACATGAGCGCTTTACACATATTTGATTTATAGTTTTAATTTATTGAAATAAGTGAACAATTTGTGTTATGTGTAAGTGCATGATTCTTTAAAGGTTTTATTTTATCACTAATTCATTAATGAGTAAAAAATATGAAAAAACTATGCATGTATATTATGCAATGTTATTCTATACTAACAGTAACCCTTTTCGCCTTTTTTTTTTTGCTTTTCCAGGTTTTATGGTAAAACCTCTATTTTAGTCCTTAAATATTTCAGGTCTGCCATAATGATCCCCAACTTTCACCGTCTGTCGCTAGATAGGGTGAATACTACTTCCTTGACGGTGGTAACATCGCTAGATAATAACGTTTAGGGGCTACTACTTTCCAGGGCCAATAATATAGGGACTGCGGATATATTTATCCAATTTATGGCAACCCCCAACTAGGTTTTTTTTTTTTTCACTTCACGGGTTGAATGGTCAAATCCCCATTCTGGTCCTTAATATAACAATTCTACCATAATAGTTCCCAACTTTTTCAATCTGTTGGAAACTTTTATAGAAAAATAAAATATTGTTTGTTTAAATTTAAAATGATAGATTCTTAAAAGAAAATAAGAGACATGATTTCATTAACCATATTAAATACCAAAATATTTTTCTTTTACATGGTTTTATTCAAAGGTTTAGTTAGATATGTTAGATTCAAAGTTTTGATAAATTGAAATATATGCACAATTTACATAAAGCACAAGTACTTTACATGAGTTTGATTCTGAGTTTTTATTAGTAAAAATAATGCACAATTTGTATTATGCATAGGTGCTTAGTTCTTAAAATGTTTCATTTTACCATTGATTCATTAATATGTAAAATTTTTGGAAAACTTATTGCATGTATATTGTGTAATGTTATCCTACATTATAAATGCCGAAATCATTTTTTAACTTTATTAAGAAAATTATTAAACCCTTAATACCTAAAATTTTCTATTTTTTTTCTTGGTCTAAACTTTTTTTTTATTATCTTTCTTTATCATTGTTTTCTAAAATGAAACCTTAATCATTATAGTTTACCAATTTTTTACTATGGTTATGGTTTATTCGACTTTAGTCAATTTCTTTTCTTTTTATCTTTATTAAGTTAATAGTTAAATTATTAATTAATTAACATAAATTAAATATATTTTCATGTTTTGGTCATTTTTTTTATTATTGATGATTAAGTTTTATAGCACCAATGATTTACTTTAACGTCTATGGTTTACTAAAATAATTTAGTCCATTATTTTTTAAATTAAAAGTGTATTTTCCTAGATAAAATTTTCATTGATATTGAAAATTGGATTTTGAGTTAATAAGGCATGAAAAATTTTAGTAAATTATTTTTTATAACAAAAGAAATATGTATCATTTCAAAACACATACAATGTTTTGTTTCACAGTATTATATTTCAATCATAACTAATCATTTTAATGATAAGAACATAATATAAACAGAGCTCAAGTCAAAAATTGAAATAAACCAAAATTTTAATTGATTAATATGGATCTATTGGTGAAATTTTTTTAATTTCTTATTATTAAAATTATTTTCATGCTAAATTTATTAAAAAAA
The DNA here is from genome assembly GCA_039654915.1 of Aquilaria yunnanensis. Taxonomy (NCBI): domain Eukaryota; kingdom Viridiplantae; phylum Streptophyta; class Magnoliopsida; order Malvales; family Thymelaeaceae; genus Aquilaria; species Aquilaria yunnanensis. Next base: position 3,955,514 of record CM077597.1, on the reverse strand, counting down.
ATACCAACTACAAGGTGTGATTATCAAAACTTCTCTATATTCTAAAATAAGATGTGTTTTTTACTGTTCATTTACAGTGAAAGTCACTATGTATGAACATTGTATTCTTTTTTTGCTTTTGTGATTTTCACATATAAATCACTTTTACAAGGGCATGTGATATTATTTTTAACAATTTCAGTCTGTTTCACATTTCTTTTTTATCAAATGCATTTTTAGTACATGAATTTATACATTTCCCCATTGTAGTCCTTAATTTCTGTTCATTGGTCATTTTAATCCAAAAACTTAATAACTAGGGTTTTTTCATTTGCTTTTTTGGCCACTAATTTTTTTGTTCTTTTTTATTTATAGTCTGCAAAAGCAAAATCTTATTAACCATTATTTTTTTTGTTTTTTTTTTCTAATCAACCATAATGACTTAATTTAATCTTTTTTTGTGGCTTTTTTATTATTGTTTTTTTTAAATAATCACTATATAAGAGTTGTCTATTTTGTTAGATGGTTTGAGCTAATTTTTTTAGTTAATGTTTTCATTTATTTTTTTATTTATTAAAAAAATACCAACTACAAGGTGTGATTATCAAAACTTCACTATATTCTAAAATAGGATGTATTTTTTACTGTTTATCTACAATGAAAATCACTATTTATGAACATTGCATTCTTTTTTTACTTTCGTGTTTTACTGTTTTTTTATATGATTAATTTTTTTTAAACTCAATCTTTTTTTCACGTAGCAATTGTTTTCACGAGGGCATGTGACATTATTTTCAATAATTTCAGTCTGTTTCATGTTTCTTTTTTATCAAATGCATTATTAGTATATGAATTTATACATTTTTTCATTGTAGTCCTTAATTTCTGTTCATTGGTCATTTTAATCCCAAAATTTAATAACTAGGGTTTTTTCATTTGTTCTTTTGGCCACTAATGTTTTTATTCTTTTTTATTTATTGTCTACTAAATCAAAATCTTGGAAACCATTGTTTGTTTTTTTTTTTCTTTTTCTAATCAACCATATTGACTTCGTTTAACCTTTTTTTGTCACTCTTATTGTTATTATTTTTAAAAACATTAATCAATATATAAGAGCTGTCTATTTTTTTATATGGTTTGAGCTAATTTTTTTTAGTTAATGTTTTCATTTATTTTTTTCTTTATTAAGTTGATGATTAAACCTTTAATTCCTGAAATCTTTACATTTGTTCTCTTGGCCTAAAGACCATTTTTTTGTCATTTTTTTGTATCAATCATTACACTTCATTTTTTGTCATTGAAATCTCACTCTTTTTCTTATTTATCAATTTTTTTATATTATTTTTCTTATCTAAAGGAAAATTTTAACCCTAAGGTTTGTCTCTTAATATTTACAATTTTTTTGTTAGTTCTTTTGACCCCAAAACTTTACCTTGATTCTTACCTTTGTTTTTCTTAATTTTATGAAATTTTTTTTTCCTTTGTCAATGAACACGTTATTTATATTTATTTAATGTTAACAAGGATTCAACCACCACAACATGCGGGCACCATAAAACTTGTATGTGTGTGTGTGTCTATATATATATATATATATATAGAGAGAGAGAGAGAGAGAGAGAGAGAGAGAGAGAGAGAGAAACTGTTCATGAACAGTTTTGTTTTGTTTATTTTCTCTCTGAGAAGTGAGTTGTAATGCCCAAACTGGCCATATTATAATTGCAAATAATTTATATGGCTTTTGCTATTGTGTTTTTTTCCCCTTCCTTCGAGTCTTTCGCCCTCTTTGGTTTCTTTTTTTTTTTTTTTTATTTCACCCAACAATGGCTGTTGCTTGATATCTTTTTGCCTTCTTGTTCTTCGTCTTCTTAGTAATTGAGAGCTTAATTTTTTTAAGGGATTTGCCAATTTTTTGGGCAAATGTCGAAGCAATTCAATCCAAAATAAACAAATAAAATAACCTACATCGCAACACACACTTTTTTTTTATGAGTCATGCATCACAATACACACTTAGGGAGCTCCTTCTGTATGAAAAGATTTTAAGCCAGCAAAAAGTTGAAATTAAAAGATTAAGGAGTTTGAAATTCTAGCAAAACCATTAATCTTTTTAATAATCTCGTTGGCTGAAGGTAGCAAACCGCTGAAACATCGAACAAATTACTAACAGACATAAACATTGGTCTGAGTATAAAACTCATAAGCAAAAGATAAAAAATAGGCGAAAAACAAGGTGAGCAAAGCAGAATTGGCAGAATAGTTTCTACAGCATTAGCTGTAAAAACGAAAAGAAAATAGATAAAAAAAATAAATTAAAGGGGCTAATGGGAGAGGGGGAAAAAAGTAAAAGTTGGAAGAACAGTTCATTTTAGTCCATAAAAGAAAATGTTTCCTTCCTGTTATAGTTGAGTTCTGAACACACACACACACACATATATATAATAGGGGTATTTTGGTTATAAAAGGTCGGTTCAAATCTTGTATATTGATGAAGTAGAGATAGTTAATACATATGATATGCTTTCTATATAAGTTTTTAGTACTTTAATACAACTAATAGCTTAGCGACACAATATTGAAATGGTCGACCGAAGATAATATAATTATGTTAATTTTATTTCTCAAACTATTTAGGAGTATTCGTGTTGGTTAATTACACGCATCCACATTACATAATAGAACAACACTTGATTTATTTGAAAAAAAAAAAAGCCTAGCTTAGTTAATAAAGATGAATGCAACCTAACTTTGACAACATATAAGAGTTTAAGTAGCAGGCTTTTTTAATTATAGATTCACATTTTACTCATATAAAGCAGTATCTATATCTCTCTCTAAAAAAAAAAAAGTCTAAAATAAAATAAAGTAACTAAAACAAAGTAGGATCTAAACTTAATTATTAATAAGCAAGCTTGGCACTCGTAGTGTAACCGCCCAAGAACATAAGTGATTTAACAAAGTGAGACTATCTATGTAGTCATGGTAATTAGGATCTCCATTGCTAATAACAACCTCCGTATGACTGGAACACTATAAAAAAACTTGGCAAAACCTAGGGGTGAGTATGGGTCAGTTTGAGTCGGTTTTTTGGTGGAACTGAATCAACCTGAAATAGGTTCTATTTCAAAAATTTTGTACCCAACCTGAAAACCGAGAACCGAAAAGAACCAAAACCATCATTCTATGTTTTTTTGTTCTGATTATTGGGTTTTTCGGTTTATATCATATACCTATAATAATATTTAAATTCAATAAAATTGCATTCACAGCTAGCTTATGAAGTATTTAACATAATACACAAATAAATCCATGTTTAAATACACACGTTCTTAATAATATTTAAAAAATTTCACATGCTGTTACGTAATGCAACAAGAAAATAAATATATCTAGTTATATACGATTTCACAAAATGTCTTTGCAAATTTTGGAAAATCATTGATCAGATACTTCATCTCATTTATTTTATCTGTACAAAGAAAATAATATTCAATTTGATATATATTCGTTTGCTACTTAAATCAAACCAACCACCATGTCATTGTAATTTCTTACAATATAAAAACGTAAACAATTTTCTATCAAATGCTCTAATTTAGATTCAAGATTAGGAATATTAGTTTTAGGGTTTAATATAAAAGACTAAAATGCCCTCACAATTCTTTATTTTTTTTTCAATACATAAATGTATGAATAATTTAGTAATATCATATATTCGGTTCAATTTCACCTCGGGTTGACTCTATGTGGAACTAGAACCAATCCAAAAACTGTCGTTTCTCACATATGTAAGATCAACCCGTGAACTATGGTCAATTTTTACCCAACCCAATATGGGTGGTTGGGGTTAAATTTCGGTTTTACACAACCCATACTCACCCCTAGCAAAACCTGTGTAAATCTGTATGACAAGATTGGATTTGATACAAAAATTTTTAGCATGATTCCATTTGGGCTTTGTTTAGTTTTAGAATTTTTTTTTCTAAAAAGATTTCTTAGAAAAGAAAAAAATGAAAAGAAAATGCCTTTAGAAAGTGTTTTTTTTCCCTTTTATTTAAGTGAAAAGCAATTCTTCACTTAATGAAGAATTGTAAAACACCATTCCTGTAATTTTCTCAACTCTCTATATTTGGAAAATGTATATTCAATTCACATAAATATTTGGTCCCTAAAATTTAAAAACAACTACAAACTAGTCCCTAAAAATTAAAAAATTAATTTCTAAACTTTTTCAAAACATGCACATAAACCCCTAAACTTTAAAAACTGGCAATGTAAGTATTGCACTAAAAGTTTAAAGAAAAAAACAAAGTGCGTTGATTTACATGTTTTCCAAACACACTTATGCATATAAATATAAAATGGAAATTGTTTTCCACACCTAAACATTAGATTTACTTGTTGACTTTCAATCAAATTGTGCATGTGGCTCTAATAATAAAATTTCAAAATAATCATTTTACTACATGCGGCTCTAATAAGAAAATTCAGTATACTTTTTTGTGTTATTATTAGTGACTTAACTCTTTTGAATTCTAAGTGTTTCGTAGTTACCATTGTCCTCAATTGCTAGCTCCACTAGTACAAGGGGACATCAACCTTAGTGTCAACTACGGTTCAACTCTCCATCCCCCTTCCCTGGGTTGCATTGTGTAATATCATTTGACCCAATTCAGTTATCTTTCAAATCCCAAACAAGCAAACATATATATATATCAGGATGGTTCAATACGATACAGAACCTCTAATAGTCGGAAAATCCATTATATATATATCTAACAATTGTGACACATCCATCAAACATTTTTAGCTCATGATTATTTTACTTGGAAACCTTGTTGCCCATGATCCGAAGCATTTGGGCGGAGTCCCGACAGACCACGATTATTTTCCAGGTGGAAATGCAAATACATGCACTAATGTTGAGACATAGATAGATGCATGTACAGGCGCCAATCTTTACAAAAACAAAAAAAAAAACTAGCCTGCTCCACTGAACCTACCGATATCTTCCAATATTCGAAAATTGGATTCATTGAAGCAAATTACTTTCACATAAATAAGTAAAGACAATATAGTAGAGGGGTCAATCTTAGGAAGAGTTATGTAGCCCATAGAACTGCCTTGGTTCTCACAAATTGGGGGCCTTAATTGTGGCTTGTGCAAAGTCAGATCTGGTTAGCTATAAGAAAAAAAGAAAATGGGAAATCAGAAAATCTGTTACTGTGATGGGTTACAATCCTGAACCCTATTCTTCCAATATTTAGAGAACTAAGGGCCGTACCCATTAGATAATTAAATTGGAAAATTAAGAGAAAATCACGCATCAATCAAATTTCAAGGGAGCTAACCATGCATCTGACTACAAGTAATAAAACATGCTTTGCATGGAATGAATTTAAAGAATATTTGTTAAATAACTATATTAACAAAACTCTATTAAGTAAACTAAACTAGCTTGTGAATTTTTTTAAAACATGACTCTTCATTGGTAATAGAAAATAGAACTAAATGATCTGTGGGCGCAGATCGAGTACCGTCATAAAACAACTTTCATAATCATGCCTGTTTAATTCTCATTTACATTAATTGAGCTTTTGTTTCATCTGCATAGCTTTTCTTCATGAAATATATATTTTCATATATATACCGATTATTGGATTCTATTAAGTGCTTCATTTCTATATTTGTTTATGCAAAATTTTTTAAACTATCTATATCCCATAATACTTATTACTGTTTGACTTAATTTATAAAATTAAATTTAATTAAGTATGTTTTTAATATCACATTCACCCATCATTTGTGTATATATATGTTTGCCACTTTTATGACTTATTAATTGGAACCCCTGAACTGAAAGCCTAAGCTACATATATTCATTGGATGAAAATGCATGTAGAGCCTAACTCAGATCATGAGGCTATTTATTTTTGTTTTTGAGCAATCTTAAGGTTTCTTTGAGCAACCGTAAGGTTATTTATTTATTTATTTTGATGGCCCAACAATCAAAACTCATACTTAATTTTAAAGATAAAAAATGTTTAAGTCTGAACTCATAATTTTAAAGATAAAAATTGTTTGCAATGGCCAGCAGTGAAAAAAAAAACCCCACACAACACCTTGGGAGATGAACGACTCTGGAGAGTTTCTACGTTTTAGGTACATTGCAAAGAAGCCCGTATCGTTTTGCTTGCTATATTTTATTCCCCGTTATTTCAAACACTGCACCCGCCCCTGCCCCTTTCAAATTTCAATGTGACACTTCTTTTACTACGTACGCTAATTAAATTTTTTCTAACAGCAATCTGACAATTAATAACAAATTTAAACTAATTATGTTTCTTTTGATTGATTACTTTGCTGAGCCCACTGACAGACGGTGGGCTTTTTTAAACAAAATGTGGCAGAATGGATTTCCACCCAAATGTTAATGGTTTTTATGCAAGTTCCCCCATCCATTTTCTACTTTTCTTTCTTCTCGCAAATCAGAATTTCCCTGATCCTCGTTCTCTGGGTGGCCAGACAAAAATACAAGGAAGGAAGACGGTTAACGGTTCTAACTTCTAAGTTGCCACCTTGTACGTGGAACCCCTGTTTCGGTCTTTATTTTATTTTATTTTTTCCTTTTTGGATACACAACAGGAATGGCTAAAGTGCATAAGTAGCCCTTCAATTTGGATAACTCACACGAGTTAGTCCCTCAACTCCAACTCAGTATTTTAAAGTCCTCAAAATTTGAGAAATGATATAAGTTAGTCCAAGGCACCTCATGCTATTTGGAGGAAAAATTCAAACTTGATCCTTAATGTATGTTTTTTATCAAACATAGGTAACTGTAGTTTTTTTTTCTTTATTGTTTTAGTCCATGCATAGGTTAAATTTATTTAGTTTCATGTGTGTTTCTTATTCATATAAGTATTGTATGATTGATAATATTTTTATAGAAACACTTAAAGATTGTTACAATTAAAGAATTATAAACTAAGAAAAATTACTATTATCATTAATTGGTCTTTTAAAAAATAAATCAATTGATTTTCAAACATAATTAGCTAATCATTTTGATACTCATTATGTTGTTATTATAATAAAATATTATTTGAGGTTTATTATTTCAGTAATTATTACATTCCTGCTAATATTTTACAAGATTTTGGGAACTAGCCGTATAGGGAAGAGTTGAAATTTTTAAAATAAATTATTATAAATTAGGAAAAAAAGATAAAAAAAATTATTTCCCAACATAATCACTTAGTTTGAGAGATATTTATTAGTATTACATAAGCCCTTTTCATAGCATATGCCAAAAAGTATCTTTTCTTATAAGAGAAACTGAATTGAAGCTTGTTTTTATGTGAATCACATATAATAATGCAATCTAAAGCATGGATAATTCAGCTAATCATGTTGGAAAGTCTTATGGTACTACCGAAAGTTTTAAAAAATATGAAGATAAAGACACTAAAATTCTTAAAATTGACATGATTAATTTTCTCATTCGTATAAAAAATATTGAAAATTGATAAAATGTGCTTTCATACAATATACATACAGATACTCACAAACAAACAAATGATTTAAATCACTAAAGCTTTGCCCAAATTGAAACATAACACTGTTAGAATCCCAAAAAAACACTAATATAATATGGTTAAAAGTCATTTTGAAATTTATTCTTTTCACTTTAGAAAAATTTTATTACTTAATATTGAAAATAAACAAACTATAATACTCTCTCTTTCCCAATTTACTTGAAACATTTCTTTAGGTACGGAGATTAAGATGTATGTAATTTGTGTTTTTTTTTGTAGTAAAAGTTTAAATAATGATTAAAAAATTATTTTTTGGATTTTGTGCAGTAAGAGTTTAAGTGGAGATTAAAAAAAAAAAGTCTTTATTGGATTTTGTGTAAAAAGGTAAATTAATTATTTAAAATTTTTCAAAAGATGAAACATTTCAACCTTTTTGGGACATGAAAAAAAATATACTTTAGTATATTAAAAAGGGGACGTAGGTTTCATATAAGAGATTATTTCTTTTAATTTTATTTTTGGCTTTTATAAAAGTACTTTTCAAGGTTCTCAATTCATCTAGGTTTGATTTCCATAATTTTTTGGTAAAAAAAATGTAAATAAAAATAATAAAATTTAATTATATTTTAAAAAATCTCCACCAAGTATACCATAAACTAATTTTAATCAATGTTTTGTAGAAAAATTATTTAATAATTATAGAAATGACATGCGCTCAGATAAAATTTACTTATTCGTGGACTAGATCAATAAAAATTAAATTACAATTACCTAAACATGAATAAAGAAGACATTAAGGATCTGTTTCAATTTTTTTTTCTCACAACACCATGAGTTAGCTTGAATCAACTCATGTTATTTCTCAAAGTTTAAGAACTTAAATATACCAAATCTGAATTCATGAACTCACTGGTACGAGTTAGTGAAATTGGAGGGTTGCTAATCAGCGGTGAGAATGGGTCGGTTTGGTTTTTTTTTATGGAACTGAACCAACTCGAAATAAGTTTGGTTCCAAAATTTTTTTACCTAACCTGAGAACTGAAAACAAAAAAAAACCAAAACCATAGTTCTAGGTTTTTCGGTTTTATGTAATATACTTGTAACAACATTTAAATTCAATTAAATTTCATTTACAACTAGTTTATGAAATATTTAACATAATACACAACTAAATCTATATTTAAATATACATATTCCTAATAATATTCAAAGAGTTTCACATACTGTTATATAATGCAACAAAAATGCAAATATATCTAGTTGCATGCGATTTCATAAAATGTCTTTACAAATTCTAGAAGATCACTAATCAGATACTTTATCTCATTTATTTTATTTGTATAAAGAAAACAATATTCAATCTGATACATATCCATTTGTTACTTAAACCAAACCAACCACCATGTGATTGTGAAAACATAAACAATTTCCCATCACTTGTCATCACTTGTTCTAATTTAGATTCAAGATTAGAAATATTAGTTTGAGGGTTTAATATAAAAGATCAAAACACGCTCACGATTCTTTATTTTTTCAATACATAAATACGTGGATAATTTAGTAATACCATAACTTCAGTTCGATTTTACCTCGGGTTAGTTTAATGTGGAACCAAAATCAACTAAAAAACTGTCGGTTCTTATATATGTGAAACCAACCCACGAACCATAGTTAATTTTTACCCAATTTAAGCCAAACCCAATAGAGGTAGTTTAGGTTGGATTTCAGTCTTATCCAACCCATACTCACCCCTACTGCTACTGCACTGAGGTTTTTATAGCAATCACCATTAGACAGAAAAAGAACATGTTGATTGTTGCTTATATTTTCTCCATTACATGACTAATAGCTCTTTCCATAGGCTTGTAAGGGCATCTCGGTCTTTTTCTTTTTTTGTACTCTCAGTTTTTTGTTTAGTATTTGTATCTATTTTTATGTGGAAAATCATATCATGTGCCAAATAATACAATGAATATATAGCTAAATGGAGCTTGTGAAAACGTCTTCAGCGATTTTTAAATCTTTACATCATACTGTAATAAAATTCATGAAGTTATAAATTTACCACTAGGACATTTTGGCGTTTCCCTGATATTTCAAGCAATACTTTGATACTCTTACATAATATTTTCATTCATATTTGGAAAAATGTGTAAATTTGTCACTAATGTTTTTCTAAAAGGACAATTTTGCCACTATTCTTTTTTTGGTAAATCCATCATTGATATTATCATAATGGAGCAAGTTTACAACTCAACATTTAAAATTCCCGATGCATCAAACATAGAAAAATGTGAAAAAAAAATGGTTTAATCTCATGCTTTTTTACCTGAAACCTAAACCCCTAAATCTTTTAAATCTTTCATTTTTACCATTACCTTCAACATGCCCGACTCATGAGCACCATTACAGACAACTAATTAGTTATAAATAAGGTGTTAAATAACGTTACTGTTAGATATACTGCATCCTAAAATTTTAAGGTATACCGTGCCGTATACTGTTACTGTTACTCCAAAAAATTAAATGATAGAATATTATTTTTAGATAGCATAATTTATTTAATAATTTATTTTTACACATTTTATATGTATTCTAATTTTTCTCATCATAATTTGTCAAATATAAATAAAACATAAAAAAATATTATAGATGAAACAAAATAAATAATACTAAAAAAAACTAATTTATTGATATAAGAGAAAAAAATATTTTAATAATAACAATACGTTTTCTAATAAAAGTCGAAAAGAAAGAATCGAATAAAGTTACTTTGGTCAAACATCTACTCAAGGGCAATAATACATGGGAGGTAAAAGAGTATGAAAAGTAACTATAAATTCATTAAAAAAAAAAAAGAAAGTCAAAAACAAAAGCTGCAACTAGCCGACCATGGATCATCCATTAATTTTGCATATATTGCAAATATAAATAATACCATTCATTAATTTTTCATATTAATTAAGAAAAGTAAAAAAAAATTAAAGTAAATATTTATTTTATGATATGTATATTATTTATATTTTAATATTTTATATTTTTATGATATTTTGATGTAAAAAAAATATCCTTAAAAAATAAAATATTGCAGTATGTATTACATGGTATTTGCAGTATATCACAATTTTTTTAAAAAATACATATAAAAAGTTCACGATATGCAGTATATTGTAAAATATTGTAATATATTATATGATAAAATAATAAAATATAAAAATATTTATACTGTATACTATATATCCATGGTGAACTGTATACCATAGTGTTTAATTTAGTGGTTATTGATACGAGGTGCCATCATTTGCCTATGATCTCAACGTAGGAAAGAGGAAATTTAATCATGAGTCGACTCTCGTTTCAATTTTGTTCATAACCACACTATTTTTATTTTTAAATGTCAAAATTAATTGACCCCTAAAGGTTACTGCTCACATCAGAGTAAGCATGGCCCTCTAGTTGTTCAGATTGCAGCCAACGATGCGCAAGTAGAGGAGCATCATTGAAACTGGTTAGGAATATAGATTTATAAAGTAATGGTAGTCAGAAGCGCGAGAAAGTTTTTAAGAACTATATTTAGACTTCCACTAACCTGGTAGTTGCTAATGTGAGCTAATGTGAGCTAAAATATTATATCTTTGGATAAATAATTCCTATCGTTAGATACAATGTGATTATTTTGCTCTCATTTATAATGTTACTGGCAAATTTACTTATATACAATGTTCGTAGGATATATAAAAGAAACAACAGGGGGATTGCACGAAATGGAAAATAATAATGGCAAAGTTGCACCTTTCCCCTAGTTAACTACTATATACTCTCCATCTTATTTTTTTTCCTACATTTGATTTTTTTAAATAGTTTGATTTCAATTTATTTATATTATTATTTATTAAAAAAATATATTTAAAAATTATAGGTATTGATTTATTATTCATTTATAAAGATTTTTTGTTTACATGCTAAAATATTAAAAATAAAAATTTATAGATTAATTACTAAAAAATAAATGATACAAAAAATTTAGGATTGAAAGAGTATTAAATTGTGTGGCAAAACTACTATTCATGACAAGGGTTCCCCTCTCCCCCCAAGAATTATGGTTAAACTTCTATTTCAATCCTTAAATATGTTATTTATGATCTTTCCCAAACTTCCTAATGTGTCGGGCCCTAGTTTAGTTCACTATTGTAAATGTGTTAATGGCCCAAGTTTAGTTAACTTAACCCTTTCTACGAGTTATTGGGTTTAAGTAGTACCCAGGCTACAAATAAGAGGGTGCTACCCCCTAACCCATTTAAGGTGCAGTATTTAAATTGTTGGACTTCTTTTTTATATTTTATATATTTTCTAAAATAATGTTTATATTTAAAAGTACTTAATAACTAAAAATCACAAACTGATAATTTTTGTTATTATATTTTCATTTTTGTAATTTAGAATCATATTTTGAATATAAATATATTAATTTGGGAATGGTATGAGTATGATCTGGTAGGATTAGTAAAACTTGTACCCTCTTTGTAGCTATGTGGGTAGGGTGGTTCAGGTTTGGGCAGCCAATCTGGAGAAGGATAAAAGTAAGTAGAATATTTTTTTTTAACATCCCTATATTGTTGTAATTGAAACCAAGGGCCAGATTGTTTTGCATTAATGAGGTTAGGTTAACGCATTTTTATGTTTTGGGTCGAGTTGTGCCCATGACTTGGATTGTAAAAAGACACAGTTGCCTTTATCATTTCAGACCAGATCCATTGGCCCCTGCGCCATTCCTTTTCATTGCTGCCTTCTGATTTTGCTGATTTCCTTTGTGTTCTTCTGCAGATAGTCCAAATAATTCCATATTCCATTACTTTTTCTTGCCTTCCTTTTCCTCATCTTATCCAAGGACTTATGGGATCAGAAAGCAGGAGAATTGAAGACTTCAAATAGGGTCGGAAATATAGTATTTCCAAGGATTTATAGGATTAGAATCAGGAGAACTGGGTTTTTGCTGAAGACAACTATGTTCTTGTTCCTCCGAACGAAACCGCAGCTCACTCTCAAGACTAGAACTATATAGCAAAGACCATAATCTCACTAGCTCTTCAACAAATCACCATAATCGGTTCATGCAAGACTTTTTGAAAGTCATGGGGCATGGAATTTGTTAGGCAGATGCTATGAGTGAAGCAGCTGTGGTGGCAGTTGGTAGGCTGGGAGAGATTAGGCATGAGTGGCAGATGCTATAATTTTACACGATTTGAGATCTAAATTCATTTAGTTGATCAATGGATCTTATGGGGCTGGTTTTTTAACACGTTAATGTGACATCATTAAATTAAAACGAATAGACCACAAGGACCCGATTATTAAATAGAGAAGTTCTAACTTAAATGAACACAAATAAATTTAGGAATTAGATGAAAATTTGACCATTTATAAATTAAAAAAGAAAAAAAAAGCTAAAAGATAAAGTTTGTGTATGAAACTTTTACCCGTGACAATGGGGGCGGGCTCGCAAACCTAGTATTTTGTCATTCACAAGAGACATTACTACAGTATATCTTCTGCCTCAGTTTCATAAAAGCAATTTTCCTTGCAGATGGAAGTGGAACGATACACAGTACTCAGTATATGTAATGTATAAACAGTGAAGTATGAAGGCGGTGAGGGTAGTTGAAGCCTGAGGGGAATAAATAAATGTGAGCGAGTAGCCACCAGCCAGGGGTTAAAGGCGATTCAGCAAAATAATTTGTGGTTTCACGTGCTACGGTTTTGTTGTTTCGCTCTATCTTCTGAATTTCGATCGGTGAATTTTTTACTTCAATTTTCGGGTCAAGAACAATAGAATGTCAAATTTCACTGCTTCTCCGCTTGAGATCATAAAGATAAATTCATTTTAACTTAAGTTAATTAATTTATTTTTAATTTTATATTTTTTTTATTGAAATTAATTTTATATTAGAGTTAATATTATGTAAATACAATAATTCATTTTAAAGTAAATTTTATGATATTTGTTAAATTTTTATAAATTTATTTTAATGTCTTGAACTTAAAAAAATTCATAAAAATTATATTTTCAATAGGTTACTGTAACTATATAATATTAAATTTTAATTAAAATTAATTTTGAGTTAAAAAATATAAAAATAAAAATAAGTCATTTTAAAGCCAATTAATTTAAGTTAAAATTAACTGGGTGTAAGTACTTCACACTCACGCAAATATTTAACTCTTAATTTAATCGCCGGGTGAAAGAAGATAGACAACAATTAATTGTTTGATATCAATTTTTAAATTTTAATTTAATTTTTTTAATAATTATATTTTAATAAATTTAAACTATATAATCTTTTTTGAGTGGTGGACTTTTTGAATTATCAAAGAAGTATTAAAAGTTAAAATAGTTTACACGGTGGTGAAGTTTCAAATTTTATTTAAAAAATAAATACTCTATAAAAAATACTCCATCTATCCCATTTTACTTGAAATATTTTTCTAGGTATGAAGATTAATATATTTGTAATTTGTGCTATTTTTATTTTTATAATGAGTATAAATAATGATTAAAGAAGAAATTTTTTTTTTTTAGGATTTTATGTAATAAGAGATTGAGTGTAGATTAAAAAAGAATTTATTAGATTTTATATATTGGGAGTTTAAATATGAGTGAAATAATAAATTAATTTTTTAAAACTTTTTCAAAATAAAAAATATTTTAACTATTTAAAAATATTTAAAAATTAAATGTTTCGAGTAATATAGGATGGGGGAGTATTAAATTGGTTTTTTCCCTCAATTTCTTAATGTGAAAAAAGTAGAGGTTGGGGTGGCGCTGGGGGAGGAAAGGAGAGAGCCACTGAGTAGGGAGCTGCCACAGCAAAGCAGAGTCAGTGGGGGCAGAGAAAGCGTACGCGTAGGTAGAGGCAGAGAGACAGCTACGTTAATAACCTAGCTCTCTGGGGGGAAGACGACAGAAGAGAAGCTCAGAGGTACACTCGTATCGTTGACCAATCTTCAGACATGTTACGCCTGACAGATGTCCAGGCACGCCCAACAAGTGGCTGTGCCCGCCTCCACGTAGCTTAGCTCCAGCTAGAAAGAGAAGAAGGGAACAGTACGCATAGCCGAAGACGACGTCCTTTTTTACCTTGAGGGGCGAGCCCAACCAGATTGAACAGTCCCTTCACAGAGCTAGCTATCACCGTCAATACGATACACAACTACTTGGCTGGGTTTTAGATTTTTCTGAGGTTTGGTTCGCACTTCAACCTTGCTTCTGCCCCGCGCTATAATTCTGTCGGCTCCCTCCGTCCTTTCCCTTTGTCTTGCTCATTAGTTTCTGTTCTGGCTACGCTTTCTTTAGTCCTCTTTAGACACTGTGATGTGTTTCACTATACTGTGTTTCACTATTTACGCGTACTCTACTGTACTTACTATTTACATCACTGTACTATACCATATAGTTCATGCAGGATCGTGTTACAGACTCACATAAGCCGTCCGATCATAGCTATTACGGGACAATCTTATGAATCGAGACAAGGTGATAGACTACGATATTTATCATCTATTACGGTTTATCGACCAGCTTATATTCCATGTGCTTCAAGAGGTCTAAACAGTTGATTAACAGACTATGATGAATAAAGGATATCATCGTTTAACATATCATTATTTTTCTTAGGTTTAATGAGGAAACAATTAACTTTGTTTATTAAAATGATAACCTTACGAAATGTTAAACAAAATAGAGTAAGAGTAGTATACAATTTGGAAAACTTTAAGCCGTTGATTTAATGCATTCAGTTCGAGTCATTTTTACGGGTTGTGAGTTACTCGGCTTAGAAGCATAACAAATGGCCCACAATTTTCCTTCGTCTTATAGTGCATGCCGAATCATGGCTAAGTTTTTATAGGTGGTGGAGTTGCACATGATGTAAAAATAATAAGGAGAACGAGCAACTATTTTTTATGTGTTTAAGTTGTTTGTAATCACGGAAAACAGAGGTGAAACTAAAAGATTATCTTAGTGAAGATAATATCTAAAATTTTATGAGATCGTAATAAATATTTTATAAAAAAAATATATACCATTTATATAAATTTTTTAAAATTTAGTAATGACATTTGCCACCACTAAGCTGAATGTGGTTCCGCCTTAGAAGAAAGTTCGACAGGTGAAACCTGTGATCCACATATTTTTGTGATGTGTGACTTTACAGGTAAAAGTATACCTGTTTTCCTTTATATTTTAGTCTGAACGACGATGATGAGAGAGAGGGAGAGGGTTGCTATTTCACATCTCAAATCTTAGTTTAAAGATGCTTGCATGTTTGGGTGGCGATCTCATTGAAGTTATTGTTAGTTCTGAAAGTTTACGTACTCTTCTATTGACGGGTAGGAATAACTTGAACGGAGTGAGGAATGCCAGCGAGGTTTTCACCTCTGAACGAAAATCTTCTATCCCACTTACCCTGTCCCATTCTGTGTCCCACCACTGGCGATGTGCCATGTGTCTGTATAAAATATAATAGTGAATGTATTTAACGGAATCATTAATTAAGTACAATAAATCAAGCTCTTGAAAAATAAAATTAAACTTATTAATTAAACAAATACTCAAATAAACAAAAACAAGAAGAAATAATAGAAAAGAAATCTAATTCCTCATAAATCAAAATCCATTCATCGAATTAGGTTCTGGAAGTTGGTGTCGAAACTTATTTTCTATGCTTCTGTTTTTCTGGCAAAAAATTATTTACTCCTTGAATTGAAAAAATAAAAAACAAAAAACATTAGCCTAATTAGTTCTTGTGTGAATAATGCATCTATTAGCATCAGCCAATCTAGCTTCCTCTTAAAGTAGGACGCCATTGATACCTTCTGCCGTGGCTTCGACTTTCACCGGTAGGATAAGAATGACTAATTATCTTTAATGAAGCTCCATGTTGCCTTCCATTATCTAAGGTTATGTGATCGACAAAAACTTTTATTAAATGGTAAAATTTTCAAATTAGAAGGTAAGAAGAATTTTAATTTTAAAGAGTCACCTCTATTTGTTCTGTAATATTACGGCTATAAGCTTTTAGGAATTAGAATTGTTCAATAGAGGGAATAATAACACTAAGCAAAAAATAGATATACTTACACTCTTTAAAAAAACATTTTTATTGCAAGTTTCCGATTTTGATATTGAATTTATCTGGAAAGAGTAGTTTTTCTTACTATTAAAATGTAGTTTTTTCTGGTAAATAATTTTTTAACCTTTTTACTTGCTTGGTGCACTCATTTTATTAATGGCTTGGTCAATCTTATTAAATAAAGGAACTTATGGCAACTTGTGGGAAATGGGAGAGAGTCTTGGATCAGGTAAATGGGATAGAAGATTTTCATTCAGCATCTCCAAGATTTTTTTTAAAAAGGGGATAATTACTATTTCCTTTCTTAGGTTTAGGTAAAATCATACTTTATCTTCTCCTATTTAAGAAATTTATACTTTACTTTTACCTTTTTAATACAGTTCAACAGCAACCTTTGAAATCCTAACTTAGACAATATGGTAGTTATTTCTTAATAATTTCAATCAATATTATATATTTTTTAAAATTTAATGAAAATTTTAAATTCTCAAGTTTTTTTTTCTACATTTCTTTAAGTTTTTTAAAAAATAGTTTTTAAATGTTAATTAATTGTAAGAAAAGTACTATACAGATTGAAATTATTTAAAAATAATGATTATATAATCTAAATTAAGATTTTAGAAGTTACTGTTAGACTGTATTCAAAATATAGGAGATAAAGTGTATATTTTTTAAATAAAAGGAGTAAAGTGTAATTTAACCCAAACTGTAGGAGGTAAGTTGTAATTAACTAAAAAAAAAGGCCCGTTTGCATTTAATTGGTTGGAAAGAATGGGAATAAGGTTAAACTTTCCTAATTGGCCCACATGTACTAATAACTACACTCCTCTAGAATGTTTCGGTTTCTTGACCTTTTCCGCACTTCCCGACAAAGGTCGACCGGGGACTAAAATGTACTGAATTGTAGTATGATTACCAACTCATGCAAGAGAACCAACCTGGAATCCCGTTCACTCATGTAAGCCCTAATTGATGCTTCTCGTCTTCTAGTAAAGGGAAATAATTATTACAGACAATCATTTATACGATTTCTAATTCATTGATGCTTCTCGTCGATAATGGTTCCTTGTTTTTGTTTTTATTTTATCATGTGGTCTTTTTAATTTGGTTCTCTTTGACACGTTTAGAAAAAAGAGTTGTCTCAACCGAACAAGATGCAATTATGTCTCTAGGTTAATTATTTTATCTAGGAACTCAATGATGTTAATACATCTTTGCCTTTCTGCCTTGCACTGCTTCTTTCACCTCCCTCTTCTTGCTTTTCTGTTTTTTTAACAGCTTCCCTTGTTAAGAGGTGACCTAACTACATAATTAGCCCTCAAACTTTACCAATTTGAACAAGTTGGTCTAAAACTCACAATTCATTAAAATTTAATTTCTAAACTTTGAAAAACTATGCACTTTAATCTGTAATTCTAATCCTCTCACCTATCTAAAAAGTTTATTTTGAAACAGTAACTTGTGAGAAATGTGACAAATCTCGGTGTCGGGTTATTTGACAAACAAGTGATCGAGACAAAGGAGGACACATGGGGAATTCCCTCCCCCAAGTACGATATCGGAAAAGGAATAAGTCTAACAAGAATAATACAATCTTATGCTATGTACCTGTATGTATATTCCTAAAGTATGGGAGGTATATATAAACATAATAAGAAAACAAATTATTTTATGTCTTGTCGAAACCACTTCCACCAAGTTTTGTGGCACTTAAAACATGTAATAAAATCCAAACAGCATGAACACAAGTTCTTGTGACTCTTCTTTTCTTCGTTTACAACTATCCGTAATTAAACGGCGCCCATGTAATTTCAGTGCAATGAGTTGAGCTTATTTATGCTGGGTTTGTAACTCCAATTGACAAGGAATTTTAATTAGACCATATCCTCATAGATTTATAGCTAGGAAGTGTTCAATTGTCAGTAAAACATAATTTACGCTGTTAATCTACGCTCCGAATGCATGACAACCCAGGCATGAAATTGCCAAAGCAACCCTCTTGCTGCAGCAAATCCAGCAATCACCCTCAGCTCCCCATATAGTCACCCAGTACCGCCCCCAAACCTCACCTGCCATCTGGAATGACTAGAACATCTATATCCAGCTTAACAAACTTCGGTAGTGGCTTGCACTAAGTAGTAGCCCGGATCTTACTCAACAGCTGAAGCTCCTTTTGTATCACTACGTTGTCATAGAGTGTTCACTTTAAAGTGTTTCACACTGGGCTGGTAATGTCTGTTTTTTATGTTTGAGTGCTTGGCTTTAGTCTCTAAATGTTTATATGTCATTTTCCAGTGATTGGTATGAGATAGTTTGATTATTCAAACTTTATCTCTAATTGGGAGATAATCATGTTATTTTTAATGATGTTTAAGTGGAAAAAATCATGTAATATTTTTATGGTGTCCCACATGTTTGTATCCTGTCTAGTGTCTATATGTAAATAAATTTGGATACACTTTATATAAAAATAAATCTCACGTAGATATAATTGAACATTTTATACATAAGATTAGGCATGGAACACTGATTATATATCAGGTACAAAGGTATCCAAATCCATCTTGTTCAACTTTGTGGTGCCCAAATTTCTAGTATAATAGGTTGAGTGTCTAAATTTGATAAGATAGTATCTTATCTACTTATTTAAATATATGTTTTAGATTTGTGTGGTGTTGAAGTGTTCGATTATAGCTTTCAAGTGTTTGTATTATGGTGGTTAAATGTGTATCATGATAAGTTAAGTGTTTAAATCTAATAAGGGAGCATACAATATACATGATTTTGTTGTCTAATTGTTTGATTATAGCAATTGAACGTCTAGTATGATAGTCTAGTGTTTAGTATAATAGATTGAGTAAAAAATCTACATGATTGTTTGACGTAAAAAATAAAGAATAGTAATGAATTTTAATTCCTTAAATAGAAAAAAAAACTCATAAAAATTTCTTTAAAAATAAAATAATTATTTCAAAGTTAAATACAAGATTAAAAAAACAAATAGTTTTGAGGAAAAAAATAAACAACAGCAATTAATTGTCCTTGTTAGAGATGACAATAG
This sequence comes from Aquilaria yunnanensis, assembly GCA_039654915.1. Lineage (NCBI taxonomy): Eukaryota > Viridiplantae > Streptophyta > Magnoliopsida > Malvales > Thymelaeaceae > Aquilaria > Aquilaria yunnanensis. The sequence goes on along the minus strand of CM077597.1, from coordinate 3,935,811 downwards.
TGCAGATCGGGTGCGGAGCCATTGCACCCAGCCACCCGCCTGTTAAGCCTGATAGGTAAGAAAGCATGCCTGTGACTGCCACCTACAGGTGATAGGCTCCCCATGAATTACCCATGCAACAACGGCAGCAGCTAGCTCGGACAACCCCTCTTCCTCCTTTGATTTGCGTTGTTGGCAACAGGTAGGGTAGGTGCATTTCAAAGGTTGAAAGATGGCCAATAGGTGAACAAGAAAAAAAGTAATGAGAAAGGCAAGACGGAATTATGTTATACGAAGAAGATAAGAAAAACAAGGGGTGAATAAGATGAGAGAAGGGATGAAGAATAAAGGTGGGGTGAACAAGGATAAGCGGCAGTAGAAGATGAGAACAGGTACAAAGAAGATGTGCAAGCGCATCTTCAACAGATTCTCTATAATTTCTACAAAATAGGGAGCAAAAAATTAAAATCTTTATAATTTTTCTATCCCACCTCCAAGAGCTTCTCTATTTTGTAAAATGTTACATTTATTATATAATAATTAAATATTATACATTTAAAACAAATTCAAGTTAATAGCTAATTTAGTTATTAAAATAATTTAATATTCTATATTTAAAACAATAATAGTAAGGACAAGTGAGAAAAGTCAAAAAGGTAAATTGAGAGGAGAGATGAAGGAGAGTAATAAATTTTAAAGTTTGTACAAATATAGGCAATTGTCTTTTCTCTTTCATCTCATTTCATATTTTAGAGAATGAGATGAAGAAAAGTGAAAAAATGCTTAATATTCCATAAAACAGAAAAAATCTATAAAATGAGGAAGCTTTTGAGATGCTCTAAAAGGGAAAAAAAAAAATGCGGCGGTAAAATATAGGGTATAAGTGTATAAATTTGTAAATTACACTTAAATTACTCATTTATTTTATTTTAATTTTATTATTTTAATAAATTACAATTAAGTCATTGACAAATAAGTAAAAATAAATAAGTAAAAATTGTAGCAGTTGCAGGCGTGACAAGTTTATCCATTCGATTAAATTAAAATCTGTGTCAAATAAAGGGATGAAATTTTCATCAAATACCTATAAGCCATAAATAAGCCATAAATAAGGTATCTGCAAGTTACGAATTTCACTCTACCGGCCGTCATCACTAATCCGCCTGGCGGATGCAAGAATACTCTGCAAAAAACGTTATAATTGGTGTGTTATTTGGACATTTGATGATGCCGAGCCCGCCAAGGCTGCATGCGACATTTGAGCAATAGAGAATCTTTAGGAAAATAGAGAGACACAAGCTGAAACTACGTCTTCAAACTAACAAAAAGCTAATAATATATATTTGTGATTATACAGCTCCCACAAAAATCACATTCAAATAACGCCACTAACCCAAAATCCTAATTAATTTAATCATAAACTCGAATAACGCCCAACTAACAACCAAAACCCTAGGCCCATAATCAAGCGCCACAACCAGACCTTTCAACAACCAAGGCATGCAAAGGGTGCTTCATCTCACACGACAACTTCAGGACCTCACCAAGATCAACATTTCGGGTCGGGTCCTCCACCCACTCGAACGCTTGCACCAGCTTCGCCACCCAGAGCGCCACCGTCACCAGCCCCAAATTCTTCCCCGGGCATACCCTCCGCCCCGCTCCGAAAGGTGCCAGTCTCAGGTCCCCGCCCCGCACGTCCACATAAGACTCGATGAACCTCTCGGGCAGGAACTCCAGTGGTTTCTCCCACACGTTCGGGTCGTGGGTTATCGCCCACATGTTCACCATTGCCGTTGTGTTCGCCGGGACCACCATGCCGTTACTGAGCTGGACGTCTGATGTGGACAATCGGGCCCACGACAGCAGCGGGCCCGGCGGGTGCAATCGTAATGTTTCCTTCACAACCGCCTGTACGTAAGGAAGCTTCGCCACGACCGCGTCCGTGAGGCTTGATCCGTCACCGGCGGCTCTGTCGATCTCCGCCCGCATCTTGGCCTGTATTTCTGGGTGCAACACCAGCTCCGCCATTATCCACTCCGTCAACAACGCTGTCGTATCGGTTCCTCTGAAAATCATTTCCTGCATTCCAAGGATTGGTCAATTTAATTCGTCCCGTTCTATCGACTGCACCAAAAAGATAACCACATAATTAATAAAGCAATTTAATATACCCATAAGACAGCGACCATATCATCCTCATTAAGTGCCTCTTCGCCGTCCAAAGCAAGCAGGACGTCAACGAAATCTGAATTGTCTGCGGTGAGTTTACCCGACTCACTTCGGTGCTCATCAATGATTCTCTTCACGAATTTGCTGACTCGGGGAACGAGTTTCCCGCAGCGCTCAGCTATTCGAAACGGGTCATATAATTTACTCAGCCACGGCAAGTAATCGCACCAGTTAAAAGCGCCCAATAGCTCGAATCCTTCTCGAACCATGTCCACCAGCTCTTTAAGCTCCTCCGAATCTTCAACCTGGTCATAACGCCTCCCGAAAACGCTGCCCATTATATTGTTTAGTGCGGCAAACTGGACATGCTTTCGAAGGGAGACGAATCCTTCAAGGCTCTGTTCTTCTGCTATGTTACGCAGCATGACGGCGCAATCTATTTGGCGGCCGGTCTCGTGAGCTAGAATTCGTCGGGGTGCAAAAAGGTGAGACGCCGCGATACGGCGCAAGAGCCGCCAGTAGGTTCCGTTGGGCGCGAAGCCAATGGCTCGGCCGAAAAGCAAGCTTTTTGCCGACTGCTTGATTGGACGGTCAGCAAAGCACGGCGAAGTAAGGATCTCGTGGGCAACTTGCGGGTCAGAGGAGACGACAACCGGCGTAGAGCCAAGGCTGAAAGCCATGAGCTGAGTCGCTGCTCTGGACTTGGACTTGGCCATGGCGGCTAGGGTCCGGTGGGCCAGGCCTCTGCTCAGAGAGAAGAGGTTGCCGAAAATGGGGACGCCTCTGAAACCAGGAATCGGAACCCGACCCTTTCGAGTCCTTCCTAGTTTCCAGGCATCACCGCCGGCAGAGAACGCCCACGTAAGAAGCGCCACAGAGAGAGAAACAGCAATAAGAGAGAACAAGACGTTGGCGTTCAAGGTGAGCTCAGAACCAAGAAAGGCCGGAAGAGTGAAAGCCCACCAGAAATGATCATTGGGAACAGAGGAAAACTCCATTGAAATGCAGAGGGTTGGAGAGGAAATCAAGTAGAGAGAGAGAGAGAGAAAGATATGGAGGGGGTGATTTGTAGCTGCTGCGTCCCGGCATATAAAGAGTTGCAGAGGGCATTGAATTAGATAGAGAGAGAGAGAGAGAGATTGTTTTTGAATGAAGGATTGGAAAACCGGCGAGCTGGCTGCGTCACAGTAACGCTTGAACAACAAGTAACATAACGCATCGAGAGCTGTGAAGCCTTTCAATTTATTTCTCTGATCATGGAAAACGAACAGATCCGCTAGCAACCTTTCCATTACACAATACAAGCGATAATCATTTACTTGTTGTAGCTGCTCTTTCCCTTTTTTCTTATTACAAGAAACAATTGCATGAAAAATATGAATGATACAGCTTTTGTGTCATGCACCATATCATCTTGGACTACAGATCATGTAAAATATATGATCTTGATCATACTTCTATTAATTAATCCTTGATAATTACTTCATCCCTCTTATTTTGCCAGGCTATAATTCCTTTTACCTAATTAGAAGAAAGTAGTTGCATAAAAAATATAAATGATATGAGCCAATTTATTTTAAATCAAGTCAACTTAATCTAAAATGATTTTATATTTATTTTTATATATATATTTTTTACCTCAAATTAATTTCATTTAAAAGTTAATATTATGTAGATATAATGATACACTTGAAGGTAAATTTTCATAATGTTATTAAATTTTATAAATTTTTTTTTGTAATGCCTAAAGCTAGAAAAATTCATAAAAATTTAACAAGATTATAAAAATTATAATTTCAATGAATTATTCTAACTACATAATTTTTTATTTTAAATAAAATTAATTTTAGGTCAAAAATATGTAAAAATAAAAATAAGTCATTCTGAATAATGTTGAAATAAATTGACCTAGTTTTCCCAGTCATGCAACATATCATCTTGGATTATAGTTCATGTAAAATATATGATCTTGATCATACTAGTCTTTAATCCTTAATAATTACTCCATCTGTCTCATTTTACCAAGCCTTCATTCTTTTTTTTTTTTGGAAATTTTAAATTACTTTACCCATTTTCATTAAAAAATAAAGAAAGTTAAAATAAATATTTTTTTAACTTTCATGCAAAGTTAAATAGGCCAACTAGAATCTAGACAAGGTGAGTATATATAATGAGGCTATTTTATCTCATGATATGTCTTTTAATTATTAATGGGCAAAACAAGCAAATATATCACTGACGTTTATATCTTTGGATAAATCAACCATTTTATTATTTTTGCAACAAATAGTTTATTAATATTTTGAAAACATGCAAATATGCCATTTATCATTTCAAAATAGGGGAAGTTGTCCATTCCAATTGTTGGTAAAGTAGAATATTATGTGCTTGGAGAGAATATATTGTTTGTCTCAGAAAAATTACAAATAAGCAGCTAAATTTATTTACGTAACTAATACATCATTAAGAATGGGGAGAGCATCATAGAAAGCACAACTTGAACAAGGAGATGGAGCAAAATGAAGGTCAGAGCCAGGGTTGATACTGTGCGAGTGGTAGCTGTTTTGTCTTTTGGATCATACTCGTATTTTGATTGTTGGTCAATTATGTCCAAAACATTGTTCACTGATTTTATTGGGAATATAGATCAAACGTATACTAGTTTGTTTGTTATTGTTGCATAGATTTTTTTTTTTTTTTTTTAACCACGGTGGCAAGTTTCCCCTCGTTTGGAAACGTCAATGGCGTATATGCCTATGAAAAAACAGTAGTGGGTACACCGTCCTCAAACATAAACAGTAATGGCATTTTTGCCCTTTTGCCATTATTAATGTGATGGTCGTGTAGTTTGTAAATGCAAAGAAGCAAAAGTGCTGGAACCAACAAAATGATTGATACAACTTATTCTTATATCCTTTTGTTTGTTTTTTTTCCTCGGAATAACTGTTACGAAGACAAGTGCCACCATAACAACTTTAGCATGTCCCTTGTAATTAATCTTAATGAACTACTTGTAATATCAATAAGAGCTCATTGTTCTTAGTTATTCTGTACTCTTTTGTTTTATTGAGACTGTTATGAAACAATTAGAAATACCGCTATTAGTTTATGTATCATGTAATTCATATGAAAAACGTGATGTAACGACATAATAGATTTTTTTTCACCAAATTAACCATATACCCCTCACATTTAATTTGTGACTAATGAAGATAGAAATGAGTTGTATTTTATTTGCCACAAAATTCTTAAGATTTTTGATGCAATAAATATTTAAAGGGAATTGCATACTCTAAACCTTGTGGGTTGGGGGGTACTCCCTCCGTCCCAAAAGTTTTGCTCCATTTGTTTTTGGTAATTAATCTATAATTTTTTATTTTCAACATTTTAATATATAAATACAAAATCTTTGTATATGAATGATAATTCAAGATATGTAGTTTCTAAATATATTTTTTTTTATTTTTTTAACAAACAATAATATGAATAAAATTGAGTCAAAATATAACAAAAAGTCAAATGTATTAAAATTTATAGGACGGGGAGAGTATAAGAGTATTGGGAAATGGGGAGTTACTAAAGCTAAGGGAAATGCCCTTTTTTTGGTACTCAAAAAGTAACAAAACCTATACCAAAGGACCTTATTGTTGTGGTGTGGGGGAAGGGGAGAGGGTTAGCCAAATTCATATTCCTAGTGCTTTTTGCCACCCTTCTGGGCAGTGCGGGATGCTAAGACTATTTCTTTGCATTAGGAACATATAAATACTCGTATAAATAACCGTAAAGTACAAAGAGTACAAAAAAATATATGGAGAATTCGTCAAATACCGAGCCTGGTTCTCATTTCCATCATCAATTAGACATCACATGACAATCGGAAGGAAATATTACTTTACATAGATAGGAAAGCTGCTATTTTTAAATATGTTCCGAAGATTATCAAATAGTATTAAATGTACTAAAAACTTGAGTTTTATAATTTGATTGACAAGTAAATTAAAAAAATAAGAAAAACATACTACTTTCGCCACATCCGACCATCGCCACAAAGTAAACTCTCTCCCAAAACTTAATTCTCTGCGCCCCTCACTATCATTTGCCGTTTTCGGTCCAAATCTGATTGGTTTCCTTTCATTCATTTCATTATTTGATTTACCTTATCCCATTTTATCTATTAAATTTTATGTTAGATACAATATTCGTTAAATCCTAATATTCTAAAATGATTCGAAACTCTCACAAGATAGATTTTCAACTGAATACGGATAATGATGGATTTGATTTTTCCCTTAAATTTACTGGAATCTCAACCTTAAGTGTCCCAACTTTTTGTAACAGATATGGAAGCGATTATATAGAATAACGTCAATCTTTATTTTTTTTAAGTTTTATTGGTTATCTTTTTATTTTCATAGATAGTCTTATTCATGGAATTAAATATCGCATAATACTAGTAAGTGGTACGCAGTACAAATATTTTCGTACTTTATATTTTATGGAGTAATATTTCACATACAGCTCAAATTTTATGTACATTTTGTCCAGAAACTGTGGTATATCACAAACACTGTAAAATACATATCGCAGTAATTTACTTTTTGTGGATGTATGTGAGATTTTTTTTCCGTCATTTTACATCAAAATATCACAAATATATAAAACATTAAAATATAATTAAAACACATATCATAAAATAAATATTTACTTTTAATCTTTTGGTTACTTTTCTTAGTTAACATAAAAATTTAATGGTTACTTTGAGCCACTTAAAAACTTAATGTGGTATTAGAAAATGTATTATTATAATTAAATTATTATTTTTCATTTTATATTAACAAATTAGTTTCTTTTTTAGTATTATTTATTTTGCTCTATATATAACATTTTTTATGTTTTTTGTATTAAAAAAATATCTTCTATCATATATATTTTATTTATATTTGACAAATTATAATGAGAAAAATTAGAATATATATAAAATGTGCAAAAAAAATTATTGAATTTATGTCATCTTAAAATAATATTCTAACATTTATTTTTTACAAAAATAGTAACACTATACGGTGTGGTACACCATACAATATAGCTTAAAAATTTGGGGTGCGATATATCTAGCGGTAACAGTATTTAACACCTTGGTCTTATTCAAACCTTTGGTGTTTGATTGATTCTAGTATTGTTTAGTTATTGTCATTCTAATATGGGCATTGTATGTGTGAGTTTTGTAGCCTAAATTTATTCGAACTTACCTGAAAAGTTCGGCTTAACCCGATTCTTTTCCCTTTATTTGGTGTCACAAAAATGAGTAATCTTTTTTTGAGTTTTATATTTCTATTATTTCTTAGAATTTTATGTCATCATTTGTTAAAACGTGTCATTTGGCTCACTTTTAATTGAAATAAAACATCTTTTATAAAAAAAACATTAATTTTTTCAGCATTGAATCAATTTCAATTACAGAGAACAAAATTGTGTACAAATTCTAAGAAAACTTTGAATACATTTAATGAAAAAGTATCTTAAATTATTCGAGGCTAATTATGAAAGGCATGCTATTATGAAAAAGATTAAGTGCACTAATTAAAGGATCCAACATTATAAAGTTGGAAAAATCGGCGAACATATGCCTAATTTCTCTACAACCGTTACGGGGTTAATTAATTAATAAGCTCCACATGAACCTAGTCATCACCTCGCCTCGCCATTCATGTACTGAACAAACTCGCGTTACTTACGCCATACGAACTCGACAGAGACGATGTTTTCGTTTCTTGCAGAAGTCTGAAATGCATTTAGATGTTTGCGCACACAGTGAATGACATAAAAAAATGGGCAATTTCCATTTAGGTTGAGTTATTCATGGTAGATTTGTTTGTTAGGGGCGTAAGATTTAATTGAATAATAATTGGGATATTAACTCTACTTAAAATTTTTAATTATGAAAACTTACACCCAATTCGTTTTAACTTTAGTCAATTGACTACAAAATGACTTATTTTTATTTTTACATCTTTTTTACTTGAAACTAATTTTAATTAAAATCTAATATTATGTAGTTACAATAATCAATTGAAAATACAATTTTTATAATCTTACTAAATTTTTATGAATTTTTCTAGTTTCAAGCCTTAAAAAAAAAATTCATAAAAATTTAATAGTATCCTAAAAATTTACTTTCAAATTGATTATTGTATCTACATAACATTGACTTTCAAATAAAATTGGTTTCAAATAAAAAAAATGTGACTTTAGCTCAAACGAATTAGCCCTTAGTTGTAAATGTTTTTTTTTTTTTAAATTCCATCATCTTCAAGTCTTCATCTGATTGGATATATTTTCTTTTTTATTTAATTCCTTCGTCTTCATTTCTTTTTCTCCATCTGGGCTGAGCCAGCATAGGCACACCATTCAGGATACATCACAATAATACCATTGAAACTTGTATAACTAGACACGACCAAAGAAATAGGCACCATATGACCAGATGAAACTTCATCTTATATTGAAAACGATCCAGTATCATCTCCTGTTCCTGTACAATTGTGTATGCCTACAGTCCACATAACATTATTCCAACAGAAAGCCATCTTCGCTCGTTACCACAACTCAACCAAGTAAAAATGTCACTAACCAGAAGCACCAGACAGGCAGAGTTACTTCGACAGAGTGATGACAGGACTTCTGATTCATGACCCAACTGATTTAAGGGCTGGAGATGGGCAACACTCATACATACTTATCACAGAATCAAATGCATGACGGATTACCGCTACAACTTATCACAACGAAGACCACATGCTTAATACCCAGCTAAGAAGAGACAGAGAAAAAGAACCGATCTAACTAAACAACAAAACTATAATTAGAATCCTGCAATGGCCATGCTGCCTTCCTGTTTTAGATAGCTCTCAATTTGTTCGAGTGCCTGGAGAGAAAATGCAACGTTTCTCAGCTCCAGTCAAGTTTTATCATTCTTGATCAACAATGTTAGATATCAGCTTTAATGGATAACCCATGTTTGGAATGAAAAGAACAATGCAACAAGACAAAAAGGCTTTTGATTCTTGACGAAAACAAATTAGCTAAAATGTATGAAGTATCGACAAATGCAATGTCGAAACTAGGGGAGAGGGGTAGGCAGAAATGGAGAAAAAGGTACCTCAAGTGCAATGTCAGTTGGTGTGAGATTGGTAACATCTTTGTGACCAAGTTTCGCTGCAATATCTGCATTTTTTTTCAATAAGAAAAGCTCTTAAAACATCAAAGAGAACCACAAGCTATAAAAACTAAATCTGCGAACTTGGTAGTCAACGAGGAATAGATTAAACCTATGAAGTAATATCCTTAAATTAGACTTGGTAATTGCCATTGCCACAAGTTTAAAGAGGACTTAGAGGTCTTGTCAAATATAAAGTCTAAACTAAACCCCTGACTTAACCATATGGGATTTTGCCACTTAATACACCGACTCATGAGCAATCCAATGAGACAACTGAGAACAGGCTTGCTGGATGGACTACAAGAATGACAGGGGCTTACGACTTGATAGAGGGGGAAGTGACAAACTTTACGCTTTCATGCCACAAGTTTTGAGGGGGAAAAAGAGGGCTTGACCAAAGTGCAAGATAATCATCATCTTTCGATAATAGGGAGACGAAAACAAACAAGTCAACCTATAAAAAATAAGAAATCTCCCTGACATATTATTCCATATCCTACTTCCATACTTTACAGCAACTTGGCCCATGATATATAAGTTTTTAGCATATACAGTTAATATCTTAAGTGACATACTATCCTTTTTGTGTGCTGGAAATACAATATTACCAAACCGAAGCCCTCAAACTACTTAGCTCTCTAAATCTTATAAAATGAATTCCAACAGAAAGTAAAAGTAGCTCAGCAGAACTCAACCATGTTACCTTCCAATGAAACCCTAGCATTAGCATTCGCATAGGCTTCACCCCTCTCTTCAAAAAGAGAGGAAAGACGCTTAAAAGCCTACAGGGAGATGAGTCAAATTAATTTACACATTTAACAGTTGTGCAGTATGGACTACTACTAGAACCCTGGGAAACAATTACAAACAAAGTTAACAACTCCCTACCTTTGAATAAGCATCTCCTGATTCATGATGCAAGAGGGGACGACTGCTGGTCCCCACAGCAGCAATTCTCTCCGCCAGCGCTTCCAATGGCACATCTAGCCAAACACTCACTCCCTTCTGCATGTATTTCCTGAAAACTCATACAGAAAAGTTTCAGATGTTAATGACTGAGCCAACGAATAATTAAACTCTGCCAAAAAGACATAATCATACCAGTTGATGGGTCGTATAACTGCACCTCCACCGGTAGACACAACAAGTCGGTGCAGCAGTGACAGTTTTCGCAATGCCTCAGTCTATAAGCCAAAAATAGAGACAATAACAATTTGCTGCACACAATGATAACTAGCAAAGAGATCCATCGTGTGAACATAAATACAGGTAATAGCAAAATCATTAATAAACTTAAATAAATATAAAGTTACAATATAACGTTCTAGGTCGTGTTTCATGTAGGACAAGTTGATTTTGCGACTTTATTATTTTGCTGCAGCATGACTATAGCAATTACGATGATAAAGATGATGACTGTAGCAATTATCTCGCAATCTTATGATATTCAGTGCAAGTGAGAAAAACCTTTGATGATATAAGTCCCAAATTTCTTCTCATTATTCCCTCACAAGAAGGTTGCATAAAAAAGATGCAAAACATTAGTAATTCATTCTTCCACACAGATTTAGTGTCAAAATATGACTTTCTAGAGTTAATTGACACAATTAACTTTCTGGCACCAAGACCAACTTTGTTGGAATTCATGTGCTATATAACAATGATGACAATATTATGCCCAATACTAACAGTCTAAAACACCATGCAGTTTGTTATCCCATCAGTTAACTTCATATTACAAATAAATCATCCGGTGGCCTTGCAAACAATTGAAAGTCATACCACTTAGTATGACCGCACAACATCAAAGACGGTACTAATTATGGATATGACACAAACTTATCACTTTAAAAAATATAAAAGTTCCGTTTTGCTTAAAACAATAACAACACTGAAGTGAAAGTTGCCAATACAGCAGTTTCAGGGTAGGCTAAGTGATAAAGAATTAAAATCCCTTTACCACTTGGAAAAAAAATTATTATATGCCGTTTCACATAAAAAGTAAAGGACAGCATAAAACCTCTTTATCTCTGAAGAAACCCTCTCCATGGTGTTCAAAGATTTCAGCAACTGATGTTCCATCAACTTCCTGCTCCACCAATGCATCACTGGAAATTATGTTATGACAATATTGTTATGTCAATATAGAACTGTATGTTGCTTGGGCCCTAAGGATAATGAAGTTATAGCACTGCTGCTCAACACTCAACCAGGAATGATGGATTAAAGGAGATCCAAAAGTGTCAGGCACATAAACATGTAAAACGACCAGATAAAACACATGGGTATAAAATGAATGTTAAAGTCCTATCAAATATTTACATGAGCCTCAAAGCCACAAGCCAATCTAAATTTTTCCATAATGAGCGCTTGATCAGCATTCAGGAATTACAACCAAAACATGAAGCACTAGATTATTCTTTACGCCCAATCACTTGATGTGATTTATTAGAGTATTTCAGAATTTCAAGGGCACATCAGCAAGATCAAACAAAGGTACCCTTTTAGCAAAGATTCATACAAATCACAGGCCAAACCTGTCAAAAAATGAATACTCTAGTACTCGAGACAAAATCTTCCCCACAGTTGTTTTCCCTGAGCCCATCATTCCTGCAAATCCCCATAGGAGAGTTAGCAACAAAGCAACCCATGGACCTACAATTAAGAAGCAATTTTGTGGACAAAGAAACTGACCTACAAGATATATACATCGTCCACTCAAGTAAGGTTCAATTTCTTGTGACTTATTCTGCAATTTCCAGGAAAATGAGAAAATTAGCAACACAGCTATCATACCTGAGAGCCAGCTCGTATTCATTAAACAAAGTGTTAACAAAATTAAATGCCAAACAAGAAACTATCATACAAAGAGTGTTTGCAAATATTTGTCTCCTACCTCCAACATTAAGGCCTCATCAAGAATGATTTGGGAGCCTCCAGAATTCAGAGTAGAAGCTGAAATTTAATATTTCAGATAAATTATCAGTAACTAAAACACTATATGAATTGACCAAACAATGCATCTAAAGAAAATAGAAGAAAGATGCACCAATAACAGGTTAAATGTGCACACTAGCAAAGTCATGCAAACAGGAAATTTCAAGCAATGCATTGTGACACATGCTAAGCTTCTGTCACATTGTATTACTAGTAAATATTCATTCAACACTTGCTTCACCTCCATGCAGGTTTTGGTACTTATATATGAAGCCCTTTTCAATGGTTAAAAGACACATTGTGTCTTTCTCAAGAGTTCCTTAAATCCATGGCCAAGAACAGCAACTCATGATAATGATTAGACAAGGAGACCTGAACAAGGGGCTATTTGATTGCATTTGCATATATGCAAATCACTGTAGTACATTTTAAAACTAAAAACAATCAATTGCAATTTAATACTGTGGCCGAGTAAGTATGTCTAAATCATCCACCAATGCCTAAGGTTACACACTTTCCATACAAATTTGAAGGAACATATGCGATATATAGCATTTCCCATTCAAGAAGCTACTAGCAAGGTTGAACAGGTGATCTTGAAAACAACTGAAGGAGTAACACTATCGCCCACTGAATGTAGCCCTCTCTAACAGATGCTAGACAATAGTGATCAGGGGTAGAACCAATCATTCCCTGATAACAGTCTCCCAATTTTCTTACAAGGTCAGCACAAATATTACAGGATGTCAAACAAAAATGAACAACAAACAAAGAGAAAAATTAAGCTAAAGTGACAAATAATAGCTTGCACAACATGATTAAAAAATGGGCAAGCTAGTCCAGTTACCAGCAGAGTTGTTGTAAGAACATGAAACGGCCAAAGGGGTGGATCTTGGCCCGTTAGAAACCCCTACTCTAGCCGAAACAAGCACCTGAAGCCTCCGCGGTGCCCCAAATTTCCCAGAGAACCGCACAGAACCACTCGGCTTCCCAGGGAAAACCTCCGAACCAACCCAGCTCGGATACTGCAACTTAGAACTAACTGCAATCTCCATCATCAGCCTCAAGATCTCCCCTTTCCAGGACAAATCCAATCAATCCCCGCGAAAAAAAAAAATCTTTCATGCAAAAATGAAAAACCCAGTTCGCCGGAACCGTTACTTAGCTAAAAATATATCGAATCGGACACAGGAGAGAAAATTGGCAATGCTTTGGAACAAGCAAGAGGGTCGAGCAATAAATCACCTGTGCCAATTACAGTGAGCAATATAGAAGGAGGAGTGGTTCGAATCAAGTCAATGGGGATAGCGTTGCCAATGAGATTAGTTCCAGAGAGGTTTGGCAGGATTGGAGATGGGCATTCGAACAGGGAAGCTTAGAGAGAGGGGGTTGGTGGCAAAAGTCTGAAATTTGATTATTTCAGAGGAGCGAAAAAAAAAACCGAAATTTAAGAAGCGTAAAAAATCGCCAACTACCAAGCAATCCGGGACCCGACCCACGAGTGGTGAGTTGGTGGCGTCAACGACTAGCGATTTTCAGCGAACTGTGGTGAGCGGAAGCCTTTGCGGTTGCGGAGGCTGTCATGTGCTTTTTACGGTGGTCGTTGTGGACTTGTGGGTGCTGCCACGCGTTCCACTTAACAAAAAAAAAAAAAATAGCTTTATCCTAAAATCGTAAAAGGACCCGACTTCCCTCACCGTCCGTAATTCATCTGGCACCCGGGTTTTCTTGAGATTTAATAAAATCTACAGTTTTATCTTTTCAAATACCTATATTTGCCCCTTTAAAAATTAACATACCTACATTTATCCTCTTCCAATATTAATTCCGTTACTTACCGACACCATAAAAAAGTGAAAATGTTATTTTGTCCTCCTAACATTTCTTCATAAAAACTTCCCCCGGCAAACTTTTGTATCAAATGAAACAAATCAACCAAGTTGAGTTATTGTTTCCTTTCGTTTCCATCTTTCTTCCTCTCCCCCCTTCAAAGAGTCACTATTCCCCTTCATTTCCAATTTCTCTTCCTTTCACCCCTCCGATAGAGTCACCATTCCCCTCTGTTTCCATTTCTCCTTTCTTTTCTGTTTTCAGCTCTCTCTTCCTCTCTTTTCTTTGTTTCACTAACACAGCACCTCCCCTCCCACCTCCTCATTCCTTCTATTGATCCACCGCTCTCCCCATGCTGCTCTTGCTCCTGCCTCCCCCTTCCCTCTTTCGATTCACCACCTCACCAGTGTTCATCATCCTCCCTTGATTTGTGATAGTCACATGCGTTCCTATATACTTTTCCTCCAATTTGTGCTTATTTTACTTTATTTTGCTAGTACTTAGTATCACTTTTTAGTTTTGTAGGTCATATTGCATCTTCGAATGGCAAAACGGAGCAAGGAGTAAATATGGGGGCTAATTTGGACAAAATAGCAAAGTTGGAGGAAAGGAGCTCAGGAAGGAGTAGAAGTAGAACAATGTGTGACTGCAAATCACAAAGTACAATCACACTTCAGAAGACCCAAAAACACCGAGAAGGCCAAGTGCGATTGCACTTTATCTAATTGGAGACAAAAGTGCGATCACACAATAAAAAGTGCGATTGCACTTCGTGACTAGACAAATGGGGGACCATTTTCTCAAATGAACAATCTTGGGGCTCAACACCTCACAACTTTGCCTACCCTCAATGCCATTAGAATAAAAATGCAAGAGGATAAAGTCAAACCTTACATTTTAGAGCTTTTTAGTTAGGGTTTTTAGACACACATCACATTTTTTCATCTTTGTAGCTTCCTTTTGGGAGAGACTAAGGTTATTCTTAGATTTTGTATTCATCATCATCTTGGAGTTCTTACTACTTTGGAGGAAGAACTAGAAGTGCCTTAGAGATCAAGATATTAATTCTACAAGGGTTTTGGTTCTTTCATTTCTCTTTGTTGTTTTTTATTTGTTAGATATTGTGTTGAATCCAAAAACGATACTACCTCCGTCCCACATTCTTTGAAACAGTTGACTTTTAGTCATAGTTTAACTTGAATTTATTTATATCATTGGTTGTTAGAAAAAAATTTAAAAAAATATATTTAGAAACTAGAGGTCTTTATTTATCATTTATATAGAAATTATTTTTTATTTATATACTAAAAATTAAAAATAAAAAATTATAAATTAATTGGTAAAAAGTGAGTGTTTCAAAGAATATGAGACAGATGGAGTATTTCTTTTCTCATTAGTTATGGAGTAGATTTATTTTCACTTTCTATGATTTGAATCTCTTGATATTGATTTTGATGTTTGAATGCATGAATAAGTATCTAGTTTTCTTCCTCAACACTTGTTCTTTTCTTGCCTTAATCTTAAATGATGCTTGATTAATTGGTGGCCATAATCTATTGATGCTTTAGACTTCTCTCTATGCTTAGGAAAGTGAGAGAAAGATTAGAACTAGGTAAGGAAGATAATAAGTTGGAGATATAGTTAGGAAACTTCTCTCATTTGCTAAGGCGTTGGTAAAGAGAACCCATAATGCTTCTTCCTAAAATAGTACTAGAGATGAAAGTCGTTGCCATGTTAGGTTAAAGGAGGAATTCCTTAGCTTGGGAAAATAAGGGAATAAGACACATACAACACCAACAAGTGGATAAAGCTAGTACCTAAGATTGCTTCACCATTAGATCAATTCAAAAGACAAAAACCATAGGAAGTGTACATAGTAACTTAAGAAATCCCTTTAAAAAGTGTGAGTTAGTAAGGTAGGTTAGTGCTAGAGTTAAAATAGCTAATTAGTTAATTTGGGATTTAGGTAGCTTCAATAGTTTTATAATTAATTTTTGTCATTGTTGATTGGTTTAGCTAAGGTCAATTGTGCACGGCTTTGGTAATTGTTCAACACAACACAATCTTCATGGGATTGACACTCACTCACTTATGCTACAAAATGACCCGTGCACTTTGCAAAAAAGTGTAGTTTTTGCCATGAGATAGAAGTTTATGAAAAGCCCTCTCAATCTTAACTCCAATCTCACCCTCAAGTGTACAATATCAATTGTAACGATGAGTTAGTTCAAATGTACAATAACAATTGTAATGATGAGTTAGGTGTCGATCCCATAGATAATTGTATGATAAATAATTTTACCAAATACCAAGTATGATGACCTCACTTTAGCTAGAGTAAATAAACCATGGAAATAAGGAATGATAAGCTAAATTACCAAGTTGTGGATCGCCCAACCACCAAACCAAACAAACATACCAATTATTCTAAACACATATTTATAAGGTCTCTAAGGAATTCAAACCAAATGGGCTGTTACATAGACATAACTTTGACATAAGTACCTACCTAACCTAAATCATGCTTCTTGAAAACTGCAGACTAAAAATTCTACAGTATCAACCCTCCCGTCTCAAGACAGGGCCAATTAGCTCATTAAAACCCTATTGGACATTCTCATGTTAACTAGCTATCTAAAAAACTATTAAGCTCAAAGTTTTCCTATAATGCCTTGTAAGAATGATAGTTCTCTTGAATCTACCAATTACCCACGCTCTATTAGCCCTCTTCAAACTTTTGAAACCCATCTCAAGCATTTCTTATGTCTAGCAAGTTGTTTAACACATGTGACCAACAAATGAAGAACAAATTCAAGCATAAGCTAAAAGAGCTAACAAATCATGGAAATAATCAATGGGTTATGTAATTACAAGCATCAAATCATCCTAAATGGTTCACAACATCCATAGAAATAACAAATCTACACATATTTACAAAATTTTCAAATAAAAGAAAAAGATGAGTTAGGGTTAGAAGAACTAAATTCAAGTAGAAATCCTTGTTATAGAAGAACTCTCACTCCAATTCAAGTAAAAATGTTTATCAAATTAGCCTCGTAGCTTCCTAATCCATGAAAACCCTAAGAAAACTAACTAAAAAATGAGTCTTAATGGTTTAAGGTTGAAGGATATCCTCCCTCGCAACATTTTGCAGGGCCTTTTTATAAACAGAACAGGTTTCAGCAACGCGGCACCAAGGCTCCACAACACGGATACTTTTCAATATTTTGACCATAAATTTGTGTATAGGTGTCCTCTTGAGGCGATTCAATAGCCCACATAAAACTAAGAAAAATTGCTACAACTTTTATTCTTTTACCTAAGCTTGAATTTGCCAAAATGAGATCCAAAAATGGCTTGAAAATTGCCTCTCTTGTGCTCCAATTGTTTTCACATGCAAAAATATAAGAATAACGCTAAAAGTACCATAACTCTAGCAATCATTGTCGTAAAGTACATTAAATAAAGGTAAAATCATACACATATCATGCACTTAATAATTTCAAGTACATGATTATCCCCATCGAGTCCTCGATTGCATATCTGTCTTTCATCAAGTCCTCAACCAGCACACAATTCTCCTTATTGATATGATTTTAACTTTGTCACTTCGTTGCCCAATTCTTTCTCACTTTTATTGTCGTATGATTTTCCCCATCACTCTAATTCGCTAGTTCTCACTTCCGCTGATGATTTTGGTCTCTAATAATTTCGATATAACTTTTCAATCTCTTCTCAATTTATTCTCTGTTGTAGTCCTCAATCATCACTGAATTGTAACTCTCAAGAATTGGATGACCCCCCGTTGCTCCAAAATGGCCACAATGATAATCGGCAGTATGAAGCAAGAATAAAAGAGGAAGTGAGAGTTTTCTTGTGTTTAGTGTACAAAGTTAAACGTAGAAGTTTAGGGGGTAAAATTATTGAAATAAGAAGGCTAAGGCAATAGAAACAAGTTTTTTGTTTTTCATGTTAACATGTCATTGACAAAGTTAACGTCTGGGGGAGTAAATGTAGATATGCTAACCTTTTAAAGGATTGGTGTTTGAAATAGTGGAGACAAAACTGTAGGTTTCACCAAACCTTATAGGGGGGTTTTATAATTTTTCTTAAATATTTAAAAATCCTCATTTTTTTATTAAATTTAATTATTTATAATTTAAGTTAAATTAACTTAAAATAATTTATTCTTTTATACATATTTTATTTGAAACTAGTATTATCTGGAAATCAATATTATGTAAGTGAAAAATCTATTAGATGACAAATTTATATAATGGTTAAATTTTAATAAATTTTAATTAAATTACTTGATAATTTGGTCTAATGATTTTTTATACTAATTTTAAATAAAATCAATTTCTAACAAAAATTTTTAATAAAAACTGTAATAATAATATAATATAGTAATTTACCGCTTTTCTTTTTAACAATATTTAGTCAAGTTCTTTTTCTTGTTTTCTTGAGGTGGGAGATTCTTATTTCCTATCGCTTATCGCTTATTTCTACTTGTGTATTATATATTATCACTTTGCCTATTTATGTGATGTGTGTGTGTGTATGTGTGTGTAAGTTAAAAAGTACAATGATGTCGGGGTGACTTTGGGGCTCCCTGGTTCAACTAGGACTCGAGTCGTTGAACTAACTTCCTGTGTAATTTAAGATTGAGAAAATGAAATTTTCCAATCATTGGCTTTTTATCAGCCTTTTTCAACATGAATCTATGTGATCATATGAATTATTGTCTATATTTTCACTCTTGTAGTAGGGATCACAATATTTGTACTGATAATTGTATGGTTAGAAATAGAGATATCTATAGCAACACAATAATGTACTAGTTTTGAATACATTGATCATTTGGGAATTCTTGAAGCTTTAGCAAATAAGACAAAACTATTTTTCAAATAGAATCTTTTTTCAACTAGATGAAATGTATATTTATTTAGTATTTGACAATCTATAGTAGTCATATGACCATATCTATTTTACTAAGCTTTTTAGTAATTTCTTTTAGCTACCAACTTGTTTTGGTTAAGCTTAATATCTATATTTTTTTTTATGGACTGTCATTTCAAGTATTGCCCATGTTGGACTTTTTATCTTAGGACACAAATCAAATAATAAATATTCATTTTTAGGTGGTTTATGAGCTGTTACTCAATCAATTAGTTATGAACCACCACTAGCTTTATGTGTTTTAGCAGTATCTCTACATGCTACGATTTGTTGAAATACACATTTTTATCTCTTTTCACTATTCATACTTTTCTTTTGCCCCAGAAAACAAGTTGAATGAATTGAGTAAATTTTATTTATCATCCTTTAGTTAATAAAGTAAATTAGATGGTTGAATTTAATAAAATTATTAAAAAATTGTTATTCAATATTATATATATATATATATATATATATATATATATATATATATATATATATATAGTATTGGCTTTTAGATGACATTGGTTCTGGAAAAGAATTCTTTTTGCACACAAAATACTAACAATTATTCCACATGTGTCAAGTTCTTTGAAATATTTGAATTTAATATGAAAATTGAAAGAAAAAAAGAAAAGAAAATCTCTATCTATTGTTTCCACTTCCACACTTTTACTACAAAATTGAAGCAAAAAAGTCACTACCACCTTGGTCACTCTTCAATTGGAAAAGGTCCTATCTGCAGCTGAAAACGTTAGTCACCATTTTGCTAGTCGCTAGGGGATTGAATAGTGACTAATATGAGTGACTAAAGTAGTCGATCACTCCCATAGGTAGAGCCTGAAAATAAAGCGACTGAACACTTTAGTTGCTTAGAATAGCTACTGAAAGTTTAATCATTTGTCTAGGGTTTTGTTTTTTAAAAATTATTTTAATTAATTTATTAAAATTATAAATTGTGTAATTATTTAAAATAAATTGATAAGGGTTATAATTATTTTAAATGTGCTGAAAGTTATGAGAAAAATAGAAAAGAAATAAAGATTTGTAATAACTTTAGGAGGTTAATAACAAGTGGAATATTATGGGCATTTTCACCACCAATTTCAAGTATTGAAAATAGTGGCAAGCCTTGGGTTTGCTTCAAGGTCTACAGAAAATATGGAAAATTTATGTCGAAAGAAATGAGAATTCCAACAAATAAGTTCTTACATGCTTACAGAGAATGTGGGAAGTTGAAGCTACAGTTTGTGTAGCTAGAGGATGATATTATATTTGGAGAAGGGGAAACGAATGAAGATTTTAAGGACCATGAAGAAGAAGAAGAAGAAGAAGAAGAAGAAAAAAAAAAGCATTAATGAAATAGGAGAGGAGTGGATTGCAAGTTAGAGCTCAAATGCGATGAAAAGATAAATTTGAAATGTATATGTGGTAGGGGTGACTAAATGAGAAATATTTGCCATGACATATCAACTGAAAAGGTGCAACTAAATATTTCAATCGCTTAAGAAAACAGCCTCATAATCTAGCTACTAAATGCCGACTAAACTTGCATTGCTCCATTCAGTTGGAATTTGACATTTCTTTTGTAGTGTTCACCTTTGCACATAATTCCTTAAAGATAGAAAAAGTGAATATTGCAATAATGGTTTAAAGGGTAATATAATAAGGTAATTTACTAAATAGAATGTGTTGCAAATAATTTGGAAAAAACCAATATTATTTTGAGTGATTACTAGTTGGATTTTATGCCAAAAATTTGTATTATTTGACGTAAATAAAAGTTTAATTTGTTGTAATTTACACTAGCTTGATATTAGATACAAAAGCTCAAAAAAACGTATAAAGGTGACTAAATTGAAAGAATATAGATAATAGTGCTAGATTTTATCAATTAAATAAAGGACATTTTTTAGGTCCCGTGTCCCTAGCTAAGCTAGTAATACAATAAGATATAACAAATAAAAGACTCAAGCTCGAGTGACGTCAAATTACAAAGTATTATACATCTAAAAGTAGTCAATTTGCAGCTACAACATTTCATGATTTCATGCAGCAGATACTTCACTCCTTTAACTTTTTCACAGTATCTTCTACATCTTATATTTGTCATGATTCTGAGTAAAAAATATATATATTTTTTTAGAGAAATAATTGGTATGCTAAATTTTTTTTATAGTTTTCATGTACATCAAAGTAAACAAGACAACACTATCAAAATACATAATTTCACAAAACAAAAAATTATTTAAAACATCTTGAAGTGCTATTTTGTTTTAATTAGAGAATGTCTTTTTAAAAAAACAAAAAAAAAATGGTATACAAAAAGAAACACCTTTAGCCATAACATTAAATTTAATTTGATACAAACTAATATGTACAATATTTACAAGGTCATTCTTATTTTTCAGTGTTAGAGTGGTATTGTCTGTAGATATGATAACAAAGATTATGATTAGTTGACATTCCATGATTGCTATCAGTTATTATATACCGTTCATTGTTATCACCCTAACATCAACATCAATAATGATAATAATAATTTAATTTAATTCAATGAAGCTGTGCCTGTCAAGTTTTCTTCTTTTTCCGTTTTTGGTAGAAAAGGAAATATAATAAGAAAATTCAAGCTTCTTCCATGACTCGTAGGTCCCAAGTGTCATGATTGGGCTCCTCAGCAGCCCAACCTGCAATATTATTTCTGCTATCAGCTCAAGCCCAAGGCCCAAACGCCACCCTCTCCCAAAGTCTGTTCCTTCCAGCACTTTCGTCGTCGTCGTCGTCTTCTTCATTTTGGAACTCCTCGGACCAGCTGTAAGGAAAGTTGAACTAAGAAGTCTCAGGCTATCGTGATTCGGAAACCTTTTCCCAGCTGCAGCAATGGCGACGGTGATGCAGAAGATCAAAGACATCGAAGATGAGGTTTGTCCATTTCGTTTCCTATCGATTGCTCGTGTTAACCTTTCTTCTTCGACTGAATTCGTTCTGCCACCTAACCTTTTGATTTGTTATGATGTTATATGAGATTTTTTTTCAGTTTCTCTTCCTTCTTGAAATTAACGGCTGTATTTTATTTCGTTTTCATTGCTTCAGATGGCGAGGACTCAGAAGAACAAAGCAACCGCACATCATCTTGGCTTACTAAAGGTGCAAATGTCCTTTTCTCTTTGTCGTTTTTTTTTTTATTTTTCTCTGTTCCTTTCTCTCGTTCCTGCCCGGTGATCTGCCGGAGTTTTCTTTTGGTTGCTGGAAAATTTTCCTTCCGAAACAATTCATGTTTAGAAATGGTGTTGTTGTAAGTTGGAGAGTGTAACCATTTTAGATTTCACTCCGAAAATGGTTCATCTGGGTGAAAAAAGTTGAATAGCTGTAGCCTTTCAACCCAGACTGAAAATCGGCCCTACTCTTTGGGCGAGTCAAGTTTACTGTAGTTGGATCTGAGCTTTACAGACTGAGCGTCAACTCAGAACCTCTCCTTTGGTGCTTAATTGCAAATGAAGTGTTGTTTTGCTACTTCGTGATGATGTTGTTTGTTGTAATATAATTTTGAGAAACAACTGCCGATTGGCTTATGATGCAACAAGGAGTTATCTCAAATTGGCAAAAAATTCTTATGCTAGCTTTCTGTTTTGCATTATTAAAATCCTTCAATCAAAGAACTTGTTGTTTCTTTCATGGTGTTAGGCTAAATTGGCAAAACTACGGAGGGAAATCCTTGCGCCACCATCAAAAGGTGGTGCTGGTGCTGGTGAAGGTTTTGATGTTACTAAAAGTGGTGATGCTAGAGTTGGTCTTGTAGGTTTTCCATCTGTTGGAAAATCTACCCTTCTAAACAAACTGACAGGAACGTTCTCAGAGGTATGAATGTTTCTCTTTACAACATGTATAGACAAATATCTTGATACTATAATGCCGCTACATCTTGCACATGCTGTATTATTTTCATTCCCTTATACTAAAGTTTGTTTTGTTAGGGAATGTTTCGTGTTTGAATTATTTTTTGCCATGTCTGCCTTAACATTTCTCTGGAGACACCCAAAAATTTTGAAAGATACAGGGTCTTAGCTACTAAAATAATATTTCAGGAGTTTTTAGAACTGGTAATTGGGGGCATTTGAATGGGGATATGCAATGTTTAAGTCTCTGATAATTTCATTTTATTGTTAGTTTCACAAATGGGTGCTTTGTTTCCTCAAGCATTTTTGTTTTTCTTTTCAACTACTAGATGATCTGTGTCAAAACATGCTTTTTAGTTTGTGTTGGGAATAGGTAGTCATGGCAGCGGGTAGAACAGGATTGAATGCAGCATGTTACAGAAGTTTCTTCTAATCTGTTTCCCACAAATTTTTAGAAAGTGATATAGCTCTTTTTTGTTTTGATTTGTAGGTTGCTTCTTATGAGTTTACAACATTAACATGCATTCCAGGTGTGATCATGTATAGAGGTGCCAAAATTCAGGTAATACCACATGTTTACTTTATGCCTTTAATTGCGGTGTCTAGCATTCTGTTGTTTTTGAGCATTTTATTTGTCTAGCATTATTTATGTATTTATCACTTTTTTCTGTTAATACTAGCTTTTCATCAGGTTTGATTTATTGAGTGATTTTATATTCACTATAGTATCATGCAATATGTATATTGCCACCGGCATTCTTGGAATCATGTTGATCTTTTCAACAGATCATTATCTATGAACTACATCATATTCATTGCTGAATCAATGTCTGAACTTTTTTTTTCTAAAAAAAATTCTGTATATGGTTCTTTCCTTCAAGCAGCTTCACTGTTATAATTGAATTTTGTTTGTTGTTGTGGCAACTGAACAAATAACAACACCCTCCTTTGAAACTAATTGCCAGCTTTTGGATCTTCCTGGTATCATTGAGGGTGCTAAAGATGGAAAAGGAAGAGGAAGACAGGTACAGCATCTATGCTTTCGATAATAACTTCTGAGATTCTTGCAAGTTGCACGTTTTATGTACTTGTGACATGATGGCTAGGTGTGGTTGTTTACAGTAGAAACATGCTAACACATGCTTTCCTATCTTCTCTCGTTAAGGTTGCAATTTCTTAAGTACGTGAATTGGATCCCCTTGAAGGTTGACTTAATCAGTAACCTGTTACACATATATGTTTGCCCTCTAGGTGTTTCCAGTTAAGGACAAAAAAGTCATGACATGCTTTTGTATATTTTCTCTTATCAAGGTTGCGGTTTTTTTAGTACATGTATTAGGTCACCTTGTATAATGACAATCTTTAACCTTTATACACATTTATGTTTGTCCTTGATACTTTTTCAATATTTTAGCGATTCTTCTGATCATTAAAAACATTAATATGATTCAGGTTATCAGTACAGCTAGAACATGTAATTGCATATTAATTGTCCTTGATGCAATAAAACCAATAACTCACAAGCGACTGATAGAGAAGGAGCTCGAGGGTTTCGGCATAAGGTATGATCGATAACTTATATTCTCTTCCTGTTCTATTCATTCTATTTGTAGTTTCTTAGATTCTAGTGCTTGCCATCATAGTGCTGACTGTGTCTCATAGTTTTCTTAACAAGATTTTTTTCCTTCCGGATGGTAATTTCCTTGCTAGGTAGTTTTTAGTTCCCAAAGGAATGTTTGATATTTATATCTTTGTTACTTTTGAACTTTGATTTAACCTTGATGTACCTTGATGTTAAGATTGTTCAAACCCTATATTTTAGTTGACGTTAAGAAGTCAGGTCGCTTTATGTGGATAGTGTTTCTTAACAGAAGTCTATTGTTGTACTTACTATGTGATAACAGAAGTCAGGTCGCTTTATGTGGATAGTGTTTCTGTTGGTTAAAAGTTATGATGGTAAAGTTATGCAGTATAATATTTTTGTTATGAATCTGAATCTTTAGATACCTCCCACACACACCCCAATATAAAGAAGATATATTTGCTTTCCATTTCATGAATGGCCTCAGTGCAGATGTTCTGTTCTCATGATTTTCTTAAAGTCGTTTTTTTTTTCTCCGGGCAAATTATTTTGTTGGTTTTCTAAATTTTTCAGCAGTTTATAAATAAACTTATTTGCTTTTCATGTTCATGCATCTGAATCAATGTTGGTACCTAGATGTGTGATTCACTTATTTGTTTAAGAATTGATTGTATGGGGCAGGTTGAACAAAGAACCACCTAATTTGACATTTCGGAAGAAAGACAAGGGTGGAATTAATTTTACCTCAACAGTTCCCAACACTCAGCTTGATCTTGAAACTGTGAAAGCTATATGTGGTGAATACAGAATTCATAATGCTGATATCACTCTGAGGTATGATGCAACTGCTGATGATCTAATAGATGTCATCGAGGGGAGTAGAGTTTATATCCCTTGCATCTATGTAGTTAACAAGATTGATCAAATTACGCTAGAAGAGCTGGAGATTTTGGATAAACTTCCTCATTACTGTCCAGTCAGGTGAATCTCATGACTTTTGAACCTTTAAATTCATGCTTACATTGTGTGTGATATCTATTTTATATTGCTCGTACATATCAGCAAGGCCATGAGGAGAGGGAGGGTTGAACCTTGGACCTTGTGGCAAGAGCCATAGCCACTAGCCTGACATTGCTTTTGGTCAGACAGTCTTTCTAAGTGAACATTCAGGAAAAGCATCTAGAGCACTGAAATTACATATTTAACACATTCAGGAAAAACATCCAGAGCACTAAAATTTAATGTTTAGATGAAACAATGGTCATCCAAATCCAGATATGTGTGAATCCAGTGTACAACAATCAGGGATATGTATAAACCATGTTAGATATATGCAAATGAAATTCTGAAATTTGTTGTAGGTACATTCAATTATATGCACAAGCTCAATTGTTCTAATATTTATGTAAGACTTACTAATTTTATTATTGTATGTTAAACATGCACCCTAGGTTCACAAGATTATTTGTACAAATGAGTATATTCTTTTGTACATATGTGATTATATGTTTCTGCAATTATGTTTTATGTATTTCTACATGTTATAATTTCATATTAAAATTGTTCTTATATTATTTTTTGATACAAATGAGTATATTCTTTTGTACATATGTGATTATATGTTTCTACAACTACGTTTATGTGTTTCTACATGTTATAATTTCATATTAGCATTGTTCTTATATTATTTTTGGATGCACACTTTTATGATTTTGTATGCATTATTTACTACTTATATACATATACATACTAAAAAAAACATTAGGGACTCAATTGGAACAAAAAAAAAAAAGTAAAAAAAATGAGGGATAGCAAAAGGGTTTGATTCCAAATCTCTTTTTTTTTTTCTCTTTTTTTGGTCGAAACCTATCACAGTAGCCGCTTGCCTTCAATCACTGCTGTCGTCCTTCCCCCCTGCCCCCGCCATCTTCCATTGCTCCATCTCACCCTGAGCACGAAAAGACACGCAGAAACTTAGTTGATGGTGTCGACTCCACGAGCAACACGAATCTTTGCCATTTTTATATTCAATCCCGTGCAAAATAATCCCAATCGGTGGACCAGCTGATGATTGCAGCTTACCAGGCGGACAGAGAGGACCTAATGGGCATGGTGTTGCATTCTAGGCAGAGGAGAAGCGGTGGACTGTGGGGGCCAGAAGGAGTTTACCAGATGATGATGTGATGATAGGGATATGTGTGGTATTATTATGTTTTACTTAGTGTAGAAGTCTAACGATAGCAGTATGGCGCTTGTAAGGCTAGGTGCATGTTAGACATTGCCTTTAGTGAAGGGTAACATGGGAGGGACATACATAATACGCTTATGCGGGACAACATGCATGATTATTACTAAAAAAGCGTAAATGACTAATATTATGGGATGGAGAGAGTATATGGTAGGTAGTGGCTAGAAATGATGTCACCTCATGTTCCTTTTAGCTTTTACTTTCAGCGCTATCTTTTTCTCTTAATTGTTGTTTTGTACCAAAACCAAATAGTGTTTTTTTGTCATTTTTGTTTTCCCTATATTGCCAATTTAACTCATTTGTTTCAATTATGTTGCAGTGCCCATCTCGAATGGAATTTAGATGGATTGCTGCAGAAGATATGGGAATATCTCGATTTAACTCGCATATACACTAAGCCTAAAGGGATGAACCCAGACTATGAGGACCCAGTCATCTTATCCTCCAAGAGGAGAACAGTTGAGGATTTCTGCAACAGGATCCACAAAGATATGGTTAAACAATTTAAGTAGTAAGTATCTCTTGCATTCTCTAGTAAACCTAGAAGATTGCATGTCCCTGGGCAGTTTCCAAAGTTTTGGTCTTCTTGGGCTCCATACCTGACCCAACTATACTAGGAAAATAAACCTTACCTTTCACAAAATATATGGTCCCTTAAATCTCAAATATTGTAGGAAGTATCTGTGCTATAAAAGCATCATGTGAGTTTGGAGGTATGGAGATGGGAGGGAGGGTTAGTTGTACGTTTCTTGTTTCATTCCCCAGTCTGACAATCAATACCCAATTCAATCTTTTATCCTTTTCATCTCTAGCAGAATCTGATCATTTTTACTTTAAAGAAGCTCCATGGTGATTTCTGTTTTAGTTTAGGGAGCATTAGAAGCTCAAAGGTGTCAAGTAGGATTCCAGAGTATCTTATCATATCATTGGCTGCCAGACAGACAAATGCTATACAATTGGACATGCAAAATTTGTAAACTTAGATTTTCATCCCATTAAGGAACCTTTGGCAGGGGAAGATTGTCGTAGCTTTACTTGTGCTTTTGTGAAAATGCAAATGTGATTTCAAGATTGTTGTTAACGTCAACCGTTTTCCTCCCGATTGTGACTTATTGGTGAATGCCTGATGCAGTGCGTTGGTATGGGGATCAAGTGTGAAACACAAGCCCCAAAGAGTTGGAAAGGTATCTATATCTATCCTTCGTGTCACTGGACAACTCTTTCGCCTTATGCCATCTATTGTATATCTGATACTGATAAGAATATCCAAATCATTTGCCTTCTACTCACCTGCCAGGAGCATGAACTTGAGGACGAGGACGTTGTTCAGATCATCAAGAAAGTATGAAACCCATGTAAACTTTTCGTGTGATTTCAATGCAATGTTATTAACTCTTCCTAGCCAGCCAGTCTGCCTCTTTTTAGAGAATAGTCAGCTTACAAGAGGCTGCTCGATGTGTGTAGATGAAGAAAGCCATTTTCATGATCAAGCTGTTTTTTGTTGATGGCTACGGATATGTCTGCCCACAGTATCTTTTTGAGATGGTTAGATAAGTTGAACGATGGTTAAAATAGTGGTGCGATCAGATATATTAGAATGCCTGTTCCCTTGCAAGCTTACACTGCTAAAGTCGGGGTTGTGATTTTTTTTATTTTTTATTTTTTATTTTTATTTTGCTATTCAGAAAGTGTATATATATATATATATATATTCTGATCAAAGATATAAGAGAGTTAAATGAGATCTTACAAAACTAAAAAGAAAATAACAAGGATGTATATACTAGTTAATAACAAGAAGTAAAAGTTGAGGATGGATTTGCAATGATAATTAAAAGTTTGGGACTAATAGTACATATTGCCCATATAATACAAGGAGAGAAAAAGCTGTAAAATATTGGTACAAAATTAGCAGACTTGGAATTGAAATATACAATTGTGCAAACATAGAATGCATGGGTGGGTGGGGGCATTTCGAATTTATTCTGTTTGTTCCTGAATTGAATATGCCAATAAAGTGTTAGTCCTGCTGGTTGGAATTAAAATTCCCTAGTGTATCACCAAAAGAATAATAATATAAGTATTAGCAGTATTAAATTTTATGTAATACTATAATCCAATTTTATATAGCCACAGTATTTATCACCGGCCAAATGGTTAACGAAACACGCCAGGCCAACCTGGCGCCACATGAAAACGGAAATGGGAATGGAATGGAGAGTTCGACAATAATTTCTTGCCTCAACTACACTCTTTCCTCTGAAGTTTCGTACGAGTTACATTTATACCCCACAAGTTTGGAAACTTACTTTTAACGCTCTTTTCTGATATGGACTTCTAAAGTTTTAATTTAAATTGTATACTATATTTTTTTTCATAGGTAACATACACAGTTTGAATTATCAAAAAAAAATTTCTCTATAAATATAAGCAAAACATTGTCTTTCTCTACTGTTGCTTCAAAAAAGTAGGGTAAGAATTTGTTTACAAACATCTATACCGGATGTATATATGTAATTTTAACAAACTTCAATAAAGAAGTAGAGAAAAGACAATGTTTTGCTTATATTTATAGAGAAAAATTTTATTTTATACTATAACCCCTAATTTCTTTATACGTCCGAGATTCAAGAGTATCTGATTTGAAGTGGTCCTTTTGTTACAATCTGTGTGGATGGGGGCACATGACTTTGATCTCTCCGTAAACCTATGTCCTCCTTTTCATGTCACACATCCAAATGCCAACTATCTGATTTTGCCCGGATCTATTCAAGTTCAAGAGTCTTCGAAACTGGCCGACCTACTTTATCGAAACCGTTTACAATAGATTTCTATGGACATAAAATACACAAGAGCTTGGGGTTGCCACGTAAAAAAAGTTGATACAGAACAGAAGTAGCGCAATTAGTCTGCTCAAATGCCATTAGATAAGAATCATATAATGTAAGAATCATGAGAAACAGGGCACCACCCCACCTACATGAATTGAACATGACATGACTCGTCCGGAAACAGACATTTGGGGTGGCGCATTTCATGGATTAGAAGCAAGCAAAAACCATACACAAGAGAAAGGTCCGACTTATATATATATTTGGTTGGGTACATCTCCAGGGCACACACACACCTTGCAGACTTAGAGACCTCAAAAGTCCCAACACTTCACCAACCTCAAGCTTTCACACAACAGTTGAAGTAGCTGAAAATGCTCCTCCTTGCCTACACAAACAATGTAACAAGCCAAATTGAAGATTAAATCTGATATTTTTGTAACATAATATTTGTATCTACATAAAAAAATTTTGCTTTTATTTTACACGATCCTTCATAAAGATTTCAGTCACCTGTTATACGCGGAGTATATTAACTTTCATATAGACATGAATTCTACCCTTCAGGATAGAAGATGACCTTCTGGTATATGATGTAAGGTTTTAATATTTGATCTATAAATTCCTCCTTCTATGACGCAAGGTGTTCTAAAATATGAATACAAGAGAGATTTAGGTTTGTAACAACATTTCTCAGATGCTTAAGAAACTCTTATTATATCCGTTCGGCCCACTATGCATTATTCTATTTTCAGATGTTTGCGCTACCTTTGTGCAGCTCTGGTTTAGCTGTAAAGCAGTTAAAGGCAGACAAAACTAAAAACTCCAATATTCTTTACATCACCTAAAGACAATATTTTTATAGATAGATAATGTTTTGCTGTGTTTCTACATCCTTTGTTTCTTGGTCAATCAACTAAACTTCTACTCAAACTAGCACGGAATAAATCCTTGTGACTACCTATATTTTCCTACCTTGATTTGAGGACTCTACAAGTAAATTAGAGTAACCAATCAACATCACCCGCACCAGTTAGATCAAGTTTGACTTTGCACCTTTCGATTGAACAAGTCCAAAAGATCAAGATGACTTCTAAAACAAATAAACAAACAAACAAAACATGCTGTATCATGTATGACATTTCAAATGTGTAGTCATCACACATTTCCTCCATTATAATTCATGGTTCCCTTTTTTACCTTTAGGTTTAACTTTCTCAATCAGATTGAAGATTTCCACTTTCCACCTAATTCCAATCCTTTCGGTTTATTCTCAACAATGTGAAAGGCTGAGTTTGAATTCTTCTTTCATTAAATTGAATGATCAGAACATATGACCAATGGGGCAGAAAAATCAAATCAGTCAGTGGTCCATCTTTCCAGCTGCAATTAAGCTCTCATCAAGGGCCATTTCAAACTTAAACAAGTACCTACTCAACAAACATGAGAATTGATTACACAACTTTGCAATTAAGCAAATTTCTCACCATCCCAGCACATGCAAGCGAACTATAGTAAAATTGACCAGAAAGAAAACAGCCCAAAAAAAAGGGAAAAAAGCCAAAGATGGGAACTTACAGTTGGGGACTGGTGACTCTGAGGATAGTGGTCAGTGGGCGCCGCGCTTCCTGCGGTGGTTGCTGTTGGGTTGATGAGCTCCTCCTCATTACCAAGGCTAGCTCTTGACAAATCCTTTTTGTTCTGTTTCCTCATTTCTCTGATCTTTGAGAAATCAAGCGAGTAATCTGGTACCACACCCTTCTGTTCCCAGTCCCCAAATTGAGGTACTGATAGCCATGGAGCATTTTTCTGTAAATTTTACAAACCAAAAAGTGAAAAGGAATTTTTTTTTTTACAAAAAAAAGGCCAAAACCCGATATAGAACTTGTCCTTTATCAATCACTGCATCTATCTGTGAGTCAAACTTCAGTTTCAAGCTGATTCAGATTGACTAGATGAAACATGTGTTACCATTCTGTCCTGTTGAAGACAGGAGGAAAGTTGATAGCACGATAAAAATTTTTCTTCGATTAAATCTCCATACATAAAACAACAATTCCAGTTCATTTTTTTTTTGCATGGTTCATTTACAGAAGAAAAATCTGAACTTGAAAGTGATTAATAAAGGATTTATTCAAAATCCCATGACGAAGAAAAAGTGGAAGTGCCAGCCTTGACCAACTTCTACTCTGTACCCTCGCTTGAAAAAGCAAGCACTATGGAACCAATAGGGCCCTTTGAGGGTCTCAAGAAAGAGGTTAAAGGAAAAGTTAAAAAGGGCCGGAATTTTCAACTTTTGACATCTAACAGTTGCATGCAGGGAAATAATATAAAAAAAAGAAGATCTAAATTTCAAAACTGTTCTTGATTCCAAGCAAAACCAGATGAAATCAAACAAAACTCATTACGGAAACCACCATAATTAAATCTTCCATCAGCAGAGAGACTGGTCGGCTGCCAAGAAAAGGCCATCGCCTTTCAAAACCTTTAGAGAATTCCTTATGATTCTCGGGAACCAGACAACTCAAATTCTCCAGAACTCAAAACACACACACAAAGAACCCACCTCCTTACGATCCTCCATGTCAACTCAAACAGAGATCTTGAACGCTCTGAGATGAGAACCCAGAAAGAACCACACCGGAAAGCTTAAAGAAACACTTGTATCCAAATGCGAAACGGAAGTTATGAAAACGAAAGAGGAAAAGAAGAGCCTTTTGGTTGTATTTGTGTGGAGAGAGGAGAGTGTTGCACGAAGCTTACAGCTTGATGACAGCAGCACCGATTGGGCACGCACTGTGGCCAATCTCTTGCATTCTTATAGACTTCTCAATTGACAATAACAACCCTCTGCGTTTCCCACAATTATGGAAATGCCACTCTCCTCCTACACACGCTTTCCCTACGTTCTTCCTCAGATGAAGCGTAGTCTTCTTTAATCTTTACCCACCGTGGCCGACTTCTCTGAGGTGGCCTTCCCTAATAATCTCCACGCGTTAATATTAGGGTAAATTACAAAAGCGCCCTTCTGGTTGAATTGAACCTACACTTTGCCCCCTCTATTTTAAAGAACCTACACTTTGCCCTTACTTTTTTTATAATGTCTGACAACAACTTCTGAAACCCTAAATTAAACTGTCTGATAACTATGTTTAAGTAATTTCAAGATTTTTGATATTTTTTTCACAGCTAACTAACATTTAAAAAATACTAATATGTATCTATAGGAAGAAAATTGTATTTACAGAAAGAAAAAATAGATAATTTAAAATGTCTATTAACTATAAAAAAATATCAGAGAGACTGACATTATTAGAAGATAACTATCGTATAGTTTAAATTACAATTTTAGAAGTTGTTATCAGACAGTATAAAAAAAGTATGAGCAAAGTGTAAAGTGTAGGTTTTAAAAAATAAAGGAGGCAAACTGTGGGTTAGGGTAAATTTTAGGAGATACTTATAACTTTCCCTTAAAATATTTCCAAAATTATACGTTCTTACGAAATATTAATAATAAGTGCCAAGCTTTTACTCTATTCTCTTAAAAAAAATGCAAGTACTCTTTTCATTCCACTCTCGTTACAACACTTTTCATTTTGAGTTATCCCACATTCTTTAAAACATTTTTTTTAGTAAGTTTTATCATGTATCTTTACAATTATACCTCTCATTCTCTTATCACTCAATTCATCTCTTTCACCCTAAAATCTGCAGCTCAATTCTCTCATCTAGCTCTGATCTTAGCATGGATGATTCCTTCTTGGCGGCAAGTCAGCAATAGTTGGAGTAAGGGAAAGAGGCAACAAATTGATGATCGAAGTGATAAGGACAGAAGCGAGGAGGTTGGAGATAGTAATCGATGCATCAGGGACAGAAGCAAGGAGGTCAAGATGGCAATAAACACATCGGGGATATAATCAACGTGATAAGAGCAGTAATCAACGTGTTGGGGATGGAAATGGACGCTTTGAGGACAAAAGCGAAGAGGTTGAAGATGGGAATCGATGCATCATGGACAAAATTGACGCGACAGGGATGACAATCGATGTGTCAGGGATGGAAGCGAGGTGGTCGAACAGCAAATCGACGTGATGCGAAAATGGACGGTTGGTCAGTGAGGTAAGGTTGGTCAGCAAGACACAGGGGCTGATGTGAAAACAAAGGGCTGGCGGAAGCATGAAACGAAGGGTGAGTGATCAAATGGCATAGTGCGAGGTTGAAGGCATAAAGCTAGAGGAAGATAGAGGTGTGACGCGATGGGCAAGTGATCGGACAGCGTGAGTAGAGGCAGTGGTTTGATAATGTGGTAGATGAGGGGAGAGAGAAAGGAGGGCAGGGGTAAACTTGAAAAGAAAAATACAAACTTTTTGTCATTTTTTAATATCCGTGCAAACACAAATAGAGGGAAAAAAAATTGGGATGGAGGGAGTATTATTTTTTAGACAAAGGGGACAAATATCTAACACAGGTTCGCAAAATAGGTAGCTTGGCAACCATTGTCTTTTTGCAGTTAAATTGATCATCTGAGTTATCTTTTTCGCGAATTTGCTTACTACCATTACGTTGTCCACATGGGATAAAGATGTGGAAAATGTTGTCCATGTAGCAAGCCTAGGTGGATGATGACATGGCACATTTTCTCCCATCTTACCCCCTAAATTTTTGTCCAACATTACAAATCTCTTTAAACTTTGTTTCTTCTCTCTTCCACCGTTATCTTCCTCTTTTCAACTGGGTTACAACTAGCATGCCACCTTAACTGCATTGTAGTCGTCCATCGTTGCCGTCTTCAACCGAGGTCACTATGTTTCCTATTCAGAAACCCACCATCGTAACCAAAATGCTTTAATTTGCAATCAGGCTTCTTCTCATAGTTATTGTTTTCTTCTCCACCTTCCTCATTCTTCTCTTCTCCTCCACCATGTCCCATCGTCATTGGGCGAATACCTCATATTCAGAATCCTACCCCATCATAAAAAACCTCCCTGACTAGCTTAGCAATCTCCATCGCTTCCACGATTAGGTCTTTAACATGCTCTTCCAAACCTCATCCTTCACTCTCCAACCCAACTTTTTCCTCAACATCTCTTGTGGCATTTGCATCGCCAAACTTGTTAACTTCTGCCACCTCCTCTTTTCACACAAGATTGCTAGCCACAAGTTCGATAATAAGTACCTCAAATACTTCATCTCCAGCATCATCAGCTTAGAAATCCATGATTCTGTTATCTGTTCTTTGAAGCCCTAGATCTATTGATTCTTCTGGATTCTTTACTCTCCAGCAATTGAAGTTGAAGAAATTAGGAAAAAAATGATCACAATCCCTTATTTGACTACTTTGTCGACCTATTTTAGCTATAGATTGCATTTTGTGTTTGGACAATTGTGTGATTTTTTTAGGAAAATCTGTGATTGGTGGTACGCTGCCAATCTGTTTAGGACTCAAGGATTTTTATATTGCGCACAATAGGTGTTCGATGCAGTGCCATGACTTTGTTTGACACAATTCCTTCCGGTTCATCTCAATCAACCAATGTTTTTTCTTGTTTTGTTTTATTTTTGTAGTTCGAGACCTATATGGATCAATGAATATAGCTTGTGCATAAATGTTATAATTTACCCAGGAGGATATTAATTATGTTGCTTTTTATTTTAGATTTAACAAAATATTATAACAAATAATGGAATATTCTCTTTGTTAGTTTTGTAAGTGGTTAATTTGCCCACATTAAAAACAATAGTATTGGATTTCACTCAATCACAAATGTGAGTGGGCGATTTTACTATAAAAATAAACTATAGTAGGTGATGTTGGCTAACAAGAAAACCTCAGTAGGAGATTTACCTATTTTACCTTTTTTTTTATACTGCTCCAAAGAAGGTAGATTTGTTTTTTTTTTTTTTTTTGAAATTTTTTTAATATCTAATTTATTTTATTATACTCATTTAAACTCTATCTGTACAAAACACTAAAATTGCACAAAACTTGTAAGAAGTTGTTTACTCAACTTTGCTCAGTATTATGTTCTTCAATTTTATAAAATTGTGAGGGTAGAACACTAACTCAAACTTATAACTTCAGCAAAAGAGACCATTCTCATCCAAATCATGGATTAACAATTTAGTACCCATTTTTACATCGTTTATCTTCCCTACAGGCTATAGATTTTGCTCCTCTTTTAGAATTAGTTAATTATGCAATTAGTAAATAATAAAGTTAACTAATTCCCTAATGAGTTGCTGAGTTGAAAATTCCAAACAACACAGCCCTTATACTGAAGAATTGGAAGTTTATACTTTTCCTTTTGCTATACTGGTAATATATACAACTGAACAGAATGAAACATTTACTACAGGCTATACCCATTTTTGCATTATTTATCTTCCCTGCAGTACATGGTGATTTAATAATTGGAAATTCTTTGAAGTGTAAATGTGCAGCTGAACAAAATGAAACATTTACTAGCACGGTCGAAACCAACTTAGATTTTAGGGACCAGTCGTGAATTTATGGAAATGCTGCTGAATAAGGGTGAGCATGGGTTGGGTAAACCCGAAACCGAAATCGAACCACCCCCATTGGGTTGGGTTGGGTTAGGTAAATATTGATCATGGTTCTCGGGTTGGTTCCACATATAGGAGAACCGACGGTTTTTGGGTTGGTTCTGATTCCATATGGAACTAACCTGATGTGGAACTGAACTCGAGATATATATATATAATTATATAATAAAAATTATAGTATTACTAATATATCCATACACACACACACACACATATATTTCTTTCAAATATTATGATAGTTATTTTGTGTT
The DNA here is from genome assembly GCA_039654915.1 of Aquilaria yunnanensis. NCBI lineage: Eukaryota > Viridiplantae > Streptophyta > Magnoliopsida > Malvales > Thymelaeaceae > Aquilaria > Aquilaria yunnanensis. The sequence goes on along the minus strand of CM077597.1, from coordinate 3,899,364 downwards.
TTTATATTAAACTCTTAAACTGATATTCCAATTTGAAACAGTATGGAAGTTGTGGGATCATTTACGAAATTTCTCCATATTTACTTAAATCACTTTGCTTCATAGACTCATCACTCCTAAGTCATTTTGCTTTCGATGTTTCATTCCAGACTACTCTTTACGACACAATTATGATATTTTTTTCATTTGAGTCATGCAAAATTAAAAATTTATGACATCAACATATTTTAGGTTTTGATACTGAAGAAGATGGTCTTAAAAACTCAATTTTCATATTGAATGTCATACCAATATTGGAATTACTGGAATGAAGTAAACTAGTTGAGATAAAAGATACCCTACAAGCAACTCTTTTGAACCATTTTTGTAAGAACAATATTTTAAACTCTTTTAAATGTATCTAAGTACATATATTTAAATATTAATTTAATTGTATATTATGTTGAATATGTCATAAAACTGATTATGGATGTAGATTTATTGAATTTTGGTATTGTTATAGGTATATGGTATAAACCGAAAAACCTGAGAACTAGAACCGAGAAACCCAGAACTATGGTTCTGGTTCTGTTTGGTTCTCGGTTTTGAGTTGGGTAGAAAAATTTTGGAACCGAGGCCATTTCAGATTGGTTCGGTTCCACTATAAAACCGAACTAACCCGACCCATGCTCACCCCTACTGCTGAAGAATCCAAATCCAATTTGGTAGAATTCTCGTCACTTAGATACCTGTAGATTTTTTTTAAAAAAAGAAAAGGAAAGAGAGAGAATGGAAGGAGAATAAAGAAAGAAAGAAAGCATGGATCGTGCGGCCGAAGGCGCATGTACCGAATTGAGACAACAATCAATCAGGCCAAGCCCACCTCAACTTAGGCCTGCCCAATAACTTGATCGGGTCCACCACCAAAACCAAAACTGAAAAACATTAGAAACGAGTCACGGTTTCTTAGATATTGTTAATAAATCATTAAAAAAACGCTTAAAATTATTTAGTTATTAAAATATTTAAAAAAATACTTAGAATATTTTAAATGATTTTTTTCAATCTTTTAGGTTGTATAAGCTGGAAAATTCATAAAACGATTAGTTATTCTGTTCAAAAGAATATTATTTAAGTAATTATGAGGTACATAGAATATTAGTTATTAAATAAAAATTAATTAAAATAATTACTGTAAAATCATAATTTTTTAAAATATAAATATAATTAAAAAAAAACAAATTGGACTTGAAAAAAATATAAGATGAGAAGGACATGAGGTACCGGAGCTTTGCTCATCAGAAGAAGACACGTGGGCGGTGAAGGGATCGTGGCATTAGATTTCAGGCGCACATAAACCACAAGGCTGGCTTTGTCGTCCACTGCGCTTCTCGCTCTCTTCTTTCCTTCCAACCACAAACTAAAACTATCACTTCCGTCTAAAGTTATCAGCATCACTAACCATTTCATAATAATTAATCTTTCATCTTTAACCTCATATAAATCTAAAATTTTTTCTATAAAAATTTAAATAAAAATTTAATATATATATATATTCTAGTAAATAATAACATAAATAAACTCAAGTCAAATTTAAGTAACAATTTTGATTTCTACAAAAAAAAAAACAACCCCTAATAGTAAAGTAGTTTTGCAGCTTTTGAAAGTATAAAATTTCAATTAAAGTATAAGTTGAACAAATAATAACTATATCTAAAAGTAATTTCTAGTAATTACTTATTAATAAGTCTCCCCGAATGCAAACATAAACAATAAAAGGGAAAATCAAAATAAAAACTGTGTGAAAAGATATAAATGTTTTTAGGATAAACATTGTTGGCATGTTTAGTATTATGAACTGAGAAATATAGCATGAAGAATGAATTCTCAAACTATATAAATGTAGTGGAGTTTTAACGTAAGTTTAAACATTATAATAGCTTAATAATTATAGAAAATTTTAAAAGACATTAATTTTTTCTTTTATTTAAATATAAAACAAATTATTTTCTCCCTTATTATCTAGGGCATTGTAGTTTTTGATAATAAATATATGGCTTCATTTGGAAACAAAGTTAGCCGTTAATAATTTATTTATAATATCTAACACTAATTTTATAATATGTCTCCAGAAATATTATTTTACTCATACGTTTGAGTGCAACCCTTTTCTGTTTTTTTCTTAGTAGTTTGTTGCTTCAAAAAATTCTACAATAGAATTTGTAGTATTATAGATACATCTATAAGATAATACAATTATAACAATAATAAAACTTGTTGTATTATTAAGAAACATCTGTATGATCATCCATTAAAAACAATACCAATACAATTAATTACTATTATAAGAGAATAATTTTTTTTATCTCTTTATAAGATAATAAAAATAAATTATTAAACTCATTAAATTCAATTAATTGATGAAAGTGCAGTAGTTTTTTCTTTCTTTTTCTTTTCCCCCGTGGACAAATAAAAAATCGTTTGATCGAAATCGTAAATAAAAATGGCCTAAATATCCCTTCAGCCCCTGAACTCATTTGACTATGACACTTTTCTCATTGAACTTCAACTCGGTCAAACTCAGCCTTTAAAGTTTGTTAAGTGAGTCAGTTAACCCCTTTGACCGTTACTTGCTACTCACATGATGAAGTTCCTAATAACACCGTTTGTGGACATTTAGCAGCAGCAAGCGAAGGCAGCCATTTTTCTCAGTTTATTGAGATTTTACAACAATTCTCTCTCCCTCTTTCTCTACCAGTGATGCTTTTGCAAAGATTTTTCTTCTCCTATTTCTTCTCTGTTTGGAAGCTTGGACTCCTGGGAAGTAACTTCAACAATCCATGCAAACAAATCAATTTGGTTCATTATGAAAAATTGGAAAACAAAAGAAAAGTTATCATTTTCGATGGACATCAAATAAAGAAAATAAAAATCTAATACTTTCCATTTGATTCCCCTTAACTTTGGTTTTGAAAATTAGAAATAGTGAAACTGTTTGCAATCTTAGCTGGCTTTAGTTAAAAGAATAGGAAAAGTGCGGACAAGAAATGGTGAACAAGCTAAAGTAACTAATGGTCAAGAAGAAAAAATGTTTGTCATTCTATTGTTAGACCTTCTTGATTTTTAACATCAGTTGACCTGAGCTGCTGAGAAGTTCCAGTTTGATAGATGATGCAAAATTGATCCTATCCTAATTGCACTCACAATTTTATGTTTATATATGGTGACTTCTTCATGCAAGCCAACCTTCTCCCTGGACTCTTTTTAGTTTCATCATAATTTCAATTTTATTTTTTATTGGTTGAAGCACGAGGCCTCAAATGTTTTTAGAGCACCTTATCAGTTTGGAACTTGAACCCAATTCTAAATTGTATTTGTTGCTTGTTGATGGCCCATTGAACAATCGGGATATAGAAGCTACTCTCTTAGTTATGGGAATCATGTTTTTTAAAGACTAGTAATTTTCATTTCATCTCCAAGCTTATGTAATCCAAGACACTATTGTTTTTGCCACTACTGCTAAGAACAACCAGGCTTGTACAATTGCAATTTTTACTGCTTTGCAACCCCAAGCTACAAGCAAAATAGAGAGTATTGCCTCTGGTCTTCCATGGCAGCTGGTGATAATTAGGAGGAGGTTGACTTTGAATTTGATAGGGTGAGTTGATTCGTAACTCAAGAATCAAATAAGAGCATTTTTCTTTAACTGGGAATTTCTCACCTTTGCATGAAAATCAAACCAACCAAGCTACTTTTCCTCTCTTCCCCCACTTCTTTGGCATTATTGAAAGATATGGTCATTGATTCATGAGTTGTTGCAGCCTCATCCAGTAGGCTAGTAAGTGACAGGAACGATTCACCTGTTCAAAAGCTTCATTCTTATATGCATGTACTAATAGTTTTTTTTATCTTGTTATCAATTCTTTTCGGTAATCTGTCAGCTATAATCGACCATCTATGTCAAAAACCTAGAAGCAAATGAAAAGTTGAACATCAAAATTGCCTTGATGGAATCTTAACAAACTAGGAAAAATGATGACCATCGCTTATTGCTGTTAAACATCTGCAAATGGCATTATCAAGAATTTCATTATGTGGCTTGCACATGAAGATCAGAGGGGTTGATTAACCCACTTATCAGAGTTTGGGGGCTGAGTTGGACCGATTTGAAGTTCAGGGGAAAAGGTGTCCTGGTCAACCGAGTTCAGGGGCTGAAGGGGTATTAAAGCCATAACAAATCGAAGCCTCTCTTCCACTCATTTCTCCTTCAAATTCCTGGACTGAGTTTCTCTGCTCTAGTCACTGAGAAACTCATTAGCCCATCTCTCAGCAGCTCAGCTTCCCTCCTCCACCGTCTCCGATCATCTCCGATCATTTTTCTTTTCTTCTCATAATTTCTGTCGCTTTCTGGCATTCCAAACATGCACCTATCCAGTAGATTCCACCGCCTCGACCTCCGCTCCTCCTTCTTCACCTCTCTCCGACCATCTCTCACTCCGAGCCCATCTCTCTCATCCAAAACTACTCTCAAATTCAACCCCTCTAAGCGAGAGCCGAAGAAAATCTCCGCCCGAACTTCTACTCTCAGCGTCGAAACATCCGTTAAGGAACCCGAAGACGACGAAATCGAATCTTTATTTTCCAGCAATTCGGCTGACGATTTCGACCGGAAACGCTCCAAGAAGCAGTCTCACGGCGGGGCCTCAGCTATTTCTTCAGGCATCAAGCTCGAAAACATAAGCAAGATCTACAAAGGGGTCACGGTGTTGAAAGACGTCAGCTGGGAAGTGAAGAAAGGCGAGAAAGTGGGATTGGTAGGCGTAAATGGCGCAGGGAAGACGACCCAGTTAAGGATTATCACGGGCCAAGAGGAGCCTGATTCTGGGAACGTAATTAAGGCGAAACCCAACATGAAAATCGCATTTTTGAGCCAAGAGTTCGAGGTTTCATTGAGTAGGACCGTAAGGGAGGAGTTCTTGAGCGCCTTCAAAGAGGAGATGGAGATTCAAGGGAAATTGGAGAGGGTGCAGAAGGCGTTAGAGGGTGCCACAGAAGATTTGGAGCTCATGGGGAGGCTTTTGGATGAGTTTGATTTGCTGCAGAGAAGAGCCCAGGCTCTGGATTTAGATGAGGTCGACGCCAAAGTCAGTAAGTTGATGCCGGACCTCGGGTTTTCTGCAGAGGATTCAGATAGGTTGGTAGCTTCTTTTAGTAGTGGCTGGCAGATGAGGATGTCACTAGGAAAAATTTTGCTTCAGGCAAGAGTTTTTCTCCACACTTTACTACATTGTCATTTTTTTGTGCTTTTTTAGTAGTTTCATTACTCGTGGAGGATTTTGTTTAATGAATTTGTTCACTGCAAGAAATTTTCATTATAGGAATTTTCTGCTAGCAGTTGCCAAATGGGTGTAGTTTTGATCACTTAGATAAATTGTCAACGTATAATGCGGGAATAGGCTACCATTCTGTACTAAGAAAGTGTTCAGTGCAGTACTGACTTTTGAGTCAGTTAAGTTGGTCTTGATTGTGTATCTAATTAGTCAGTTTGGACTTTTAGATGCTGGGTTAATGCTTAAGAAAATCAGCCACGGACAATAATTGCACAAAACGAGGACTCTTCAGAGGTTATGAAGCTATTGATGTTTTGTTAGACAATGATCAGTCACGATTCTACGCGTGCTGCAATAAAAATTATTTTTTTGGTTGTTTTGTGATAAAGCGCAATTCTTTATACTGCCAATGACTGTCTGATCATGGTCATATCCATCAATCTGCAGGAACCAGATTTGTTGCTGCTAGATGAGCCAACAAATCACCTTGATCTTGACACCATTGAGTGGCTTGAAGGATATCTTAACCAGCAAGATGTGCCAATGGTGATCATATCTCATGACAGAGCTTTTCTTGATCAGTTGTGTACAAAGATTGTGGAAACTGATATGGGGGTTTCCAAAACGTATGTGGGTAACTATTCTCAGTATGTCATTTCCAAGGCAGCATGGATTGAAGCTCAGTATGCTTCATGGGATAAGCAGCAAAAGGAAATAGAGCACACGATGGGCTTGATAAATAGGTTAGGAGCAGGAGCAAACTCTGGACGTGCTTCTTCTGCTGAAAAGGTACATGACCTGCAGGGCATTCAACATACTTAGGCTTTCCATTCTTAAATTTATTCCTAGCTATTTAAAAATCAAGGGCTGTTTTCTTTGTTTATTTATTATTTCTGAACTAAAAAACATAAAATTTTGAAAAATATTCAATATGATTGACTTGTCTGACTGGAGCTATGGGCCGCCTTTATTTAATGCTGGTTGTTAGTGGAGAAACCTTAATCTATTGTTGAAGACATGTCGGTGGAAATGATGCTTGTCGCATTTCTTAGTAATATGTCATTGACATTTCTACTTTTGGTCACTAAATCTCCGGGCAATAACAGAAATTGGAGAGACTTCAAGAGGAGGATCAAGTATTGAAGCCATTTGAGAGGAAACAGATGAAAATCAGGTTCCCTGAGCGTGGGAGAAGTGGCAGATCTGTTGTCACAATTAAGAATCTTGAATTTGCTTTTGAGGATAAGGTAAGCCTACGATGCTAAACAATGGAGCACATTGGAAGTCCACTTTTGGGACTTGTTCTTACAGTGATTACTACTCCTTCCATCATTGATTCAATTATTTGTGCCAGTTTTTGTTCAATAGGGCAAATCTTACAATTGAAAGGGGAGAGAAAATTGCAATTATTGGTCCTAATGGTTGTGGCAAGAGCACTTTCCTAAAACTAATTATGGGTCTGGAAAAGCCAAAGCAAGGTGAAGTGCTCCTTGGGGAGCATAATGTTCTACCTAATTACTTTGAGCAAAATCAGGTATGCTAGAAACGGTTGCTTTAACCCCATAGCTTCCTGTCCAATGTCCATATACACGTTAAAGCGGATCTGATAAGCACTCAGTGAGCTTTGTTGCTTTCTTTTAGGCTGAGGCACTTGATTTGGATAAGACAGTTATTCAAACAGTGGCAGAAGCTGCAGAAGACTGGAGAATCGATGATATAAAAGGGCTCCTTGGTCGTTGCAATTTCAAAGCTGATATGCTTGAGAGGAAGGTTTCCTTGTTGAGTGGTGGTGAGAAGGTACATTCAGCTCAAGATATATTAATGATCCAATAAATTTATCTTCATTGCTTGGTTTACGCTTGAATCAGTTGCACTTGTGCACTTTGCCCTTGACTACTGCACCATTTCTCCTATTTATTGCCATTCCAAAGAATGACTTGCTTATATTTTCCTGTGCGTAAATGTTTGTGGTGGTTTTTATATATGGCATGCATGCGTGCATGTATGTTCTTTTTTATAACTGATGGATCAAGGTTTATTGACTCATCAGTTTTTCTTCTGAAACTAAATGCTCCGTTACCGTTTATAGGCACGTCTTGCTTTTTGCAAATTCATGGTGACACCATCAACTTTGCTAGTTTTGGATGAACCAACCAATCATCTGGATATTCCGTCAAAAGAGATGCTTGAGGTTAAGCTCCATATCATTCCATTATCGCATTTCAAGTTTTCTTGGTGAGCCACAGCTTTGAGACTTCCGAGTTTGCCATTCAATATTTTAATGCTCTGTGTTTTATCAGGAGGCCATCTTGGAGTACCGGGGCACTGTTATTACAGTGTCCCACGATCGGTACTTTATCAGACAAATGGTTAATAGAGTAGTGGAAGTGAAAGATGGCAAATTGCAGGATTATGCTGGTGATTATAATGTGAGTATGGCTTTTGGATTTTCCTTAATCATTTGAGGCTCATCTCCCGGGGATATGAGTTTGCAAATTCAATTTTCACATAGCTGAAATTGTGCTGAACTATTGTTGGCATTATTGACAGTATTATCTAGAAAAGAACCTTGAAGCAAGAGAAAGGGAGCTCGAGCGCGAGGCAGAGCTTGAGGATAAGGCTCCTAAAATCAAAGCCAAGTCCAAGATGTCGAAGGTAAGTTGCAGCTTCATTTTTCCTCCCATCACCCTTATAAATGGAAGTCTCAGTGAGATTGCTTTCGGATTTCATTTGTTTCAGGCCGAAAAGGATGCGCGGAAGAAGCAAAAAGTGCAAGCTTTCCAGGCTGCAAAACAGAAATCCAAAGGAACGAAGAATGCCAAGAGATGGAAATGAGTCGTGCAACTTGTCTAAATCGCCCGAAGTAGCACTCACTGTTATACTGATTTTTGCTGTGTAAATTCCGAAGGTGAGATTGTCCGGCGGCCATGCTTGTACATAGTATAGGATAGCATAATCCAAATTCACTTGTTTTCTTACCAATTGAAAGAACCTCTGACCGTGTCCGCCTCTGTAAGGACGCAACTCAAAACGAAGCAATTACTAATTGCTTAATTCTTAACTCGGCAAATGTTCTTAAATTGAAGTGTGCTGCCTCAGGAGTCTGAAATCCTTCCATTTTTTCCGACGTGGAGCTGGATTGGAATTGAAGTAGTGCTTTTAGGCACTGAGATTAAGAAAGTTAAAAAAATTTGTGTTGTTTCTACTAACTATTTACACAGAGATTGAAAAAGTTAGGAAAAAGTGAACATTACAATAAAGTGTAATATGGTAAAATAATTTATTAATATGAAAATATTGTAAAGATTTTGGATGGTGGGGAGTATGTTCTTAAATTAATTTTAGGGCGGTATCTCTAACTCAATTTAATGCTAGTTAGGCCTTTTTCTTTTTGGTACTTACACTTTCTTCTATCTATCTAATAGGCGAAGATTAATTTAATTTTCTTGAGGTGCTGTCAGAAGTATGCAGTCTCCAAAAACAAGTTTTGCAAAATTTGTTCGTGTCTGTGTAAATTGTAATTTCTAATTTTTGGTCCAAACTCACTTTGTTGGTAATAAATAATATCAGAACACTGGCATACGTAAAATGACACTCACATTGTTGGTAATAATATCAGAACATTCGCTGTCAAATGTTAGTTAATGTAAGTTCTTGTGAATCTGAAGACTCTACTCCGTAAAGAATAAGATCAGTGGAAAAAACTGCTGTTTGGTTTGCTCCATACGATAAGAGGCGCCTGGGCTGGTCTACCGGTGCTTGCGGTGGAGGTGGGTCGCAGCCAGCAGACGACGTCGTTTCCCATAATATTCCCCATGTTCCCCCCTTTCTTTAAGAGTACTACTGCTACCCAACAGCCGCCGTTGCGAGCTTCACCTGAACAATAAATCTACCGAAGCACAACACCAACATACGATAAAGTTCACATTTTTCCGGTCAAACCCCGCTCCTTTCCGATTTTCCCAAGTCTGAGCTTGCTCAGCAGTGCAACAAGTGATGGGAAAGTTAGTTCTAGGCTTGCCTGGTCCCTGGGCTGATGACCATCGTGAGCCGTCTGATCACTATACCACCAAAATTGGTGGTCTTCCCGTAAGTTTTCTGTATTTAATTCCACAGAAATATCAAATTTTTTGAGCTGGGTTTGTGTTTGTTTATTGACTTTTGCATATTTGATTCACTAATTTGTGAACAGGATTGGCCTTTTCCGAAAGAGGGTTTGGACCCAACACTGTTGAAATGCAGTGTATGCGGAAACAAGCACTGCCTGATTGCACAGGTTTTAGCTCTTCTTGACATTCAACTTTTTTACTATATGAAGTGTCGATTTGGCAACGATGTTAGCAATTAGCGTCACACATTAAGAAAATTTTACTGTAATACTTATTGAAGCAAACTCTAACACTAATCACAAACATTGTTGCCAAATGAACCTAAACAGGAAGAAAGAACACTGATTTATCTGTTCTTTTTTTTTTTTTCCTCTAATTTCCTGCCTAGGTTTATGCCCCTGTTTCAACCGAAACTTCACAGATAGAGGAGCGTTTTCTTGTTGTTCTTGGTTGTGTGACTCCTGAATGTGGGGGCAATAATCTTAGGTTGTTATTGCTTTTGAGTCTGTTGAATTAGCAGGATGATAAGGTTTTTCTTGTTTACCATTTAGTGGGGGAAGTGTGTGTGAATGGTACACTTTTGTGTGCAGCTGGCGGGCTCTTCGAATTCAGAAAGCTGAGGACGCCGGTGTGTCTTCAAGCAGCGTTGCTCTAGAAGAGTCCCCCTCTACTCCAGGTGCTGTACCACCTTCAGAAGTTAGTTGGTGGGATAATTTGGAAGATGAAGAAGGAGAAGATATTGATCTTGAGGATTTGAGTGAAGCATTTTCCGTTGCTGCAAGCCTGACCCCTGAGCACAAGAAGCTGAACAGTAGCAAGCGCTCTGGAACTGCTTCAAAACCTTCTCCTTTAAAACAACCGAAAGCAGCAGCGGATGTTGATACACCAGGTGATACAAAGGTCTTTGGAACTTTTTTGAGAGTTTTACTTGGCATTTGCTGGGGGAAGGTGCATACGGCAAAGTCATATGTCATTTTCCATTTTGGGCTTGTTTCTCTGTTGAGGATGGCAATGAATTGGTCTTGTCTTGTTTAATTTGCTTGAGTAGTTATTCCTGTACTACACTGAATTGGGCTTAATGATTCTTCTCTGCTTCCATTCATTTATTTGTATTCAAGGATCTTCTTCTTAGCTAAATGTGTGTTTTGATTTGCAGCGATGCCTTGTTTCTACATTTATACAAGGGAAGAGTCACTCTCAACGAATGTTGCATCTGCATATTCCAGTAACTCTTTGCCTGACGTCAACGAGAAAGAAATTAATGAGGGACACGAAGAAACTTGGGCACCCGAGGCCTATGAATACGATAAAGCCTTGACTGCTGACAGGACCTTCCTCAAATTCAAGAAACAGTTGGATGCATCTCCAGATCAATGTTTTAGGTACCTACACTCTAAAACTATTATATGTTTGGAGAAATATATTAGCACTGATGGCCTCTATTTGGTGGTCACTGGTCATAACCATGCCAATTCCAAGGTTATGCTGAAACATACCTTGTATAAACTTGTAGAATCACAGATGAATTGGTTGTTTTATCAAGTTATGGGCAATATTAATGTAAACTCTTTTAGGTATAGTCATTAATGCAAACTCTTCTTTTGGGATTTGCTATAGAGATCCAATGGGCATAGTTGGGCTTGACATGATGGAAAGTTGCCCTCTCCCTCCCCTTCCTTCTTGTTGAAGATGTGATTTAATCTAGGACCTTGAGTTCAGTGTCAAATTTCCATGCTAGCACCCTCTGTCAAACATAGTTTTGATTCCTTCACTGGTGATTGAGTTCTTAGATATGCATTTGGAGGCAAACCGCTTTTGGCCACCATGGAGGTGAAAGAACCTGGAAACTGTAGAAGATGTGGTGCTTCAAGACACTTTGAAATGCAGTTAATGCCTCCTACGATATATTTCCTTCAAGAAGAATCTGAAGATTATCACAAATGTTCAATTGACAACTGGAACTGGATGACCCTTGTTGTCTACACTTGTTCTAAGGTGAGCCGTCAACTCTATCTGATAATCACCTTTTTCTTTTTCCCAGACTTGTACTTGGTTTGCCTACTCAGGAATATTGTCTCCCGTTCTGGTACGTCCTTTAATTACAGGCTCTTTATCCGATGATTTGTTGCATGCTTGAAACTGATCTCGGTATAAAGATTAAGCCTGATGAGGAACTTGGTGGTTTAATTTTAGCCTTGATGCTTGCTTTTCCTTTGCAGAGTTGCTCCATCTCTGGAAACGAGGAGAAGTCCAATACCGGTGGTTGGATTGTGGCAGAGGAAACAATTATCGCCCAGACTGAGAAAACCTTGGAGGAATGTTCTCCGACTGAGTATTTCAAATAATTCATGAAACTTTTTTAGGAGGAATGTTTTGATCTTCTAGTCTCAGAGACTAGGCTGCTGAATTTATCTTTCTCTTCAGTCCTGAAAATTTTAGGGCTTGGTTCTTGACGAGCATAGGTTGTGGGTTTGCATGGTTTTTTCAGTCTTTTTCCTTTTCTTTTTTCTTTCCCTGCCAAATCTCAGATTTTGTATTTTGGTTAAGTCCGCGCATTTGCTGTCACCTATAGGACAATGAAACATACTGGGGTGCTGTATATTATACAGGTTTTTATATTTGTACTATTAGATCTTGAGATGTTGAATTCATGCTTTTCAAGTTCTGATTCAAGCAGTTCTGTAAGAGATAAGATTCGATTCATTGAATTAGGGTTCATACTTAAAATGATGGCCAATCCTTTTCCCTACAAGTTTGAATGGCCAATCAAGTGATAATCCTCACCCACATTCGCTCAGTACCAAGATGTAGTCATTCGCGTTGGATGGTTTCCGGGATCCACAGATACTCCAAAAAAAAAAAAACGATTAACATTATATCGCCCTAAAGGGCATATGAACTCAGGTTTCTGCTCAAGCACAAGTTGGCATACTTCATTGCGGAACAAGTCAACATAAGGGTCATTTGACACCCTTAAATTGAATGTCGCAAAGGTCATCAGCACCGCCAGTGTTTTGTGTTACAAAGCATGAAACGTTACATATAGCGAAAGCTGCTCATCAAGTCTTGACTAATTGGCATGCAAGCCCAAGTATCAATGGCAGCACCCCTCAGTATGGCAAAATATAATGCAATTTACTCAAACCTCTTAATCAAGGACAGATCAGTCAACATTTTATCAATAGCTTCATCATCATGAACTCGTCCCCTGGTCTGCAAAACAACGAGGATCACTCAGGCAAAGTCCAAAACATCAGCAACTGTATTTCTATCATTCTCGAATTTCCCATTGACACGAAGCTGTGGTTTTGAAAAATAAAGCCTCTTATATGCATTGGAAGCTAAATGTTATTAGCAACTACTGTCACATTTGAAGATGCATCATGTAAAATGCCACATACACCTAGGTTTTATTGGTATACCTTAAAGTACCTCAAAAACTGAAAACTGTCAAAATTAAAAAATAATGTTGCAGAGAAGCACGAGAACAAAAGAATTTATACCTTAATAGAAGGTACCATTGCAATGGCTTCCTCCACTGTTTCAGGGCAAAGGTTGCCAAGTACACAAAGCTGCGATAGGTGAGAAGCATGAGTTGCAGGGTTTCTTTTGCAAGAAATAATAGACTGTGTTCCACATGTTTCAGATAAACTCACCTCAAATTCAGCCAGCTGATGCTTGCTAAGTGTTCTGAATTTGGGTTAAGGATTCATGTTGTCAAAATCGTAAATATCAAAAAGCAGAATAGCCTCCTAGCAGGTTTCAAACTTGGAAGCTTGAAAATAAAATAGCTGGTATCAATGTCACAATTAATGGATGGTCGACATCACCAAAAGAAGTCTGGCACATCAGCACTGCTAACTAACTACTCCAGCAACAATTTATAAAATTTTTCCAAGAAAATTTTCTTTTCTTGGTCCTCATAAGGCTGCTAAACAGACAGAGAAAATGTAATCTTCTAGTTAATTAACAACAAAATTATCAACTATAATTGGTAACAATATTCAGTATGAGAAAATGAATTACTATTGGAGAACAATAGAACATGTTTTCTGAAGCCAAGATGACTATCTAATAACACAAAGAAAATAGAGTTTGTGGACCTATCTGGAGGAAAGGGGAGGGGTACAAGAACTTATTGGTGCACCAAGAAACAAGATAGATTTTTCCATTCGCAAAAGAAGGATACTCTCGAACTTGTCTAACAGCATCAGGGTTTTTATAACGGCTGAAGCGTTTCACATACTGCAGGGACTTCTCAAAAACCCTTCAGAAAAAAGAACAGCAGTCATCAGCCATATAAAAACTCTGATAGATCAAAAACAGCAGTTCTATTCCTATCCATAATTCATCTTCAAACTCATCCAGCTATCGTTCATGAATGAAATTAGTACGGAAGTAAAATCCTAAAGGAGCATGAACAGTGAACTGGATACAGAATGCTGATATGAAGCAATACAAGTTTCTGCGTTGTTCACCATCCAAATAGTTTTCTAATAATTAAACACACAGAAAAAGAGTTTAAGTTCTGTGCACTAGATTTTATCCACTTCCCTAATACTCTCCAAGAGTTCCTCCTTTTCTGTACTTGCCACAGAGCACATTCCTAAATTCTTCCATTACCTAAAAAAACTTGCATAATTCTTAAACTCATGAAACTCAAATACAGGAAAATAAGAGATACCCAACTGCGAAACTTGATTCATAGGGTCCTCAGACATCTGCTGGAGCTGCTCATATCTATGTTCAAGAATCAATGCCACCTCACAGTTCATCAAGCACTTGGCCTTCAAAAACTCTGTCGAAGCAACCCAGAAAGTGCGAAAAACACCCCAGACATAAGCGCTCAGCAGACAAGTTGTGAACCGAAGAAGCGAGAGGGAAGAGAGTTACCGTCTCCGATTTTGAGCTCGGCAGCGTTCTCTTCATCTTCTCCGGACATGGCGAAGCAGTGAATTGGTGGACTAGGGTTTGATGAGCTCTTGAGGAAGACCGACCACTGGTAATTAACGGAGCGTGAGCGCAGTCGAATCGATGGAAGAAAAGTTGACCCGTCGCCTCCGGTAAGTTCTATAGCATCGAATCCGACTCCGAGTTGAAATACCCCGGAAATTGGCAATAATAGTCTCCAAACTATATCTAGTGTTGCACATTAGTCCTCTAGGTACAGAATCTATTTATTTAGTACTCTATCTATCTCCGTGGGATTTTTTTCTTTCACGTTTGATGGACGAAATATCTTTGGCATGCTAACACGAGGGCAAATCATTGTTTTTGTGTTGACAAATTTAACATATTTAAGTAATCATGGCTAGTTCATATCTATCCATTTGATGTCGCACATTACTTTCTTTGCTTCTCGATTAGCAACTCGGAGAAAAACTTTATAGAAAACGTTTCAACCCAACAAAGCCCGGCTGATTTTCAAGATAGAACATTAGATTTTGAAAAAATTATCCAACAATAACTTTTAGAGTTAGAGGTTTAGAAAACCTCTTACAACTGTTGATAATTTATTAAAACTTCTAACACTAATTTTCAATGTTATTCCTAAATGAAGCCATTGTCCTCGCTTGATAATTCTGGTGTCAACTGAAGACCTTGGCTAAGGTCATAGCTAGAATATGAGACGAGTCTTCAACTTTTCAAGATAAAAAAACAAAAGTTGCCAAATATAGCTTGATGTCCTCTAGTATTTAATGTAATTTAACTCTCATCATGTACAAATAATCTCTAAATACATTACTTATAAATACTTTTGAGTACCCAAGAAAAAAAAAATAGAGCATCAGAACACATTGAGAAATGCTAGATATAGAAACTTTTCATATAAAAATAAGTGTCTAAATTGATATTTGTACACAGTCTAAAAAAGTGTTTGTGCAAGCAGAAAAAGAAAGAAGTGGAGTATTCTTTTTTTTTTTTCTTTTTCATTTTCTGAATGCAGCAATAGATCAGTGAACAACCAAATAGATAGAATTTGAACTTACCCTTTAACCATCGGACTAGAAAGTAACAATTAAAAACAGCAGCACTTGAAATAATTAACCAGATCTTTTAGAAACCCTGACCTTCAAGCCATGCCTCATATAGAGAATGATAGAACCCCCAGGAACACCAGAATGCCCTTCTTCCACTACTTCAACTTGGTAATTCTGTATAATGGTAGCTGCAACTGCCTTCATCTGGATGAAGGCCACTTCCTTGCCAAGGCAAGTCCTCGGCCCGGCATTGAACGCCAAAAACTTGTATGATGGTTCATGCTTGATCCGGTTGCCTTCCAGAATCCATCTCTCTGGCTTGAACTCCAAGCAATCCTCCCCCCAAATCGACCTCATCCTTCCCATCGTGTACAAGAACAAAATGATCTTCACCCTGGGGAAAACCCTGTGCCCGCTCGGGAGAAGGGTCGGCTCTAGTGGTGTCTTGTGTTGGAAAGGCACTGGTGGATACAGCCTCATAGCCTCACAGAGTGCGGCATGGAGATAGACCAGCCTGTTGAGGTTTTCCATCTCAAATGACTTCCAATTCTCAACTTGCGTTAGCTCCTCTCTTATCTTGTTTTCCACTTTGGGGTTCTTTGCAACGAGCCAGAAGAACCAAGTTAGAGCAGAACTGGTTGTGTCTCTGCCGGCGACCAGGAGGTTTACTATTGTGTCTCTTAGAAAGCCTTCGTCCAACTTTGATCCGACTTCCACCGTGTTCTGCTTCATGTACGATGTTAGAAGATCCACACCATCCGATGTTTCTTCGTTCGCAATATCGATTTGTTTGCTTAGTTCTTCTCTTTTTCTTGATATGTATTCGTTTACTACGCAATCAAGAGTCTCTCTAGCCCTGATCATTTTCTTCTCCACTCCCACACCGAGCCATCTCTGCAACTTCAGAAAGCTTTCTGGAACAAAATGGCGATAAAATATTACTTCTCCAGCTTCATCCATAGCCTTGGGAAATCTGACTTGAGGGAATTCAATTGACAAACACCCAGGATCATAGCCAGTAATCAGAATGCAAGTAGAATCAAACGTGAAACGCTGGAACAGGTCTTGAAAATCGACAATACTCCCCTGTTCCGAGACATGTTCAACCACCGGAACAAGCCCCTTCTCTATCTTTTGTCGGCTAATCTTCACCAAGAACTTGTAGAATTCCCGGTGAGTGATAAAAGAGCGGGCCATCTTCCGTTGAATCCTCCAAGAATCTGAATCCGAGTTGAAAATTCCATCTCCGAAAATATCAAAAATCTTCTTGAAATCAGGCCCTTTAGGGAAATTAGAGAAGTTGGAACTCATGATGTAGTGTACGTTGGCAGGATCAGCCGTGCATAAGATTTCCATATTGGAAAGCCAAAAACCTCTGAACCAACACGTCCCTCCTCTCCTCTCTAACACCTCAGTATAGAAATCGTGAATCCGGTGGAAGTTCTGAAGAAGAACTGGCATCATTCCAAGCAGCGGCCAGTTCTTCACGGCCCCATTCCTTGTCCGGAGCCAATGAAGAACAAGAAAGCAAAACAATGCAAGCACAAGTTCCAGAAAACCAAATGGAACCATTGTTTATACAAGAGGAAGTTAGTGACCTCCTATCCTAACCAAGGGAAATTTAAAAGCAGAGTTTGTGTTTCTTAGCCTGGGCGGGGTACTTATGAATGGTGCATGATTTTAAGCTAAGCTGACTCAAACAGCAGAAACGGTTCAGGTCACGCGTGTACTGGGAGTTGCTTGGAAGCCTCTCTAATAGCATTACGCTTTTGTAACAAACCATTTCGATTTTCGGTGGCTTGTCACTTTTCTAAAACTAAACTTACCTTGGGGATCAAAATTCCCATTTCAGATCTCGAGCGTAAGTCCCAAACCAAAACTTATTTCAGAATACCCTGATACTGATTAGAAAATTTACAATAAAAGCGATAGGCAAAGCTTGGAGCTGGACGTGGATGAAATTTTGGGTTTTCTAAATCAATCACCTCTTGAAGACACTTTTCTTGGTAATCTTCATTAGTGGCATTCTTCATTGGCTAACGTACCAAAATTGCTTTGCTGGTACCCCAGCAAAACTTTTGGACTGGTACTGCGTCCCGACATTGCATTTCGTATTGGTAATAACGCCCAACTGTCGTGTAACTAAGGATGCTCTGTCGTTTAATTGTGTACGTTTTTTGTTGATTTGAGAGAGCATGTAGATGTAACTCCAAAACTCTGAAGACAACTAAAACTAACTGCAAATCAAGAGAGTGATAAAATAAAACCTTGTTTTACAAATCTTGAACAACAAAGCTCAAATGAAGATGTCCTAAGACGAATGAGATGATGAGAGTCTAAGACATTCGCTCTGACATCTACGAAGGCAAATGTCGTTCCAGTTGGGTACCTGGTGTTGGTTGACGCAGACAGTACGGGCACAAGCATCAGAGCAGGCATCCAGTTCTGATACCCCGCACACAGTGACACAAGTGTCTGGAATTGGATCCTTTGAGAATGCACCAACCTTTTTCAGCATTCTCTTCGATGTGCAGACTCTCTCACAGACAAAAATCTCATCAGAGGCCTTCTCCCTTCCCCGAGCACTCTTTATTCGCTGTTCTTCAGCATGCTTCTTCCTCATTCTGAAAGCTTGCCCAGCAATCACAGCTGGGATGGCAGCCCCAAGAAGGGACCACCAGACATCCACCATTTCTAGTTGCAAGAATAAGCACTGCCCTTTTTCTCTACTTACTGTTCCGCACTACTCAGTACAAGAGAAATTACAAGAATATGCCATCAGTATATAGTATTGCTAGCAACCAAGAAAAATTTTCAGCAATACAACTATTTTCTCATCATATTGCAATGGCTAACTACCAAACATGACAATCTTCAAATCCCATAACGGGAAAAACAACAATTTTCAATACACTCTTATAATTCAATTCTCATTTTCAGCAAAATGAAGATCCTTCTGTAGGAGACAAAACCAGTTACTGTCCAATTATGTGGGAGGCGACCTGCAATTCTTGAGTACCTTGCCAATCCTACTGAAAGCATTCTTCAGAAAGAGTATTAACTATTATCTTAAAGCACTTATTGAGTTAAGGTTACTGGGCTTGGTAAATTCAAGAAGAAGACATAGAAAAGGCCAACTTTAGTTTCAACATCTGATAGAGATTGAGCACACTACCCAAAGGGAAACCGCTACTCAGCTCTCAAGGGCATGTAGATCAAAAACAACCACTGGCAACCCCTATTGGCACAGTCTACAAAGCAACATAGTTAACAACCACAAATACTCCCCAAACAACAAGGCTATTGTTATTAGTTAACCCAAGTCATCCAGTCGAACCAAATGTAACACCATTTGACTACATTTCTCATGATTGCTTGAAACATTCTCTGGAAATGGGCAATTCAAACAATAGCAACAGATAAGATACCCATGTCATCGCCGAACATTTGGATATAGATAGGACCCTTAAAGACACTTCAATGTAATGGGAAATTTACATAAATGTTCAGGAAAAAATACAAAGCCCCATTTTCCCACATAAAAGAGAATCAGACCACTGAATCGAATACTAAAATTTTAAACACTTTGGGGAAAAATTTATGATGTTCAGGATATTACAATAGTCCTAGCGTCGTAGTCCGAATTCTTAATCATTGGAAACAAATTTCGCAACAGGAAAACGAAAAGGACGAAAGAAAAACGAAAGCGGGCACCTAACATGTAGGTTGGAGATTAGTGCAGTCACAGTTGATGAAACAGATCAAAACTACTCGTCATCAACATATCAAAACGAAAAACCAGATGCAATTGTTTCGTAAACTGCCTGCCTCACCAAATTCTGAAGGAAAACGATAAAAACCGCCGAATTGAATGCTAGAAAGCGATTGTTTGTAAGCCTTAGAGATGATTAGGGTTTAAGGAGGAGGGCATGCTTAGGGTTTTACAGAAGTGAAGAGAAAGAACAGACCTTACCGAGAGTGGCGGCCAAATCAAAAACCTCGTCCCTTCCGACCTCCTCTGGCCTTCATTGCATGACGCTTTCGCTTTCCTACCCGAAAGAAACAATATTTTGCTGATTGAGGTTTGGATACAGGTACCTAAACAAAACCCCGAAACCTGTTTTCACCTCACTTGGTACCTTCTCGAGTTCTTGTTTTGACCTCTCGTGACAAGAGCCCAGACCAGCCGTGATGAGTCCAAGCTTAGGATTTTACTCTAGAAAGAGTAAATTGTATAATTAGATCCTAATATTTAATTACTATTTTACTTTTAACCCCAACCTCCAACTTGTACATTTTAATTCCTCAATATCGTTTAAATATTTTATTTTAAACTTTTAGGTGACGGAACTCATTAATTCAAATGAAAATGTCTTATTAGCATAGAATTTTAGGGGAAAGTGCTAACTTTAACCCCTAAAATTTTTTTCCCTTATCAAAGAATCCTGAAAATGTCTTGTTATTGTAGAATTTTACAAGAAAATGCTAACTTTAACATTTGAAAACTTTTCCCCTTATCAAAGAATCCCTAAAATTTTAAAATCTAATAGAAAATGCCTTAAAAAATCTAATAGAAAACCATTCGGCCTCCACCTCTACCTCCATTTCTGCCTCCCTCTCCGACCAACCATCTCTTCCATTTGCCTCTCTCTCCAATCACCCCCCATCCCCTTTCCTTCCACCGGCACAATCCTTTTCTTCCCCATCATGCTCAAGTTTAGATTTTTCACGTATATCGGGGCAATTCTCTAATAAACTCACCTACATCTACTTCGATTGCCACCGACCTCCCAAGGTGACAATTATGTCAATGGGGACTTTGTTGTATTGTTAATCAGTCACTTGGGGAGGCTACTCAGTCACAATTGTATTGATATTAGGACTAATAAAAAAACAAACGAAAAAGTTAAACCACTTGAACATCCACCAACGGGAAGCATGCAGGCCAACTCCAATTAGGTCACTTGTGTTTGAGGGTGAGCATGGGTTGAATAAACTTAAAAACCAATCCGAATCACCCCCATTAAATTGAGTTGGGTTGGGTAAAAATTAATCATGAATTGCGGGTTGGTTCCACATATAGAAGAACCAATAATTTTTTTGTTAGTTCTAATTCTATATGGAACCAACTCAAGATGAAACCAAACCCAAGATATATACATATGTATATATGTCTATATGTTTGTATGTATTTGAAAAATTATGATGATCATATTGTGGTTTTATATTAAACCCTTAAACTGATATCCAAATTGAAACAATATAAAAGTTGTGAGATCATTTACAAAATTTCTCCATATTTACTTAAATCACTTTGCTTCCTAAACAGAGTGCTCCTGGGTCATTTTACTTTCAACTTCTCTACTTCAGACTACTCTCTACAACACAATCCTCATGTTTTTTTATTTATAAGTCATGCAAAACTAAAAATTCATGACATCAACATATTTTAGATTTTGATATTGAAGAGGATGGCCTTAAAAGCTTAGCTTTCTATGTTAAATGTTGTGCTAATGTTAAAATTACTAGAGGGAAGTAAACTAGTTAAAATGGAAGATACTCAACAAGCACTCTTTTGAACCATTTTGGTAATAAAAACATTTCAAACTCTTTTGAATGTGTCTAAGTGCATGTATTTAAATGTTAATTTAATTATATATTATATTGAATATTTCATAAAACTAGTTATGGATGCAATTTTATTTAATTTTGGTATTATTATAGGTATATGATATAAATCAAAAAACCTGAGATTCAGAACCAAAAAACCATAGAAAAATTCCAAAACCATGATTCTGGTTCTATTCAGTTATCGATTCTTAAGTTAGATAGAAAACTTTTGAAACTAATGTCATTTTAGGTTGGTTCGGTTCTATCATTAAACCGAACCAATCTGAACCATGCTCACCTTTACTTGTTGTTGACACCCAATTTCGTCCGACCATAAAAAAAATTTTAAAAGAAATTAAATAAAAAAATTTATTATATTTATTATTATTACTAAAAATTTTAATTAGCTTAAAATACATTTTTGTTTTGTGAATATTTGATTTAAAACGATATATGTGTGTATTTGAAAGAAAAAAAGAAAACTCAAAAAAATGGCAAAATTTAAAAGTTTGAGGTAAAAATGACAAAATTAAGAAGTTTCGGAAAAAATTGACAAATTCTGAAAGTTCCAGGAGCATTTGGTAGTTTGTCACATGGATTTTTGGGTCGACCGACGTTTCTGGCCCAAATTGACAGAAAACGACAAAATTGTCAAAATCAGAAGCTTCAGGAACTTATCCAGAGGCTGAGAGACGTAAAGGACTGAAATTGTCATTTTACCAATTTAAAAGATAAGTTTGAAATTTTTTATTAATTTATCCATCAACAGTTCGGCCAAACTTCCTCTATAAATAAGCCTCCAATTTTAGTGCTGAATACAGAGAAAAATAGAAAGAAAAGCTTAGAGCTCCGTTTTTAAAATAAAAAAAATTACAGCCTTAGTCCCTAGCTCCTCTTCCTTTCCTCAGAAAATCTCAAAACTTTTCATTTTGACGATTAAGCCATCTTCTTCCCCGTCCGTCTGTCACCGTTTCTCTCTCTCTCTCTCACCTCTGCACGCTGCCCGTCCGCTCGCCGCCGTCGCTCGTCGCCCCGCCGTCCCACCCCGCCGACGTCGCCGTCCCCCCCTGCCCCTAGCCGTGCCGCCACCGTGCCCAGCCACCCCCCCCCCCCCCTTCACCTCCCGCTCGACGTGCTTTGTTTCCTTTTCTGCAGAATTCAAAAATTAAAATCTAGGGTAAAACTCTCATTTTGTCCTTCAATTTTTCAATTTCTTTCACTTTGGTCACTAACCTTTTATTTTATTCTTGCAGAATTAATTCCTAACTATTTTAATTTTTACTTGTTTTACTTATTTGTTATTATTACTAACCCTCTTTTTTTTTGTTATTAACTTACTAACAACTAACTTTTAATATTATTATTGTTACTAACCTTTTAATTTTTGCATTATTACTAACTTTTATAATTGTTGTTAACAATTAATTAACTTTTTATTGTTGTTAATTAATTAATTTAATTAACTTGTCTAACTTTTTATTATTGTTGTTAATTAATTTAATTAACTTGTCTAACTTTTTATTATTTTTGTTAATTAATTAATTAACTTGACTAACTTTTTATTATTGTTGTTAATTAATTAATTTAATTAACTTGACTAACTTTTTATTATTGTTGTTAATTAATTAATTTAATTAACTTGACTAACTTTTTATTATTGTTGTTAATCAATTAATTTAATTAACTTGACTAACTTTTTATTATTGTTGTTAATCAATTAATTTAATTAACTTGACTAACTTTTTATTATTGTTGTTAATCAATTAATTTAATTAAACTTGGCTAATTTTTTATTATTGTTGTTAATTAATTTAATTAACTTTGCTAACCTTTATTATTATTTATTTTTAAAGTGGATGGCCAAAAAGCCCCACTTTATTATTATTAATTTTCCTTTATATAATTTTTTTTTAATTTAATTCACCTTTACCCTTACTTAAATAAATAAATGAAAATTAAAAGAAGATTATTTTTTAATTAATTATTAAGCCTAATAAAAATAATTTTTTAAAAAGCCAATTATTTTTATTTTTCTTTTATAAATTGAATAATTATTTAAATAATAAATAACTTTCACTAAAAAAAAAACTAAAAGAAAGAAAAGAAAAAAAAGAAAAGAAAGAAAGAAAAGAAAGAAAAGAAAAAGAAAAGATAAAAAAAGAAAAGAAAGAAAGAAAAGTAAAAAGAAAAGAAAAAGAAAGAAAAGAAAGAAAAGAAAAGAAAATATAAAGAAAGAAAAATCAAAATTTTAAATTATTAATAAACCTAAAATTTCATGAACAAAAGATTTCCAAATTAATAATTAAACTAATAATTGATTCCATAAAAATTAAATAATTAACTAAAAATTAAAATAAATTCCATATCCGGATGATCCGGCAGGATCTACGGTTTAGAAAATATCAACCTTTTTAAAATAAATAAATTAAATAAAAAGATAAAAATCCATATTTACGATATGGATTAATTGATTAAAATTTCGTCAAATTCCGTGTCCAAATGACTCGGCAGAGTCCATGGTTCGGAATCCAAATCTTCCGTGTCCAAATGACTCGGCAGAGTCCATGGTTCGGAAGTATAAAATTCTATACAAATTAACTTAAAAATTCACATTTTAACTGATTCAGTTAAAATTTCTAAATTAACTGAAAATTATTTAAAAGCAAAGTAAAACAAAATTAAAATCAACTAAGGTACCAATTTTGGGCGCTCTAACAATACTGTTTTAGCGTAACCGTACTCCCGATCCCCGAACTCTCGCAGACCAATTTTAAGGTGACCAATCGACCTAAGAAAACTGATTGGTGGTGACTCCAGAAAACCTGCACGTTGTCACACTTGTGTTCTCATTGTTTTGTTCCCAATGATAGCATGATTGGAGGTGGCGGAATGCCGAGTCATGCTTGGTCCTCTTGACATCTCGTGTCACCTCTTTGATTAAAGGAGAAGTAAAAAAAAAAAAAAAAAAGAATAGGATTTTCATTTTTTATTTTTATCTTAAAATGGTTATTTTGCGCTATTCAAAAAGATAAAGGGGGCTTTTTGTAATTTCCTCATGTTGTGGGGTTGATTTCTCCAGCTTGGATAATACAGTTATAGCCTTATAGGTGGTTTATTTGATCTGGAAAACACAAGAGTGGCCAATTTGAGCTATGTTTGAAACTCATGTGATTTATTTGTGATTTTTGTCCAGATCGGTATATTTCACTATTTTCAAGTAGGGAAAGAGTTCTTGTCTAACAAGTTAAGTAGGATTGTAATTAATCAATTTCCTTACAGATGCGCGCTAATATTTAGGGTTTACAGTGAAAAAGCCGATAGATAAGCATCAATTAGCCTTTCCGGGTCTAAGCAAGGCTCTCAACTCTAAACATATTACATGAATACTTCGAAATACGAGCACTCATCAATGGCAAGAAACGGGACGAGGAAGCAACGAGTTCCGACCAACAAGAGCAAGAAAATCTACGCGTCCAATACTTCCGTTCCGCCGGCGGCGCCATCGGGAAGTGTTGAGCACAAGGAGCGGGTTGTCGTCGAGCGATGTATCGGTAACAGGTCGACGTGGGAGCCGTCAATGGACGGGATTTTGGGCGGAGCACAAGGGCCAGGGGCGAAAGAAAAGACGGAAGAGCTAATCAAGGGCGTACTCTATGGCCGTTGCCGGACGAGTCGCCGCCGGCTGCCGATTTTCCAAGAAATTTGTCCTCAAGAAGATGAGAGCGTGATCATTGTTCCCTCGTCACATTTTCTCAAAACATGATCTTTCTTTTATTTTCCTTTTCCTTTTCTTTTTCTCTTCCTCTTATGATTGACTCATTGATTTGGTTACCCTTGACAGGAATTGCCAGCTTAACATAGGCTTTCTAATTTTACTCACGAAAAATATTATGGCGTGTAGATACTGGAGAAAAGTAACAAACAAGTAAAAGGAGACCGGCCAAAACCATTTCGAAGAATGATGTACGACATGGAGTAGAGGTTCAGAATTCGACTCTGAGTTTCACCCATTTTTTTCCTATAATACCAACGGTATTCTTTCAGGTTCTAAAAAAACACAGGTATATTCTATCCTATGTATATAAACAGAAAAAAGGGTAAACGGAGACTTGCAATAAACAAGGTTGGGGCCAATTCGTTGTCTGTTAAAAAATGTTTGATTTGTTTGGTAGGTTCAATGCTTAGGATAATTTGCAATTGTACAAATCTCTGTTTGCTCTGTTTTCATGAATAGGACAACCCTAAGAAGAAGTTGAAGTAATTCGGATTAATGCTTGTAATCTTCAGTCAATCAATCGACACACACATTTAACGAAGCTGTAACACAAAAAAGCTCGTACAGCTAGAGAGCACTCTGACACTAAAGAATTGCCGAGACACCAGTTTATGAAAAGACTTCGAGGAAGATTGAAAGAATCATACAACAAAATATAGAGCATGTATGAGACACCCAGGGGCTCCCTGGCGATCCGGATCCTTTCAAGAGCGAGTCAGAGGAAAGGAGTTCAGACATTAATATCTGCTCGCTTTGATCTGGCAGGGCCGCTGATTTCGTGGGAGCTTGAGAAGGAGAATCTTGGGACACTATATGTGTAACTATCCGGCACTGATACCGGTTGCTGAGGATAAAGTGTAGGAGGTGGAGTCAGATTTCGTTGAGCAGGAAGAGGAGGAAGCATGTTGTACTTGTAAGAATCACCTATCAAACTGCAATTACCAAATAAAGCAAGGAGCAAAAATGAAAACATAAGCTATGTGGAGAAGATGATGTGATCCAGATGTAGTTTTACAAGCAAAGTAAAATTGTCAAATGCTGCTTACTTTGTATTTCGATAGAAGGGATCCTCATCACTTGAATTATCATCTAGCCGTTGGACAGGCCCTCGAGAGGAAGGTGTAGACCATGGACTAGGAGTGGGCAAGTCATCCGAGAAATACCTTCTCCTAATCAACTGAAGTTAACCCAAGCAAAATCTGTCAGATTTTAGTATCTAGAGAGAGAGAGAGAGAGAGAGAGAGAGAGAGAGAGAGAACCAACCATGCGGAAAAATTTCATAAGTGCTTCCTTGTCATATCTTGCTTCTTTTGCAGCCTGCAAAATTCACAGCATTGTGTGCTTTCTCATTCATTTTGTTCACAGAAGTACCGTGTATCAACAATAAACCCAGAAATGCATGTCCGTAGTTACTAGATTTAGAGATAGTTCGTTTTACCTTAAGTCAACTTAATTTAAAATGACTTATTTTTATTTTTACATATTTTTTGCCTCAAACTAATTTCATTTGAAAACTAATATTATATAGATACAATAATCCATTTGGAAGTAAATTTTCATAATATTATTAAATTTTTATGAATTCTTTTTTTTAATGTCTAAAACTAGAAAAATTCATAAAAATTTAATAAAATTGTAAAAATTGTATTTTCAATGGATTATTGCAACTATATAATAATTGTTGAGGGAAAAAAAAGCAAAAGTTTTTAGTTCAACTGCTTGCAGACAAAAATTCCAGAACTTATATGTCTAGATAGAAATAATGTAGAAGAAAGGGAGAAAGCTTAGGTCTAAAATACTTACTGAAATAAGGCCTCCACTGCCAGGAAAACTCTCAGTCAGTGGAAGCTCCTCACTCGATGGAAGCAAACCCTGTTTTTCAACCCATTGACGAGCCACATCAACAAGATTGCCACTGCTACCTCTTGTACCCTCTTTTGCAGCAACATCAGCTTTGTTGCCGATGACAATATATGGGACAGGAAGGCCACCAGGACCTCCCGAACCTAAAGGAGCTGAAAATGTCCCTGCTGTGGCAACCTCAACAGCCCACTTGTGCAAACTTGTTTTTGTTCTTCTCTGAGAGAGATCGTAAACAAATATAACACCTAGATAGATATTCAGGACCATGAGCATAAAAAACAGTAAACATAAAGTTAGAAGCAATTACAAATTTAACAAAAGATTTAAAACATAGGTTGCAAGAATTTGTAATCGCACTTATGACCTAATGTAATAATTGTGTTGCCTACATATAATAATACTCGGTCCCCTAATGTTTGTCACCTTCTCATTTATTTTATTTTTTTGCATTGCAAAAAATGTGCCCCTCTCATATACTTATTAATCTTCCAAATTTAACGTTCCCAGTAAGGCCCCTCAGTGCAAGCACTAATTAACTCGAACCATTATGTTATTTAGTCAAGGGTAATCTTGGAGAAACATATGTCACATGCTTATCTGATACAACATCTATAACTTGTACAAATAATTGGAAAGTGACAAAAATTACGGGACAAGCAAGTAAAACAATTACCACCCCAGTAGCCTTACATTTTATCCCATACTCTATTGAAGAAAATATATGTAGAGCATAATTGCAAAGACCTATCTGGTCCAACTCCAATCCCCTTTCCCAACCACTTCTTTCAAAAATATGTAAACCATATATACAAGGAAAGTAACTTGGAGTTCTAGCAAAATTTATGGGAACATTTCAATAAATTCCCGCTTTGCACAAAGTATAATATGTATCAATATTTTCAGGCTTATCCTTCAGAATATAATATGATGCTGTAACCTAAACTCCAGATGGCTAAATAAGAATTAGGGGTCAAACACAGAAAGACAGAAGTTACATAGTATTGTACAGCTAACTAAAAGAAACAATCTTACACATTTTTCACCAACACTATTGACCCCAATTCAATACAAAGACCATCAGAAAACGTGTGGGAAAGTTACAAAAACTGCCCCTGAGGTTTTGATTAACCCACACTTACCTCCCTTTATTTTCGGAAAAATGGTAAACTCTGTCAGTCTCCGTTAAACCAGAAAAAGGGAAAATCCAGCTTTTACACTTGCCTTCTCCATTTAGAAACTATGAACTCTAAACTTTTACATCTAACAAATCTGCCCCCATCCCCAACTGGCCAATTTCATGGCCCTACTTCAAAAACAGAGAAAGGAAAATTGGTTCCTGAACAACCTCTATACTTTCAAAAATTGTGCCCGATGGAAACTATTTGAAAGTTCAAATGCTCTTTTTGGGGACTGATCAGTTTAGTTTAGAGACCAAAAAAATAGGCTTTGTGATAATTTAAGGGCAAAATGAGGGCTTGAGCCTTTTAACAATTGTGGGTTGTTCATGTTAGTATTTGTCAGCAAATCAATGAAAGAAAAGCTCTGTTTTAATTAGAATATTATGTTGAGTGAGTGAGTACCAATTAAAACAAATAGAAAATATTGCCAATTATACAAATTGTCCTCAATTGCTGCGCACAGTTATAATTCGGAAGTTTTCCCTTTCTCTATGTTTCTGCTCTTGGATGCACAATTTACATGTTTCTTCTCCAATTTAAACTGCCACCACTTATAGATCAGAGTATCTAGTATCTATATTTTTAATTCCATGACCAATTTCATGCTATAAATGCTACCAATTTCATGGAGAATGTTTCCAGAGCACAGAGGTTTGGCGGATTAAGGGATAGCGAGTTGAGATGGAGAGGTAGAGGACGAGAGGGATGGACGTGACGAGACAGAGGAGCTGGGCGATTCGGGTGAGGAGGAGGAGCATGGCCCAAGGCTTATCCGGCAGATGGAGGAGGAAGATTTGAGCAGGTCAGGACCTGGAAAGAGGCTCGTCTTCCTCTTCTGATCCAAGGTAGATAGAATTTTGTGGGGATTTCTATTCTTGGCGGAGAAACAATTATGAAAAAAAGCACTTCTGTTGGCAATGGTTTAAAACATGAATGAACATTGTTGGATATTGTTTAGATTTCTGATTTTCGGATTGTGAAGGTTCATGGGTTTATTTTTTATTTCATCGGATTTTGCTTTCTCTGTGTTTGAAGTCGAGTCATGAAATCAGTCGGTTGGAGATGGGGGCAAATTTGTTAGATGTAAAAGTTTATAGGTCATAGTTTCTAAATATAGAAGGCAAGTGTAAAAGCTGGATTTTCCCTTTTTCTGGTTTAACGGAGACTGACAGAGTATACTATTTAGGGGGGTAAGTGTAGGTTAATCCAATCCTCAGGTGGGGTTTTGTAACTTTCCCAAAAAAGTGTATATAAAGAGAAGTACTAGTTCCAGGTCTTGCTGTTCTTGAATTGAGCACCCATACAAAAATTACACAGAACAAACATGCCTATACTAGCAGGTAGGCTGAATGTTGCAGCAAGCAATTAGAAGCATAAACACTTAAAATATCTGACAAATAGAACATCTTAAGTGCCTATAACTAAAAAAAAAAAACGAAACACTCACCATTTATTTGTGAATAAAACAGGGACCGACAATCTTTATACCGTTCATGTCCTGAGACATCCCA
Organism: Aquilaria yunnanensis; assembly: GCA_039654915.1. Classification (NCBI taxonomy): domain Eukaryota; kingdom Viridiplantae; phylum Streptophyta; class Magnoliopsida; order Malvales; family Thymelaeaceae; genus Aquilaria; species Aquilaria yunnanensis. Next base: position 3,870,028 of record CM077597.1, on the reverse strand, counting down.
AAGTTCGACAAAGAAATCTCTCTCAGCATCACCTTTAATGCTATTTGAAGAGCTAGCAGGGCTACCACATGAGATGTGCTGGACAGAAAAAGAGGAACTACTTTGTGAACATTTGATTTATGTAAAAGGCTTCATGTTTACCTTAAAGCAACAAAAGAATATCAAGGACTACCTTCACTTCAACTGTACACCCAATGGTTTGAGGAGGGCGAGAGATGGAAACACCTTTGGCAATTAGATGAACAAGAGAAGTCTTTCCCACACCTGCAAAACAAGGAAGAATGTAGCATCTTAGGATGAAGTTTTACCATGTAACATACCAGGAAAATAGAAATACGCATAATGGAATGATGACTAGAAAACATATATCAAATAAATTGGCAAGCAATCTGATGAATATCGCTTTATTCGGCGAAATAATTTTTTATTTTTCGTGGCACAGCTTAAGCTATGTTCTTTAGATAAAATACAGTATCTGGCTGCAATTACATCAGAAACAAATATCCTTCAATTTAAAGCAGTCAGGACTTACCATGTTGAGACTCTCGAGCATTCAGATTATGTGTACCATAAAACTTGCTATTTGATTTGAGAAACTCTAAACTCATTATGGTCGACTAACATCAGAAAGAAGCCACTAAAAGCTTTAATTGGCCTACTAGAACAGACCACTTGTATCTTCCATGGAAGCGAATTAGCTTATTGTAATCTTTTACTTACCGGAAAACTAAATCCTCTCAAGTCAACAAACCAGAACGTTTTCCAGCAAATTGCATTCCTGGTTCCTATCTTATCTAAACATCATACTTAGAACTGACAAGCGGTTCAACTATTGCTATTAGAAGTTCTTCCATAATTTTGCCTTTACTAAGAAGCCCAGATTTCTCGGTCCACCAGAGCTGCCCATACAACACTTTGATGTAACCAATCCCATTGCAACTTAAATCATGGTCTTATAATAAATAGAGAGATACACAACTAGTGTGTTTCATTTATATGCCATTCAGTATGCATATTGCCATTTATAGATGAAGTTGAACAGCACTGGCTCGCACATCAAAAGGACCAAGGCATAATCAAATGGAAGTACGCAAGACGAACTGTTGTTTAAGTAAAGAAAATGAGAGGGAAAAAACAAAGGAACATACAGTATTGTAACAGAAGAATACCTGAATCACCAACTAGAAGCACTCTAACCTGCCCACAAGGTGGTATACCATTTAGATCTTTGTTCTCCCTCTCACGTTCCCTCCAGAACATATTTCTCTTACGAACACAAACTCACCCACCAAGAAAATCTACTAAGCCGAATCACTCTGCTGATTCACAACAATCAAGTCTCATCAAGCACGCGCAAACACAGCACGGAACAACTGTTTCTCCAACTTAGAACCCAAAATTCACATCCAGGACCCATACTACATCCCAGTCCAAGTAAGATCTGGATCCAGATGCAAAATCCTGCAACTCGGAATTTCCAGATGAGATCAATTCAATCCTCAGAAATGCTAAAAAACAGATATATCTGTACTTGAATGATCGAAGAAACAATCCAACCCTCTCTTCGAGCTCTTTCAGCACCAGATTATTGGAAGAACGAGACCCCAAACTAAGGGACTGGAACAAAGTTTCCGAAACTCAAAACGATGCTCCAGAATCACCCTAGTTTGAAATGATAAACGATAGGAGAAGCTAAAGGACACGTTCAAATCCGGTAAATAAGAAAATTCGAGGAATCGATTGATTGGGGTTCTAATGAAACGAGAACAGATGCTCAAAGCCGAGATGGGGATTTGAAGAAACGTGGAAGGTGTGAAACTTCCCGTTGTAACGTTACTTCACGCGCCGGACTGCGAGTGATGTCTCCATTTATTTGTTACTGGAGACTTTTTCTATTCTTTTTATCTTCTGAGTCAGTGACTTTTGAGTTTTGAATACATTAAAAGTCCCTCAAATATTTAACTTTTTATTGATTAATCCCACATGTTTCATTTGATTAATAGAGAGCTCTATTCTTTCTCTGGTTAATGCTGATCATACAGCACAGACACCACCTTCTCCGTTTTCCATTGACCACCATGTTCTTTGGTTCAATTATACCTTTCGGTCAATTCTTTTGTATACTAGTATAATTTGATGATATCAACTTTTAAAATGTAGAGGGGTAAGAGTACATGTACGAACTTAAGGGGTATAATTATAATTTATAGCAACCTTTAAGGGAGAAAGTGTCATATTCTCTAATGACATGATAGGTTATGTGATGATCCGCATTAGTCCGATCTTAATGTGATTACTGGATAGTGAAGGGCTATCCGCAAAATAAAAAATAAAAAAAAGAATGAGGTACGCGTTGATTTCTTCTAATCCTTATTTTTTCTCTTGTACAGAATATTTAAAATTATATAAAAATGCCAATAAATTCTGAGAAAATAGCTCCTAATTAGATTGCTTTTCAGGCACTGAATGGATAGTTAGAGAGTAGTAACTGTGACAATCAACCAGATCTAAAAATCATCATCGATCGATAAGTGAATATAATTAATCTTACAATTTGCAAGGCAAAAAATAAATTTAAGATTCAATTTTATATTTGAAGTCCATCAATAGCCCAAATCCGTTGCCTTTAGCCCATCCGTAATATAATGGGCCTACTAGCAACCCAACTGTTACCCAACAGAAAAATCAAGAAAAGGAAAGGAGGTTTCCTCAACCCACATCTTCCAATGCCAATACACTAAGTACCTTGCAGGTGCACGCACATGTTTTATTTGCAAAATGAATTTCACAAATAAATGTAAAAAGACAGTTTGATCGGGGAGTAAACCATTTGCATGAGTTTGCGTCATATCTATTCGTAAAATTTATTTATCCAAAGAAAACATGTAGTTAGCCCGGATGCTCTATTTGTATTAATTATACATGTAATATTATAAGTATATTAATTCATGGATAAAAAGAGGAAGGAGAAGAAGAAGAATTTTGAATGGTGTGGGAGAGCATCTGGTTGCTGTAGAGATCACAAGGGCTCTCGTGATTATGAATTCCTTCGTATGTAGTTATCACGTAGCCGGCGTCATCTTTGTCCTTCTCTACCCTCTTCTTCACAAAGCAGCCTACCACAGAACATTTGTAGTAGTTCCTGTATTTTTTTTTTCCAGATAAAACACTGTTAGTTCATGACCCAAAAAGCTCAACAAGAAGAAGAACACCCCCCCCCCCCCCCCTCCAAAAAAAAAGGCCAAAAAAGCAAAGCCTAACAACCCGAGGGACATGATAGGCATACAGAAAGGAGTACCCCAAAAAACAAAAAAGAATTTAGGGCAGAACTCTAGTCTAGCACAGAACATGAATCTAGAGCAATCACAGAACAAAAAAGAATTTAGGGCAGAACTCTAGTCTACCACAGTCTGGAACTATTAAGGAAAACCCTAAATTGGAGGATAGAAGAATACTGGGTGAATCCCAGATCTCTTTTTAGGTGACTTAACCTCCATTCTAATATTTTCAACTCACTTGTTAATGCTGAAGCTTTTTTCTTTAAACCCGTACTAATTTCTGTATGAGCCCTACTAATTTTTAATTGGTAAAGAGAAATAATTTCTTCCCTAAAAAGTTAAATTATTACCATAATTCTGATGCCAATTTCAAATGTTAGTTAATAGATGACTAACTAGCTACTCTGACCAACTAGCTTGAGTATATGATTATATAGCACAAATACAATACATAATTATATTAATTGATTATAAGCACAATTAAAAATTAAGTAATTAAGCCCCCATTTGGTATTAATATTAGAATTTAGAAAAAAAATTACATAATTATAAATTATAAATTTTAATTTTAATTGTGTAATATGAATTTTATGAATAAATTATTTGAGACTAACACTAATTTTATACACTCTTCTCAAATGGGGCATAAGAAATTTATAACATATTTTTCAAATAGAACTGGTAAAGGCCACGAATTAATCAATAATTAAATAAGAAATTAAGTATATCCATACACAAATTTACGTAATCAGGGTCTACATACAAATCGATATGTACGTCGACGTGTTTGTGTGTGTAAATAAGATTACTGGTACCCAGTGAATATACATATACATATATACATATATATATATATATATATATATATATATATATATATATATATATAAGTGACAGAGACTAGCTATATAGGAACAGAAATGGCGGCTTACTGTTTGGTTATATGTGTATAAGCCAATCATATCAAGTGTCCTGCAGCCCCCCACTTGATTAATATATAAATTAAATTCAATTACTCTTTTTTTTTTTTTTTTTCATTTTCTTTTCTCTCTGAACATATTCAAGATACATAAGTACTTGTAATGATCTTTTTCCATGGACCCATTTCCTAATAAGTCTTAATCATGCACGTCTCAGAATACAAGTAATTAGCTGAAATTACAGAGATTATAATTTTTCCTAGCTAGTTTATCTCGAGTTATTGTTCAATTTCAAGTTGGCAAACTAATGAAACCAAATGCGATGGAAACCTGAGAAAAACAAACAATTACCATGTCTATGTGCATATCCACATAAATAATAAATGGCTGCTATTTCTCCAAAAAGTTGCATGGAAGAGTCAAAAATACCTAGCCCTCTTATTATATTCATTCTGCAAATTAAAACGATAATGATATTGATTTCTCCCACTAGTAGCTAATAATTGATATCCCTAGTGATGACGCCCTAGTGATGACGATATATACATATATATGTGTGTGTGTGTGTGTGTGTAGATAGATAGATCATTAGTTCTGTCTCTCTCATTAAAAATGGCCAATATGTAAACAATAATTAGGGTAAATAACATCAATTATTCCTAAATTACTATCTATTTGTATATGTAGGATACTCATCCTCAAATTATAAAATGTTGCTACATTGTTCTAGAACTATTACTAATATCACAATATTTGTCTTTTGTAACTAAACTGAAAATTTAAATCAAAAGGAAATGGGTAAGAGAGCAATTCAATCATAAATATAAAATTAAAATTAATAGAAGTTACCTAATTTATTCCAACAGTAAAGACTTTCTTGTATTCATATAGAGAAAATTTTGGTAAATCAAATTGTTTGTTAGCTGTTAGAAAATCATTTAACAATTTAAAATTATTGAGTGACAATTATTAGATAGTTTAAATTTTATATTTGTAATTATTTTCTTAGACGTTTAATTTAGTTTAAATATTCAGTTTAATCATAAAGAATGAATATTGCAACAATATGAATAGTTTCACAATGATATATGATGCAACTTAAAATTTTATAGTTAGATGATGAATACACAACATGAATGATATTTTAGGGATAATCTGTGCTATTTACCTTAATAAATATTTAAGGATCATATGAGGTGCTTTTTATATAATTTGATTATGTTAGATGTACGTGGTTTTGCTTCAAAGTTAGAAGCACATAGATATATATAATCACAGGTCTGGGGTGCCTAATTGAAACCACCTCGCGTAATTACAAGCTCATGTGTTTGTCGGCTTATGTGATTCTCCCACACATATATCACCTATTTTCATATATATGCTTAATATCGACTAACAATTTTCTTCATATATATATAACACACTGTTCTTATTGTTCCGACAGCTTTCGGCCGTCAAAAAATTGTTATTGTTCCGCATGCATCTCGTGTTTACCTTTCCCTTTATCCTAAATCATCAGGCCCAAACAAGGAGATAAGTATTTATTTAAGCAAAAGGATGGCAAAAATAAAGAGATAAGCATTTGTTTAAGCAAAAGGATGACAAAAAGGAAGAACGAAATAGTATCACGGCGTACGTCCTCGCAGGCAAAAGGAGCTGGGTGGTTGGAGATTATACTATCCAGTCTTGTCCTCCTCCGACAAGCCAATCAAAGGCCATGTAGTGAAAGAATTTCACCAAGGTAATATATTGGATTTTTGGGAAAGTGGTTGTTCTTTAATCCTACTGTATTCGAATTCAAATTCTAGTTAATCTCATAATTAAATTCGCAATTGCTGATTAATAAACAGAATAAATTTTCCCTCCTAATATCAACTTCATCTGTAATAGAAATTGCACCAATAATTAATGCACATATACTTACTCTTAAGATAATGCAGAACAGCAAAAATGGAAATTAAAACTAATTAACTATCAAATTACTTTCTTAATGAAAAGAAAATTCCAGTTTTATACGTATATATGTCTAATCACTATATAATTGGGCTAAATTCACAGAAAAAAAATAAAAATAAAAATAAAAAGAGAAGGCCAATATCTTCAATATCTTCTTGACAACAACAACTAGCATATATATGGATGCTCGCTGAAAAGTTCTTTATTGAGATCTCTATCAACATACTTTCATGTGTATGGTGACTAATCAGCTCCATAAAAGCTTAGTTACTAAGTTTGCCGAATGTTTCATTTACTATATATACAAAAAAAAAATTAATTGAAACATTCTACCTTTTCGATATAAAATATACACTAGTTAAGGCTAGGATTGTATGTAGGAGATTCAAGGTTTAAATTCTCACTTCCATGAACCTCCATGATCAATTCCATGTTATATACACTAAAAAAAGCAGACAGAGAAAAAGAAAGAAATTTGTACGTACATAAAATTAACATTATTGAAAAAAAAACCATAATCTAAGTTGGAGCAAGATCCAATCAACCATTAAAACGAGATTATTAATTTAACATCATATATAAAATCCAACTAGAGCATTACAATTAAACGTGCTAGCTTCAGATTGTCTTATATGACCCCCCCACCCTCCCCATACGTTGGTGGGTGCAGTTGGATACTTGGTATGATCATTCATCATGTTTGTAATTTATGTTTTGTTTTGGGTCACGAGGAAGACATGGTGACAATAAGACAATGTGATTAGGCATACTTCCTCTCAATCCTCATCAACTAATTGCCTTCTGTAAACTATATATAAAATATATATATTGTAAACGACACAAAAATCACCTCTTTTTTTAACCTGTAGTGATTGGTATAATTGTAGTACCTTTTTTTTTCCCCTATATATATAGAGACAATGATAAAAAAAAAAAAAAAAAAAGGTAACAATAGTGAATGAATGAATGAATTAACAAAATAAAGTACGTACCTGGGATAGGGGTTGTTCTTGACAGATTTCTTCCCATATTTCCTCCATTTATATCCATCATCAATGACCTCCAAATCTGACTTCATCCTGAACGCAACTCTATGCCCCACTTCCAACTTGTGCTTTCCCAACCTACTTTTAAATTTCCTACATATATTATCATCAATATGTATATTCCAATTACGATAACAATAAAAACAAATAAATCAGATCAGTGGCCTATACTGGTGCAGCGCCACTCACATGTTACTATCCGCTGATGTTGCACTCGCAGTCACGGCACCACTTGATGGATCCATCGATCCCCCGGCGACTTTCTCCGTCGAGGTCAAGCTCGCCGAAGACGAGTCCTGCTCGAAGCCGCACTCGTCGGCCACAAGATAATCCGAGACTTGGAGCTGCGCCGAGGAATCCAGGGAATTTCCGGCGAAGCTGTAGTACTCTTCGAAGGAAAAATTAGGGTTAGGGTTTGGCAGATCCATAGCTTTACTAAGAAAGAAGAAGGAGTGGAGTTACTGGGAAGTCAGGAATTACTTTTCCAGGCGCAACCTCTTTGCAGCCGATATATATATCTACGCATACATACAGTTGAAATTGAAAAAAAATACTATAATTTTAAAATATATTTTTTTTAAAAAGAATAATATTATTCTTGTTTTGAGCTGCAGCTTCTTGGACACTTTCCGGGAGGGATACAAGGAAGCTGCACTTAGAGTGCCACCTGGCAGTGAAGATGACGTCATCGTGTTGACGTTGGGTGGGGATGCTCGCCGCACTTCCCGGGACCAGTCATCATAACCCTGCAATGCAATGGCTGGCGTCCGTCTTTATGGCTTATTAGTTATGACTACCATTGTCGTACCACAAAGGGAAACTTACAAATACATTTACCCCTTAAGGTTTGTCTTAATCTACCTTTTACCTCCTCATTTTTTAAAATATACATTTTTGGCCCCTGTTTCTCATATAGTGTCCGGTGATAATTTCTAAAACACCTAATTCAAACTATATAATAGTTATCTTCTAGTAATTTCAATCTTTCAAGCATTTTTTTATAGTTAATGGATATTTTAAATTATCAATTTTTTTCTCACTATAAATATTTTTTTTCCTTATAAATGTATATTAGTATTTTTTTTAAAGGCTAGTTAATTGTGAAAAAAATATAAAAAAATTTAAAATTATTGGAATATAATTATCATATAGTTTAAATTTGAGTTTTAGAAATTGTTATCAGATATTGTAAGGAGACAATGATAAAGTACAGGTTTTTAAAAAAGGGGCAAAATGTATATTAGATTGAATAATAGAGAGTTTTTGTAATTTTCCCTAATATAAATACACCTCTCCCCCTGAAATGATTATATATATGTTTCTTTCTACGTGGAATTTAAGATATATATAATTTATAATATTTTTTCTAATTTTATTCTTTAAATGAAAATTTTTTAAAAAAATATTTTCACTTTTATGTAAGTAGAATTTAAATCATAATTAAAAATATTTTTTAATTTTTGTGTAGTGTAAGTTTAAATGAAGATTGAAAAACAAAAGATTACTTTTTATATAGTGAGAGTTTAAAAAATGATCGTAAGGTAACTTAGATTCTAAAAATTTTTCAATAAGATAATGTTTCAATCTTTTTAAGACAACCTAAAAAGAATACACTTTATCATTTTTCATATAGAGGGAGCATAAGAGTAGCTATATGATGCACCAAGTGCAACACGCTACACTTCTTATTTTGCCTTATTTACAAAAATATCATTGCATCTTGAACAATACCTCTTATAAAATGAATAGCACTTTTTACAAAACAGTCATCATGCCTAGGGCGTTTCTTATGAAATGAACAACATTTCACATAACATCAAATTTTGTATGAATAGAACAACAGAGAATTTAGACAAATGGAATAATATTTCTTACTAAAAAAATACCATTATTTATGGAAATAATATTTCTTATGAAATGAACACCATTTTGCAGAACATCAGATTTGTTTGAATAAAACAATATTTTTCATTGAGTGAAACCATATTATTTACGAAACATTATTTCTTACAAAATAAACAATAATTTGTCACTACAATAGAAACTCAATATAGCAACTGGACATGGCAACCGACAAAGTGGTCACATGCCTATCCATTGCCAATTTGATAGATAAAAAGTAAGCTAATTTTTTCAAGGAGAATCAGTGACTGACTAAGCAACCATTACAAAATCGGTTGCCAATTTTGGTCACCAACCAGTCATTATGCAAGTTATTCTCCCCGAAAATCCCTACACTGGCGATTTGTGAGAAACAAAATTGACAAATCAGCTTCATTGTGCCTACCTTATAAACTGCCCATCTTTCATTTATTTTTTCTTATGTTTTTCTAATTTTTTGTTTTTTTTCATTTTCATTTTCTCCCTCTTATCTTATGTTACTTTCTACAAGTGTCTATTATTTTCCCAACATTTGATCTCTCTAACATAAGGAAGAAGTTGATTTCTTCTCCAACAACCACAAGTTAGGTATTAATGAGGACTCTCAGAAACAGGACTAAGGTTGCTAAGCTGAAGGAATAAATTATTCCTCTTCGCATCCTATAAAATATGAAATTGGAAAAAAATTGAAAATTAGTAAAGAATAAAAGAAACACTCAGAAGAAAATATTTGAGAAATCTTAAGTTAAAAAGTTTGAACCTAGATATGTGAAATAACCGAGTGAGTTTTTTTTAATATGGTACCCAAAATTTTTTTAATCTAGTATGTGAATTTTGAAATAATCATTCAATGTACTGACCAATGCAATCAGTCACTCTCCTGATCGGCCCAATTGGCCATGAATCTTGTCGCTTTATTCTGGCGACCACTTACTGGCCATTTTTTTTATCACCAAAAAGCACATTGGTAACCGATCCACTGGTTGCCAAAACAAGTTTTTCTGCTAGTATGTTGAACAACATGTTACGGATAGCATTTTCTTATGAAGTGAACAATATGTTACTGATGAATACTTATAAGTGTATTGCTATTAAAGTTTTAAATCACCATTATACACTTTAAGTACGATTAATTTATTTATTTTGAGCATTTTTTCCATCGGATTACTATTCACCAATTACTATTCATATGCGTATTTACTGTTCATACATGTTTTCACTATTCATTAATATTAAATAATTATTTTTTTTTACGTAGGTAAAATCATCACTTGGCGACCCTTCATGAGAAAAACCATATTTGGAGCTGTAGATGTCAAAACTGAGTGATTCCAAATTCATCTGAAAGCCAACACATAGATCTTCAACTCTGCTTCATTCTGTAAGCTAGTTTGATCTTTTTTATTGCCAAAATTTAATTATAGATGAGACCATTCGTTCTTTCATATGCTAAACAGCAGTTTCGAGAGAAAAATCATAACTTAAGTTACAAATGTCCAATTTGAATGAGCAAACTATCAATTCAAAGCTAAAAAAGAGATCTACAAATCTCATGCTTTGAGGAATAGCTGATTCAATGTGTTTAGTGGTAAAAAAATTAAAAGAAGTTGCAGCCTGCTATTATTGATTTGTATTTACCTATATTTCACTATTCCATTTTACCTTTTCACGCACCCCCAAAACTCTATAAATAGGCACCTTGGGGGGGGGGGGAGAATGAAGACATGCCATTTATTAGGCCTCATTTATATTTTTGTATCAAAGTTATCTTTTCTTCTTTAGTTTTGTTCTTGTTTTTAATACCGAATCTCTGTCCAAGTGTTTTTTCGTTCTTCTTATTGTTTTTCTTTTGATCTTTCAATCCATGTTCATTTCATCTTTCTATATTTTGTTTACTTTTATCATGACTAACTAATCTTCTTTTTGCTAAGGTAAAAGGGTAAAGCTTTTGATATAAAGGTTATTATTGATTTAAATGAATCACAATGTTAACAGTATTTTCTTTCTTAATCTATTTAACTTCCTTTATTGTTAAGTGGTAGTCTTGATTCATCATAGTTAAATCATTGACACAAAAGCTGTGTGATTCCCTCTGTAGAATGTGGCTAAGCCGACTATACTAAAATCTTTAGTTATTGTGCACAAAGGTTTGCATGATAGATACTTGAACCTATTAGCAAGTGTTAGTGTTTTAAGATCAGTGAAAGCTAATGCTAATTAAATTCCTCGATTGGGACCTCCTCTATGTGTGGATCCCAGTTGAGTGGCAAGATAGGCTAAAATTAATCATAATCGATATACTAAAAGTGAATCCCCTAACCTTAGTTATTTTATTTGAATTTAAATTTTTAATCAACACTTGTTCATACCTTTAATGAAAACTTTCTTTATTAAAAATTGTAATTTGTATCTCTTAATTTACTTCCATGTGGTTCGACACTCGAACTCCCGAGATTTTATTACTTGCGATAACCTATACTTGGGTTACAACTGCTAGAATGCAGCAAGTTTTTGGTGCCATTGTCGGGAAAGTAAAATTAAAGTACAAATTAATTTTTTTTCTTTTTGTTCCTTTTTATTTTGTTTTATTTTTTTTATTCATCATATAGACGGCTGAGCCTCCTACATCTTTTGTTTATTATAAGGAAGGCTAAGCCTCCTGCTTTTTACTTCTTATTCATCTTGCTTTTATTTTATTTATTTATTTATTATTGTTTAATGGATTGCTAAGCCACCTATCTTTTTTGTTTATTATCTGGAAGACTGAGCCTCCTATTTCTTTTTTGTTATTGATATATGTTTTTTTTGTTATTATTTTATTTATGTATGAAAGCTTAGTCACGTACATCAAATAGTAGACTGATAAGAGAATCTTCATTTTCATCAAACATGATTGAACACATTAATAAACAAGAAGACAACCATTCTTTACATAATGACCAAGATCGACCCAGGACACTTAGAGAACACATAAACCTTATAAGAAATAGCACTCCATCTTGCTTAATTTTTCCTGCTGATGCATGTAACTTTAACTTCAAGCCAGGTATTATTCAACTTTTACCAACTTTTCACGAATTTAATTCTGAAAATCCATATTTGCATTTGAGGGAATTTGAGGAAGTCTGTCACACATATAACAGCTTAAACTGTAGTATGAATACCATCAGGCTTAAGCTTTTTCCTTTTTTTTTTAAAAAGATAAAGCTAAAACTTGGCTACAAAATCTTAGGTCAGGCTCTGTTAATTAATGAGATGAATTGCAACAACAATTTTTGAAAAAAAAAAATTCCTGCCCAAAGAAAAAATTCTTTTAAAAGGCAAATCACCACTTTCACATAAAAATTGGGAGAAACTTTTTACTAGTATTGGGATAGATGCAAGGATTTACTTAACACTTGCCTACACCATGGTTTTAAAACATGGAGATTAGTCTCACATTTTTATGAAGGTTTGACACATAGGGAAAGATCCTGATGAGGTAATGAATTACCTAGACATGCGAGCAGTAAATGCATAGAATTGGGACACTGCTGGTACCTATGAGGCCCCAAGTAAGACTCAAATCCCTGAATCTAATGGAGGCATGTACCATCTTAAGGAAGATAATGACCTCCAAGCAAAATTTGCATATCTAGTTAGAAAGGTTTAGGCTTGAGAAATGAAAAAAGTTGGTCAATTAAAATCTATTGAAGAAGTTATTTGTTACATTTGTAAGACTAATGACCATTCCACTAGCAATTACCCAACTTTGCCCTCTTTCAAAGAATATCTCCATGAACAAGTCAATGCTTTGAACAACTTCAAGAAGTTAACCCAAAATCTATACTCGTAAACTTACAATCCTGATTGTAGGAATCATCCAAATTTTAGTTGGAGAAATGAAAATCATGCTCAACCTTCACAACCACATTTGCATACCCAACAAAATTTTCAACAATCTCAAGGGTATGCACCATATGTTCCTCCTTTTAGGAAAAATCCTGAAGAAATATTACATTCATTTATTGAGAAGTAAGAGTCCATCAATGCTCAAACAAGTCAAACCATGACTGATTTGAAAATACTCTCGTAAAATTTGCATCTACACTCAACATTCAGGAGAAAGGGCAATTTCATTCTTAACCACAACCAAATCCCAAATGTCAAACTCTGGATCAAGTAAAGTCAATCATTACACTCCGCAGCGGTAAGGTTGTTGAAAAATCCAGTTCTGATCTTTGTGAAGGAGATGATGAGTCGACTTCTAAGAGTAAAGAATAGGCTAAACCTATACCAAGTGAAAAAACAAATTGAATCTTTACCAACACCTCTATTTTTTCAGGTGTTAACTGTTCCTAACAAGGTGAATCAAAGTCTTGAAATTTTGAATATTTTCAAGTAGGTAAAGATTAATATCCCTTTGTTGGATGCGATCAAACATATATCTTCTTATACCAAATTTTTAAAGAATTTGTGCACTATTAAAAGAAAACTAAATGTGAAAAAGAAAGCCTTTTTGACTGAACAGGTAAGTTCTGTTATTCAAAAAACACTACTTTGAAATACAATGATCCTGGTTATCCAACAATTTCATGTTTTATTGGAGGACATAAGATTGAGCAAGTATTACTTGATCTTAGGGCTAGTGTAAACTTACTTCCATATTCAGTTTACCAAAAAGTAAATTTTGGTGAGTTAAAACCAACCGACGTAACTTTTTTGTTTGCTAATAGGTCAGTGAAAGTGCCCAGAAGAGTCATTGAAAATGTGTTAGTCCAAGTTGATAAATTCATATATCCTGTGGGTTTTGTTGTTTTGGACACACCGCCAATGAAAATTAAAAATTCAATACTTGTTATTTTGGGACATCTATTTTTAGCAACATCTAATGCTTTGATTAATTGCAACAATGGATTGATGAAACTAACATTTGGAAATATGACATTGGAGTTAAATGTTTTTAACTTGGTTAAGCAACATCTTGAAAAGGAAGATGAAAGAAAAGATATCTGCATCATTAACGCAATTGTAGAAAACTATATTTAAGAAGGAAGTATTTTTGATCTTCTTGAAAAGTGTTTAGTTAATTCATTTGAATCAAGTATGCAAATGGATCAGGATACTTCTAATATATGTGCATTACTTGATTCTTCACAAGTGGAAGGAAACACACATTGGAAACAAAAAATTGAAGAGTTTGAAAAACCTAAAGTTGAAGAACAAGACGAAATACCCACACCAGAATTGAAGTCATTTGCCAAAGAACTGAAGTATGCGTTTCTTGGGGAAAATTCTTCTTATCCAGTGGTAATTTCCTATACTCTCACATTTGAGTAAGAAGGAAAGTTGATTGAGTTACTTAAAAGGTATAAAAATGCAATTGGCTGGACATTAAAGGACATAAAAGGTATTAATCCTTTAATTTGTTTACATAGAATAAATTTATAGGATAATGCTAAATCTTATCAACAACCTCAAAGAAGACTCAATCCACACATGAAAGAGGTAGTAATATCTGAAATTCTCAAATTACTTGATGTGGGAATTATTTACCATATTTCTGACAGCAAATGAGTTAGTTCAACCCGAGTTATTCCAAAGAAGGCTAGCATCACAGTGGTGATAAATGAAAAATGTGAGTCTTTACTAACTCAAATACCATCGCATTGATTATAAGAAATTAAATCTTGCCACCAAAAATGATCATTTTCTATTACATTTCTTGAACCAAATTTTAGAAAAAGTAGCACGATATCCTTTTTATTGCTTTCTTGATGGCTACTTAGGTTATTATCAAATCTAATAGCTCTTAAGGACCAAGAAAGACCACATTCACATGTCCTTTTGGAACTTTTGCATTTGGACGCCTAGTAACATTTCAAAGATGTATGCTGAGTATTTTTAATGACATAATTGAAAAATATCTTGAAGTTTTCATGGATGATTTAACCGTTTATAGAAATTATTTTAATAATTGTCTTGAAAACTTGGAAAGGTTTCAAAAAGATGTGAAGAAAAAAGTTTGGTACTAAATTGGGAAAAATGTCATTATATGGTCACCTCTTGAATTGTTTTCGGTCATGTTGTATCTTCTAAAGGAATTGAAATTGATAAAGTAAATGTGGAACTCATTGCTCAGTTACCTTCACCCAAAACTGTTAGAGAAATTTACTCATTTTTGGGACATGTAGGCTTTATTGAAGGTTCATTAAAGCGTTTAGTGAAATATCTAGACCTCTTTGCAGCCTCCTTGTGAAAGATGTTTTATTTAAATGGACTTAAGAATGCCAAAATTCTTTTGATAAGTTGGCTTTTTAACATCCTCTCCAATCATGCAACCCTCGGACTAGTCCTTGTCCTTTGAGGTAATGTGTGATGCTGGTGATTATACTGTTGGTGCTGTTTTAAGACAAATAAAGGAAGGTAAGCCATATGTAATTTATTATACAAGTAGAACTTTGAATAGTGCACAAATGAACTACACTACAATTGAGAAAGAACTACTTCCAGTAATATTTGCATTGGATAAATTTCATTCTTATCTAATTGGTTTAAAAACCATTTTTCACATCGACCATTCTGCTGTCAGATACCTAATGTAAAAGCAAGATGCTAAACTAAGGTTGATATGCTGGATATTATTACTTCAAGAATTTAACATTGTGATCAAGGATAAGAAGAGCACCGAAAATGTTGTCGCTGACCATTTGTCAATGCTGACAATGAATTCAACAATTGAGGATGCACCTATAAATGATTGTTTTCCTAATAAATTGTCACTATAGTACCTTGGTTTGCTAAAATTGTCAATTTTTTTTTGTGATATGACAGATCCCAGCTCAATGGAGTGCCCAAGATAAGAAGAAATTTCTACATGAGATGAAAAATTTTTACTGGGATGATCCTTATCTTTTCAAATATTGTCTTGATCAGATATTCCGGAGATGCATTTTCAAAAATGAGGTAAAAAGTATCATTGAATTTTGTCATTCAGAAGTATGCGGGGGGCATTTTTCATAAAAAAAAAACAGCTGCAAAGATTTTGCAGTCTGGATTTTACTGGTCCTCTTTATTCAAAGACGCATATGCATTCTGTAAAGCCTGTAAAAATTGTCAGAAATTAGGATCAATTTCAAAAAGAAACATGATGCCCTTGACTCTTATCCTTGTGATTGAAATTTTTGACTGTTGGGGAATAGATTTTATGGGATTATTTCCACCATCATTTGGCTTCGTGTACATTTTAGTTCTAATAGATTATGTTTCAAAATGGGTAGAAGCAATTCCATGTCGAAATAATGATCATAAAATGTGATTAAATTTTTTAAGGAAAATATTTTGAGTCGATTTGAGATTCCTCGGGCCATAATAAATAATGGGGGAATACATTTTTGTAAGAAACCATTTGAATCATTGTTGAAGAAATATGGTATTATACATAAGGTTGCCACCTCTTATCATCTACAAACAGGTGGATAGGTAGAATTAGCAAATAAGGAGATAAAACAAATCCTTGAAAAAACAGTCAACCTAAATTGAAAGGATTGATCTTTGAAACTAACCGATGCACTTTGGGCTTATCGCACTGCTTTTAAAACATTACTTGGCATGTCTTTCTATAGGTTAGTTTATGGAAAACCTTGTCATTTGCCTGTGGAAATTGAACGTAAAGCTTATTAGGCTATTAAAGCTTTCAATTCAAATCTTAATGATGCTGGTGTTTTGCACAGGTTGCAACTAAATGAGCTTGAAGAGTTGAGAAATGATACATATGAGAATTCAAAAACATATAAAGCTAGAACCAAAGCTTTTCATAACAAAACAATTTTAAGAAAAACACTTAAGCTTGGTCAAAAGGTTTTGCTTTATAATTCTCGACTTCACATATTTATTGGAAAACTGAGATCTAGATGTAGTGGACCTTTTGTTGTGAAACATGTTTATTCTTATAGGGCCATTGACATTGAAAATCCTAAAAATGGTAATGTCTTCAAAGTAAATGAACAAAAACTTAAATCATTTTTGGAGAATCATGATTTACAGGAAGAAGTTGTTCATCTCAGTGACCCTTACAATGATCATGATAAGTAAATACAAATAAATTTTCTCTTCTGAGATAGCTTTAATTTAAGTTTCATTTTTTTTCTTATTTTGCTTTTAGTCTTTTTTCGGTTAAGTGGCGGATACGGTACTCCGTGGCTCTCAAATTGGTTGTATCAGTTTTCCATAATAACTAATTTCTTTCTTTCTCCATTCTTTCAACTTCTCCTAAAAAAAATGGATTCTACTCTTTCTACTTTGTGAAAGTACTTTCTTTCTCTTTTAATTAATGTTCTTAAAAGGATTTACCAAGTTAGATGTGAAAGATTAAGAGTTTTGATGCACAAAGGCATTCTTGAATATGTGCTTTGGTTAATTGATGTTATGGTCCATTTGGTTGGTGAAATTCCAAATGCATTTGTGTCTCACATGCTTGACTTAAGCAAAAGCTTTTATGCCAAAAAAAAAAGAGCGAAAAGGTTACGAACCTTTCACAAATGTGATCAATGGATTTGTGATACTAGATGTTGTTCTTTAGGAATGGTGTCCGATAATCGAAAAGATAAAATACAATTCATTAATAATGGTCTGAGTAAGAATTCTTTGGATAATATCCGATTGACTCTTGAGACGCAGTCTTGTGGATTAGTGCAATATGAACTTCTTGGTTTATGGAGTATTTTTCGTAAAGAACAAAAGCGTTATAGTCTTGGGAATCTAACTTTAAAAGACCATATTTGTCAGTTTATAAGAAAACTAGATGAGAAGCAAATCCTCGACTCATAGAATGTGCTGAAGTCGTTACTGAACGTAAAACTAGATGAAGCTATGAGCCACAGTCATAACTACTGTACATATACACCGTTGTTGTTGAAATTTTTCTTTTTCTTTTAATAATAATTTACCTACTCTTGTAAGTGTAATCATTACATTATCCTTTTATCTCTATAAATGCACGTTCTTCTTTTGATTTTTTCACACAGTTAATGATAGAAATGGAGGAAACCTCAACTCTCAAATTCTGAAATATTTGTGTATTTTGTGGAGCTTTTCCTGGAAAGGATGAAGAATTCTTGAGGGCAGCCAACCATTTAGGTAGAGTCCTAATTGAGCGAAAAATAAATTTGGTATATGGTGGAGGTAGCGTCGGATTGATAGGAGGTGTAGTAACAACAGCATCTGTAGGGGGTGGCAAAGTTTTGTGTATCACCACTGCACATTTGAAATTGATTTCTAGAGGCATGATTGTAGAAGAATTAGTGGTTAAAAACTTGCAAGAATGTTTGTTGCAAATGCTCGGTAATTCTAATGTCTTTATTGCTCTACCAGAAGGGTTTGGCACATTGGGGGAAATTTTCTAAATTGCTTCCATGACCTAACTTAATTTGTACCATAAACCCATTAGGCTGTTGAATGTTAACAATTTCTTTACAGGTCTGTTATTTTTTATGGATTATGCCATACAGGAGAAATTTATCTTAGAAACGGCACAACGGATCCTAATATCGAAATTAACTGCTGAAGAATTGCTAAATAAAATGCAAGCTCTCGTCCGTAAACCAAATTCAGCAGTGATTCAGATAAACTGGACACGGCAGTCTTTCCTAATCAGTTTCATCCCATAAGTCTCCTTTACCCTGCTTGTCATTTTATTTTTGTTAATAAGTGATGAAGTACTGTGGAAGAGAGCAATCGGACTTGTGGATCTGTTTATCTTGTCTTTTAGTTTTACTATCAGCATTTTCTTTATTTTGGTTTAAGCTATTTCAGGGTTTTCATGTTCAATAACTATAATTCAGGTAATTTCTTCTTCACTATTCTTATCAATAAGTTGACACATTTTTTCTCTCCTTTTAGAGTAGTTTTTCTCATGCTAATATCGAAACCATTAGACAAAGCCCTTAGTTTATGATGGCTAAGTAAAGAATAATTTTACTCATGAGACACATCCTATTAGGCATGCTAGTCATAACATTTTTTTAATAGGTTTTTGAACCCGTACAAGATGACACACTCACTAGTAATCTATATTTTCTATCTTAAAAATTTCTATGCTTGGTGACGAAATTGTTAAGGTAATGAGCTACATTAAATTTTACATGTTTAAAATCTTATTTGACATAATGATTCAGTCAAATTTTATTTACTTTGACAAGAGATTAGGATGTTTAAGTTATGAATTGCTGATATTTTTACATATGCTAAAAATCTTTATTGTCTTTTAGATTTCAAAGAATACTATAACTATGTGGCTGTTGGGACTTCTAATGAACCATATCTTAGATTGATTTAGATAAAAAAATTTGAAAAAAAAAACCAAAAACAACATTAAGAAGTGTTGAAAAAACTTGAAAAATAAAAAAATAAAAAAAAATTAACAAGCAATGTTCGCTCTTGGAAATGGTTGCCTATTACTAGGGTTCTCCAAATAAGGCTTGAGCCAAAGTTTAAAAAAAAAAAAAAAAACCTTTTATAGTGTAATAGTGTGAAAGATCGCCAAAGTGATGGTTTTGAATTAAATTTGTTCTGATAAGCCGTAAATATTGGTATGATTTACTGAAATCTTTTAGACACTCCTGATAGTCAGTCACACACTTACTGCACTAAGTAACTCATAATCTTTTACACTTTTCCCTTGTTTGAGTGGTAGAGAAATGCATAAATAGTTATCAAATTTGGGCCATTTTTTAGAACATTAATTTTGATGCTTATTACTTCAATAATTTATAATCTATTGTATAGAGATTGATAATAGAAAATAATTGATGAAACCTGAGTATTCATTTAGTACATCGCTTTACTTGCTAGAGACTAGCAAGAACTTGGTTGAGGGGTATGATAAACACTCATAAGTATATTGCTATTAAGGGTTTAAATTGTCATTATACATTTTAAGTATGATTAATTTCTCTATTTTGAGCATTTTTTTCATCGGGTTACTATTCACACTTTTTTACTATTTACTGAGTTACTATTCATCAATTACTATTCACCAATCACAAATTCACTGACTTACTATTCATACACATTTTCACTATTTATTAATATTAAATAATTATTATTTTTCTACGTAGGTAAAATCATCACTTGGTGACCCTTTACGAGAAAAATCATATCTAGAGCTGTAGATGTTGGAACTAAGTGATTCCAAATTCATCTAAAAACCAACACATAGATCTTCAACTTTACTTCATTCCGCAAGCTAATTTGATCATTTTCATTGCTGAAATCTGATTATAGATGAGACTATTCGTTCTTTCATGTGCTGAAGAGCAGTTTCAGTACAAAAATCATAACTTGAGCTATAGATGTCTAATTTGAATGAGCAAGCCATCGATTCGAAGCTAACGAAGAGATCTAAAAATCTCATGCTTTGAGGAAGAGTTGATTCAATGTGTATGGTAATTAAAAAAATTAAAAGAAGTTGCAGTTTGCTATTGTTGATTTGTATTTACCTATATTTCATTATTCCATTTTACCATTTCACCCACCCCAAAAACTCTATAAATAGGCACTTTGGAGGTAGGGTGAAGGCATTCCATTTCTTAGGCCTCATTTATGTTTTTGTATCAAAGTTAGCTTTTCTTCTTTAGTTTTGTTCTTATTTTTAATACCAAAGTTTTGTCCAAGTATTTTCTCGTTCGTCTTCTTGTTCTTCTTTTGATCTTTCAATCCATGTTTATTTCATCTTTCTATATGTTGTTTACTTTTATCATGACTAACTGATCTTCTTTTTTCTAAGGTGAAAGGGTGAAACTTTTGGTATAAAGGTTATGATTGATTTTAATGGATCATAACGTTAACGGTATTTTCTTTCTTAGTCTATTTAACTTCCCTCATTGTTAAGTGGTAGTCTTGATTCATCATAGTCAAATTATTGGCACAAAAGCTGCTTGATTCCCTCTGTAGAACGTGGATAAGCCGACTATATTGGAATCTTGAGTTATTGTGCACAAAGGTTGGCATGATGGATACTTGAATCCATTAACAAGTGTTGGTGTTTTAAGATCAATGAAAGCTAATGTTAATTAAATTCCCCAATTGAGATCTCCTCTATGTGTGGATCTCAGTTGAGTGGCAAGATAGGCTAAAATTAATCATAATCGATATACTAAAAGTAGATCTCCTAAACTTAGTTATTTTATTTGAATTTAAATTTTTAATCAACATTTGTTCACACCTTTAACAAAAACCTTCTTTATTAAAAAACTATAATTTATATATCTTAATTAACTTCCCAGTGGTTTGACACTCGGACTCTTGAAATTTTATTACTTGCGACAACTTACACTTGGGTTACAACTGCTAGAGTGCAGCAATTACGGAACAGAAAATTTATACAAATAAAATAACATTTATTACTGAATAGAATAACATTATTTACGGATCAACATTCTTAAAAAAATGTAAAACATTCTATAATTTCAATAGATTCATTTTTTCCTCACGTCCATTCCCACAAAAAAGCTCGTGCTTCTAATAGGTTATTCCAAACTTGTAATATCTCATTTCCTATCTTCCTTTTATCCTTTTTTTTCCGCCATTTTCACCACCATTCACATGCATCTTTTTAGTGATAATCTTTGCCCAAATACAAGCCAAAAACTTGTAAAGTACTTTAAATTATCCTAACTTAACCCCTCATCATCCTAATAAGCCAAAATCTTTTCCCAAGCCACCCATGCTATGTTACTACACCTGCTCAACCCTCTTAAGAAAAATTTAAGTTTGAACCTTTCAAGATTTTTAATCATACTCATCAGAGAACGAAATACTAAGAAGAAAAATAGGGACACACGAACTTGATAAAGATCAACTGACCATTAATTGACAATGTTTTAGCCTTTTAGCCACCTAATTTTCAAAGAATTTATCCAAAATTAGCCTATCAGCTTTTTTTTTTTCATATTCATACCAGCCAATAGCAATAAATATTTAAATGGCTTATTTTTAACATTCAACACTTCTACTTGCCCAACATTCACCTTGAAAATTTTTATTTTATTTATATTCACCTTCGGCAACTGTACAAGTGGAAGACATTTTAATAATCTCATCAAATCCCTTGTGTTTTCCTCTATCCATTCCTGTGTAAATAAAACATCATCTACTTATCATATATGTGAAACCATTAGCTTTCTATCTCTATTTTTAACTCATTTGAAGACATTCTTTTCAAGAGTCTCTACTATCATTATGTTTAAAGCTTTAACAACCAATAAAAAAAGGAAAAATGGACAATGGACGGATCTCATTGTCTTACCCCTTTTCCATTTTAAATTCACTTGTATCCATTGTCTTACCCCTTATCCATTTTAAAATCATTTTTAGGGCTTCCATTAACCAAAATGGAAATAAATGAGGACTATAAACATGCACACATCTACCTCTTCCACTTCATATCGAACCTCATTTTGTGCCAAAATCAAATTTGAAAAAATTACCAGTTTATATTATTATATGCCAATTTAAAATTAAATTTAAACATGAATAACTTATTTCCTTAGTTCTTGGCAAAATTAACAAGCTTATTAGAAGTCAACAACCCATCAACAACCAGTCAACCTTTGATAAAAGTTATCAACACCTCACTGATTATCATCAGAGCCACCTTTTTTGACAATGTTGAAGATATTCCAGATAATGTCAAATTGAATGCCTTACACATCATAGTATCCTTGACACCTTTCTAGGTTCATCAAAGTGATGTACATTTTACAAATGATTGATAGGATCCCTTAGGCTATGGTACATATCCATCTTTGGCATTTGGAAGCCAAGAGGATCCTGGCCATCTGATTCTTATCCATGAATGGCTATAGGTGTATCTAACTGATGTTGAGCAATGGTACTTGTTGACTTTACGCTATTCCTTTGACTACTTGTCTCTCAATCGTTCCTCTATCTCATCTAAGTGACAAAAAACCATGTTGAAGTTATTGACTTCCATCTTTTCTTACACTCTATCCCTCATTTACCAGTACTTTGGCAAGTTTTTTATTTCTCTGGATGCCACGGCTGGGTGATGCATGTTTCATTAGCTTTTATTTTCTCCCCTAGAAGATTAGGAACAACTCGTTGGATCTCTTGTCGTAGTTGGCTACACAACCCGTTTAGGAGAGAATGCTTCAATATATTCAATTAACTGCCAGTTATGGCTGTGATGGTTTTCCTTATGTTAGGTCATGAGGGAGATGAGGCCATTTAACTTCTCGATGCTCAGACTGCTAGTCGTAATTTCTAAAATAGACAATAGGTACTACTTTTGCCCCTTTTATAGCTTCATCCATTATTTCTTCATGGCCAATAAGGTTGTTTGAATATGATCTTTTGGTAACAACATTTGTTGTTAGTTGTTCTTATGGACAACCTAAAGTTCATATTCGATGTAGATGTATAGGCTAAAAGAGATTGCTACTACTAGCTTGACTTAAAATAAAGCAAAAGTTAAGAGCTCAAGAGTTGTGTGTCCTTGGAAAACATTCTAATACTTAAGTCAATAATAATCTGATAAAAGTGTAAGTGATTTAGGAGGTTGAATGAGCATACCGGAGGATTTCTATGAAGAGCCTATTATACGCTAGATGGCATGTATATAAAGGGAAAGAATCCATACTTTTTTATACCAAAATCCCACAGTTTGGAGGGTTTATTTCATTCTCTAATTTGATCATAAATTCCAGTAATTAACATTAAGTTGACCCATAAAAATACCTCATATGGGCTGTTAAAAAGGTGGACCGAAGCCCAATATAGTATCATTACTAAAAGAAATTATTTTTTCTCCAATCTAGGGAAGAGTATACTTTAAGAACTTAACTTTCTGTATAATACTTGGAGGAATGGAAAAAAAATTGTGTAGTTATTCACAATTCAAAATAATTCAAACATATTAAGGTAAATTTGACATGGATTATTTTTAAGTAATTAAAGTATTTGGTACTATACACACATTTTGCAAAACTTATGCATTAATAAAAAGGTATTTAATTTATTCTAATCAATGTTACTTGAATTTTGATGATATCAAAGCTAATTTGTGTTTAATGTTTTGATTTTAATGTTTCTGAAAGAGTACAAATACATCAAAAAATACTTTGGGAAGTACTCATGGCCATTAAAAGAGAATTCATCATTAAGATGAAATTAAGTGTGCTTAAGTTAAGATTTTCCTAGAGAGATTATGCTCTCACTTGGTTATTTAGCAACTGGTACTTCAATTGTTCTTACAATATAGTGAACTCCAAATTAGTCAGATTATCTTATGAGATTAAGTTATTTCCATGCAAGGAAACAAGTGTTGGTGAGGTTTTAAGTCAGCCTCTAAAAAAACTAGTGAGTATTGGTGATGTGTCCACTCCTGAAAAATGGGTTTTCTCCAATATCCTTTTCCAACGGCTTTGTGTTGAAAAATTGAGTTTTCCAACGACCAGCCATTGGAAACATGTTTGTTGGCAAAACATGTGTTGGAAATTAAAATTTTCCAACACATGTTTTGCCAACAAACATGTTTCCAATGGCTGGTCGTTGGAAAACTCAGCTCATTTTTTGGACGTTAGGATTTCCAACAGCTAGCCGTTGGAAAATGGGCCGTTAGAAATTTTCAATGGCTAAAGCTCATGTAGTTATTTGGCTCATGTAATAGGTTTTCCAATGACTTGGCCATCAGAAATTTTCAATAAAATACACCAACGATTAAAGCCATTGGAAACTTTTATAATAAAATAAACAAATATATAAAAGATATATTTTATAGTACTAAATTATAGTTTATATTTTATAATATGACAACAAAATTTTACAAATTATATCTTATATTTACAAAATAAAATTCAAAAGCAGCAGCAAAAAAACCACAAAATTACAAAAATACAGAAATAACAAAATCACAAAATTATATAAACTATGAAAAATCAAAAAATTTATAAAAAAAAAACATCCATAAATATAAAATAAAACACAAAAATACAGCAAAACAACAAAATAAAATGAGATCCAAAATATTTAAAAAACAATGTACAAAAACTCAAACACACAGATTTGCAAATGCGGCGGTCGAAGGAGGGTGGTGGAGCGAGAAGCCAAGGTGGACGATGAGCGGGAGAGAGCCAAAGCGAACGGTGAATGGTGAAGCCAAGGTGGCAGATCTAGTGCTAAGCTAGAGCAGATCTGGTGTGGAGCTGGAACGGATCTGGTGCTGATTTGGTGCGGATCTATAGTAGCAAACGACGAGCAGGAGAGTGACAAAGAGCAGAGAGGAGAATAGATTGATCTGGTGCATATATAGGTGATGAATAACGAGCATAGCACAATGACGAGGGGGAGACAGGTGAGCAGACGAAGGGCAAAGAGAGCGACGAAGGGCAGAGAGGAAAACAGACGAAGAAAGCAGAGAGTGCAGACAAAAACAGTAAAGAAAGGAGGTAGGCGAAAGCGAAAAGACTAGAGGGAAAGGCAGAGAGCAAAGAAAGGAAAGAAGCAAGAACGAAGAGAGCAAAAAAGGCAAGAAGGTGAGAGAATATATATATATATATATAGCTAAGTTAGATTAGGTTTGGGTTAGTTTTGGGCCAGTTAATTGGGCTTAATAAGTTGGGTTAGCTTGACATTTTTATATCATTATGCGTTATATATGATAAATACATATGATAAATATCAATATAATATATATCTACATATTATTATTTTTATTTATAATAAACTATATATATATAAATGTATTACTATTATTATTGTTGTTGTTTTTAACAAAATATTTTCAAAATACATACTTTACTTTCTAAAATTGTAAAATAAATATGATAAATATTTTTTATATGATATACATACATACATGCATACATACATACATGTTACAAAAATATAAAATATATATACATTATATATATAATTAAATTATTAAATTATATTATAATGTAATTATATTATTATAATATTACATTACTACATTATTATCATATATCATATATCAGATGGATTATTACATCATATATATATTATGATATATTTATACTCATAAATATGTTAATAAATATATATGATAAATATGATATATATATATATATATATATATATATTATATGATATTTTGAATTATTATATCATATACATATTTATATATCATATATATGATATATGTACACACACACACACACACAAATATATTATTATTATTATTGTTGTTGTTGTTGTTGTTGTTGTTGTTATATATGTTTATACATTTGTGTGTGTGTGTGATAAATAAATATGATATATATATATATATATATGAAATGTTAATAAAATATAAAAATATATTATATGTATATATAAATATATATAAATAAATTAATTTCCAATGGCCTTCGCGTTGGAAATAACAACTTCCACGTTAGAAATTTTCCAATGGCCAAACTGCTGTCTTTAAAATTTCCAATGGATGGCCGTTGGAAAATGGTCTTCACTATTTCTAACGGTTCTTCACGTTGAAAATTTCTAACAGCTTGACCGTTCAAAATTTAGTCAATGAAAAAATGTGTTTTTTTAGTAGTGTTCTAATTAGTCTCTAGGAAGACTAGTGAGAGTTGATGGTAAAGAAAGCTACCAAAGAGTATAATTCATTATGTATTCTTGAATTGTTAGTGGATGAAAAGCTCTTAAGTGGTAAATTTGAGGAAATAAGCTGACTCTAAAAGGGAGAGACCCAAACCTTTTAAAAAATTATTATGTCCAAGCTTTTATCCATTTTCTTACTTGTTTATTGCTTAAATTCTTTCTATTGCTTGAAGTTGAATAGTTGTTATCTTTGAAAATCTCTTCAAAACAATTTTCAAAGCAAGACTTAGGATTCTTTTGGTATTTTGTTTTTTTGTTAGAAAAGGTTTATTTGTGTTCTTTGATTTGTTATTTACTTACATGGTTCAAAAGCTCGTTTCCAATTATTTTCATAAAATTAACCAATTCACCCATTTTGATTGCACTTTGGATAATAAAAGACAACTTTCAAAATGTACACATGTATTTTTAGATTTTAACACTGGAAAAATGTGAAAATTTTAATAGAAACAGTTATTTTTCTAAAAAATTGTATTCAAACAGTAATCAATCATAAAAACAACTACTAGCTTTTAAATAACACAAGCATCACAATAACAACAAAAGTAAAGAAAATCATAAGATGACTTGATTTGTTTTTTTCCAATAAGAGGAACTTTACTTGTTTCTTATTTTGAATGGTTCGGTATACTTTTAAGCAAAGAGGCTCTTCCTCACTTACTGTACTATGAGTCAAACGATATATCCAATATGTACTACTAGATTGCAATCTACATCAAATGGGGAACTAAGGGGAGCTAGCAAAGGCCTTGGCCCCATTGAGTCTAAGAAATACATATGGTAGTAGTATTAGTTTGTAGAAATATTTAAGAGAGTTTATATGTCGGCCTCCTTAAGCCATTTTGTACATTTTGTTCTATCTCTATCTCTATTTTTTATGCGAAGTGTTCATTATGACTAGGATTAGTTCTTTTAAATTAAGTTATTATATTGAATGCTATTTAAAATAAATAATTCTTAAAAAATAAATTTAAGTTTACTATAAACAAAATTTTAGTTTTCTTTAATTAAAACTCATCTCAAGGAACCGGAACACAATCTAACTCTTCTTCCCATATTGGTTTCCTCTGCAAAACGGGGCAAATGGAAAAAACCCTAGTGTGTAAGTTTTATTTCCGTTCATCTAATCATCTTTTATTTCTTCAACTTGCTATCCATGGTGCCAATGGCTGGTTGTTTACTTGTTGGCAAAAGCCAAATTTGTTCACTTGCTTTAATAATTCGTCAAGTGCATAAGCCGCACGAAGCCAACAACTTTTGTTAATTTTTTAAATTTATTTTCAGTGCTCTACACAAATACACTATATTTATGTTCTCTCCTAATTGTTAGTTTGTAACACAAGTCCACTAATTTGATGTCTTATGGCTCATGCCATTGATTTGTAATTGTGGACTGTGTGACTTTTGTGCTCTACACAAATTTTGACTATTGCACATATTCTTTGTTTCCATAGGTATGCGACTTAATTCTTATTACTTTGTCTTAAATAGTTCTTGACCAACTTGTATACATTAGTTCAATAGTTCTCACAAATTATTTTCTTGTTCTGAATTCTAAATTCTAATAATTTATTTTTGCACAAGTTTATAATGAAGTTAAAAACATTATATTCATTCCTCAAGAAAAAAAGAAGATAAGATTGGCATATTTTCATCTTCAATGGTAGAAAAAGCTACCAAAAGCTCATTGTTAGATTCTAATACTGATGCATAATCTCCTATGCTTGCTGATCATGTAATTTAAATAGATGAAACTCACACAGCCAAGTTTCAAAGAGTTGAAGCCATTGAAGTTGATTTTGAAAAAGTGCTTTGTTTCTTTAACACACTTTTTAAATTTAGAAGGAGCCAAGTTAGTATTATTTTTTTAATTTTAATTTGACAGAGGCCTCTCATAATTAGTACATTAAAAACATGATATCTCTCATAAATATATTTGTCATGATTATCATTAACTTCTGAGGAAACAATTTCAAGAAATAGCTATCCATATAACAGAGAAAGGAACATTTTTCAAAAACATGTAGATGTTTCTCTAACAATCAAGAACAAAATGCTTTCCTTAAGTAAAAACTTAAAACTAAATTGACAAAATGACATCATTTCTCATGAAATTCTGAAATACACATATGTGTATATGCATATACTAGATAATGTTAGAAGGAGGGGAGTTTCTGTTTGGCTTGGATCATTTAGGGTAATTATGTTTGTTAGGGTGGAAGATTTGATTGGATACTAATAGAGATATTAACTGTATTTAAAATTTTTAGTTATGGAAATTTAGTTTTAAACGTTTCCTTATTTATTTAATTCCACTGTTTTCATTTATTCTTTTTCACAAGTTTCATCATATTTTTGTTCTCTCTCTCTCTCTCTCTCTCTCTCTCTCTCTCTCTCTCAATTGTCCAAACGTTAATGGTTCAAAACATTAACTTTGTTCAAAATTTATAATTATGGCAATTTAGTTTGTATATGTTTCATTTTTTTATTTAATTCTTTCATTTTCATTTCTTCTTCTCCATCTTGAGTTCACTATCTCTATATTTGTCTTTTTTTTTTTTACAAATTGTCGTTATGTTCACGGTTTCAAGTAGGGAGTTTAATACATATCCCATAAAGTTTAATATATTTCACTTCCAGTTTAACATATATCTCATACAGATTAGTATAATTTACTTTTAATTTAACAAACATACCTTAAAGTTTCATACATAGCCCATATAGTTTAATATATTTCGCTTCTAGTTTAATACATTTCACATCCAGTTTAACACATATCCTATACAGGTTAATACAATTCAATTTCATTTTAACACATATATCACACAGTTTCATACATTTTCCACACTGTTTTCAGTTTCATCCTCACTTCAATCCTTTTGCATTGTAGATTTGTTGCGACTTTTTTTTCCCATACTCATCTCATCACAATTGGTGAGCTTGTGAGAGGTATCATACATAGGTATCCTCACGTTTCATTATCATATATGCACATTATGTTTCAAAAAATTTACTTAATTTCATACAAATAGTTCATAGTACCATTTAAATAAATCTCAATTCATTTATAGTTTCATACAATATTTGTGTTCTTTATAAAACTAGAAGCATACATACATATTTGTGTTTTTTATAAGGCTAAAAGTATACATATAAAGTCCAAAAGTATAACTATATATTTGTGTTTTACAAATCCAGAAGCACACATATAAACCTCAGAAGCATACATATATACACATATATTCTTTATAAACCCAGAACACACATATAAGTCCTAGAAATATATATATATATATATTTATGCTCTTTACAAACTCTGAACATACATATAAAACTCAGAAGCATATATAGATACAAATCTATGTTATTTTGCCATATAAAACACAAATCGTTGATATTTTTTTGTGGATATAAAAAAATGATATACACACCTTTTGTTTTTTTGCCAGGATCTACGTCAAAAGCACCTTCGTCCGCTGTACTTACTCTCTAAACCTTATTGTCCCTCCTTCGCAAT
Organism: Aquilaria yunnanensis; assembly: GCA_039654915.1. NCBI lineage: Eukaryota > Viridiplantae > Streptophyta > Magnoliopsida > Malvales > Thymelaeaceae > Aquilaria > Aquilaria yunnanensis. Next base: position 3,839,814 of record CM077597.1, on the reverse strand, counting down.
CGTGTTTCATCCGTTTCGACAACGTCTGTTATGTCCTCCGCAGGTCCTCTTCAACTTTTGCCTTCCTCTGCACTCGCCGAAATCTGATTGTATGCTTTTGGGTTGCGATGAATGGGAGTCTACGGTATTGTAATAAGGTGGATTTTTAGTCTCATAAACTAGAGAGAATGAATTGAGGGTGGGATTCAAAACACACACATTGCACCTATTCCCAGTTTGAAAACTTAGAGGTTGCACCTCCATCTTTCGCTAGTTGTCAAATCGTGTTCTCTCGGGCGGTGTTCTCCTTGCCGTCCTCCGTTTCACCTGTGTCTCTGTCCTCAGTCTCACTAGTGTCGCCTCTGTCTCACTAGCGCTACTATCCTATATCATCCTCTCTCATACATGATTCGGTGTCGCTGGAATGAGGGTGGGTTCTTAGATGAAGAAGAGGGAGAGAAAAAATCGAGAGTTTGAGGGTATGGATAGGTTGCTGGAATGAGTTTGTATGAAAAGAAGGTCTCACTTCTAGTGACTACCTAATTTTGCTCATAATTATTCACGTCTCACCCTTTTTTTCAAAAATGTATAAAAAGGCAGGGAACCGTTACTAATATAACGGTGCTATATGTGTGTAAATACACACATGTGTATAATCTCTTATCTCTCATTTCTCTTAACTGACCATAAAACGTGAGAGGAAGTGATGACACAACACAACTTTAATTAGGGATATAAAAAAATACCTTATCAACTCCTACCCTTTCTAAACTTGATTGTTTAAACCTGAACTTGACTCTACTCGTAAAATTAAGAAAATGATAAGAGTTTAACAAATGATACCTGATCCTACTTGAACCCTTTCCAAAAATATATATGACATTTTTTCAAAATAATATTATAATTTAACATAAATAATGATATATTATTTAATTTATAAATTTTTTTGTTAATAACTAATTATAAATATACGCATTATTTAAAAATACAAGTAAAAATATAAAAAAAAATCTAAAAATTTAAACATATGCCTTAAATGGTTGGTGTGTAAAAATATTGTTAGATCAGTGAAGCTGTAAAATGACTCATCCCTCCAACCGATCAAATTCCAGAGAAAGGGAAAATGTCATGCTAATGGTAATGGACCGATTCCATAAAAGAAAGGTTCCGTCGATTTGCTGCACTTGGGTTGCCACCTCCGGTCTGAATTTACTTTCTGCGATTGGGACGGCTCGATTTTGGAGCAGCACTGGAGACTAGTATAAGTTCCTGGATAGTATTAGAAAATTTTGCATCAAAAATCAATTTGTTGTATTTTATATCATACTGACCTATTATAAAAGAATGCTTTTTAATTTTTTTAAGATGACAGAAAATTTATTAAAATATACATTACATATATTAATTACAGGGTCAACCACAACTTTTTGGTCCACCATTTCAACAGGCCGGTCGGGGAGTTGAATAATTTTGAACATTCGACGAGAAGTACTGTAAATGCTACTAATTATTATGTCATCTAGGTTCTAACCATATGTTGACTCTGGATAGATGGTCCTGGAGATGAAATAATAGGTCCCTGGGTCGGCCAGGCTTGCTTTCCTTTTTTTTTTTTTTTTCCTGGTCTATTTTGATGATTTTTCTTCATAAACTTGCACGTGTGAATATGAGGCATATCCTGATTATTTGATATTCATATGTAAAGAAACTTAGGCAGGTACATGAAACTGAAAGGAAGGTCATATAGACCGATGGATGAAGTTGAAGGCGAATTTTGTGGGTCAACTGGATAGTAATCAGTCCAGCTAAAAGAGTGAAGGACAATGATGGAGATAGACACTGGCCGGCTGCCTTGCAGTAGCAATGAAATTAATTCAGAAGAAAAGTGACCTGATCTTAGGGTGTTAAAATGTGAACCCAGGTCTTTGAAAAGGAGAAAGTGCACCAAGCTTAAGCTGACTACTACCAGACCTCATACCCTAATGAGTCTAAGAGGCCTTAAAAGTACCTCACAGGTATATCTCAATAAGTCTAAAAGGGCTTGAATGCCAAATTTCTATAATAAAAAAAAATACACGGTATTGCTAGCAATTCAAATTTGTTAAATCTAAGCAGTAGAGATTAAACCTAACCCAAGCAAAGCTCGAAAAGTTCAAATTTAAGCTCAAGTAGTACAGATAAATTAAGGGGCGAAGCTCTTTTTACCTAATTTGCTTAGGTTTGGCCCGGCCCCTCTATACCCCTAGCTGAGGTACCTCCATTTATGGATTAGACTCTTATTTCCGTCATTTTTCACATCTCTGTTGCCCACGAGTCAAGACTCACGACCAACACGGAACACCCGACCCAATATTCTCACTTTTGCTCTTCTGAAAGTGAAAGTCAACACAGAAAATGCAAGGAAAATCAGTGTCTTAATTTGCTTCCTTTTTTTAATACTTGATGGTTACTGAAAGAGACCCAACTTCTGTTTCATTTGCTTGACTTAGCCTAATCCTAAACATCGGAAGTCTCTTCAATTTTATTCTTAATTAAATAACCTAGAGACCAAATTAGCTTTCGGATCGTCAGGTTGAAATAGCTTATAACATCTAGCTAGTAATAAAGTACTTAATTAGTAGCATTTTTTTTTCTTCGGATATATATCCATATAGCTTAGGAATAATCTTGGCGAAATTCAGATTGGCTGGCGGCCTTGCTAGCGTCCATATTCAATTCAATTCTTTCCGTCTATTGGGTTGAAGCTGGACTGCAGAAAGGAAGCTTCATTTGACAACGACGATCAATATACATACCCAGCACTAGCAAAAAATTAGAATAATTACAAGGTACTAGTACAAGTGTTATCATTAAACAAACTGTTAATGAAATGATTATATATCTAAACTGATATAATTCTATTTAATTAATTAAATATCTAACTGTTAGTTACAATGATATATAGTTTAAGGAATAATTAAGTACCATTTTGATAACTAATATCCCCATTTCCAGAAAGTAGGAGAGCAAATTATCATTAACACAAGAGCGTTGACTATAGTTAGCAGCACTAATTAGCAATTACCAAGAAATTCACAAGAAAGAGCATCACAATGATTCTGAAATTGACAATTTATAATTTGGAAAACATTTCAGAAACCCCGTTAAATTTGACCTACATATACTTTGCTTTCCCCATCTTGGAAAACGTACACTTTGTACCCAAACAGTAAACTGCATCATTTTGTCTTAATAAGGTGTGGCTTAAATTCTCTAATTACCCATGAGGGTTTGGTAATATTTCAAATCAGTCACAATATTTATCTCAAGTCAATTCCAATCCAATTTTCTTTAATATATAATATATTTGTCGAGAAGGTCTACTCTGTTCGACCAAGCGAGCAGCTAGCGGTCGAGAACTGTATCAAGCTCTTCTGTTCCACCATCTCGGAACTCATCAAGTCAACCCCTCTGTGATCTTGCATTGAAGATAAGGGTAGCGCGCCACACTCTCAACCTCCAAAAGCTGCTCAGTGCTGCCATTACAAACTGGTACACATGCGATGATGGGTTTTTGCACAGCAAAAGGAGTGGGAGGCCCACCAATTTGTAACATTCTTGTCATGTCAATAATTCTCTGGCCATGTTGTAGAAGATTTCGGGTATTGACAAACCAGCTGACATGTTCTTGCTAATTTTCTTTATCCTATGCCATCTAATTTTTCCTTGCCTTGATGATGGTTTTCTGGAAGCTGTCCAAGCAAGTCCCCTTTTTTTTGGTAATTGGGGGTGGTGGTCAATTCATTAGAAGCCAAAGTTTAAGGGGGGGCAATGTTTCTATGTAGAGAAAGCTAGTAAGAGAGCTGAGTTTTTCCATTTTGATTTAATGAACAGTAGCAGAGTTTATGATTTTGGGAGAGTAAGTTTACATTCCTGAAAATTGGAGGAGTAAGTATGGTAAGAACATACGTGCGCCAGTCGGCTACTTTGCCGCTGCCGTATATCTTTTTTCTTGTGATAAGTCATACCGTACGCAAAGCACTTTCCTGGAAATTAAATTCATTTTCACTGCAGCTAGCTAGTAGCTAGTGGCCATGCTGCTTCTCGGAAAAATAGGGGCGTAAAAGTTAATTAATATTTAAGTTCCTCCTCCATCATCAGGCGGATGTGGATCGGCCGGATAGATATAGTTACTAGACTTGGGAATTTAGAAATAATATTAGAGGGTCACAAAAGCCTACTTTATTTTGTCAATAACAATCATTAACAGCTTATTAACACATACCACTTGTTTTAAACATGTTCTCCCCATCTCCCTCCGAAAATATTTATGTGCGGACGTGTATTTCTTGTTCACAACTAATGTAGATATTAATTAATTAGCCACTATATATTTTGGAATTTTATGTAACTTATATATATATATATATATATATATATATATATATATATATATATATATATATATATATATAGATGGATTTGGGATCGGAAAATTGACCGACTATTTTTTATTCTCGCTTCCCGGTGTCTAAAAGCCTAAAATCAATCTCTCTTGTAGTGAAATGCACTAATATATATATATATATATATATATATATATATATATATATATATATATATATATATATATATATATATATATATATATATATATATAACTTCATTATTTTGTAAATTATAATAACGACTGAGTTCAAAGTCTGTATATACCTCTGCCCGTCAACTTTGTCTTTATTTATTATATGCGTTGACAAGCTTGTGGACTTGAATTCATTTATGTCTGTCTATTGGCTGGCCAATTAGCACCCAAATGATCCCCAATACTGAAAGAGGCGCATTCGTGAAACATTTTTCAATCTTGAAATGAACATCATCACCTAATTAAATTGTAGTTTCACGGACATAGATTGAAGTGACTATTTCAATGTCAAAACGCACACTTTTCATCAATTATGTTTATAGGGTTTATTTCAAGTTCTAATTTTTTTTTTTGTCACTCAGAATAATTGTAAATATAAGAGTAAGAAGGTATTATAGGAAAATTAAAGAGCTTAAGTATCTGCTATGTGAAGATCTAGAGAATTATTACTGTAATTTGATCACCTCTAAATACTTATTATTTTAGAGTATAGTGCCACTTGAACCTTAAATTTTATGATTGAGATATCGTATTACATTACCAACTCAGCTGAAATTGTGGGACAAAGCTTGAATTATATTTTTCTCTTCTAATTTTTAGAAACCGAAAGTTCCCCACACTTTAGCAATACCACTTAATCAACAAGAATCGAAAACAATTTCACCTTTAAAAAATAAAAAGTGATGGGCTCATTGTTCATGAAATTAAAGGCATGCAACTTGTTAATCATGATAGTGGTCTTTCAATCATTATAAATAGCGCTCACTACAGATTCTTCTATACGGGTTGGCTGGCCAGTCTTTGATCTACGACTCAAGTGTCAAATACTTTTACTTAGATTAGAATCAAAAGTCTGTTCTTGGTTGGCACTTGCTTTGGTTAAAAATCAGTTTTTATGGGATGGGGCAATCGAAACCTTCAATTGGGAATTGTTTAACAGTTGTTTCAATCATGAAGGAATATGTGGATCTTTATCAGCACTAACACCTTAGCGAGAGTAATACTTGGGCAATAATACTTTCGCAAACACTCATTCAAGATGCCCAAAAGTTAGTCAATTTATTCAAAGATGCCCAAAAGTTGGTCAAGTTTTCTGACAAATCTCAAAAGCATTCGGCATTGCCCAATGTAAAATTAGATACCATTGAAGTCGTGAACTCGGTGAACTACCCTTTCCCATCTGCAGTTTGGGAGACCGACCTAATAAGATCTCTTCCAACAACCGTCAGAGGGGTGAAGTATTGCTGGAATATATCAACCCATACAAGACTTGAAAATAAATTTTCTAGGATCAGACGTTAAATGCTTTATATTTTAAATTTTCTCTATTAGTAATATATAAACTATTACAATATGATCAGACAAGTAGTGGCCCAATTTCAGACAATAGATTTTCAAAATCAGGCAATCATGATATCCTCAATAACGACAATTAACTCATGCTCGTAAGTCATAAACGAAGTGGAGGTGTTCACACCAATTCTGACAGGTGTTAATAGCATTAATACACCATACATCTACCCACTCACATTATAGCATATTCTAAAAGAGAAAGGAGTTTTACCGTTCATAAACAGTAAAACTGGTGTGTTTTTTTTTTCTTCTAATTTATGGTTAAAATTCTCTTTTGGTACTTGAATATTTTACATCTGTCATAATATTCTTCCATTTTCACGTGCGGTTACTAGCTAGAGGGTAAATCATTTACTGATGGTGATATAATTGTCATATCATAAAGATTGATGAATATTACTTAAGGGCGTTCATTCAACCCGTGAAACTGCACAGATCGAGCCAAATCAACTCGTTGATTATGCGGGTTATGGTACGATTTGGGTTCTAAAAATTAAAATCTGATGTATATGCAGTGTGGTTCGGGTTTTAATTTTGAAACCTGGTAAAGCCGAACCGAACTTGCACCCTTAATAACTTGGTAGAAACTTTAAGCCCATTAGCCCATCCCCTTTTCTAGTCTAAGCCTAAGTTCAACCTATTTATATTAGGTCTGGGCCTCCCCTATTAAGTGTTGGCTGTTGCCGCACAATCTGCCCAACTGCCCTTCCATAGTTCCATTCTCGCATTCTCAGAATCTCAGCCTCCAGGCCCTCCACGTCTCTGCCGCACACCCCACGTCTGCGTTGCACGCCCTTGCCCTTTGTTTACTTTGTCTCAGGCTCGCGTTTATTCTTTCAGCCTTTCACTCTTTCACTCTCAAGTCACAATCTCTCTCAGCCTAACCTTTCTTCTCTCAATCTCGCGTGGAGGCATCGACACTCGCTGTCATAGGTCGCAATCTCATATCTTTAAGGTTTCGGCATTTTTTCACTTCTTCTTGTAATGGCTGCAAAGTGGAAGCTTTTCTCAAGATTCGTCCTATTAAGTACCCATTTTATAAAAATAATCAATTTTGCTTGGATGTTTTGGGGTATTTGAATTAACTCTTCTAGAAACAACTTGAGGTTGCTCAATTTATTTTGATTGATGTTGTTTGATCATTGTTTGCTTGATCTGTGTTTTTTACTGGTGCCGCTTGAATATTTTTTAGTTGATCAAAACTGAGTCTAGCACAAGGATTTGGCAATGAGCCATGCCACTTGTCTATGCTTTTCCCATTTTCATGCTCATACCCCTTCTCAGTTGCAAGACGAAAACAAATAAGTGGAGAAAAGAAGAGCCAATTGATCAAATGAAACAAATTGAACAGATTTGGGTAAAAATAAACAAATCAGGCTATTTTGTGTTTGTAATGTTCTAAAGTACAGAATTATTGATGTTTTATAAAACTATTTAGTTTTCAGAACAACGTATTAACATTAAAATAAATGTTGTGAAGTAGCTTAAATTGTTTTACAGGATAGAAAAGATAAACCGGTCAAACCGAATCGCACCGAACCGCATTTTATGCAATTTGGTTTTCAATTATAGTTTGTACTAAATGGTGCGGTTTGGTTTTATAATATGTGAACCGGTCACATATATGGTGCAGTTTGGGTTTATGGTGAAATCGGTTGAAACCATACCGCGACCACCCTTAATATTACTAGCCAAAATAAACATTATAGGGACCCAAGAGTATTTTGTTCCTTTTTTTACACATCCGCCCACCGTTTCATGACTTTATTTATTTACTCTCCTTGCGGAATGGTCAAATCTCTCCTTTAGTCCCTAGATACAATATTTCCACTATAATGGTCCCCAACTTTCATGATCTATCATAAACTTTTTTTTTTTCCATTTTGCTAATCAAAATTTTTGTATATACTAAAAGTCAACGGGAAAGAAGGCTATCTTGATCCCTAGTCATGGGTGTGCCAAGCTTTCAGATACCTGACATGAATTTTTAGGAAAATACAAAATTTGATGACATATTTAAATTTAAGATGATAAAATCTTAAATGAAAGTAAAGATATTCTTTTATTAACCATATTAAATATCAAAATCTTTTTCTTTTGCATGGTTTGACTCAGAATTTTAATTATATAGGTTTGATTCAAAGTTTTAATTATTTGAAACAAATGCACACTTTTCACAATGTATGAGCGCTTTACATAGATTTGATTTAGAGTTTTGATTAGTTGGAATAAGTTAACAATTTGTATTATGCATGAGTGCATGATTCTTAAAAGGTTTTATTTTATCACTAATTCATTAGTGAGTAAAAATCTGAAAAACCTATGCATGTATATTATGCAATATTATCTTATACTATGAACGCCAGAAATTTTATTGAATTGATTATTTATCTTCAATTGACTACTCTAAGCGTTTATAATTATTTATACTTATATTTTACTTAATGTCAAGGTAAATCTTATCCTTTTGCATTGTTCTATCAATGACTTATATTGATTATATTACAGCTAATGTTGTTATAGAATTTACCTACGTAACGCGTTGGTTCCACATACCTCGCTTACTTCTAAAAGTCATTTTCACTATTCATCATTGAAGATAAACATTTTTTTTTAGTTTGCCTTTTTTTTTTCAAACACAGTTGACCCTTCCTTAAGTTCTTATTCATTTTCACAAGGTGTTCGCATTTTTTGGGGCCCATTTTGCAATTTCTCCAATTTTAGGTTGTCTGGTTAAGTGTCAATTTAATCCCTAAGCTTCTACTTTTTTTCCATGTTAGTCCCTCTTTTCCATCCATGTTTTATTTTGGTCCCAAATTTAACAAATATTTAGCTAGATTATTTCTATTTATTCTCTTGATCCCCAAATTTTAATTTTTTTATGTACTATATTCCAATGTAAGACATCGGTTATCACAATTTCTTTATTTTTGTGTTAAGCCATTTTTTATGTTTATTAAATCAATTGTTAAATCTTTAATACCTAATATTTTTCCATTTTCTATCTTGGTTCAGAGTTTTTTTTGTTGCTTTTCTTTATTTTTTTTTAAATAAAACTTTAATTATTATAATTTACTTACTTCTGGCTATGATTCTAATTGATTCAGTTTTAATTAATTTTTTTAAAATTTTTATCTTTATTAAATTAATGGTTAAATTGTAAATTTATTAAAATAAATTAAGTACAATTTTGTGTTTCAATCACATTATTTTATTATTCATGATTTCATTTTGCGGTATGAATCGTTCTTTATAGTTTAATAAAAATAATTTGGTCCATAATTGCTACAATTGATAAAAATTAGAGTTTAAGTTGATAAAAGAGGGAAATTTTTAGTGAATTTTTTTTAGTGACAAAATTATACATTATTTCAAAATGCATATGATGTTATGTTTCTATTTACCTAATTTCAATTATTGTTCAGTTTAGTTTAGCTTTAATCAAAATTTCTCATATTTTTAATTATTTACTCCCTCCGTCCCATATTCTTTGCACCATTTGACTTTTTGGGCTAGTTTGACTTGAATTTTTTTATATTATTGATTGTTAGAAAAAAATTAAAAAATATATATTTAGAAACTATAGGTCTTGATTTATCATTCACATATAAAAGTTTTTCATTTATATGTTAAAATGTCTAAAATAAAAAATCATAGATTAATTGGTAAAACGTGAATGGTGCAAAGAATTTGGGACGGATGGAGTATTATTTAAATTTTTCATACTAAATTTATTGTAAAAAATACTTGCTACATCGTACAGGCCAACATACCTCGTATATACTAAAACAAAACGAGCAGAAAATGATAAATATGGGTATGAATTTATACAAATTAATGGATGAACAATGTATTTATCGAATATGAATTAACAATATTATATATAAGATTGAGAACTAATGGTCTCAAGTTTCTGTGCTAATTAATTTTTGTATTTTACTCATAAAAAATGTATCTATTTTAAGAATCTTGTATTCAAAACAAATTTTGAGTTTCCAAATATTCAGGCAAAAATTAGTAATTAGAACTAAACGTACGCTTCGAGTGAAAGTGTAATTAATTATTGAATAAAGTATAAGCTTGACTTATATAATTCATTCATGTTATGAGGAGTGTTGTTATTATTTTTTATAGTTTTTTTTAAATATCTAACACTCTAAATATTTAACACTCCTTAAGTATTTTTATAAAATTTTCAATTAAAATTAACCTAACATATAATTGCTTAAGTAATCTTTTACCTTCAAAAAATTTTCTAATTAATTCTGTCTCTAATCTCAAAATATTTATATTTAATCTATATAAGTTTTTCATTAAACAATTTCTATGAGTACCGTACAATCATGTATATGCGTGTGTAGGAATTTGATGAAAAAATTATATAGATATAAAATATAAACATTTTCATAGGTTTAAATATATCACTTAAATTTTATAGACTTGCATTAGGCTTAATTAACCTCAACATAATATCCCATTTATTTTTTTTTTGTGACCCGATATCGAGTAGAAAATTTATGAAAATAACAATAATATTTTTATCATCCATACCTACAGACTTGTCAAAGAAACTCCATCATAGTCGAAACAACTATACAACTAAAAATATATATGTGTGCGTAATAAACAAAACATAAGACTTTTGGCAAAAAAAAAAAGACAACAAAGAAGGTAACCTAAAACTTAGACAATCAAAGCACAAACTAACAAAGAAAAAAAAAATAATTAACCTTTTTTATTTTACAACTCTTCCCAAATTATTGTTAAAAAGCTTTTGCACAAAGTTCAAAAACTAAAAGGGAAAAACGAAAATTGAAAAAATATATATTTTTTTATTTTAGAAAATGAAACATTGATTTTAGGACTATCAAAAAAGAAAAATGTTACCATGAAATAATGTTATAAAGACTAGATTTTTCCTAGATTATTTTTTAATAAATAAAACTGCATACTTTGATATACCTATTTTTTGAAATTTATAAAACTAAATTGAAAGATGTTTAAAAAGAAATGTGATTTTTTTCTTAAGAACATAAAATTTTTTTAAAAAAATTAATTAATTATAAAAAATTTATTCAAACTGATAATTTGTAATAACCCAGTGCAGTTACTTCTACCAAATTAAATGACCAACCTAACACAAATAAATAGAAAATCATCAATAAATAAATAAACATATAGGATATATAATATTCTTTTCTACCTCTTTTTTTATTGCAATTGGTTTTTTGTTCTTTTATTTTTTTTTCATTTTATGCCATTTATTATTCTTTTTGGCCTTGTTTAAGTTTTATATTCACTTACATTTAAATTCATGTTCTTTTATATTGATTGAGTTTGTTCCTTTTTCCTTTTTACTTATTCGGTAAAAATCTTGTTTGTATTCTCCATAAGAACATTTTATTCCAATTTTCCTGATATGTTATGCCGATTTCTTTTCTCTCCTTGCTACTGAAAGTGCTTGTCGATTGATATTTTTCTCCTTTGAGAAGAAGACTAGCTAGGGGTTACATCTGTTAAGAAATTTAATCAAAAAACATTGCAAATTATTTAGAAAGATAATTACTGATTAATTTAAATTTAAATAAATCTTATCCAACTCTATTGGTGTACAATTCAGTTTGCAAAAATTCCATATGTTTAGAACCAGAAAAATAAAAACGAAGAAGAAACGAAAAGAAAAGAAAATCTCAAATCAGCATTGATCACTTTATCCCGGCGTCAACGTCTGCATCGTCATAGTCAGTCTCGAGCCGAACATTGGGTTGGGCTCAGACGATAAGACTCCAACACCGTCCGGAATTGGTCAACCATATAAAACTAATAGGGTAAAAGTATCAAATTTATCATTAATGTTTAGGTTAGGACTTGAATCTGCTATTATAGTTTTTTTTATCCAATTTCTCATTAACGTTTCAAAATCTGCTTAAATATGCCATTAAAGTTTCAGATTAAAGGTAAATATGCTACTGTCATTAAAAAGGTTAACAGAAAATGTTATAAATAATAAGTTTTGAAATTTTAAAGTAATAATGTAAGTTTTAAGAAACTTCAAGTATGGTTTCCTCTAGCTACCGTCCGCAGCAGCCGATGATAAAAAAATTTCCAGTGTTTTGTCCTCCCATCGCCACTGGTGAGATTTGAGAGGAAGAACTGTTTTTTCTCTGCACGAAATCACTTCCTTTGCCATCTTTGATGTTTCCCTCCATCATCTTCGATGCTTTTTCTCCTCACTTTCCTTTTCGCTGCTCCACTAGAGGTGGAAATCAATCTTCCAGAATCTCTAGCACTAAATATGAAGCTAATGATATTGAAAACTTCAATTGTTACACTAGAGACTAAATTTGGAGAAATATTCGAGATTTTATCAATTTTAATTCACAAATCAATCCAATAGAATGGCTGGTTGGATGCTTTGCTTGTAGCCCTCCACTGCTGCTCCTTCTTCGGTCTGACGGGATATTGTTAGAGGCAAAGCTGGACCGAACACGAGCAGAAATTCCTAATATTAGAGGTGAGTCTAATTACCTATTACTCTTGTAGTTTGTTAAAAGTTACGTTATCATCCTGAAATTTCAAAATTATTTATTATTTACATTTTCCGTTATTTTTTAACGGCAATAACATATTTGAGTCTATTTTGAAACATTAGTGAGAGATTGAGAAAAATAAAAACTATATTGGCAGATTCGAGCCCTGACCAAAACATTAGTGGCAACTTTGACACTTTTGCCAAATTAATCGTTTTTAATTTTTCACCACTCTCACTCTAATCACCGCCGTAAAATAAGCTAGATTGGCCAGGAAAAAAATCACTATAGAACAGACCTTTAACGTGCAAAACGAATCTGAAAAAGCACAAACTGGAGGCAATATAACACACGAGAAAGACTGGATTGACGATTCAACATGGTGAAAACACCCCAGAAAGGGGCCATGCAAAACAAGCATAATAACAACAACATAAAACACTGAACCCAAAAAGAAGCAAGCTATTTAATTGACCAATTTAATCACAAGTAGCCTTGAGTTTAGTCCATAGCTAAGAACATGCCCATTCTTCCCAGATCAAAAAACAGTGCGAGGGACAGTGTAACGTGTGCATTAGAGAGGCTTCATAGCTTATGATTCTTAGACCCATCTTACAGGATTAGGGACTAGAGAGTTGTAGTGCTCCCCAAGGCCAGGCATGCCTATGGTAAGACAATCTGATGGTCCCACTTGACGAATCAGAACTGGAAGTGTACTCTTCCCCCTCTCAACATCTGGAAAGGAGCCGGAAAATATCATGATGTGCTTTCTCAGGCAGTGAGTCAAAGCTCCAAGCTCTAGCTGTTCTCCCCAAGCTGCTGTTGATTCCACTTCTTTACAGGAATCCTCAAATTTTTCAGCAAGTGAATCATCAGATTCTAACTCTATCATGTTCTCCGACAGGAAAAAGGGGAGAAAGTCAGGTGCATGTTTTTATGAGCAGCCACCATCTGCCACAATTCTTGTTATGTATAAGGAGAAGAACCTCCAGACAAAGACGCCAATTGATCTTCAACAGCTCAGTATAGACAGTGCCCATCTGGTTTTATTTCATTTGTGGTCAAGCCAAGGGGTTCACGTTTGCTCTCCAGTTTTTCATTTTCAACCATCCTGTCACTCACGATGTTCCTATGCTCCACTTGAATCCTCTGCTATCTTTCTGCTTCTTGCTGAGCTATTTCCCACTCTTGCTTGGCTTTGAATGCTCAGGTTGGGTGGCCACAGAAACTCCAGCTACAACCTTCACAGACTCTCGTGACTGACTGTTTTTATCATTTCCATTCCTAGTGCCGGACATCTTAATCACAAAAATAACAGTTTCCTCTCTACAAACCAAAGAGTAGAACAACAAGCAGAAAACATGGTTAAATTAAGCAGCTTACCAGCGCCTGAAAGGCACTTCAGTGCGAGTTTCTTTCATGTTACACTCATGGAGTGAATCAGCTTCACTTCAGATGAACTGTCCTCTATTTCTTGAGCATCTGCCATAGGAGAAAAACCTACAACCACTATGAAAGTAGAACTATAATAAGACCTTACAAGCTAATAACTAGTAATAGAAATCATGAATATTAGGAAAAATGATCACCTGAATCTACATTGCTTGGGGGACTAAACAGCTGCAGGAGCTAAAAAAAGAAAAAAAGATACCTACGTTCTTTAATCAGCCAACATTTCAAGACACTCAAGCAACAGAACAGGACTTCCAGAAACAAGCAAGACATCTCACTATGTATCAACGAAATTCTGGTTAATAATATAAGAAAAATATTAAATAATTAGAACCAGTAACCGAAGAGAATTCATGATCATAATTCATAAATTCGTGGGTAAGCAACCTTTCCTGTCTCCTCTGTTCTTACTGTTCCATAAAAAAACACAGCCCCACAACACAACACACAGCAAAAGACAGAATGAAAGGGATCGACCAGCTACTTCTGTGGACAAGTTTCAGCTACTCCCTAATCAACCAGCCATGTTTATCAGTGGACTTTGTCAATTACGAGGATAACTAAGCAAAACGAACAAAGAACGAAAACCCATGGCAATGGTAAAGAATCGTTACCGAGGAGGGCAAGAGTCGACTGTTGTCAAGCCAGTGAAGGAGGGCGAAGGGGAGGCGTCGATCAAGGAGACTGGTTAGGAGTCGAGCTCGTGATCGTGACCGAAGGCGACTGGGCGACACGACGGAAGTAGGAGCTAGGAGCACAGAATCCTCAGAGCCTATCGCGTCGCCTGCGGCCGTGCCTGTGTCGAGTACGAGTCTCGGGGCGCCGGGAGTTGAGGGTGTGAGGTGAGGTGAGGTGAGGTCTGCCGTCTGCGGTGAGAGGTAGGGGATTTTGGATGTGGGCTAGGCCTTTTGGGTATTTGGGTACAACTTGATTCGGTGTGGGCTTTTCCCCGGTTGGCTCGGGCTCTTGAACCTAAGATCTTAAACCCAAGTATATTCCGCAATGTAGATTAATTGGGCCAATATTTTTTGAACCCGAATCGAATCTCATCACAATCCAAATGCACTAAATTTCAGAAAAGTCACCTGATTTGACCTAACTTGTATTTTATTCTCTTTATTTTAAAATTTCACACTTTACACTATCTAACAACTTTTGAAACCTAGCCTAAATTGTTCAGTAACTATCTTCCAATTATTTCAAAAATTTTTATATTTTTCATAATTAACTGAAATTTAAAAAATACTATTAATGTACATTTATAAAGAGTAAAATGCATTTACAAAGAAAAAATTTGATAATTTAAAACTTCTATTAACTGTAAAAAATATTGAAGATATTAAAATTAATAGTAGATGACTTTTTTACAATTTAAATTATAATTTTAGAAGTTATTATTGTCAGATAGTATAAAAAAAACAGAGGCAAAGTGCAAGTTTGAAAAACAATGAGGTAAAATGTAACTTATGCCAAATCACATGGGTTATTGTAAGTGTCCCCTTAAAATTTTGTACTACTCCTATTGTTTCATATCTATTAAACTATTTGGATTGACACGTTCACCTTAAAATTTTATGTGTTATTTCTAATTCCTTAAATTTTTTGTATGTAAATCGAAAAAATTGGAAAAAAAATATTGAAATCATAGTTTGATTAGTAGTACCGTAAAATAAGTCACTAAATATGAAAATATTAAAAATATTTTGGACTACCTATAATGATTTTTTGAGTAAGTGAGTACATCATTATATTTTATTTTGCTAAAAAAGGAAAGGAAAAAAAAAAAAAACAATCCTACTGCCCGTGGCAGGGAAGCTGAATACGGATGGTATGCTTATATAGGTCCAATAAATGGCTTCACATTTTACCATTTTCCCTATTTTATACTGGTGCATCAAAAGAGCATTTAACAAAATAGCGAAAAAAAAACCCACCAATTTTTTTCATATGGCTCAATTGTGCCATCAACATTTATTTGTGGCAAATTGACCACTAATGTTAAGTAGTTGCCTCAATTGTGCCACTCTCATTAAATTTGCTAGAGATATCGTCAATTATGTAACTAATGTGGTGTTTAAGTCACAAACTTGAACTTTACATGACCAACGTTGGCATTAAGCCAACTCGCTCGTCTTTCTCACACTTGACCCACTACTAACCACAAGATCCCCGCCAATTCGCCGACCCCACCATAGTGATATTTGTAGCTCCAAAGATGCCGTTGAGAAGTGTTTAACCACCAAGAAAAGGTCCTTGCCAACCAACCAAGACTAGTCTCCTTTTGTTTTGCGTTGCTCCTCTCACGAGATCTGGAGCAGATGCAGAATCTTGCGGTGCTTAAGCTCCTCCCAACACACTGCCGCCACAAGGAAATAGATAATCTTCTTCCTTGGGAAATTCATATGTCAACAACTAAGAAGCCTTTGTTATGGTGGTTGGTATAAGGATGGTATTGAATCAAGGTTTTAACGAACAATTTGAGCTAGGGCTATATTCAAGCCTGATAGAACTGGACTTTATCAAATTCAAGCCTAAAAAAAAATATTTGATACTTTAACAAGCTATCTACAAGCCTAGGGTGTTTTAAAAGTTAGGTCATAATTACATTTTAACATCTAGGGTTTTAAAAGTTAACTATTTTTCCCTAACGCTATTATGCCTATAGAACTTATCAAGATGAGCTTGAGGTTCTGCCAAGCTGAGCTCGAGCCCGGGCTATTTGGGTTTGGCTTCACTTGTTCACCCCTAGGCTAGCCCCTAGACTTAGCTCTGTTGGTGATGAGGACATGCCTACTCACTAATCAGGATCAATTCTCATCACCTGACTCTATAATAAAAATGCAATTTCAAATGTGGCTTTTTTCCTTCAAACTTTGAGAAACATGGAATTAAACCCTCTACCCCTCAAACGCAATGCAATGCCTTTACTTTCCCCTTTAAAACGTTTTTGAGAAAAAAAAAACAATCCAATGGTGAAGCTGGCAAAATTTGAGACTATAATGGGTGATATTGTCATATTTATTGACTTCAGTGATTTAATTAGAAAAATAAAAATAAAAACTGAGTGATATAATTGAATGAGAAGGCAAATATATGTACGTGATTTATTTAGTATATTCCTTCTCAACTCCTGTCCTGCCAAAATATTCTAAACTCAAAACATGGTAAATAAGTAAGGCAACTGGCCAAGCTGAACCTGGACCCAACTCCCACATTGTCCTAAACCATAAAGTTAAATACCGTTATATATCATTTATCGCAGGTACACGTTATAAATATTTTCATATTTTGTCATTTTATCGCGTGGTATTTTGTGGTATACTGCATACAGCTCACTTTTTCTATACATTTTGTCAAAAAAATCACGGTATACCGTAAATACCGTTTGGTATATACCGCGATATTTTATTTTTTAAGGCTATTTTTTTTCATTTTACATCAAAAATATCAAAAAATATATAAAATTTAGAATATATATAAAATGTGTAAAAATAAATTATTAAACAAATTATGTCATCTTAAAATAATATTATAATATTTATTTTTTTGTAAAAATGGTAATAATGTACGACATGGTATTCTATGTGGTATACTTTAAAAATTCAGGGTGCAAGTCCTGAACTTCTCATTGATCAACGGCATTAATCAATCTCCATTACATGTCTTGAAAACGAAAGGCAACAGTATACAGGTAACAGGTGAGAAAATCACATGAATGACAATTACAGAAACCACAAATCAAGCCGGCGGGGTAAAAAGCACTATTGCTCCCAATTTTTTGATTAGTATTGCAAATCAATCACCAATCTTTATTTGAATTGCAAATTGGTCAAAAACCTTTATATTTCATTTTATATAAGTCTGTAATTCTAGGTAGACATAAAAATCCAATATAGAGAGAAAAAAACTAATGCTTTAATTGGTTCAATAACTACTCCATTAGTTTCACAAAAGTTGACCATTTTACTTTTTTTATTTATTAAAGTTTGATTTAAATATATTCATATTAATTTATATTGTAAGAGATTTTTAAAAAATATATTTATAAACTAGAGTCTTTAAGGTAGCATTTTTATATAAAAAATTTATATTTGTATAAGAAATTTTGAAAGAAATAAAATTATGAATTAATTATTGTGAATAGTAAAGAGGACAAGTTTTACAAGATGAAGGTATATATTGAATTTATGAAGAGAACATTACAGAAAAATTTAAATTAGAGTTTTAAAAAATAATATCAAATAGTTACATAAGAGTCAACGAATTCAAATTGTTCAATAACGTCTTCCAATAAATTTTAAATTTGTTATAATTTTGTTGATAGTTAATAAAATTTTTAAACTAGCAGATTTTTTCTTTAAATTGGGCTTATGTATCTACCTAAAGCTATGGACCAATATGCGATGAATTATAAAGATTTCGGACCAATTTGTGACAAATTGAGGTTGAGGGCCAAGTTATAGTGAAAATTAGAGAGTAGGGAGCATTGGTGCTATTTTTCCAACGCTAAGGATTTAACAATAAAGTTGAAATTCTCATAATTTTGCATCTAGTTATTTCTGGAAAACAAAAACCTCAACCAAAATTAGTTTTCAAGAATTTGAGAATTTTGAAACCAAATGGCAATGCACCCTTAGCAATTACTCATCTCGAACCATGATTAGACATTTTCTCTATAAATTAACATGTATTAGACATTTGCGTTTTTTTTTTTTGGAAATTTGTTTTCCAGATGGCAAAATTCCAGCTCCCACGCCCCAATCAGAGGATATATAAATTTACCCTATCAATAATTAATATCAATAAATATAAAAGAAGGATAAATTTCATGAAAAGTCCCTAAACTTTAATTATTTTCTTCCTTCAATTATTGATGATTTAGTTCATTAAATCCATTGTATTTGTTATTTTCTATTTTTTCCTCACTGCTTCCTAGTTTTTTTATGAAGTCATATATGTGGAAACCATATATATATAGGAGAAATAATGAAAATTTCAAACTGGAAAATATTACCTTATCAAAATTCTAAAATATAAAAAATTTGACATAGAAAAAAAATTGAGAAATGAAATGTTTTTGAAGGGGCCGAACCACCGACGCTCATTTTGTTGCCATCTTTATGCATTTGTTTATGAGCCGTGAGAGTTGAGACTGATAAATTTTCTTTTTAATTTCATTTCGTTCTAATGTTTATAGTCCATATTATCTTATACAAATAAAAGTTTATTCTAAATTATAAACTAAAAGATTACTTCATTCTATATAACTTTTTTCAAATATTAAAACATCTCCATTCAATGTTTTTTTTTTCATTTGTTTTTTTTAATAATAAATCATATATGTTGAAACAATCTAAAAGAAATAATGACAATTTTGAAATGAAAACACATCACTTTATCAAATTTCTAAAAGAAATGTTTTTGAAAGGGGCCGAAGCTGAACCATTCCTCATGTTGCTGCATTCTTTATACTTCAGTTTATAATAAGTCATCAGACGCAAAACATTCACTTTTTTATTTCATGTCATTCCAATGTTTAGTTTATATTCTTCTGTGTATAAATAAAACTACTAAAAAATGATAGAAACAAAAGTTTATTCTAACTTATAAACCAAAAGATTACTTTATTAGATATATTTTTTTTCAAATATTAAAACTTTAAATTTTAGTTTTTCCCAAAATCTCCGTTCTAGTTTTTCACTTTCCCTAAGTTCATTTTCCTTTTCATATATTGCATTTTATTTTTTTGATAGAGTTATTATTTTAATTACCCCATCTGTCCCAAAAAGAATGAAATGTATTCATTTTTTTACCGTTCTAAAAAGAATGAAACATTTTTCTTTTTAGAAAGTTTTCAACTTCTACTACACAAAACCTAATAAAGAATTTTTTTTAGTCTTTATTTAAACTTTCACTGTACGAAACCCAAATTTTTTTTTAATCATTATTTAAACTCTTATTATACAAATATCTTAATCTTCGTTTCCAGAGAAATGTTTCAATTATATTGGGATGGAGGTAGTAATTAATAATAGGTCCTTAGCTTTTCAGACCGGTTATTTGTAACTAGAGGTGGGACTTGGGCCGGGTCAACCCGGCCTGAACCAGGACCGGCCTGGAAGTCAAACCCAGACCCGCCCGGTCAAACCTGCCCCGCCCCGCCCCTTAAAAGCCCGCTAAGATATGGGTCGAATATGGGCCCGAAAGGAGGAGGTGGTGCAAAACGGACCGCCTCGGACCAGGACCCGCCCTACCCCGCCCCGCAAGACCGCCCCCCCCGTAGGTTTATATTATACATGTAGTTTGTATTTGATCTGATTATGTTGTTCAGCACAGATCACAGGTTTATATTATTTATCATTTCCGAAACGTTTTTGCCATTTCAAAATGTAAGGTTCATTCTGATTATTTGTACGTGTCGTTTGGTTTTTTAACTTAATAAAACTTATACCGGATGTAGTATTTTTTCTTAAAAATATTTATGACATATATAATTAATTATGTTTTTAATTTTTTTAAAAAAAAAAACTCCAAACCTGCCCTGGGGCCGGCTCGGGACCGCCCCGCCTCGCCTACAGCCGGTTCGTGCCCGGGCCTCAGGATCCAGGCCCAGGACCGGCTGGGCCGACCCGGTTCCCACCTCTATTTGTAACATCAGAATAAAATAATTTCCTATTCTCACTAATTTCTGTGCTCATAAGTTTATAAAGAGACAATCTTACAATCTTTCTAATGTCCCTCAACAGTTTCAGCTGATAATAACGATGTAGCTATCCAAGCCAAGCTGTCCAAGACATGGGAGCATGATTATGAACACAGGGTGAACGAAACGGACAAGTCAGAACTTGGTTCGCCTATTACATTCCATCTTCGCTTCCATTACAATACCAAAGCCAGTTACAATGTTTATTTATATACCAAATCTTGTTTTTATTTCGATTTTTGCTTTTCCTTTTTTTTTCATTTAAAAAAAAAAAAAGAGAGAAAAGAGAAAAGCTTCGCTAGCTGGCGCTGGCTCCTTATTGCAACAGCAGTTTGGTTTCGGGTCGGCCAGGGCTCACATGTCTCCGCTCCAGTCTCTGTCATTCACCCCCCAAAAAGGAGAAGCTTAACAAGAATCAAGAACAATCTTGAGCAAATTTGACAACTCCTTTTTTGTTTTTTTCCTCTTTCATCTCATCACAGTTGGTTGCTTTCATCATTTTATATATTCAAGCTTTCCTTTTTCTGCTTCTCCCATTTCAAATTTCTCATCTCTTCATCATCTGAAATTGAAAGTTTTCAACTTTGAGGGGAAAAAAAGAAGCAGAAACCACCATGGATTCTTCTAGGAAGACAAGATCATTGCTTAAGGTCATTTTCCTAGGAGATAGTGGGTAAGACTCCCCCCAATTTTCTGATACGTTCTCAGTTTGTTATTTCCAGCAATTTTCTTACTACTGTTTTTCTCCTTGTTCTTTTTTTGTAAAAAAAAATATATATATTTTTCGTTTAATTGCAGGGTGGGGAAGACGTCTTTGATGAATCAGTATCCTTAGCAGTTCACATTCGTACATATACATGTATGACAAGAATATATGAATGACTTGTCTGCGCCAATCAAATTTGAATTGATTTTGTAGTTCTTTCTCTGTATTCCTGTTATCTGCATCCTTTAACTGTTCCATTTAGATATGTCTACAAGAAATTCAATAAACAATACAAAGCTACAATTGGCGCTGATTTTGTCACCAAAGAACTTCAGATTGATGACAAACTGGTCACACTGCAAGTAGGTTGCTAGCTGCTAGAGCTGCATCATAAGTGTTCTTGTTTAGAGATAAAAGTAGCGGTTGAGTTAACCTGGTTTTCATATTGTGGGAAACAGATTTGGGACACAGCAGGACAAGAGAGGTTCCAGAGTTTAGGTGCTGCATTTTATAGAGGTTCTGATTGCTGTGTTCTTGTGTATGATGTGACCGTCCAGAAGACATTTGAAAACCTAACCAATTGGCGTGAGGAGTTCCTCAAGCAGGTTCAAATTGCATCTGTACACACATGTTCGTGTGTGGACATGCATCTATACACACACACACACACATGTAATAATGTAACTATATGGTTGTGTTATTTATCTGATATCTTACATTGTGTTAGTGGAATTCAGGCTAATCCAACCGAACTTGAGTCATTCCCTTTTGTAGTGATTGGTAACAAGATTGACATAGATGGTGGAAACAGCAGAGTGGTAATGCCATTTTGATCTGGTTGCCTTGGCAGCAAGCAAGAATGCATCTGTGTTGCTTACGCCACAAGTATATAGCGTTGAAGCTGTCAGATTTTCTTGTAGGTTTCGGAGAGGAAAGCGAGAGAGTGGTGCGCTTCGAGGGGGAACATTCCCTACTTTGAGACCTCGGCAAAGGAGAATTACAATGTTGATGAAGCGTTTTTATGTGTAGCACGAACTGCTCTAGCTAGTGAACATGAACATGATATGTATGTACACAGTTCATTTATATAAGTAGCTTTTTTTTTTTTGTGATATCCAGAATTAGTATTATAAGATATAAGGTCTAAGCAAATACATTTATAATATAGGAACAAGGGGAATGTAAACTTGTTCAGGACCAAGAGGCACTTGAATCAGTATTTAGTTATTGTGGGAAATTAGAAAAAGAGGGGGGTAATTTGATCCCTGACCCGTGCTAGGGATTTGGTGTCCCTTTGTCACTTGAACTTTGGTTGCAGGACACATAAGTAGTTCTTTAACTTCGGTTTCAAAAGACAAAATTCATTATCCTTTCTTGTTTATATCTCCATGGATATGACCATAAGCTGACGATTCTTCTTGTTGTAGTTATTTTCAAGGTATATCGGAAATTGTTTCGGAAGCTGAACCAAGAGGAGGATGTACTTGCTGATGCTAAGGTTATGCTCAAATTTGGGCTTGTTGCTCCTATTCAATATTAACTCTTGTACTATTTCTTTTATTTTTAGCAGTTAATTATTCTTAGGCAGATGTACAATTAGGTGTTATCATGTATAAACTATTCTTTTTATTCTAGAATAAATGTTTTCCTCTGTAATTCATGCTTATTTTAGTAATTGGTGTGGTGGATTCCTTCTTATGAACCAGGACAAATGTCTAAGATTTATTTAATAAATTCAAGAACAACAGATAAAAGTGTTCAGAAGCATAAAAGATTACAATTTCTAAACTTTACATAATCCAGATTCTTGCTCAAACGGTCCATAGAGTTTCCTTAATTAAGGCTCAGTGTGAGGCCATCATGAAGGCACATAAGATTACTACTAATTGTTTATGCGATGTTTCTTTTCTACGGTCTTGTTTTTATTTCTTTTTTAATTACCAAAAATAAATAAATTTACGTAATCTGATTAATATGATTTGCATCTATGAGCAAGAAACATGTTAGGAAACAAATGCAACATCTTACTTAATTAATCAAGCTAATTTAGTTAAAATGTACTGAAAAACCATAGTACAACTCATATGGTTGAGTTGGTCCTTTTACTCTAATTTAAGATATGTTTAGTATAATGCTAGTGATTAAGGTTACATTTTTTAAAAAACTATAGAATGATAGTTTAAAATTTTTATCTTCAACGGTTTTGTTAATAAATTATTTAAAATTTTAATGCTAATTATAAAAATTATTCCTAAATAAACGAAAGTTACAATTGTTTAACTTGTGAACACGGCGGACACCAATTATACAGCCTCAGAATCGTTTTTCATTGAATTAAAGAAAAATTCAGGACTTGTCTTTTAGTGGTCGTACACCAGAAACATCCCAAAGGATACCCCGGATATTTGGGAGGAAAAATTGAGGAAAATTTCAAGGAATGAAAATGAGAAATGAAGATATGAAAACTACAGACCTCAAAAAATTACAAGCCTTCCCATATTTTCGACGGCCGTTGGATCTAAGTCAAAGAAAGCTCCTTTGAACTTTTGAACGGCCGAGATCAATTCCAAACACCATGTCGAAAAACGAGAAAATAGAGTATTAATTTCACATTTTCATACCGTAAAACAGTCGTTTAGTGGCAGTTAAAGTTAACGACGAAAGCACGAAAGCCGCCGCTTCCGTCCTCCGAGAATGGCTTTGTCCGCCGCAACCACCCGCTGCCCATCCCTCCTCCGCTTCCTGAATTTCTCTGAATCCACCTCTTCGCCTCCAAATTCAACACATCTTCGATTTCCAAAATCAAATTTGTCCCGCAGAAAGCCCCTCTCTATTCGGTCAACCTCGCTTCCCGGTAATCTTTTCCATTTCAATCTGTCCTTATTTGATTTTGTTTTTGACTTCGCGCTAGGTGGCGATTTCTTACGATTTATGCGGTGTTTCCAGCAGCTACGACGGCGGAGGGGGTGGGGCCGGCGATTTCTTTGACGGAGAACGCGCTGAGGCACTTGAATAGGATGAGAGCTGAGCGCAACGAGGACCTCTGTCTGAGAATAGGCGTGAGACAGGGAGGGTGTTCGGGCATGTCTTACACTATGGACTTTGAGAGCAGAGCTAACACCAGACCAGATGATTCAATTATTGAGTACAATGGTTTCACGATTGGTAAGCATTTGCTTGTTGCTTGCTGAATTTCATATTAGGTCTTTCTTGATTTGCTTCCTCTTCTTTATGCGTATGCCAATGATAATCGTGGATGAGTATGATCAGTGATTGGTATGAACGATCAATCTGAGAAGGTGGTTTTTTTTTTCCTGTCAACCCAATCTTCCATTACTAACAGTAATTCCTTAATTGTGACGTAGAGGTTCGGTATGGGTGGTTCTACTTCTGCATACCTGGATTATTGTTTATAGAAATTATGGAGCTGTCTAAAGTTGCAGCGCAATTGGCCACTTCCTTTTGTTACCTACCTGGTTCAGTTTACTGAGGCAGCTAGGTGTTTCAGTTTGTTGGCATGACTTTGAAAATAATGGAGCAAACATATTACATATGGCCCCAAGAGCATTTAGGCCATGTGATTAGGCAGTCGCACTCTTTCTGATCCACAAGACATTTACAGTAGTCCACAAGGGTGAGTTGTCTGTCTGTCCCTTGAATTTGTTGAGGACTGGGGCACTGCTTTTCTTTGGTAGCATCATCTAGTTAGGAATCTATTAAAACTCTCAGGGAAGAGATATGTTGCTGAGCCAATTTGTCTTTCAATGGAAAGCTAATGCGGTTTTCATTGGCAAAAGTTCTATAAGTTTTGGGAAGTAGTTTCTGATTATATATACGAAGATCAAGTTCATTGACTATCAAATATTTCAATATCAATATGTTAATGTCTAGTTTGTGCTGTTAACAATTCAACGTAAAAGAGCTATGAAAAAAATTCCGATTTAGGTACGAAATGGTCAAAAGGTTTAACCATAGTCAGGTTCTGAGCTGAACCATGATATCATCAGTATCATGCAACCATTTATGTATTAGCTAAATATAGAGGCTAAAGGAGCCATAGCAAAAGAATGAGACTTAAAATACATGCCTATCACCCATTAACCAAAATACTTGTGTCAGTGAGCAAATTTAATTGCCCAAGTCGGTCCAACAAGCTCGAGCACACATGATACACATGTGCATCATCTCATCTCTTCTAGTTGATGTAGGTATTGCTACTTCCTACCAAAACAACCCCCCCCCCCCCCCCCCCCCCCCCCCGGGGGTTCTTTCTCTCTCTTCTCTCTTTCTCTTCCTCTGTTGATCCTCTGTTGAAATGTTGCTATTTTGCAGTTAAAAGGTGGTCATGGTGGGGTTTCCACTTGAGATAGGACCTTTTTTGCAAGATAGTTGAACAGGCCACAACTTTTCAGTTTTAAACCACCAATAGGCACAGAGACCCCAATCCCATAAACAAGTCCATCATTATAAACAAGCTGTCCATCAATAAAGACATTTCTTTTTACATGAAGAAAGTTGCTTTAAATATTATCAAGGGAAACCAGGAGTCCGCGAAAAATTTACATAAGTTGAGCTGGTCCACTCATTTTCAAATTGATAAAAGCATCCGCTTGATGCTGCATAAAAGAAACTAAAATTGTAGTTGTAATAATAGTGCATAATTGGGTGAATGTGAAAAGATGTGGATATGAAGTGATAAAACATTTGATTATTGATTAGAATCTTGAACACCTGGATATGTATGTGAAATCTACGTATGTCAATCCAATGTGTTGTACTGATGTGTTCTATAAATCTACTGATATAGTAAATCAATAGGGGGCACTGATGCTCCAATTCGTATGCCTTGTTCTTGCTTCTTTTGTGCCTTGAAATCAGCAGCTGTAAAACTGAGGATATTACTAGTTTATTTGATTAGAAAAGCTACCATAGACTTAAAGAATGATTGGATGAATAAGCAAGTTGGAGAAAACAGCTATCGTGAATAAAGAATAGTGCATGGTTTTATGTGTTGAGGAGACTTATTGTGCTGGTTTCAGTTGAGATGGAACTAAATTTTATTGGATTTGGGATTCCCTTGGTTCAGTTTCAGTTGAAAAACAAAATCATGGTTATTCAGCACCTAACCTGAGTAATCCTCGAGAAGGACCTGTTGATTTAAGCTTCGCCTCTCATTCTCATTTCTAATTAGTCCAAAATCGCCAAGTGAAACTGAAAATGCAACTGTTTTCTGCTGGAAGTTGAAAACTTGAATAGTTGGATGACTTAGATTGCTAAATATATTTGATTGGTTTATATAGGTTCAAGACTGATGCATACCTTTGATTCAGTAAGACTTTTTGATAGTGTTTTAGGTAAGACTTTTGATATTGTTATATGTATATAAATCCCGGAATTCTCAAAAGAACTAGCGGCCACATTGACTGAAAATTAGTACAAGGCAGAGGAATACTTTGACATAGAACTCTTTTATTAGCTGGTTGCCTTGCTGCGCATTTTGCAATTTGCATTGTATAAACTATAAAGAAAGCATGGAAGTCGTTCAGGGCTTGTGGTGACATTTATATTTTGTTAGTGTTTGATTTATATGCTCTCCTTGTGTAGCCTTGGCTTTCAGAAATTGCTCCTTGAAAACTCTCAAATCATTGCCTCCATTTTCATGTATTTGCAGATTGTATGTAATTCACTCCTGTTCCATTGCGTCAACATCTGTAGTGATTCGCTCGATAATTCTTTTCTACTTGCGATTTTGCAGTTTGTGATCCGAAGAGCCTCCTCTTCCTGTTTGGGATGCAGTTGGACTACAGCGATGCCCTGATCGGTGGAGGTTTTTCTTTCAAGAATCCAAATGCCACGCAAACATGCGGGTGTGGCAAATCCTTCGCCGCTGAGATGTGAGATGAATGTACATGTAAGAGGATGATCCGATACAGATAGCATAAATTCCTAGTCGACGTGTATCATCACCGTTTCAATTGTCTCAAAAGCCATGTAACGATGCTATGTGCGAAATGTATGAATGAAGTTTATAGTTATAGTTCGGACAAGTATGAAGTGCATCGTTAACCTTGCTTGGCTCTATCCATTGCCATTGGCTCTGCCTGGCCTTCGACCCCCGAGCTCCTGAAATCTCTTTTTTACGGATGTCAACAGACATTTGACATGGTGAAGATCCTCTTCCTACCCAATTCCTTAGATAGGATTGCTTTTTGTTCGATTAAATGGATGGGAGCAATATATAAGTTCTGTTCTACAAATCCTCGATGGATATGGGCGGTGAAAGTATTCATTATGGATGGTGAAAGTTTTTATAGTCTACCATGCCCTTTTCTTACTTAAATAACTCTTCAAATCTATAATTTTGCTCATCTTTTGCATAGATTTACATATTGCTTCGGTCCTAGTGGAATGGTTATTATGAAACTTCATAGTAAAATTTTTCATATTTGTTGCTGTTGGAGCACTGAATTTTAACAAGATTAAACCAATCGTCATTGATTTTATTCTTTACAGATCAGTCCTACATATTAGCTTCAATTTTTGTATTCTCTTTTTAGTTTTTACATGAAGTGGTGTAATAAACGAGCGGGTTTGTGATTAAATTTGACCTACCCTGCATGGCAAGAAACTAGGCTGGTAGTTGAAAATCTCAACAGCTATGGGTGATGCGTAGGGTAATAGTGGCATTAGCATTATGGATAATATATGACATGGATAATACTACAATTTATGACATGAAAATTGGGTGACCTTATATCTATTCCACCTATTAAAATTGCTACTTGATATCTGTAAGGCCTATGATAAAGTTAGATGGTCTTTTTTGGAGAAGGTTCTTCGAGTTATGCAGTCCTTTGATTCTTGGATCAATCTCATTATGCAATATGTTACCATTGTATTGTACTTAGTACTAGTTAATGATAACATTACAAATTGGTTCAACCTCTAGGTAGGTATACGCCAAGGAGACTCCCTCTCTTCCCTCTCTCTTTACCTCTTTATCCTGTGTGTAGAAGCACTTTTCATCTACCTGTCTTTTCTCCAGTTATCAGGTCACCTAGTGGGTTTGAAGGTTAGTAAGAATAGTTTGGCCATTAACCATCAGTTGTTTGTGGATAACTGGCTGCTTTTCTTTTGTCCTTTGAAAAAGTTGGTTACATCGATAAAGAATGCTATACAGCTTTTTGACTTGGCAACAGATCAAGAGATTAATTTTTCAAAGTCTGAGTGGGAGTTTAGCAGTAACATCTTGATCAACTTAATTCAGGAGTTTTGTTCCATTGAACCTTTCCCTATAAGTCCAAGCATTCTTAATTACCTGGGTGCCTCTCTCTGACAGAATCTGTTAAGAAATTCTTCATTTCAGTTTTTGCAAGGCAAAAGTATTTCTACCTTTGGACTTTTGGAAGAGAAAAGCTCTTCAACAATGCAGGTCGGCTAAATCTTATTCAATCAACTTTGACATCTTTGCCGGTCTACATTATGTCTGTTTTCAAGGTGCTAGTAACTATGTTTGATAAGATGTCTAGCAAGTTCATTCATGTCTGGTGGTCAGACTTGCATGATACAGGAAGCTTTCATCTCAAAAATAGGAATATCCTAATACTTCCTAAGGACATGGAAGGATTGAGTATTAAAAATATGAGGCTCTTTAACCAAGCTTTTTTAGCCAGAAGTTTCTAGAGGATCTTTGTAGGAAGGCCTAATTCTTTGGTCTTTTGAGTTCTTACTGCAAAATCTGTTACCTCCCAATCCATTTGGTATGTGAAAGGCAAGAACAATACTTCTATAATTTGGAGAAGTCTATTGCACGACCATTCTTTTCTAGGCAATGATAACACTTGGACAATTGGTGGTGAGTCTTCAATCTGGGTTTGGTACGACTATTGGATACCGGGTTTTTCTCTGGTTATCCTTAGAGACTTATGCCCAAGGTTTCTAACTTACAAGAATTTCAACATGGCAAATCTTGTCTTTAGTTCTTCATTGGCTTGGGATAGGGAATTACTCTATAACCTCTTTCCTACCCAAATTGTCTATCTTATTTTGTAGCTAATTCTTCCTCTCCTGTGCGGGGTCTTGATTTAGTCTATTGGCATAGAGACTTGTCAACTCAGTTTTTAGCAAAGATGGGCTATGTTCTCCTGTTGCTTCAGCAACCAGCCTTTACTTACAACCTAGATTACAGCAATCAGAGTCTGTCCAATCATCCTTTTTTTGGCCAAGTGGTCAAAAGATTATGGGGATCGAGGCTCCTGTAAAAATTTAAGATTTTTATTTAAAAGGTCCTAATCAATGACTTTCGTATAGCCATTAATTTAGTTGCTCATGGAGGTAATATCAATCCTACCTGTTTAAGATAAACTCACAAGAAGAAACTTTGCTTCATTTATTTTCAAGATGTTAGGGCTCTAGTAAAATTTGGGCATGTTTCTGTGTTAACCCGTTTTCCTCCCATGTGCACTCCTTCAAATCTTGTCTTTTCACCTTGCTTGGTTCCCACCCTAACTGGCCTTTGGATTGGCTTTATTTCCTAGTTGCCATCCTTTGGACAATCTAGCTATGGAGGAATGAGCTCGTCTTCCGGAATATGACATTCAACATACTATCCTTTTATTCCAAAAAAGATAATTTAGTCCAGTTTCTTCAAGTGTTTAGGAATTACAAGATGTAGATGTCTACCTTTATAGCAAATCCCTTGAATCCTATTTGCCGTTTTTGGGGTACTAAGAGATGGTGCCATCAATCAAAGTCTGGGCAGTTCTTTGTTGTTAATGGAGCTTGGCATCGATTGACTGGTCTTAGGGCAGCGGCTTGCCTTTAGATGGGAGTTGACATTCCCCATAATTATGAGAAGGGCAAGTTTTCCTCTATTGTGCTTCTGCCCTTCAAGCAAAGCTTCTAGCCATCCAAGGGTCGGTCTTTGCAGCCTATCGACCAACTCTAACTAATATCACTATTCTTATAGATTATTTACAGGCTTTGGTTACTCTGTGAAATAACATTGCTTTACCAGCCTCATATCTGAGCTTGGTCTAATCCCTTACTGTTATGATGAAGAACTTCAATTGTTGCGCTCTGGTAATAGTACTTTGCCCGTATACATCTCCAGCTTATATTTATACTCACCTTTCCTATTTTCCTTAGCTTTTTATTCTGTGTATAAATAAATCTTTTTTTGTTTTTTAAAAAACAACTTTTTTCTATATTGGTTTTCAGTTTTTCTGTTTAAATTCACATTTAGAAATTAAATATAATTTTTTTTATAAATTATAAATTGTAGTATTGTTTTGAAAATACTCCTAAGAACTTTTAAAGTGATTGTTATTCAAATACCTAGCACTCTCTCAGTTGCAAAACTATTGAAATATATTCTATTATAGGTAGTTTTAAATCTTTATGACATTTCTACATTTAGTAAATTACTTTGTCATATTATCCTTGAAAGTAGGGGTGAAAGCTTTTGATCCTAACTTGAAACCCAACATATAGGTCGGGTTAGGGTCAGGTAAATATATTGAAAAAACGATGTTCAGGTTGACTCAAACTCGAACCGATTATAAAAAGCAAAAATTGGGTTGGTTCGTGTCAAACTCGATTGAATCTGAAAACTGAAGCCCATTACCTAAGTCGAACCTTCCTAACCCTAACATGCCTCAACCCTCTTCCTTAGTTGTAACTTGTCATTTCCCTCTCAACTCTCACCCTCCTCGCTACCTCTACCCTCCTTAGCCCCGCCTTGCCTCACACTCGCTTCGCCCTTTAGTTCGATCATCGTCCAACGTTCTCTTGTTCAATCATCATTTGTTGTCGTCTTGTTCATCTTCGGTGTCAATTCACCAGATATAGTTAGCAACACATGCCACCACCAAACCATCGTCGCCTTTGCGTCGTTAATCTCATCCTCGACGCCCTGCTGTTGATTTGGTAGTGGTCGAGCTTCTTCTTCTCTTTAAATTTTAAGTCCACTAGGCGAAGGAGAAAAAAATGGAAGGGGAGAAGAGTTGACGACAGACATGTTGGGTTGAACCCAGCCCAATCCAACCTAGTCCAACATTTTCGGGTTAGGGTAAGTTTGCATTGGAAGTCTATTTTTGTTCAGATTTGGGCAAGAGAGTGGAAGTTGTTTATGGGCGAACAAAAAAACGGATTTGGATCCAAATACAACCCAAAACCTGAAACTTATACACATACTTGAAAGTTCAAACAATCATTTTAATATTAACCATCTTCCAAGTTCCAAGTCTATTATTTACGTGTAAATAGTTAATGGTTAAAGTGAAAATTACACGTAAAGTTTTTCCATTGTCATTTACGAAAACTTAACACACGCGCCAATAGCCCCAACATTTCAGCCCCTATAAAAGCTACTTAAACCCTAATTCGTTTCGCTAAAACACTCCGCCTCAGCTTCTCGCTCGCACACATCAACACAATGGCAGCCGCGCGCCCGCTGGTAACGGTCCAAACCCTAGAAGGCGACATGTCGACCGATGCTGCTGCCACCGTCCCCCTCCCGGACGTCATGAAAGCCTCGATCAGACCCGACATCGTCACTTACGTCCACGGCAACATCTCCAAGAACAGCCGTCAGCCGTACGCCGTTTCCAAGCGCGCCGGCCACCAGACCTCCGCCGAGTCCTGGGGTACCGGCCGCGCTGTGTCCCGTATCCCCCGTGTACCCGGCGGCGGGACGCACCGCGCTGGGCAGGGAGCCTTCGGAAACATGTGTCGCGGCGGTCGGATGTTTGCTCCGACCAAGATCTGGCGCCGCTGGCACCGTAAGATCAATGTAAATCAAAAGCGCTACGCTGTTGTCTCCGCCATAGCTGCATCTGCTATCCCGGCTCTCGTCATGGCGCGCGGCCACCGAATTGAGAATGTTCCTGAAATGCCGCTCGTCATTTCGGACTCTGCGGAGGGTGTTGAGAAGACCTCGACTGCTATCAAGGTTCTGAAGCAAGTCGGAGCTTACCCGGACGCTGAGAAAGCTAAGGACAGTCACGCCATTCGTCCTGGAAAGGGAAAGATGAGGAACCGACGGTACATCTGTCGCAAGGGCCCGCTGATTGTCTATGGGACTGAAGGAGTGAAGCTGGTGAAGGCCTTCCGCAACATTCCCGGAGTGGAAGTGGCTAATGTTGAGAGATTGAATCTTCTGAAGTTGGCTCCTGGTGGTCATCTGGGCAGGTTTGTGATCTGGACCACGTCTGCTTTCGAGAAGCTTGACTCGATTTACGGGTCTTTTGACAAGCCATCAGAGAAGAAGAAGGGTTACGTGTTGCCGCGCTCGAAGATGGTTAATGCTGATCTTGCGAGGATCATCAACTCTGATGAGGTGCAGTCGGTGGTTAAGCCGATCAAGAAGGAAATCAAGAGAGCTCCGATGAAGAAGAATCCCCTGAAGAACTTGAATACAATGCTGAAACTCAATCCTTATGCAAAGACCGCAAAGAGAATGGCGCTCTTGGCTGAGGCTCAGCGCGTGAAAGCTAAAAAGGAGAAGTTGGACGAGAAGAGAAAGGCTGGTTCTAAGGTACTGTATGCTAAAATTCTTCTCCTAATTCATTTCTGAGCGTCATTGTGAGCCTGTCGTAGGTAGAATTATTTGAATGGTTAACTTGATTGGATCATATTGGCTAGTGATTCAAGGGCATATGTACTAATTGTTTGGATTCTAGTGTAGGTTCTAGGCTCAAGTCGTGTGTCGTTCTGACATAAGTGATCAATGATTATAGTTCCCAACATTGTTCTCTTGTCCTTTAGTTTCGTGTTTTCGTTGTTGGATGCTGATGATCTTTGTGTTCAGAGATTGTGTTGCTGTGTTTAGAGTTTGTGATAGACCTATTTTTCAGCTCTGTTGTCTGTCATATGTGCTGCTAGTTTCTTGTGACTTGCTGCTTTGTCGGATGTTATTCAGCCTGGTTTGATCAGAGGGTTATTGGCATCCTTAGTTTGTAGCAGTGTATGTGTATGTGATTTGGATCATGTCATAATTGCTTGTCTATATGTCTTTGAACTCTGGCTCTTTGTCGTCTTTTTAGATCATCTGATCATATGCCCTGCAGAATTCTATGGTTGTCTTTATACGTATTTCTTGGGTGGATATCTATTATCTTTCTCAAAAAAATTTTCATCCGCTCTGCAGTATGATACAAGTGATTGACTGGTGTAAGAATTTACAGTTCTTGGTGCTTATGTGGGTTCTACAATTGATGATGCCGTTTAGAAATCTCAGTAACGCTTTGTGAATGATTTTGGAACGCTTTGTGAATGATTTTGGCTTGTTTTCTTGACTGAACTCGCAGGAGGAAGCTGCTGCAATCAAGGCAGCGGGCAAGGCGTGGTACCAAACAATGATTTCTGACAGCGACTATGCGGAGTTCGACAACTTCTCCAAATGGTTGGGCGTATCGCAGTAATTATTTCTGTGCTTGGTAAGATTACTCTTGAACTGTCACTGTGTTTCGGACTTATTGATTCATTTTGGTTTAGACAATTTTGTTACCGTTATTTTTGCTGTTTTGGTTTATCCTTGTGGAATATGAATGGTAGTGGAGAAGTAAAACCGAGCGAGCTTCAGTTTTTATACTCGATTTCCTCCTTCCTCATCTTCAACAGAATCTAAAAATGCAGGACAAGGAATTTATTGTGACACATTTAATCATCGAGTTAGTTGACCTGTTTTGTGTTGTGTGTGTTGAGAGCAAAAAATGGCTTCTACGCGTCTGGGAGTTGGTTGTCTTGATGCTTATACTGGAAATTATCTACGAATGTTAATGTCTTCCATTGCTGCAAATTCCACGAGACGAACTTCTTTGACTCTTCCCGAGTCTTGGGTCGCAAGTCCATCAGGAGGGCATGCCGTTGCAAACCTCTCAACCTCTATTTCTGAAAAGTAAGGGAGGAGAGGCAGAACTATTTTTCAGGAGGTTCCAGGATCATGGCAACAAGGATTTGAATTCGTTTTTCCCATGTCTGAAGTGTTTTCTGCGCAAGTAATTGATGCAACTGGGGCTGGGGCAGAAGGTGCAGTAAAAATTTTGTGCTTGATTTTGCACTACCGAAGGATAAAAATGGTGCACTTTTCCCCTTGGTTATACATCGTTGACAAGCAGATCAAAGAACTCAAATGAAAAGCTTGATGTCCTTTAAGGAGCGATTGATTTCCAGGGAGAAATAGAAATAATACCAGTAAATAACAACATTATTGGTGGGGTGAAATTTGCACTACATATGTCAAAAGCTTAACATATTCAAGCCAAACGTCTCATTAGTGTACTGAATATGGATGTGTATGACAGGAACTTCTTCAAATTTAAATTACTAGTAAACATATCTTTTTCGTCCCAAATTACAACAAAAAACTTCAAGTATGAGGCCGAGTTTTTGTTGAAGAGTTTATTAATCACGCATTTACGCTGGTTGTTTGTGAAGCACTTAATTTCTGCAAAAGCTGTATATGGCGATGCAAATTTGTGCATAGGCAAAGGTTGGGGTTGGGCCTGAAGCAGAAGTCTCCTATTGTTGGGCCTGACGGTGGCTGTTGGGGTACGGTCGCAGACACATTGACGCGTGCCCAAGTCACAAAGTCCACCCTTAGGACATGCGAAGAACGAGCAGCTACCTCCTTCCACCATCCATACCGCTAAACCTCCAGGTTACAGAAAAATGCATATGCATTGATATTTATATTTAAGGATTAGGGGGAATGTCTTTTATTTTGGTACCAAAAAGGTACCTAAATCAACGTTTAGAACATTATGTACAGAAGTGGGGAAGATTAGAATCGAATTCCAAACATCCCTCACCTCAGCGGCTAGGACATGCACATGCATTTTAAGTCGTAGATATTAAAGAGAAGTAAGAAAAGCGAAATTATTACCTCCCTTTTTAGCCCAACTAAATTTAATCCATAACGTTAACATATATATCAGTATCGTACCGACTAACTAAAATGCTTTGTTGTCGTTATTATTACAGATGTAAAATAACATGATTTACAAGATGAAACCACTAGAAGTTGTAGAAATGAAGGGTCTGATTTGTTGGCCATCTCAATCGTGTTCTTTATTACTTCCTCCGTCCCGTTAGTTTTGCTCCAAATGAGATTGCACGTAGTTTTAGGTAAATTGGTGTTTTCCACTCAGCTTTTCACTTTAACCTTTCTTTCTTCTGTTGTTATGGTCTAATCTGGTTATGCGAGAGAGGCGGAGGATGGCATTGAAGGCCGTGGCTAGCGTCTGTGGAGGTGGGCGAAGGCAATAGGTGAGAGGCGTCAGCGGAACCCTCCCCTCTCCCAATTAGTCATTCACGGCCTCCCTGTCCTTGTTGGCCGTTGTTGATTCACCGTCCACGTTTGCTGTCATTGATTTGTCGGCCTCACTCTGTCCCCATCCTCAATTCACCATTTTCATTTGCTGTTGTCGATCGCACCATCCTCGACTTGACGCTCTTATTCGTGTCGTCCTACTACAATCAAAGCTCCGGTGCCAATTGATCATTCGTCCTTCGTTGTCGATCGGTCGTCCATTATCCATCGTCGATCGATCGGTCATCCACCACTTCCTTTGTTGCAGATCTCATTGCTCACTTAGTCTCATTTCCACATCTGCTCCTTCTCCCAGCCCGTCTATGGCCTATTTGAGGGAAGCCAAAGAGTGAGAGTGTTTAGAGTCCAATTCTAGTTTGGTTAATAAGGGTATAATTGTCTTTTGAATGAATAAAATTTACTAAAAATGGAAATAGTGCAAAGTTTTGAAACATCTCTAAAAGGAAAATAGAGTAAAAATTTTGGGACGGATGGAGTATTTTATTTGATTATATGATGCTTCTGATTTAATTTGATTATTGGGTTGGATCCAAGTCGGGTTGGAACCAACAGGCTGTTGGGCCCGGCCCAGAATAGGGTATCTCTGGCGGGGTCTGCCAGTGCCTCGAACACTCATCCTCACAATTCATCATCTTCTAAGCTCGGTACAGCGAGTTCTTCCGCAGCAAAATCATCAAAACCCTAGAAGATCAATTCCTGATCATGGCGTCGTCTTCCCGCCTCCTCTCCAAATCTCGTCAGGTAATCATTGTTAGAATCTCGCCTCGGAATCGGATACTTTGTTCACTTCTCCCTTCTTGACCAATGACGAACTATGACTCCATTTCTTTTGGATCTGTCGAATGATTTCGATTTTCGAGATGATTTTTTTTTATTCCCATTCGTTAAATACAATTTTTTTTAAGATGATGTGATTATTTCGGATCTCTGGGAAACGATACTGTGGTGGCGATAATTATGGGATTTACATGACGATTTGACATTGTTTTGGGAAATGGTTTTTGAAGTGGGATTTTTCCTAATGTTTCTGTTTGGTTCTTCAGAGTGTTTTGAGAGAGGATTGGGTTCTTTAATATTCTGAATTTTGAGAGAGTTTGGAATCTTCTGTTTGGTGTCCACTAGAGAATAATGTGAACTTCATTGCTTGTTTAACTTTCATTCTTGATTTCTGATTTGCTCTTGAAACTTTTTTTGAAGCAACTGCGTTTGTGCAAGCATTAACGTATATGGTTCCTTTACTGTTCATTCTGCTTACAAGCCGCCTTGACCCTTTACATTCCTGAAAAAATGCAGCTGTTTCGAAATCCAGTCATTGTACGACCGGAGCATGCTATTCCAGTCCGCTCATATGCAAAACAAGCTGCAGCTCCCGCAGCCCTTAAGGGAGATGGTTAGTGAAATTTCTTATGTTTGTGTGTTTCTCAGATGAGTTTAATGAAAATTTCTTTAAATGTTTGTCCCTGCTATGTCTGATACTGATTCAATCATGTCCTGCTTAGTGAATAATAATTCATCTTTTTCCTCTCTTTTTCCTTGTTGGGGAGGGGGCTTGTTGAATTATGTTGACATTTAAATTGATGATTGTCATAATTATATTTGTACTAGCTTGTTTTTTTAATCACTTTTATATCTTAAATTGCTTAGTTTGAAATTATCTGCTAATTTCTGCTGCTTGGCCATTAGTATTGTTCAATGACAACTGCTGTTTTCTTCTTTAATGTTAAAAAGATATGCTGAAGAACATATTCTTGGAGATTAAGGAGAAGTTTGAGACAGCAGTTGGGGTATTTCGTAAGGAAAAGATCACCATTGACCCTGATGATCCAGCTTCTGTTTCACATTATGCAAAGGTTATGAAAACAGTAAGGGAGAAGTAAGTTATTTGTTAATACCGTCCATCCTCTTTTCTAATAGCTCTTCTGAAAACTTGTCTTGTATATCCTTTATTGCAGGCTACTGTATTGTAGATAAGATTAAGCTTAAGACAAGTGTTAGATTAGTCAATATATATGGTCCCTGTATTTGTTAATCATCTTTTGTGACTTGGGATCAACTTTCAAGAAATTCAACTGATTGTCTGTGGTTGTCACTGGGAATAGAATTAAGTGAAGTGCTTGTTAAAGTAGACATACAGTTCAATGCACTTATGCCAAGTTTTTTCATTTACTTAGCTGGACTAGCTTTTGACTGATGCCTCAGATATATTGAAGCTTTGCAATATAAAAGCTTATATCTTGACCTACCTCACCAAATTGTACAATGTTAAGTAATGATTACATATAACAAACTAGAATTACGCATCATGAGCATGCTTCATTTTACGGAAGCTGTTGCTGTTGTCCTAACAGTTAAAATATGTGGTTGACTTTGTTTCCTGTCTACCATGCAGTACAGGTGTTTCTGGTATGATTTTAGCTTTTATGATACCAAATTTAACTGGATTTTTCAGGGCCAACTTGTTATCAGAATCTGAAGAGATTCAGGAGGCCATTGAGACAGAAACTCAAAATATTCAAGATGCACGATCCTATTTACTGAAGCTGAAGGAGATAAGGATCGAGTATGTTTTACTGAGTCACTTCCCGTGGATTCATCTCTCTGCATATTTTGTTTTTGTGAATGCTAATTATTTTTTATAATTTATCTTGTGTTAAATGCCTGTCATCTCTCTTCATTTTCTCTCCCATTTCCCCCCTTTATAAAGAATATCATGCATTGTTCATTTTTTCCAGCTGTGAGAATTTTCAATCTTGCATGCTCATGTGAAGAGTTTCTAGATATTTTGATTTGTTTTTTTTTTTCCCGTTATGAATATAGCCAGTAATATAATGTGTTGCATCGGCTTGGCATCTATTCATATTTCAATGATTGCTGCCTTATGCAGGGATGGTCTCACTGATGACCTGGGTGCTGAGGCTATGATGATGGAGGCACTGGAAAAAGTTGAACAGGAAATTAAGCAACCGCTTATGAGGAATGACAAGAAAGGGATGGCTCTTCTCATGGCTGAGTTTGACAGGATTAATAAGAAGTGAGCATTGATTGCGTGTGCTGCAACATTGTGTAGTAATTTATTCTATTTTAAGATTATATAATGAACCAGTGATATTTTAGGCTTGGTATCCGAATTGAAGATCTGCCCAAGTATGAGGAACAATTGGAGCTTAAAATTGCTAAAGCACAACTGGAAGAGATGAAAAAGGATGTCACTGAAGCAATGGACACACAGAAGAAAAGGTATGCCTGTAGTTATTACGTGCCTCCTTGCTTTGCTGACCACTATTTTTTCGTAACTTGCTGATTTAGCATTGTGGACTATTTGTACTGGTTTGTAGAGTGGTATATGTTGATCCCCCAGTCCCACAAAGATTTGCAGCTTTCTAAATTGTGTCCGAAGATCAATGAACTAACATTTATAAGTATACATATACCTGTACAAATGAGTGTCAGAGAGAATCTACACAAAAATTGGTGATGTAACACTATTTCCTTAAACTTCATGAAAATATGAGAAGCGCACATTCTTTTTGGAGTATTATAGAATCCTACGTTTGCTCTTTTGAGGTTGTTCGGGTTTAGGCATGGTGCTAGTTCGGCATATGTGGTGATTTTGTTCTACTAGCTGTCTTATACCTTTATGCAGGAAGAGAAAGCCTCTAGTTTATTTGTTGTGAGAATGGTAGTTTCTTGTATATCTAGTAACAAAATGTCTTTTTCTCAGGGAGGAATTCAAGGACGAAGAAATGCCTGATGTTAGGTCTTTGGACATCCGAAACTTCCTGTGAGAGTTGGAACTTGTTATCTAATCTTTCTTGGAGGTACACTGAAGAGTTGCAGTGATAAACTTTTCGGATTACCAGATTTGCTCAATAAATAAAAATACAATCATCTGCATATGCAATATCGCTTGGGTATTAGATGTTTTCTGCATTGTTCTTGTCACCTTGGAGAGTTTAAATTTTCTCACACAAACTATGTGAGATTTCAGTTAAGCATCGCATCTCTCTCTTTTTATGTTCATATTTTATGCCAACATTTCCAGAAAAAACTGGGAGACTCTTATTCTGGTTGGATTCGATCAGAGCATAGAAGTAGGCTAAGAAGCTCTTCTTTCGATTAAAAATGGCCGCGCATGGCTCATTCACTGGACTTGATTGACCTACGCTGCTGTAACTCCGGATGTGAAACTGTTCTTATTGCAGGTCCTCTGGTACTATTGGATGGTGTTTTTCGTACATGTGGGGGGGCTAAAAGGCATCGTGGGCTGAACTTTGAAACTTCTGACAGCAATTATTGTCTCAAAACTTGTGACAGCAATTATTGTCTCAATCATTAAGCCAAAACATAATCGTTTAGAAAATCTAATACTAACTAGTAAATTACAATCGGAAAACACTTGATTGCCCCAAAATTTTCATGCAGTTGCAGTCATATTCAGTCGAAACATTTTTGAAAGAATCATGACGAAGCAACACTAGAGAAGTGAACTAGTCTTAGGCCAAGTAATGAAGCAGCCCCTGGTCTCTTGAGCATCCTTTTAAAACCGGGAAGAGTAAGCTCCAAAGATGTCCAAACGGGCCATTAGTCCCCAAGGTGAGAGCTTCCTCTGCCATTCCCACCTCCTTGGGAGTAGTCTTATTTTTATCTATAGAAAGAAAAATAAAAGTAAAGAAAAATTGTTTCATGATTGAAGAAAATGATTAGTTCTTCTCATTGAAATTTCATGAAATTTACATCTTTGCCATCCATAGGCACTACAAGAAAACAAGGCATTTGAGACAGTAAAAAATGTAGGGAAACCGTAGGAAATGGTTATTTCCTACGATTAAAATCGTCGGACAAAAACGTAGGAAAAAGTAGTGTCAGAAATAAAAACCGTCGGATAAACGTAAAAGCGTCCAACGCTTTTATGACTCCAGTATATCCGACGGTTTTGAGATGCTTTTTGTCCTACGCTTTTATGACGGTTGTGGTCCCCATTATTTAAGACGGTTTTGAGATGCTTTTTGTCCTACGCTTTTATGACGGTTGTGGTCCCCATTATTTAAGACGGTTTTGAGATGCTTTTTGTCCTACGCTTTTATGACGGATGTGGTCCCCATTATTTAAGACGGTTTTGAGATGCCCCTATATCCTACGCTTTTATGACGCAAAGTAATTCCTACGATTTTCTGACTTTAATATCTCCTACGTTTTTGTGACATTAATATCTCCTACGGTTTTCTGTCATTAATATATATCCTACGATTTTGTGACAATTTAAAGACTTTAGTAAATTAATTTATATACAAAATAAAAACATATTATATTGCATTATTTAATAATAATAATAAAACACAAAGTATTATTATTCTGTTAATATTTTATTATTATTATTATTATATAACAATTGATCAAAGTAATCAATAAAATAACTATACATAAAAGTAATCAAATTTTACAGGAAAAAGTTAATTACAAAGAACTGAAGGAGATCTAATATAAAATCAATGAGATGCAGTCCCGGGCTGATCATCGTCATCTCGCTGGCTACGATCGTCGACAGGAGGCTGAGTGGAGGAACCGGTCCGTAGGTCGTCTGAGAGCGCCGATGCAGGTATAATCCCCTGCTGGATGAACCTGTTAAGCATGGCGCTCATTGCAGCCTCGGTCTCTCGTTGAACCTGTGTACGAACATCTTCCTGTAGCCGCGTAAAATCACTCCGTAGCTGGGTGTTCTCAGCCCTCAGCTGAGCAATCTCCTCCGAATCAGCACGTGGAGCCTAAAAAATTTTGTAAGTAGCAATTAGCAACGTAAAAGTGATAAAAATAATTAATAAGGTTAAATAAAAATAAAAAATACCCGATGTGGTCCAAATGTCTGGGGATCAGAGAGTCGGCGCGGAACACCCGGTAGTCGGCCCTTTTTTTGTGGGCCTCGTACCTCGCTCCAGACCT
This sequence comes from Aquilaria yunnanensis, assembly GCA_039654915.1. Taxonomy (NCBI): domain Eukaryota; kingdom Viridiplantae; phylum Streptophyta; class Magnoliopsida; order Malvales; family Thymelaeaceae; genus Aquilaria; species Aquilaria yunnanensis. The sequence goes on along the minus strand of CM077597.1, from coordinate 3,798,201 downwards.
CTGCATCGAACTGCGGGCGGTCATCCGGATTCTGGTATTTTTGTTCCATCCGCTGGACATATCCATCCTACAAGAAAAAGAAATTAGAGTTAGTAAGACAAATATTATATTTTTAAATCAATGTTTGTAGTACGTGGTAAATGGCCATTTATTACCTGCAGCTGCTGTGAAATCAGATCGATGGGCTGACCGGTCTTCTTCCGTCTATGAGTATGAGCCCACCACTCATCAAATGATGGCTCAACTCCATCATTTGCTTTTGTCTGCACAATTTTAGCTATCATTAAAAATTTATGTAATTAATAAATCATACAAAATTTATAATGTATGTAAAGGTCCTAGTTGGTACCATACGATCCCAGTGCATCTCGCCTGGGATTGAGCCCATGGTGTGCTTCGGAACAAGGCCTGAGCTATCCGCTATGTGCTTGGCATGGGAGCCAACCTCGGATAGCTTCTTCCATCGCTCCTGCTCCCACTGGTCACACAATTGATTCCACACCTGCTGATTGTAGCAGGGTGGAACATGTGGCCGCAGCAAAGTGTAGTCAGGGTTGTCGAAAAACCCGGGGATCTTCTGAATCGCGACGGACCTCCAATGATAGACGCGGTTCCGCACGGACCGCGAACAGTAGTCGAACACAATTCGGCGGATGGCGCCGAAGTCTCTAGGGTCCCATCTATAGTAGTTCTGCAATTTCACAAAGAAGAAAAAAATTATTAATTTTTTCATATGTAAAGTATTGTTTAAAAATGTATAATAACCAATTACCTCTAACGTGGTCACGTGCTCCTCTCGTGCAGCTCGAGATGCATGTGACCAAGCTATATAACCTTCGTCCCACAACCTCACATGAATAGAGGCTATGGTGGAACGAAGGGAGTCATCAGTGAGTAAGCTGTAACAAATAATGATTATAGTAAGATATATATATAAACTGATGTAACTAAGAACAACGTATAATTATATCATAATTAATGACTTAAGAGTCAGTAATACTTACTCTCGAGGGACGATGAGCGGACGGTCATGCGGAGGTGGAGGTGGTGGTAAGTCAACTACCCGTGGGCCTCGCCCTCTAGGTAATGGGGCCCCTGCAGCTGGATGCTCGTCAGGTGCGACCGCTGGGCCGCCAATGGCCTGGCCCTGCTGAGGCGGCTGCTGCTGAGGTGGCCGCTGCTGCTGCTGACTCGGGTGTAGGGTGGGTAGATGAGAAGTGGATATACCCAGCTCCTCTGGATCAATGAATGTGTTAGGATCGACGTCCCATGTGGACTGCCCGATCCCTGTCTGTTGGAACTGAAATGTCCCGGATATTCCATTCATATCCGGGTAATACGCATCAGTCTGCGTGTCTCGAAACTGCTGAAATGATGAGCCCGATGCGCCAAATGTCTGCGGCACATGAGGTCGTGGCACCGGAGTATATACATGCTGGGTTTGTGGGTGGGTCTGTGGCACCGATGTCTGCGACTGAGTCTGTGGCACTGATGTCTGCGCCTGGGTATCTGGGACCTGGGTCTGAGTCTCAGTCTGTGACACCTATGTAGGTGTCACAGCAGGCTGTCGTCGACCCCGACTACGTCGGGGATCATGTATGTCCTTGGCCGGGGCTTTGCCCGAGCCGGACTATCTGGGGGGAGCCATCCTAAAATTAAAGTTTAACATGTTTATTACATATATATATAATACTAAATTACCATTACGTCACTAACATTTACATATTAAATTTCATTATTTTAGTAAACTCATTAATTTTGAAATTGCAGTCATTTGAATACTAGTTGTGCAGTAACACTTTTTAAAATTGTCAATTATTCAATATATTCTTTTTTATAAAATTAAATTATTAAAGTAGCATTAGCTGATTATACTTACATTATTGAAGTAACATTAGTGTTGTAACATGATAAAACACTGACATTATTAAAGTGATAACAATATTACTGTAACATTATTGAACTAACAGTTTTTTATGTTAACCACATATATAGTAACATGCTGTTGTACAAATTAATAGAAGTAAGCATGATTACATAAAAAATTCTTCTTGTACCTAAAACATACATATTAATTACTACCACCATATAACTAACCACATACATATTCATTACTAACCACGATATATAAGATGACCTAAAACATATAATATAAAAACTATATTCTTAAAATGTAAACAACAACTATATATATAAAAAGAAACAGTAATTATATATGAAAAAGTACTTAAAAATAAAAATTACCTAGTTTAAATAGCTCTGGGGGAGATTTGGGGGAGTGGGTTTGGAAGAGTTGTCGCAGAAACGAAGGTTGTGAAAACTGAAGAACTCCCACGAATTTAAAGGGGAAGTCTGGCGATTTAGCTACCAATAAGACCTACGATTTTCCTGCATTTTTTAAAATTGTAGGAAAAACGTAGCAAAATTTCCTACGCTTTTCCTACCAAAAATATAAGCTGTATGAAAACCGTAGGAATATCAAAAATTGAAATTTCCCTCCATAATTTCGTTTCCCGCCAGTAGTTGGAATTTCCAACGAATCTACTACTTTTTTGCTACTTTACTCCTACGCTTTTTTCTATTTCCTACATTTTTCCTACTGAACTAAATCATAGACTCAAAACCGTCGGACAATGCGCTCTCCTAGGTGCTCATTGTCCTACATATTTCCTACTATTTTTCCCCTAATTGACTTAAAACCGTCGGACAACCCGATATCCTAGGTAATTATTGTCCTACATATTTCCTACGTTTTTTTAAAGTTGACTCAAAACCGTCGGACATACTCCTACAGATTTCCTACTATTTTTTTTAGTTGAGTTAAAACCGTTGGACAAACTCCTACATGTTTCCTACGCTTTTTTAAATGGTGACTTAAAAGCGTCGGATGACGACTCCTACATATTTCCTACATCTTTCCTACCCTTATTAATTACTAACTTAAAACCGTCGGACAAATAAATATCAAATATTTTACCCATTTGATATATATATATATATATCTATGTAATTTATAATGTGTTTAATTATATATGTATCTCTCATTTTATTTGTGTTGTGAAATTTATACATATTTGTTATCTAATTTTGTACGTATTGCTAATTTTGATTACTCAAGCAGTTTTAATGCTTTCACACTTATTTTAGTACGAAGGTTTGAACTCGTTTACAGAATTAAATATAATAGTAACACATTTATGATCTCATTTTTACATATTTTTCACATGATTTGTACAAATTTCTTATTCTTTTTGTAAATCAAGTTTATACATATGTATCATTCAATTTGTACATGTCTTTCTAATTTTAACAAAAAGTGAGATTAAACACTTGTTTTATACTGTTAAAGATAGCATTTGAACATAAATATATATATATATATATATATATATATATATATATATATATATATGAGGTAGAGTGGTGCATATCACACTTGATAAGAACATACAAAGTTTAGGTATTAAATTATATGTATATATGTTTTATAGGAAAAAACTTATATAATCTTTTTTTTCTTTATAATGGGCCCCTATAATTCTTTTAGCACGTATTCTTGAATAATTTTAAGTAATGAAAGTAACACGGCGATTTGACAATTTTATCTCTTTCTGACATTCTTCATAAATGTACTTGATTTTTGTGACTAATATTACAAAATTCTAACATGAAATAATTAGTTACCTTCTATTTTTGAAATATTTAAGAATGTAAGAAGATGACACTCTATTTCTGTATTGACTGTTCTACGTCCACACCCTCACACTCTCTCTACTTTGATAAATCGACATTTCTTTGAACCGATTAGGTACCCATTGAGGACAAAAAAAATAAGCTAGGTCACCCCCTGTGGATTTTACCCATTTATTTTACCCGTTGAGGACAGAAAAGTTAATTATTTTCATTTTAACGACACATGTAATTAGAAATTTGATGATTACATTTCATAAACTTTTTCTCCGAAAATCAAACAATTACACTTAATCAAACATCATCGCCTTCATCTGACTCTAAACTATCAAGCGATGCTTCATCATCTGATGTATCCCCATCAACTTGTGTGACCTCGATGTTCTCATCCATGTGTTGCACGATTTCAGGAACACACATTAAATCGACAAGTATGTTAATCTCATCAAGGGCAATACCATCAGTTGTTACCATTAGTACTTCACTTGATATCACTTCTTGGAACGGCTCATTTGTGGTTTCTAACCGACATGTTTGCTCATCAGACATTTCCTGATTCTCGTCAGATTGAATACTAAAATTATTCGATGCACAATCGATGAAAGCTCGTGGCTTCGTCTTAACCACCGGCCACCACTGATGAAGAGTTTTGTTAGGGTACTCACAGTAGTAAACTTGTTGAGCCTGACTTGCAAAGATAAATGGCTCAGGTGGTGATAACCTTGACTTCCATTTAACGTCAACAACACCAGTACGTGCGCACGTTCGAACACCACGTGTCGGATCAAACCAAGTACATTTGAACAGCATCATAACTTCATACCCACTCCCGTGGTACTCAATACGTATAATCTCATCAATAAGACCATAAAAATCATAGCCATTGGATCCCCAAGTCTCACCCTTCACGCAAACACCATAATTCTGTGTCGTTTTGTCTTTGCCGTAGGCTTGTGTGTGGAAACGAAAACCATTCACAATACATCCATTGTATGAAACGGCAACTCGAATAGGACCACGGGCTAATTGAACAATACGAGGATCTAATTTATCCTTGAAACGGTTAACCTGAAAATAGAAAAGTTGATATAACAAATTATCAATTGCACAGTATATTCAAACTAAACAAAATGTAGGGAACATCAAAATTATCACGCCTCGAAACTCACGTATGATGAGAACCATTCGGTCAAATACTGATCTCGATAACTTTGTAATTCACTTTCATCTAATTGGGGAAATCTTGTTGATATATAAGAGTCAAAGTGCCTGAAATGATAACTAGTCAATAATGAATTAAAGCAATCTTGCTGATATAAAAACCATCACAATTGTTTACATATATGTTACCTGATAATCGGTATAATCTCATTGCAGTTGCGCAAAGTGTAGATATGGATTTGATGTTTCTCAGTGGGATCAAGTAACCGTTGTCGCCCGTAGTTGGGTATGTTACGACATCTTGTATTGAAGATAGATAACAATTGACCCTCGACATCAGCCACAGGAATAGCAATATCATCATTTCGTGGGACCCTGTTTAACCGTGTAGGAATATTTACTTCAAAATAATGGCTACAGAATGTAGACATTTCTTGCACCAAGTACGCTTCCACAATTGATCCTTCAATAGCAGCTTTATTTTTAGCCTTTCGCTTCAATGACCGCATTAGTCTGCCAAGTTAAAAAAATATCTCAATTAATAACATGTAATATGCAAAAAATTATCGACATATAATATATGAAAATTATTGACAGAAATATGAATGCAGATTAAAAAATTACCTTTCAAATGGGTACATCCATCGAAATTGAACTGGACCACACAACTTTGCCTCAAGAGGGAGGTGGATAACAAGATGTTCCATTGAATCAAAAAAGGCAGGAGGGAATATCTTCTCTAGCTTACATATGGTAACCACTATATTCCGCTCCAACTGTTCTATGTCATCAAATCGAATCCTACTTGTGCATAAGGTTCTGAAAAATGAGCAAAACTCAGAAATCGTCTCCCATATAGGACCTGGCATATACCCACGTAATGCAATAGGAAGCAACCTCTGCATTAACACATGACAATCGTGACTCTTGAAGTTGTAGAATGTACCATCACTCAAGTTAACCGTACGGCCCAAGTTCGAGGCATACCCATCAGGCATCTTTATCGTTCTCAGCCATAGAGTAACATCTCTTACATGTTCCCGACTCAACGTATAAGATGCTTTTGGTTTTACACATTTCCCCCTAATATTTCGTAAATGTAGTTCACGCCGCATATTTTTTAACTCCTGAAGCGAAAGGCGAGAATTGGAGTTATCTTTTGTTTTCCCACGTATATCCATAACAGTATTAAAAATATTCTCGAAACAATTTTTTTCAATATGCATGACGTCCAAATTATGGCGAACTAGCAAATGCTTCCAGTACGGCAACTCCCAGAATATACTTCGCTTTAACCAATTATGCCATTCTCCAAACCCCGCAACTCGGTGTTTATCATATGAAGAGCCAAACGGAGGAAAACAATACCCAACCAACATATCATGTATGTCCTCACCTGACTTATATGGACTAGCGACAACACTAACCTTCTTCCCTGGGATGAACGATGTTACATTCGAACGGAATGTGTGATTATGTGGTAAAAAAACCCTGTGACAATCAAACCAACATGGCTTTCTGCATTTCTTCAACATAAATGTGTCAATTTCATCCATGCAATATGGATAAGCCAGCTTACCATGGGTACTCCAACCTGAAAGGTTTCCTAGTGCAGGAAAATCATTAATTGTCCATAATAAACATGCCTTCATAACAAAATTTTGTTGTCGACAACTGTCCCATGAAACAACCCCTTCCGACCATAAAGTTTTGAGCTCCTCAATCAATGGTCGTAAGAATACATCAATGTTGCGTCCTGGTGCTCTAGGACCAGGAATGAGGAGAGTCATAAAGATGAAGGGTTCTTTCATACACAGTTCTGGCGGAAGATTGTAAACAACTATAAAGATTGGCCGTATCGTGTATGTTCCACCAACAACATTATTCGGGTTAAATCCATCGGCACACAATCCGAGCCTAACATTTCTAATTTCATCAGCGAATGATGGGAATGTTCGATCTACGTGACGCCACGCTTCAGACTGACATGGATGACCCATACTTCCATCATTGCATGAATTATTATAAGCATGCCAAGTCATGTGAGTCGCTGTTTTTGATGACATGTACAAGCGCTTCAACCTGCTTGTTATTGGTAGATACCGTAACAATTTTTTCGGAATCAACGTCTTCCTTCTGGAGGTTACTCTTTCTTTATATCTACTGCTTCCACATTCACGACAATGTGTTAATTTCTCATCTTCCCGATAGAATAGCATACAGTTATTCTCACATGCATGAATTTTTATATAAGGCAACCCAAGTCCTTTTGTGAGTTGTTTCGTATCATATAGGGTGGATGGGAGTCTATTACTTTCAGGCAACATTTCTTTCATAAGCTCCAGTACTCTATCGAAACAACGATCTGTCATATTAAACTCACTTTTGCAACTTAACAATTGGGTCATTGCAGACAACCGTGTTTGTTTAGTGCACCCATCCCACAATGGTGCATTTGCATCGTCCAACAAATTATAAAATTGTTGTGCGGTCGGATTAGGTAACCCCTATCTCATTTCAGACACATCGAACACATTATCATTATTATCACTGCCATTATCAGGTTCTTCGACATCAGCATCGATAAACTCTTCATCTGATAACATTCTTTCACTATTTCCAGATCCTAAATTCGATGATAACGGACCCATTGATTCACATACCATCTGTTCATACGCATTTACACTACTTGATTATCCCCTTGTCCCTCCATATAACTGTGATGGAAAATAGCTACGGCCCATATTGAAATTGTGCAGATTGCTATCATATTGTTCGTTGTGACAGTGCCATATGTAATAGTTTGGCGTAAATCCATATCGAAACAAATGCTCTCTCACTTTCAGCTCTATTCGATAAAATCTGTTATTACATTTACGACAAGGACATTTAATCATTTCTGACTCCTTCCCACTAAATGCAAACTGTACAAACTCATTAACACCAGCCATAAATGCAGAATTCATATATCCATCTGTATCTGTCCTCTGGTACATCCATTCACGTCCATTAGCAGCCATTTTGTTTCCCTTGTAAAATAGACAGTAAAAACCCTCAACATAAATACATAATATATTTATTACATTTTATATAATATAAATATAATCAAAATGTAAATGAATTACTTATATATGTCATGCATATATGTCAACATTCCATAACTGAACAACCTAGCTACTCCATTAAGGTAAGGGCCCTACTCCATTGAAAGTTGTATAAGCAGTAAACCATTTTAACTGTTCCATGTTAGTAGCATTTTATGTAAATTTCGGCAGCATTTCCCGTCAGTTCCTGTTCACAATGTTTCTCAATAATATCAACTTATTGAGAAACACATGACGGGAACAATTTGGGAAATACTCTACCAAATTTCACATATTGCTATTACGGCAGGAACATATTAACTGAAATACTGCTTATACAAGTTTCAACTGTCCAACTTGGACAATCCATGATTATGTTAATTAGAAATATAACTTAATCCAATACATCTTGTTTGCCAACAATTTGAATCGGACCAATATTATATTTGTCATCAACACAATCATGGATGGAGAATCTAAGGTATAATAAATAAACACTTATATTATGCAACTACATGATGTGATAAGTCATCTACCTAAAACAACATAACTATATATCATAAAAAATAATAATTACCATTTAAATCACTAACATCTAAAGTCAGCTACCTAAAATAACATAAGCATATCTTATAACAAATAAATAATTAACAAAAAAATTACTAATTTATAAATTACTTATAAATACCTCTATTGAGCTGAAGAAGATGTTGAAGCGGAAGTCAAATTTGAAGTAGCAATTGTTGCTGGGACGAGTTGGAGAAGAGAAGTGGGAGGGTATTTATAGCCAAATTTTGTAGTAATATCGTAGGTATTATATATGAAAAGTTAAACTGTAAGAGTAATGTAGGAAAGTTGCAGTAAGTAACGTCAAAAAGATGTAGGAAAAAAAAAACTGTCGGAAAATTGCAGGATTATAATTCCTACATTTTTAAGACACTCAAGCTATTTTTGTCTTAAAAGCGTAGGAAAATAAAATGAAGGAAAACCGTCGGACGTATTTTTGTCTTAAAACCATAGGAAAAATAAATGCAGGAAAAGCGTCGGACAATATGTCCGACGCTTTTCCTACAAACGCGCCTTAAAATCGTCGGACAAGTTGGTGCCATTAATTCCCGCCATTTTACGCTGACATTTATCCTACGCTTTTTTGTGTCAGAAATTTAGTGAATGAAAACCGTAGGATAAAACATTTTGTCCGACGGTTTTCCTGCGAATAAGTTTGCTACACTTTTTTTCGTAGGAAATTTTCGTAGCAAATAGCCTTCATCCTTGTAGTGAGGCCTTCAAGGAATAGAATCAATTTATCCCAAGGGAAGCAAAACATAATGTGACGGAACACTTTCTTCCGTTCTTGAACAACAAGGGTTGATCAAGATGTGGAATAATCGCCAAAAGATTGAATTAGGGTTTGAGTGGCTTTCGTGCAGGCTAAACTACTCTTTGTTATCCTTGAAAGTTAAGGACGTACATACACATAACTGGGAGTGTTATGCAATTTATTCTCTCTCTATAAGCTATAGAGATATACCCATCTATGTGGATAATATATTATTCCCTCTATTTAAAAAAGGATGGAATATATTCTATTTTAGGCCATCCTAAAACTTTGTAATATTTCCATGTTTAGTAAATTATTTTATTATATTAACCTTCAAATTATTATTTCATTATCTGCATTTTTCATCTTTCTTGATTTATGTATAAAAAGTGAAGGTAAAAATTGAAACAACATACAAGCCTTTTTTTTTTCTCTTCATTAATCATCATATCAAACCCAAATGTTTCATTCAAAATGTAATGGAGGAAATATCTTACAAAAATCGTGTGAATTTAGGGTTTGTTTATTCTTTAGAATTTTTATTCAGTCAATTTTTTTTTGCCCCTTTTCAGTTTGGACTTGTTTCAATTTTTGTAAGATTAGCTTTCCATCGCGATTAACAGAAATAATGTTTTTAATAAGCAAAAATCAGATAGACAAGTATTTGAAACAAAATTGGGACATAGCGAGAAGATTGATATCTGCAATATATATATATATATATCAAATTAACACAGAAAGTATAAGCTTATTATTAGTCTAGTTGATTTTAATACTGTTGGATTGCTGGATTTTTAAAGGGCAGATGCTTGTCTTTACTGGCAGTTAAGTTCTTTGATTCAAGCAGATCAGGCAACAACACAAGCCTAACTTAATCCCAATCTGAAACGAACAGAATGGGATCACAACACAAGCCTAACTTAATTGAAACTGATTAGACAAACAAGTAATCTACGTCGTCAGCCACAGGTGGTCTCTTGAGCATCCTCTGGAACCAGTAGGCCGACATTTTGGGATGTCGTCGGAGGTTGTCCGTGTGGTCGACGTAGACAATCCCGAACCGCGAGGTGTAACCCAGCAGCCACTCGAAGTTGTCCAAGATGGACCAGGCGAAGTAGCCCCTCATGTTGGCTCCCTTGTCGATCGCCTTCTTCAGCTGCCTCAGGTACCTCTTGTAGTACTGGATCCTTCCGTAGTCGAACAGCCCGCCCGGCAGCGTCACATTCCCAGCGTCGTCCATCCCGTTCTCCGACACAACCATCGCCGGATTCCCATACCTCTCCTTCACATACGTTATGGCTTTGTACATGCCGGCTGGCACCTCGTACAGCCAGAAAGAATTCGACCGTGTGCCGATTTGTTCTCCATGACGATAAACTGCAAATATATCATCAGCCTCGAAGAAACTTCATTTCATGTAATGTAATGAATTTAACGGTCACTTACAAGTGAGACCAGCGTTCCAGTCGGAGGTGTAGCTGGGGACGGTGGCGGGGGGCTGATCGTAGGCGTAGTAGGAGGTGTACTGATTGATGCCCAGGAAGTCGAACGAGCCCTTTACCATCTCCACCTCACTGTCGGTGAAGTTAGGCAGCCTCTCGCCCACATTTTCCTGCATCGTCTTCGGGTACTCGCCGTAGACGAGAGGGTCCAAGAACCAGCCGATGTGGAAGTCCCGAGCCCTCCGAGCAGCATAGTTGTCGTACTTGCTATGCGACAGCGGCTCGTACCAGACGAAGTCGCACAAGATGCCGATAGCCCCTCCTTGCAGGGCCTGGTACTTGGTGCGGTACAGCCGAACAGCCTCCGCGTGGGCCAGGATGAGGTGGTGGGCGGCGATGTAGGGCTCGACGCCGGAGTTGCCGCCGGCTGTGCAGTTAGCGGTGCACCGGTTGGGAGGGTAGACGCCGGTGTCGAAGCCGAGGGCTGCGATGACGCGGGGCTCGTTGAAGGTGGTCCAGTTCTTGACGCGGCCGCCGAAGACATTGAAGCAGAAGTCGGCGTAGCCGGCGAAGTCCTGCACGAATTGTCGGTTAAGCAGACCCATGTACTTCTCTTGCAGCGCCTGTGGAAGGTCGTAGTGATACAGATTCGCAAACGGCGTTATTCCTGCATTAATCAATTAATTATAGATTAATATACCCCATAACTAAAATGATTAACCTTAATTAACAATATGGGCGGAGCCTGTTAAACTTTGTGAGGGTAAAAAAAACCAGTAGATAGTATTTAAGCAACTGTAGTAGTTGCACTTTTGTTTTTGTTTTTTTTTTTTTTTTCTTCTGAAGCTTAAATGGCATTGTGTTAGTGTTTTTTTTTTCATTGATATTAGTCCTCCTTCAAGAATTGCATTTGTCACACTATTGTCCTCAACCTTATTATTAGGTGCAACATCTTTACGTTTTCCTAATTTAATGTTCTATCTATACCATAAGATAATGTTTTTTGCTTATTTATATACCTCATATAATTCAAGACGAAGAGAAGGTTTTTACAATTTTGTAACTAATATTTAGTAAGTATAATGTTTTCTCGAACAATAATGTGTAATTTAGAAAAAAAATCCAACAAGTTGAACTCAAATATTTTGAAAAACAAAAACAACAAAGGTTAATAAAAAAAAGAAGTATATAGAAACTGCTTTTATAATTAACATTAGAATTTTCTATTATTTATTAACTAGAGACTAATTAGCCTCTAAATTTAAAAGTTATCCTTAAATAATAACTTGTTTACACATTACATTAATCACTAACTCTACCATCAACCAGAGCTAATATATTCATACCTTTTTGTAGCATGTAGTCAATCAACTTATTATAATAATTCACTCCTTCCCAGTTCACTCCTCCGGTACCATCTATACATTAAGAAACATAATCACAAAACAATCATTAATTAACAATCAGGTACCAACGTCTCTCTTTATATATATATATAGCTAGGTAATTTTTACATAAAATAAAAATCTATGAATTAATGTACCGTATAGCCAACATGTAAATATATGTATATGTACTTGGGAATATTCTAGACCACGAGATTGAGAAGCGGTAAGCATCAAAGTTGAGCCCTTTCATGAGATCAATATCTTCCTGCAATGTGAATATATATAGATTAATGAATGGTATCATACCTAGTTCGCTTTAACTTAAGTCAATTGGCTTTAAAATGGTTTATTTTTTTTACATCTTTTTTTATCTATAATTAATTTTAATTAAAAGCCAACATTATGTAACTTTAATAAATCATTGAAAATACAATTTTTGTAATCTTATTAGATTTTTATGAATTTTTCTAGTTTAAGGCATTAAAAAGGAAAAATTCATAAAAATTTAACAACATTATAAAAATTTACTTTCAGATAAATTATTGTATCTAAATAATATTGAATTTCAAATAAAATTGATTTCAGGAAAAAAAAATATAAAAATAAAAGCAAATCAGTTAAATTAAGTTAAAATGTAAGACTAAAATCCAATCAACAATTAACACTCAAGTGCCTTATAGTATATTAGACTATGTGCGTGTACCTTATAGCGATGGTATTGGTCGACGGCAACATCACCGGTGGCATTTCCGGCAATGTTTCCAGGAGTTTTGGCAAAGGCGTCCCAAATGCTAGGCCCTCGGCCATACTCTGGTCCCGTAGCACCTTCCACTTGGTAGGCGGAAGTTGCTGTCCCAAAGATGAAGCCCTCTGGGAAGCTGTCTCTGCTCAGATTAGCCGTTCCACCGAGCCGTTCACGGGGGGCGGGAATCTCTATGGCGGATTGGACTTTGCCGTAAAACGCCAGCGAAAGCAAAAACAAAGCTGAGAACAAATTACTATTGCTCATCTTCTCCACCAACTTAATTATTACCTCACGACCCTCTTTCTTCAATTGATGAATACTGGTACGACTTACCCATATTTATAGGTCACAAAGTATATTTCCTTACAAATTACCCTGCTTATTTCGTGTGGTTCAATTTTTTTCCCCAAAAGAAGAACTCTATATATTGCTCCCCCTTTCTAATTTCCCACGTAATTCAAATGGTAAATTTTTCAAACGAGAGGTATCTTAAAAAAATAAAATAAAGAGAGAAGGGAAATAACTTGTAGTCATATATATATAATTTCAAATTGAACAGATAGGTCATTCTTTTTCGAAGGTCGAACTGATACGTCATTTTGTTCGCATGCAGTGTTTCTTTAAGGAACATGCATGCACTTACCTAGGCATGCATTTGTTTTCAGGTCTTAAAATTGAAAACGACAATGCTAACATGCATGACAGTTTGTAACCATCATGGATGGAGCTCCTACCTACAAAAATTGGTGGGTGAGCAAGTGCACTTGAGTAGTGGTGTGGTTATAATAGAGAATCACTCCAAACCAACTGGATCAGCAATTTTCTAGAAACGATATACTGAACCCTGCTACTATGAAAAGGTTGTCCCATTTCTATTGCAACATTTTTATGTTCCATGTAGTTTGTAAGTTCCACAAAAATCAAAAATATATTTTGATTATTTAATTTTAATTCATTCCATAAAATAATTAAAATTCACAAACCAGGTACCCTATAAATGTTTTATGATTTGCTTTTTTGGATCGGTTTCAAACGAGGTACCCCTATATTTTGGTTGAGTAATTGGTTTGTTTTGAACTCTCTTGGTTTTATTGATCCTAACTCGATTTTGCCTTTTTAGGTGAGAACCTTCTCTTTCTCTCTCGGGTTAAATTGTTTGAATTTGGTGGCCGTTATTTTGCCTTGTTTGGGAAGAAAGTATATATATCCGGTCTTAAATTTGCTTATCCAGTGAGAACCTTCTCTCTCTGTTGGGTTTTATTAACCTGATGATTCTTAATCATTGGTTTGTTTGGATTCATTGGGTGTTGAAATTAATACGTTTTAAATTTGTTCTATGATTTTTTCTATTTGTGGGCTTTATCGATGAACATATTAAAAAATATATTTTTCGGTGATTTGCTGTTTATGACTTGAGAGAAAGGTTTACGAATTTGAAGAAAACTATCCGACAGTTGGGTAAGCCACTTAACTTCAATCAATTTGATTTCGAGTTACAAAATATTCAAGGCTCAAAATTGCCAAATAATATTGATAAAATTATTATTAAAAAATCATGAAAATACTATTGGTAATTTGATGTATGACACACGTCATAAAATGTACAGGACTAGATACAATATTTGTTGTTTGTTATATATAAACAAACATGAAAGAGAATATTAGAAAACAATTCCAATAGTTTTGATATATTTTAAAAGAATAAATATTTGAAGTTGTTCTATTCAAATTATTACCCTATGCTAAAAGGGTGTATAATGGAAATTGAATGAGAAATACTAGTGAAAATAAAATTACTCATAGGTGGCTATTTGTTTTATGTGAAAGTGCTATAAATTTGGCATCAAATAGACAAATTTGTCTTGCCAATTAGTATCAAAAGGTTTATTACTTTTTCTGTTAGAGATGAGGAATTAGAATGACTTAAACATTATTATTTGAAAGAGAGTTATGGCCACAATCGACGCCTCTAATTCTTTGAACTATGTTATTGAGATAATTATATAAAAAACAGATAGTGAAATTTTTAAAGAAAAGTCTCAATATATTAGTGTACAACATGATTTTATCCACGATTAATATTGATGGATCGATAATGGATTTATTAATCACCTTAGCTATCACACATCGATATTCAATAGTAGTTCTATGCTTTTGATGAACTTGTTTTCCTTAAGGCCCTTGCAGCTGTAACTAGGGGTGAGTATGGGTTGGGTAAAGCCAAAATCTAACCCTAACCACCTCCATTGGGTTAGATTGAGTTGGATAAAAATGAACCATGGTTTATAGGTTGATTCTACATATAAGAAAACCAATGGTTTTTAGATTGGTTCTGGTTCTATATGGAATCAACTTGAGGTAGAACCAGACCCAAAGTATACATATAATTATATAATAAAAAATTATAGTGTTACTAATATGTCCATATGTATATGTATTTCTTTGAAGAATTATAATGGTTATCTTGTATTTTTATATTAAACTTTTAAACTGATGTTCCAAATTGAAATAACATAAAAGTTGTGGCGGGATTATTCGCTAAATTTCTTCATATTCACTTGAATTATTTCGCTTTCTAAACTGACTACTCCTGGGTTATTTTGTAATCTATCTCTCTACTTCAGACTACTTTCTACAATACAATCCTTATGTTTTTTTTTTCATGTATGAGCCAAGTAAAATTGAAAATTCATGATATTAACATATTTCAGGTTTTGATACTGAAGAATATGGTCTTAAAGACTCAGCTTTCTATATTGAATGTCATACCAATGTTGGAATTATTAGAGAGAAGTAAACTGGTTGAGATAGAAAATATTCCACAAGCAACTTTTTGAACCATTTTTGTAATAATATGTTAAACTTTTTTGAATGTGTCTAAATACAAGTATTTCAATGCTGATTTAATTGTATATTATGTTAAATATTTCATAAACTGGTTATATATGAATGCAATTTTGTTGAATTTTAGTGTTGTTATAAGTATATGGTATAAACTGAGAAACCTAAAAACTAGAACTGAAAAACTCAAAACCATGATTCTAATTCTGGTTATGGTTCTGTTCGGTTTTTTGTTCTCAGGTTAGGTAAAAAAATTTTAAAACCAAAGCTATTTTAAGTTGGTTCGGTTCTATTATAAAACTGAACCAACCTGAACCATATATGCTCATCCCTAGCTGTAACGATGGCAGTTGGCAATCCACCACATTCCTTGCATATCTGAGCAGCTACAGGTTGCAACTCAGGATTCTCAACCTTGTCGTCAGCCTTCTTCTTGAATAAGTTCCATGCTTCTTCATCACTTAAAAAGCCAACTTCAATTTCTCTCTGAGAGTCCATTTGATGGAGAACATTAAGAAATCTGGAAGTTAGTAGTACCTTACATCCTTTGTGCTCATTGCTGGCTGGAATTCTAACTTCCCTCATACTAAATGTCTCCCAAATATCATCCAAAATCACCAGAATGCTTTTTTCTTTCTTCATCCTTGCATACAACCTGGCTGTTCTCCGATCCCAAATTCACTTTCCTCGACAAATTTCAGCCCCCAAAAGTCAGCGATCTGTTACTGTATTCTCTTGATTTCTGGTTTGGTAGACCCAACAGCCATCACCACTGCACCAAATAGCTAGCTTCTGCTCCTTGGCATGCATTGCCTGGCCACTGCTTTGACTAATATGCCCTTGCCAACCCCTGAGGAACCGTATATTCCAATCACATTCACATTGGGATTGGCTGCAACAGATAAAATCTCATTCAAAACCAACTTTCTTGATTTTAATGCCTCATATTCCCTGGAAAGATCAGTTGTTAGGATATCCAGTTCAGGTAGTTAAGAAATAATGATGAAGGACTTCCGATCCCTTTTTCTAAGAGTTTTGCCATAGCCTTAGCCTCTTCACTAGTTTTTTGCTGGACAAGTAATGTGGGCACATATGGAAGCAACATTTCTTCCGTGCCTCTTCTTTGGCATGCAAGTACCTCTCTTCTTCGCTTGTCTTTGCTTCCAAAATCTTCCAACCACTTTTGGACATCCGGATCAATTTCATCCCCATTTTTTCTAGCAGCATCACAAGCGCGTTGCTTCAGCAATCTCTTTCTCTAGGCTCTCCACTCTTGTTTTTTGAGATCCTCAGGTGGCGTTTAGTTGTAGAAAATTTTCCCATTTCTCTTTTTCAAATTTTCTTTGATGAAAGTTTGAGTGTATGACATGTTTTAAGGATATGGAAAATTATGTTTTCTAAGCTTTGGAAAATTCATGTGTTAAAATGGAAAACATCTAAAACAAAGTTTTCTATTTTATATCATGAGTTTTCTAAAATTTAGAAACAAGGTTTTCTACATTATTAAAACTACCTATGCACTCAAACTTCTATCAAAGAAAATTTGGAAAAGAAAAATAAGAAAAATTTTCACATCCAAACACCACCTCAATGTTCTTCCCGAAGTGAAACATGTATCTGTACTGAAGCCGAATCTTTTCCCAAACAGCGGAAATAACCTAGTCAGGAATGAAACCCGCCATTTTTTGGGGGGTCTTGTCTTGCTATGGCTTGGATTAAGAAAATGAAACTGGAAAATGAAGAAAAACAAGAACCAACCGAACTGGTTGACATAAAAGGAATTGAAGGTTTAATGGTGTAGAAAGATGCATACCTTTGTTCACAATCCATATGTGCAGGATTTTCCTTGCGGGTCAAAGCAAGAAAGTTTCTTTACATATATTCTCCCCTTCCCAGTTCTCGTGCTTCATGTTGTGGAACATTTTGTAAGTTCTTTCTTGCTTCTTTTTAGTTTCATGTATCATGTGCAAAGACAAGATTTATTTTGTTTTTTTAAAATGTCTCTTTCCTGGTACAAATTAATTTCGATTCATTCCACTCAGTTGTTATTAGCAAACGAAAAGAACAGATTCAGTTCAGCCTTTTGTATCTACCTCCCTACCATATATAAAAAGAAAAAAATAAAATTTTTTGTTAATTATTCAATGATGTTTTTTTTCTCTCTCCCCCAATAAATGAACAAAGCCCACTTCCACTCCCTAAATATTTTATCTCTATCTATTTATTCCCCAAACTTTTCCATCCAATGAATGGGTCCCCGTTTCAGGCACACTTAATTACCTCCCATTATATGTAAAAGAGTTAAATCTACGCACTTAATTTTTTAAGAACAAATTAGAATATTGTGAAAGACATGATTTAGTAAAGTTTTTGTGAGGAAGTTTTAGTACATTTAACATTATTCTTGATGCAAAAGTCAGTAACACACTTTAAATATTTGCAGTAGATTTAGTCATCCTATAGCTATATTTTAGCTTACAAATTTGGGTAAATTGTATTGATGGCCTCTAACCTTTAATTATTGTTTTATTTTTATCCTAATTAACCTTGATTATGTTTGTAGGGGCTCCCCAACCTTGGATAAATGTTCCAATCAGCCCCTTTTTTTAGACAGAAGTCCTCAATTCATTATGTTAGATGGCCAATGTTGTATCAACATAAAATTGTATGAGGAAAAGATGGTTTTAACTCCTGAAAATTTTTCTTTTATCATAGAAATCTTAAAACTTTTTCATATTACCATAGAACTACCACCTACACCACTTGAAAAAGATGATTGGATCGTTAGATGAAAATGTTTCAAGTTATTAAATATCCTAAAATGATAAAAATTAATTTCCTAAATTAGTGGTAACTTCTTGTTGGATTTCAGGTGATGTATATGACATGATAATTACTTTTCTTAAGGATAACTTTGGAAAGATGGTACACTACAAGAGAGAGGGGTATTTCCTACAGCTTTTTCCTACGCTAAAAATCGTAGGACAAATAAACTGAAGTAAAAGCGTTGGATGCAGAGGTGGGGCCAGTTTGTCAGACGGTTTTAAGGCAAATATTCTTCCTACGCTTTTCGTTCAAAAAGTTTCCTACGGTTTTCATTCTAAAAAAGAGGTGGAGCCAATATGTCAGACGGTTTTAAGGCAAATATTCTTCCTACGCTTTTCCTGCAATAAGTTGTCCTACGATTTTCATTCTAAAAAAGAGTCCTACGGTTTTCATGGACAATTATTTCCTACGTTTTTTTTACGAATAAAATAGTAGCAAAGTAAATATCTCAAAAGTGTAGGAAAAAGCTACTTTCCTACACATTTTTTACGACAAAAATTGTGTCTTAAAATGGTAGGAATATAAATTGTGACAGTTTCCTACAATTTATAACCCTAAACCCTAAATCCTACCCTAACCCTAAATCCCTAAATACAAACCCTAACCCTAAATCCTACCCTAAACCATAAACCCTAAATTGCCCTAAACCCTAAATCCCTAAGCACAAGTCCTCAAACTTAAACGCTAAATCCCTAAACATATACAAAACCTTAACATTAAACACAAATCTTATTAATCCTAAACCCTAAAACTTAAAACCATATCCTTAAACCCCTGAAACCACATAAAAAATCTCTTGCCCTTAAGTACTCTAAACGGCTAAACTAGCTCAAATCTTATAACTCCAAACTCTAAACCCTAATTGAAGATCTAATTCCTAACACACTATCATTAACCTTAACCTTAACATTGTAAACCCTACCCTTAATTTATATGTATAACACTATCGGTAATGATTGAATATGAAGATGTTGCTTCATTTACAAAGTTACTTAGTAACGATTTCAAAGAGAATTTTGAGGATGAAAGTTCACAATTACTTAGTGACACTTTTCACAAATAATGAAGCGATTATTCATCAAATATGAAATTTGGTTCAATTACTGTGTTTAGTAATTAAATTACCTCATCATCTAGGGGCTTACACATATTTATGTAAGTAGTAACTTATTTAATATTGAGCAATTTTTATATTTAGTAAGTTTAATGATTTTGTTAGGATATAGCAATTTCCATATTTGTTAGTGTATGTGCACACACACACACACACACACACACATAATGCATTATATAATATACATATATATATGTATATATGGTTAAATGTACATATATGTTAAAAATGTGTGTGTGTATATAATAATAATAATAATTTATTTTGAGGGGGGATGAAATTTTCTACGATTTTATTATGGTTTTGAATAATCATCACAAAATTGTAGGTGTGGTGGGCGGGAATTGTAAAATTTTGGCAGATGGAGGAGAGCGGGAAATGAAAAAAAAATTATCTTACATCCACTACTGTCTTAAAATCGTAGGAATAGTTCCTACGGCTGCCCTACAGTTCTTAATATATGTCACAAATCCGTAGGACAAATCCTACAGTTTTGCTTCCTTGTTTAATGGCAAAACCGTAGGACAATCCATCTTCTTCTTCGTCTGTCTTCTTCGTCCACTTCCTCTGTTCAGTCTGTCTTCTTCGTCCACTTCGAGCCCCTCTCCTCCTCCACGCCAATTTCTCCTTGCCACCACGCCGATTTATCCTCGCCACCACATGGCTTTAATTCCACCACCATCTCAAGCTTCCAATCGTCGCCGGCCGCCATCTCACGCTTCCAATCGTCCTCCTTCAATTTCAATTCTCCCACTCCCATCGTGCCTATCCCTCCCCGATTTTGCTTCTCTCTCTCTCTGTTAATCACTTCTTCTCTACATCAATTCTTCAATTTGGCCGCTTCGATTTTTCTCTAGCCGCCCTCCTCTGCCGTCTTCGTCTGTTGAGCCTCCACCTCCACCTAACTGTGGCGTGTTAAAGAGACAAGAGGAATCAAAGGCTGTCGACTGTATGTTGATTGAGAAGGCCGGACAAATCGTTGAGCTGTGGTGCTTGAAAAGACAGGGCGAATCGGCAAGTCGCCGGAGACAGAGAAGTTCGTCCATTAGGATTTGAAGGTTGCTAATTTCGGAAGAAGGAAGCGGGTCAATATACCTTTAAGTCCCCAAGATTGTAAACTTCTGTCAACTTGAACCTGAAAGTTTGTATTCTTTTAATATAATTTTTAATTGTTATAAAAAAAAAAGTTAAGGGACCACTTTAGGATAATAATAAAATTTAGAGGACCATATTTGGATTTTATTATTATTATTATTATATATATATATATGTTACGATTATAAAAAAAAAAACAAAAAAGAAATAACATGGTGTCACAAAACCGTAGGACAACTGGTGTAAAAAAAGCATAGAACATCATTTGTCATAAAACCGTAGGACAACTTGTGTCAAAAAGGTGTAGGATAGCAACTGTCACAAAATCGTAGGATGAATAAGCATCAGAAAACCGTCGGACTATTGGTGTCAGAATTCTGTCGGACAGTCCTACACTTGTCCGACACTTTCTCTTTCCGACATGGGCATTTCCTACAGTCTTGTCCTACGGTTTTAATTGTAGTAAATGACTATTACTTACACTCTTCCTATGGTTTTTGTTATCTCAAATACCATTTTTTCTTGTAGGTAAAAGGTAGAAAGTTGTCTAGAACTTTATATGGAAAGGTAAATAAATCAAAGAAATTGAGACTAAGAAAATATCTTATATAACTTCACTTAACACCAAACTTGGCCTTCAAATTAGTGCTTATCCTGAAGTTTATAGTTAGCTCCGATATTGAGGTCTAAAGTCGAGCATTGACAAAAGATAACAGCCAGGCCACTATTCCATGTTATAAATTTTCTTTTTCTAACTTAGCTCTCGTTGTAACAATTGTGATAACACCAATAGTTACCCAGGCCAACACATCATTCCAATTAATATACACTAGCTAATTAACTAATTAACTAAAACTAATTTGATACTTAGGCTGTTTATTAGGGGAGAAGAGCCCATAATGACGCTCAGTCTCAGCACCACCCTTTTGGTTCTCATCAAACATAGCAAATAAGTAAGTCTCTACAGCTCGCCCGGGCCTCTTCGGCGTCCCACCCTTCACATGGCTAACCAAATTCCTGTAGTATGTCCTCGCGTTCTCCATTGTTGCCGCCGTGCCTCCCGCCGACGGCCACCCGCTCTCCGCCACCACAACCTCCATGTCGTTCCCTCCGGCTCTCTCCACAGCTGAATAGAACGCGTCCAATGTCGCATCAAACAGATTCTGGTACCCTCTTTCGCCATCCCTAACGTTAACCCCCGGCGAAGTGAACAACGCGTAGGGCAGCGCGACATTTTGAGGGTCGCCTATGTAGCTGAAATAAGTGTAGACGTTAGCCAGAAGCGGAGACCCATTTGTGGCCAGAAACTGAATGATGGGTTCGATGAAGGGGATTGCGGCAGCGCTGAAGGCTCCCGCGGATGGAGGGAAGGAGGTGCCCAGAAGATAAGCAAACGTCGTGGTGGAAACTTTGACTTGGTGTAAATTTGCGGCAGCGAGGGCGGCGTTCATGTTTTGGATGGCGGGAAGGACGTGTTGGGCGAGAGGATCTGAGGGTAAGATCTCGTTGCCAACGGAGATGTAGCGGAAGTTGACGCCAGGGGAGAAGGCGGCTACGTTGGTGCTGACCCATTCGGCTGCGGCGATGGCGTCAGCGGCGAGAGCTTGGAGGTTTTCGCGGGGTACGTCGAGGATGAGGTCGATGCCGGAGGAGCGAAGGGCTTGGAGCGTTGGTTGGTGAGGGAAGTAGAGTCGCATTTTGGTGATTCCGTTGGATTTGTAGAGATTGATCACTTCTTCCGCCGCCGGTAGGTTGTCGGCGATCATGCCATTACATACGCCTATTGATTGACCTCCTGCAAAATTATTTACAAATTATCATCCATATGTACACTAACTGAAGTCCCTGTAATTAAGTTTGTGAAAGAAAACCTAAATAAGAGCGGTACCAATTATCTTGAAGTTGCACAAAAGAATTCCCAGAAGTAGCATTGGTACGGAGCTTATAGTTGCAAAGAAGAGAGCCATGGTCAATAAGATCAGTAGCTCAGGTGTGTTTAATTGTTGGCTAGATTAATTATCTGTTAATTGCACTAATTAAGGCGTATATATATTAGCAGAAGCCAAGAGACTTAATTAACACACACGAATAATATATATATATATATATATATATATATATATATATATATATATATATATATATGCATAGACTAGGTCTTTGTGCTAGCTAGTTTCCATGGATGGCCCCTGTATTCGACGGCAGCAAGACATGTTCTTCTTAATTAAATAATTAATTAGCTTGTATGCATTTGGCCCCATGACCTATTCAAGCTAATGAGTAATAATTTAAGGATATAATCAGTTGATCAATTCATATATCGATTAATTAAAATTAGAGCTTGCAAAAATAATTAGTAGAAAACATCATTTTGACAAGACAAGAGTACTCGAGCTTCAAAGAACCTATTCCTATATATGTCTTTTACGTGTGACCCCAATTATGTATACATCTTTATATATATGGCGACTAACAATTAAGCTATATTTTGAATTAAATTGGACTCTATAATAAATTACAATATAACATATAACATTACTTTCTAGGAAAATTACAAAAGTCCAACAATATCCATATTACTTGTCATACTTCAAATACCAAACTAAGTAGCGCATACCTTTGAACCCTCACTTTATGTTGGATTCTCCATTTCAACTAAATACTATAAGCTTACCTACAAACGATGGGCCTCTGATCAGCATTGTTTATGATTGAGACTAGGATGCTATATGATACTCTTCAAAGCCCTAACTTTTTATCTTGATTAATACAAACATCATTGGTATACGTATGTTGGCGTAAAGACCTTTTCACCATTTGAATTTTACTAACTCAGACCCTTTGTCTCCTGAATTTTGACTTGAATTCACTCACTTCTTAATCTTTTGGAATTAATACCTTTTATCCCATCAGCTCACTTAAATGGCTATGTAAGTTAAATGGGCACCGAAAGGAAGATAAAACGGAAGATGAATGGCTAGCTAACTGCCATTTGACTTAGACTTTTATATTATTTCAATTATCTACTTTAATATCTTCTCTATTTGAACAATTCAAGGAGCCACTAACTTTGTATAATCTACATAATCTAACCAACATTCTACATTAAGGTATGATTCATTTAATTTTATTACTTAATTGGTTCATAGAACTAGAGGTTTATGTGGCAAAATAGCTAGTTAGTTCTTCATCTTTTGTTTTATTTTCCTTTTAGTCCTCATATAATTTAAACAACTATTTAAGTGGGCTGAGTGGATAAAAGATACCAATTTTCAAAGTTTGAGGAGCAAGTAAACTCGAGTAGTTCAGAGAGCAAAAGGTCCGAATTAACAAAATTTAGGGGTTGAAGGGGTTTTATGTTGCAAATGCTTTTGTAGTAGTTGTCTTTTCTAAATAAAAGAATTTCATTTCTGACCATGAAATACGAATACTCCCAACTATTCAAATTAATCATTATTTTTAATCCTGAAAGTCAACATAATAGGATTAGAATCCTATGATGTTATCCCATAGTAATGTATCAAAAGCATAGGCTTGCTTTGAGCACTCTAATTCTTTGGAGTAACAATGTTGGACACACGACCAAATCAGTTAAGGCCATGAGCGTGTCATATGCAAGATCGATGAAAGACTAGTGTACACCTTAGACCGATCGACTCATTCCAAGACTTAACTACGAGCCTTTTAATTTCAACAACTTAAATGTAGTATATGCTATTGGAGTTGAAATTACTATGATTGTTGGCACCAGACTTGCCTTCAAGGATCTTCATTAAGGGATTTAGATTATACTTATTCCAATCACTAGACTTGAAGTAAAATATATAATATTTTAGTGCAATAAAAAAATAAAAATTTATAAAAATTTAATAATATTAATTTTTTTAAAATTCAATTGATTATTACACCTATATAATATCAACTATCAAATAAATTTGATTTTGGGAAAAAAATGTAAAAATAGAAAAAAAAAATTATTTTGGATTAAGTTTAAGTTAAATTAAAATAAAGGCCTAACTTCATAATAGCCCCCAAACTTTGCCAACTCGAGTGAGATGGTTCAAAACTCACAATTTATTAAAACTTAGCCCTTGAACTTTAAAAAGATATGCGAGTCAGTCCAATTGCTATATTAACTAACAAACAACGTTTAACGGGATGGTGACGTGGTGATGGATGGCTGAGGTGGAGTAGGCAGCATTAATGGGATGCTCTATCGTCCAACAGGTCCAATCCCATGTGAAATTGTAAATGGACTTCCCACCAGCCGTTTACAAGTCATTTTCATCTTTGAAATGACGATCCTAAACCTCCAAGACACTTCATGTACTCTTGGAGATAGGTTGGTTCAGTTCAAGAGCATCGGCAAGGCAGATCTGCCTCTCCAATTTTTGGCCACATTGTAGAGCCTGGGCCCAAGACCACTAATTCAATTCAGGGCTACCGAATCTAGGTAGGTGCGGCAGATCAAGAAGAATTTGATGACGAATTGGCTACCAAATTTGAGGGCTTTGACATCAGAAGCAAGTTTGAAGGAGAAATCAAATGTGCGTTTGGCGGATTGGTCGTTGAGTTACTGGGTTGGATGAAGAAGCTCAACCCATGTTGACAGGTCCGGCCACTCATTCCAAGCCAAACAGGAGTGAATATTTGGGTCGAACAACACCTCTTCCTTAGAGTTGGAAACCCAAACCTATTCCCCAAAGCTAGAAACATGAGCCTGTGTTGTACCTGAAGCTAGGACCAGAAAAGCAAGTCATCAGGGCCTGCTTGAATAAAATGCTTAATGCCTCCATCTAGCCGGTGATGATGAATAGAGATAATAGTGAGAAAGTGGGTAAGGATGGAATTGATTGAGAGAAAGTTATCTCTCAGATTCCTACAGTCGATCAATTAAGGAAAATTAGCGGTTGCCCATGCAATAAAGTGTTCTCACCATGCACTTTGTACTTGTGGCAACGTCGGGTTTTCGGGAGTCGCCACCAATCGGTTTCACCTAGGTCGATTGGTCACCTTAAAATTGGTCTGCGAGAGTTCGGGGATCGGGAGTACGGTTACGTTAAAACAACTTTGTTAAAACGCCCAAAAATTGGCACCTTAGTTGATTTTAATTTTGTTTTGCTTTGCTTTTAAATAATTCTCAGTTAATTTTCAAAATTAGAAATTTTAACTGGATTAGTCGAAATGTGGATTTTTAAATTAATTAATTTGTATGAAATTTTATACTTCCGAACCATGGACTCTGCCGAGTCATTTGGACACGGAAGATTTGATTCCGAACCATGGACTCTGCCGAGTCATTTGGACACGGAATTTGGTGAAATTTTAAATAATTTAATCCATATTGTAAACATGGATTTTTATCTTTGTATTTATTTAATTTATTTATTTTAAAAAGTTTGATATTTTCCAAACCGTAGATCCTGCCGGATCATCCGCATATGGAAATTGATTTATCGTAATTATTTAATTCTTATTATTATGAAATTAATTTTTAAATGGTAATTCTTTTTATTTATGAATGATTTTTAATACTAACTAAAAATTTATCTTTATATTTTTACTTCTTTTTTTACTTTCTTTCTTTTTCTTCTTTTTTACTTATTTTACTTTTTTTTTTTTTTAATTTCTTTTAATTTCTTTTCTTTTCTTTCTTTTTTTATTCTTTTCTTTCTTTCTTTTCTTTTTCTTTTTCTTTCTTTTATCTTTCTTTTCTTTTTCTTATCTTTCCTTTCTTTTCTTTATCTTATCTTTCTTTTATTTTTCTTTCTTATTTTTCTTTTATTTTTCTTGTCTTTTCTTTCTTTCTTTTCTTTTTCTTATCTTTTCTTTTATTTTTTTTATCTTTCTTTTCTTTCTTATCTTTCTTTTATTTTTCTTTCTTATCTTTCTTTTATTTTTCTTTCTTATCTTTCTTTTATTTTTCTTATCTTTCTTTTTTTTTTCTTGTTTACTTTTTTTGTTTTCTTGTTTAATGAAAGATATTTATTATTTTAAAGGATTACTCAATTTATAAAAAAAAAATAATAATTAATTTTTATTTAATAAGAAGTTAATTTAAAAGAGTTTAAAAATAAAAATTTTGATCATGGTACGGGGCGTTGTTACTCAGCCAGACCCTCTTCACCAGGTGAAGCAGCTCAAAAGCGGGCACGAGACAGTTTCCAGCCAATATACCATGAACTAAAAATTTTTATTATTTTTTTATTATATTTTTTTTTATTAAGAGAACCAAAAATTTTAAACAAAAGAAGAAAAGTTTTGATATTTATTTAATTTATTTTGGAATAAAAGATTATTTAACCAAAAACTTATATGTATTTTAAAACAAAAGTCTTGATATTTTTATTTTTATATTCTTCTTTGTTTGATGAAAGATTTTTTTTTTTTAATTTTAATTTATATTTCTGAAAATATATCTAATCAATAAGTCAAAAATATTTAAGAGAAAATTCAATTATTTTTGTTTTATTTTGTATTATTTTGAAATTATTTGATTAAGATTTTTATAAAAGAAACAAAAAGTTATATAATTTAATAAGTAAAATATTACTGAATAAAATATTAACCCAAAATTTTTACGCTTTTTATTCTTTTTATTAATAAAGAAAACTAAAAAAAAATTATATATTGATAGATAATTAATATATTAGTCTAAAGTTTTTTTTTTATTTTTTTATAAAGAAAAAATTTATTTATATATTTTATTTAAAAATATTTCCGAGCCATGAATCCTGGCGGATCATTTGGTCATGGAGTTTTAATTTTTTTTTATTTCATTAATTATTAATTTTAAAGATGTATTAAAAGAATGATTTTATGTTTATTTATTTATTTATTTTATTTTTGAATTATTTCATTATGTTTGTTTATTAAAAGGAATAAAAACTTTGTTTCAAAATAAAAAAAGTAATTTTTATTAGCCTTTAGAAAATTATTCACGTAAAATTCCTTTTTTTTATCTTTTAATCATAAAAAAAATTCAATTAATAAAGTGGGGCTTTTTGGCCATCCACTTTAATAACACAATAATAATAAAAGTTAGCACAATTAATATAGTTAGATTAGTTGGATTAGTTAGTTAATAACAATAAAAAAAGGTTAGTAAAAGTTAGATTAAATTAATTAACAACAATAATAAAAATTAGCCAAGTTTAATTAAATTAATTGTTAACAACAATAATAAAAAGTTAGTCAAGTTAATTAAATTAATTAATTAACAACAATAATAAAAAGTTAGCCAAGTTAATTAAATTAATTAATTAACAACAATAAAAAGTTAGCCAAGTTAATTAAATTAATTAATTAACAACAATAATAAAAAGTTAGTCAAATTAATTAATTGTTAATTAACAAAGTTAATTAAATTAATAATAATATCAATAATAAAAGTTAGTAAGTTAGTTGTTAAAAACAACAATAAAGAAAGGGTTAGTAATAAACAAATAATAAACAAACAAGTAAAAATTAAAAAGGTTAGTAATTAATTCTGCAAGAACAAAAGAAAAAGTTAGTGACCAAAGTGAAAGAAGTTGAAAAGATGAAAGATTAAATTTGAATTTTACCTAGAAGTTGAAATTTTTGAATTTTCTGGGTACGCAGGCGCGACGCAGCAGAGAGGGGCAGGGGGGTGGGGCTGCTGGCGTGGCGGCACGGGGCAGGGGCGACGGCGGCGCTACGGCGGGGCGGTGTGAGCGGCGGGGCGGCGAGGCGACGGGGCGGCTTGGCGGCTGGGGAGAGGAAACGAACGGCGGAGGAGGACGACGACGTCACGGCGAGATGGGCGGCGGGACGGCAAGGTGGAAGGACGGCGGCGGCCCGAGGGAGAGGGACGGCGGCGGCGAACGGCGTAGGGCGGCGGCGGCGGGCAGCGAGGGGCACGGCGGAGAGAGAGAGAGAGAGAGAGAGAGAGAGGGAACAGCAGTGAAAAAAAAAAAAAATTGGCTTTCTGGGGAAGAAGGGAAGAGGGCTGGGGCTAAGGGCTGTAATTTTCTCTTTTTTTAAAACAGAGCTCTAAGTTTTTTTGCTATTTTTTTCTGTGTTCAGCACAAAATTTGGGGGGCTATTTATAGAGGAAGTTTAGCTGAACTGTTGATGGATAAATTAATAAAAAATTTCAAACTTATCTCTTAAATTGGTAAAATGACAATTTTAGTCCTTTACGTCTCTCAGCCTCTGGATAAGTTCCTGAAGCTTCTGATTTTGACAATTTTGTCGTTTTCTGTCAATTTGAGCCAAAAACGTCGGCAGGCTCAAAATTTTATGTGACAAACTGCCAAATGCTCCTGGAACTTTCAGAATTTGTCAATTTTGCCTGAAACTTCTTAATTTTGTCATTTTTACCTCAAACTTTTAAATTTTGTCATTTTTATGGAGTTTTCTTTTTTTTTCTTTCAAACATACACATATACACACATATATCAAATCTTCACAAAACAAAACAAAAATATATATATATATATATATATATATATATATATATATATATATATATATATATATATATATATATATATATATATATATATATATATATATATTTTAAACTAATTAAAAAAATTTAGTAATAATAATAACAATAATAATAATAATAATACATTTTTTTTATTTAATTTTTTTTATTTAATTTTTTTTTAAAATTATTTTAATGGCCGGACGAAATTGGGTGTCAACAGCTGCCCCCCTTTGCATGCTTCATGGGACATGATGTATGCAAAGTTAGTTACCAAATTTCGTCCAGCTTAGCTAGGCATTGAAAACCTTCTCGCCGCCTAAACTCTGAGGTTTAAGGAAAGGTCCTTGGAACCTCTAACGATAGGAAAGGTTCTATCGTTGTAAGATGGACTGAATGATTGATTGTTTGTTTGAGGTTTAAGGAAAGGTCCTTGGAACCTCTAACGATAGGAAAGGTTCTATCGTTGTAAGATGGACTGAATGATTGATTGTTTGTTTGAGGTTTAAGGAAAGGTCCTTGGAACCTCTAACGATAGGAAAGGTTCTATCGTTGTAAGATGGACTGAATGATTGATTGTTTGTTTGAGGTTTAAGGAAAGGTCCTTGGAACCTCTAACGATAGGAAAGGTTCTATCGTTGTAAGATGGACTGAATGATTGATTGTTTGTTTGAGGTTTAAGGAAAGGTCCTTGGAACCTCTAACGATAGGAAAGGTTCTATCGTTGTAAGATGGACTGAATGATTGATTGTTTGTTTGAGGTTTAAGGAAAGGTCCTTAGAACCTCTAACGATAGGAAAGGTTCTATCGTTGTAAGATGGACTGAATGATTGATTGTTTGTTTGAGGTTTAAGGAAAGGTCCTTGGAACCTCTAACGATAGGAAAGGTTCTATCGTTGTAAGATGGACTGAATGATTGATCTCGAGGCAAAGGTTCCATCCTTAAAACCCCGATGATGAAAATTGGTTGTTTTCGAGGCAAAGGTTCCTTCCTTAAAACCCCGATGATGAAAATTGATTGTTTTCGAGGCAAAGGTTCCATCCTTAAAACCCCGATGATGAAAATTGATTTTGAGGCTAAGGAGCTTTCCTTAGGACCTCGAGCGAAATTTATATGAAAGCAATTGAAATTGGAATAATTTTCTTCGAAAGTGTGAATTTTCATAATAGGTGAGTGCAAAAATTTAAACTTCGATAAGATGAGTGAATCTTGATGATGACAATAACATTGACAAATTATGTAAAGGGAATGGATGTTTGGAATCAATATCCAAGGTTCATCTAATATTTTCTTCAGTAAATATAGATTCCCTTGTGAGATATGTCATCCAAATAAGGTTAAAGCTTAACTACCCCAAAATGTTATGCCTAGTAGACCTAATAGGATGCGTCTCAAGAGTAATAAAAATTACTCTTTACTCAGCCATTCCAACCTAAAGGCATTGTCCCATGGTTTTAATATCAGCATGGACGAAACTATCTTATAAGAAAAGAAATTCCTTGAAAAGAAAAACTGAAACGCGAAAGAAAATGCTGATAATAAAACTAAAGGACAAGAAAAACGGATCAAATCGCTTCTTTCTTCCACAATACTTCAACAGGGTGAGTAGAGGACCATTATGGGAGTGAACTGGTCGGAAAAGACTGTCGTGTCCAGTCTATCTGAATCATTGCTGGATCTGGTTCAGGAACAAAAGCTTGTATTTTATCTAGCAATTCTTCAGCAGTTGTTGCGGATATTATGATTCGCCGTGCCACTCTTGATATGAAATTCTTCTGCATAGCATAATCCATAAAAGCTATCAGACCTGTAAAGAAATTGTTAACATTTAAAAGCCCAATGGGTTTCTTATGCAAATTAAGTTGGGCCATTGAAGCAATTTGAAAGACTTCTCCCAACGTGCCAAAACCACCTGGTAGAGCGATAAAAGCATCAGCATTTAAAAGCATTTGTAACACACGCTCTTGCAAATTTTTAACCACTAATTCTTCTCCAATCGTGCCCCCAGAAACAAATTTCAAAGGTCCAGGGATGATGCCCAAAACTTGACTTCCTCCTAAAGATGCTGCTGATGCTACACCTCCCATTAATCCGACACTACCTCCTCCATAAACTAAATGTATTTTTCGCTCAGCTAATACTCTACCCAAATGGTTGGCTGCCTTTAAATACTCTTCATCTTTTCCAGGAAAAGCCCCAGAAAATACACAAATACTTCAGGATTTACGAGTTGGGGTTTTCTCCATTCCTATCCTTATCCTTGTGAGAAAAGAGGATATATTTATAGAGATGAAGAGATAAGGCAATAATTTTATTTTCAAGAGTGGATACATTATTGCCAGCTATACACAGTAGTCACGAGTATGACTCTGGTCAGGTATGGGTACACTATCGTTAAAAGAGGAGGAAAATTTTCAAAATAGCTGCTAGCATGTACAGTAGTCACTACTGTAGCTTACGTCAGGAGTAGGTATGTGATTGTTGGAAGGGAAGGAAAATTTCAAAAGTGGCAGCTATATACAGTAGTCCGTGTCAGGAGTGGGTACATTATTGCCAAAGGGGAGGAAAATTTCAAAAGCGACAGCTAGCACGTACAGTAATCGTAACTATGGCTCATGTCAGGAGTGGATACATTATCGCTGAAAGGGGAGGAAAATTTCAAAAGCGACAGCTAGTACGTACAGTAATCGTGACTTTGGTTCACGTCAGGAGTGGATACATTATTACCAAAAGGGGAGGAAAATTTCAAAAGCGACATCTAGTACGTACAGTAATCGTGACTTTGGTTCACGTCAGGAGTGGATACATTATTACCAAAAGGGGAGGAAAATTTCAAAAGCGACAGCTAGCACGTACAGTAATCGTGACTTTGATCCTCGTCTTCCACTGGCTTTGCGTCCAGTAATGGCTTCAATGCTTTCTATGAATCGGTGATTTGCATCTCATCTAGCTTTCTCACAAACTGGCAAACAGGGTCGTTTAGGGTCAGATTCCCAAGACTGTAACGATCTCGTTCTTTTTGGAAAATTATCCATAATCCAACAACCTCAAATTGCACTATTCCGCAAGAATGCGCTTCAAGAACCTCTCGAATATCTTCTAGAGATTCCTTACGCAAGCCATTCTTAATGAATCTTATTCTATCATTACGATTTCTGGTGATCACTCCTGGAGCACGACATTTATTGCCGCAAATCCACCATCCACAATTATGACAAACGCCTAGCCTCTTTGCTCTTCTTTTTTTGGCATAAGCGCTTTTACCAAAGCCGGGCATACGGGGAAAGAACGCTTCGGGAACTTCACCAGCTGAACGAACCTTAGCTTCAATTAGCCACCGCACATTATCAGGAATGCCTTTGTGCATAAATACTCTGAATCGTTCACATCTAGCTTGATAAATCTTTTTAAGAACATTTATTGGGAAGGAAGGAAAATACTTTCGTAGGGCGGAAAGAGAAGACTCCATTGATGAAGGAGGCAAAGAAAGAAATTAGTGATTGTAGGAAACGAACATAACTAACACATATTTATAGTGATGAAAGGGATAATGCGTTTATTACACTTACAGAAGCAAGTACATTATTGTCAAAAGAAAAGACAAATGACAGCTTATATGTACAGCAATCATGACTGTGGCTCTCATCTTCCACTGATTTATGTCTAGTAACGGCTTCAATGCCTTCTATAAGTCGGGGATTTGCTTCCCATCCAGTTTTCTCACAAACTGGCAAACAGGGTCATTAAAAGTTAGATTTCCAAGACTGTAACGATCCTGTTCTTTACGGAAAGTCCACCATAAATCCATAATTTCCCATTGCACTATTTCACAAGAATGTGTTTCAAAAGTTAATAGGATATCATCCAAAGATTCCTTACGTAGGCCATTCTTGATGAATTTTCTTTTATCTTCATGATTTCTGGAGATGTATCCTAAAAAGCGACATTTAGTATTACAATTCCATCGTCCACATTTATGACAGACACCTAGCCTCTTTGCTCTTCGCTTTTTGGCATAAGCGCTTTTACCAAAGCCGGGCATACGGGGAAAGAACGCTTCTGGAACTTCACCAGCTGAACGAACCTTAGCTTCAATTAGCCACCGCACATTGTCAGGAATGCCTTTGTGCATAAAGACTCTAATCCTTTCACATCTAGCTTGGTAAATCATTTTAAGAACATTTATTGGGATGGAAGGAAAGTATTTTCGCATGGCGGAAAGAGTAGAATCCATTGATAAAAGAAGAATTTGAGAGAAGAGATGAAGAAATCAGTTATTGTAGGAAACTGAGAGTCAGAGAGTATTGCATCCGCTACTTTACCGGAAAGAAGAACACGCATTTATAGCGATGAAAGGATAACGTGTTAATTACGCTTACAGGAACAAGTATATTAAAAGAAAAGACAAATGACAGCTTATATGTACAGGAATCATGACCGTGGCTCTCATCTTCCCCTGATTTATGTCCAGTAATGGCTTCAATGCCATCTATAAGTCGGGGATTTGCTTCCCATCCAGTTTTCTTACAAACTGACAAACAGGATCGTTTAAAGTCACATTCCCAAGACTGTAACGGTTTCGTTCTTTATGGTAAGTCCTCCATAAACTGATAATTTCACCTTGCACTTTTCCACAAGAATGCGTTTCAAGAGTCTCTCGGATATCTTCCAGAGATTCCTTACGCAGGCCATTCTTAATGAATTTTCTTTTATCTTCACGATTTATGGAGATGTATCCTAAAGAGCGACATTTAGTAATACAATTCCATCGCCCACATTTATAACACACGCCTAGTCTCTTTGCTCTTCGCCTTTTGGCATAACGGCTTTTACCTAAACCGGGCATGCGGGGCATAAATGCATCTGGAACTTCACCCGCCAGACGGACCTTAGCTTCAATTATCCACTGCACATTATCGGGAATGCCTTTGCGTGTAAAAACTCTGATTCTTTCACATCTAGCAAGGTAGATCTTTTTAAGGACTTTTATTGGAAAGGAAGGAAAGTATTTTCGCAGTGCAGAAAGAGTAGAATCCATTGATGAGAGAAGAATTTGAGAGAAGAGGGAAATGAATCAGTTATTGAAGGAAACTTAGATAACCGACTGGAAGAACATGCATTTATAGCGATGAAATGGATAACGTGTCGATTACACTTACGGGAGCAAATACATTATTAAAAGAAAAATGGAAAATTTTAAATATGATAAATTGTATGTACAGTGATTGTGACTGTGGCTCACATCTCCCACTGGTTTTACGTCCAGTAACGGGATTAATGGCTTCTATGAGTCGAGGATTTGCTTCCCATCCAGTTTTCTTACAAGCTGACAAATAGGGTCGTTTAATGTCAGATTCCCGGGACTGTATCGTTCTCGTTCTTCATGAAAAATGCTCCATAAATCGAGAAGTTCACGTTGCACAGATCCACAAGAATGCGTCTCAAGAGTCAATTGGAGATCATCCAATGAGTCCTTACTCAGGCCATTCTTAATGAATCGTATTTTATCTTCTCGATTATCAGAGATCATCCCTAAAGAACGACATTTAGTATTACAGGTCCAGCGTCCGCATTTATGACAAACGCCTAGTCTCCTCGCTCTTCGTTTTTTGGCATAAGAGCTTTTGCCTACACCAGGCATGTGAGACACAAATGCCTCTGGGATTTCACCTGCCAGACGAACCTTAGCTTCAATTAACCACCGCACATCTTCAGGGATTCCTTTATGCATCAGAGCTCTTAATCGTTCACAGCGAACTTGGTAGATCTTTTTTAGGATGTTCATTGGGAGAGAAGGAAAATATTTTCGCAAGGCAGAAAAAGTAGGATCCATTTTCTAGGAGAAAGTAAAAGAAAGGAGGGAGGAAATGATCAGTTATTATGGGCAACTGAGAGAACCGACTTGAGAGTCACGGAGTACCGTATCCGCCGCTTAACCGGAAAAGTGAATCCTACTTTATTCTGATGTGATAGATATTCCATCCAGCTGACGTCGATTCAGTCCTTGATTATTGAATCCATTGTCCGCTTTTGACGAATTTTCAACGACAATATTTCTTGATGTCTGCCTTATCTTTGACGATAGCTATCACTCATCCTGGATGCTGCTAAGCTGGCATCAATTCTGTTCTTTTAGGTGTAGCCTCAATTGCCAGGCTTTTGACGATATTGTATGCTTTATCCTTGGATTCCTGATGGGGCTGGGTCCAGCGTATTAGCTATGCGTCCAATTAGTAAGAGCTGATGTCATTAAGATCTCAGCTTATACTGCTGCAATCATGCTGCGGACATGCTTTTCATTTGATCCCTGTTATGTAAAAGCCATGCATGCATGATGTGAAATGCATGAATGCAAGGCATGTGTAACTGATGTTTTTTTTTTTTTTAATCTAGCTCTTCATGTCTTTGCTTTACTTTACTGGATCTTCTTTGTGATTTCCTTCTCGGACTATTATTGAATCTCTTTATGCTTTCCAGCTGTTGTCCATTGTCTCAAAAGCCCAACTCTGTTCAAAAATCCTCTTTCCTTGCCTTATTTTTGAATTTTGACCTCAATTTTCTTTAATGCCCGCCTCATATTTTATGCTTCTCTGGATAATTGTCCCTGTTGAAATATTCGTGAGCATGATTCTTTCCTGCTGACATAGACATGTTAAGACTTCTGAAATGATCATTCAGGCTACCACCAAGGCTATCTCCCAAAGATTTGTTACTCCTTCTTCTTTGTTAGCCTATGTTCTGTGCTGCTCGCAAAGCAGGACCTCAATCTTACCTGTTTTAATTCACAAAGCTTATCAAAGTAATCTACGGTCTTTGTTTTTTTCTAAGTTTTAATTATTACTATTCTTCCTTCAAAAGTCACAATTTATTGCACACTTAAGGCTAGTAGGAATGTGAGATTTGAAGGAAAAGAACTGGATAGAAGCGACTTTAGCATTTTGAACGTGAGAATCTAAGGTAAGTTAAAGAGAATTGGCTTTTATTTATGGGTAAAAGAATATGAAAATCTTGGGTACAGATAGATAATGAAAGTGTAAGGGAAGAAAGCTCTCTTTGACAACTTTGATCAAATAAACTTTGGTAACCCTGTATCCACTTCTCCCCTTCTGTTCGAAAATTTCTTCATTATGCAAAGTATTTCTTTACTGCATCCGAATTTACTGGCTTCGGTAATTCTCGTCCATCCATTTCTGTCAGAATTAGTGCCCCTCCTGAAAATGCTTTCTTCACGACATATGGCCCGTCATAATTTGGTGTCCATTTTCCTCTTGAATCATGTTGCATGGGTAAAATTTTCTTGAGCACTATGTCACCTTCGTGAAATTGTCGTGGGCGAACCTTTTTGTTGTAAGCACGAATCATCCTTCTTTGATAAAGTTGCCCATGGCAGAGGGCTATCATTCTTCTTTCATCAATTAGATTTAATTGCTCGTATCTAGCTTTGACCCATTCTGCTTCTCCTAATTGAGTATCCATTAGTACCCTTAATGAAGGAATTTCAACTTCGATGGGCAATACAGCCTCCATACCGTATACCAGAGAAAAAGGTGTTGCTCCAGTAGAAATACGGGTAGAAGTTCTATAAGCATGTAGTGCAAAAGGTAACATCTCATGCCAGTCCTTGTAAGTGACGATCATCTTTTCAACAATTCTCTTGATATTTTTATTGGCCGCTTCTACTGCACCATTCATCATCGGTCGATAAGGTGCTGAATTGAGATGCTTGATTTTGAATTGCTGGCACAAAGTCTGCATCATTGCATTATTCAGGTTCGTGGCATTGTCTAAGATGATACACTCTGGCGGTCCATAGCGACAAATGATTTCTTTCTTAATGAACCGGCATACCACCTTTTGAGTTACGCTTGCATAAGACACAGCTTCTACCCATTTAGTAAAGTAGTCAATTGCAACTAGGATGAATTTGTGACCATTGGAAGCTTTAGGGGTAATCGCTCCAATAACATCGATTCCCCACATGGCAAAAGGCCAAGGTATTGCTGTTACATTAAGAGGAACAGGTGGAGCTTGGATCTTGTTGGCATATATTTGGCATTTGTGACATTTTCTTACGTGATTGACGCAATCACTTTCCAATGTGAGCCAATAGTAACCAGCCCTCATTATTTGTCTTGCCATGGTATGACCACTAGTGTGTGCTCCACATATTCCAGAATGAACTTCTTCCATGATCTTTCGTGCTTCATGAGTATCTACACAGCGAAGTAGCATCGAGTCTGGGGTTTTCTTGTAAAGTATGTCTAGGTTTAAAAGAAAACCCATTGACAATCTTCGTAGAAATTTCTTGTCATTTTCTGATACTTCTGGTGGATATACTCTTTCTTTGAGGTATTTCTTGATATCGTGATACCAAGGCTTTCCATCCAATTCTTCTTCGATGCTCATGCAATAAGCTGGAGAATCTATTATTCTCATCTCGAACACAGGAGTATGCTCGGGGTCACTGATCTTGTACATAACAGCCAAAGTAGCTAAAGCATC
The DNA here is from genome assembly GCA_039654915.1 of Aquilaria yunnanensis. Lineage (NCBI taxonomy): Eukaryota > Viridiplantae > Streptophyta > Magnoliopsida > Malvales > Thymelaeaceae > Aquilaria > Aquilaria yunnanensis. Next base: position 3,760,540 of record CM077597.1, on the reverse strand, counting down.
CGGTATTTGATTATCTTCCCTTGGAAGATGATGGAAGCTTATACTGTTGAATTTTCGAGCCAAGTCTAGTATGAGCTTTTGGTAAGGGATCAATTTTGAATCCCTTGTCTCCCATTCTCCGTTGATTTGATATATGACTAATGCGGAATCCCCATAAACTCGGAGATCTCGCACTTTCAATTCCAGTGCCATTTGGAGTCCCATAGCACATGCCTCATACTCTACTATATTGTTGGTACAAGGAAATGTAATTTTTGCTGTAAGAGGGAATTGCTCTCCACTTGGAGAGATGAGTATGGCTCCAATCCCTTGTCCCAAAGCATTAGATGCTCCATCGAATGCCATTTTCCATGTTTCATCATCTTTAGAGACTTCCTGTTCTATCGTCATTATATCTCCATCAGGAAACTCCATTTTCATTGGCTCATAATCATCCAATGCTCTATCAGCCAGATATTCAGCAATCACACTCCCTTTTACAGCCTTTTGGGTGACATACTGTATGTCGTATTCAGACAACAGCATTTGCCATTTTGCGATCCTGCCTGATAAAGCTGGTTTCTCAAAAATGTACTTAATGGGATCAGTCTTGGAGATTAGCAATGTGGTGTTGTTGAGCATGTAGTGTCGTAGTCGGTGTGCTACCCATGCAAGGGCACAACAGGACTTTTCTACTATTGAGTATTTCGCTTCATATGTGGTAAGCTTCTTGCTCAAATAGTAAATTGCGTGCTCTTTCTTGCCTGTCTCATCACGTTGACCCAATACGGATCCTAATGAAGAATCCTGTATGGATAAATATAGAATCAACGATTCTCCAGATCGGGGTGGTACCAAGACTGGTGGATTTGATAGATATTGCTTGATTTTCTCGAATGCTTCTTGGCATTCGTTATTCCACTCGATCGGATTGTTCTTCTTCAGTGATTTGAAAAGAGGTTCACACTTGGATGTCAATTGTGAAATGAACCTTGCTATGAAGTTGATTCTGCCCAGAAAACTTCTTACTTGTTTTGGAGTCTTCGGGGGTTGCATTTCTTGTATTGCTTTGACTTTACTCGGGTCAACTCGAATCCCATCCTTGCTGACCATGAAACCTAATAACTTTCCTGAAGAGGCTCCAAAAATACATTTGGCAGGATTCAACTTCAGTTGATATTTGCGAAGTCTATCGAATAGTTTTCTTAGCACTTTTAGATGCCCCTTAGCAGTGAAAGTTTTGGCGATCATGTCGTCTACATATACTTCAATTTCTTTATGCATCATGTCATGGAATAATGCAACCATGGCTCTTTGATATGTAGCACCAGCATTCTTTAACCCAAAAGGCATCACCTTGTAGTAGAAGGTACCCCAAAGGGTTATAAAGGCAGTTTTTATCATATCATCTGGATCAAGTTTGATTTGATTGTATCCAGAGAAGCCATCCATGAAGGAAAAATAGGAGTTTCCTGCGGTATTATCCACCAGCGTATCAATGTGAGGAAGTGGGAAGTTATCTTTAGGACTGGCTTCGTTCAATGGCCGGTAGTCCTGACAAACTCTTAGTTTCCCGCTTTCTTTCTTTTCGACTGGAACAATGTTAACCACCCATTCTGTATATTCAGCGACCCCAAGGAATCCTGCATCCCACAGCTTTCGAATCTCATCTTTCACTCTTAAGATTAGATCCGGCTTTAATCTTCGTAACTTTTGTCTGACAGGCTTCGCCCCAGGTTTCAAGGGTATTTTGTGTAGTACTATGTCTGAGCTTAAGCCAGGCATATCTTGGTATGACCAAGCAAACACATCCACATATTCTTTCAATAAATGGACTAATTCTTCTTTTTCTTCAGGAGGGAATAAAGTGCCAATCTTGACTTCTTTTACATCCTGACTGTCTCCCAGGTTGAATACCTCAGTTGGTTCTTGACTTGTTGCTCTTTCTTTTTCATCTCGCTCAATCATTTTTAATAGCTCAGGAGATACTTGAAGATCTTCGTCATCCGAGTCGGTAGTGTTTACAGGATTATCAAAGTTCATTCTTTCATTGTCATCAAAGAGAGTTTTGGGTCTGCATTATCCAGAGAGAAAAGAAAGAGAAGAAAAAAAAAAAAATGGCACGAATGAGATGGATGCAAACTGGTACTTTATTTACAATGTGCATAAATCACAACTTTATTGGAATAAAAAGCAATAACTAAAAGGTTCACTTAAACAAAGACTACACCCTATTGATTGAACCTTTCTTTAGGAGGTTTTTACTATTAGATTACTTTGGAAAGCTTTCGATTATAACAGGCAGTTCTATCGCCTCCCAATTGTTCAGCACATCCCGTGGGCCACAAGGTTGAACAAGCTCCTCCTCTTCAGGTGAATCGCTGATGATTGCCTGAATAGAAAGACTTTCAAAAGACTTGTTGATGTTGATAGTCAGCTTGCCTTCATTGTCATTTTTTGGAATGAGACCACCACTCACGAACGTTTCGGTGATTTCAGGGATATCCAGATTTCTTTCCTGGAGAGGATGCCCCGTTAATCGTGCAATCCTCTTTTCTCTCTTTTCAGCTATTGCCTTCATTTTATCATGTCTTGTCGGTGTGAAGCCTAGGCCGTATTTCCCTTCATTTGTGGTGATTTTCAATGGTTCTGTGATTCCTTGTAAATCTTGTCCCAGTCCTAACCCCGGTGAGTATCCTCCTTTTATCATGAGTTTGGCAACCATGCGACTTGTTTTAGAGATGCTAGGAATGGGTTCTTCTCCATATTCGCTGACATAAGCAGCATTGACAATCTCAAAAGACCTGAAGGAGCAATTAGGTATATTTTCATTGACTTCGACATATTGAGCATCCGCAGGTCTTGATAGCAGGATGTCTTCTTCAGCGAAGACCGTGATTATCTTTCCTTCAATAATGAATTTCATTTTCTGGTGTAATGAAGAAGGAATTGCTCCGGCCATATGGATCCATGGTCTTCCCAGCAGGCAGGTATAAGATGGACAAATATCCATGACTTGGAATGTGATGTGGAAAAGACAGGGACCAATCCCTATTGGTAGCTCTATTTCTCCAACAACATCTCTCTTCGTTCCGTCAAATGCTCGAACAACAATATGACTGTTGTTGAGGTATGATGGGTCTAAACCAATCTTATGTAAGGTTTCGAGTGGCATTACATTTAGAGCTGACCCATTGTCGATAAGAACTCTGGCCATAATCCGATCTTTGTATTTAATCGAAATATGCAGAGCCTTAGAGTGACCCCTTCCTTCTGCTGGTATCTCATCGTCAGTGAATGTGATGAGATTTTGTGCCGTGATGTTGTTGACAAGGTGGTCAAAGTTGTTCACGGAGATATCTTGTTCAACATAAGCCTTATTCAGGACTTTGAGAAGAGCTTCTCGATGGGCATCAGAACTTAAGAGTAATGAAAGTATGGAGATCTTTGCTGGCAGACGGTTCAACTGCTCCACGATACTGTATTCACTTTGCTTTATGAGTTTGAGAAACTCAGTAGCTTGTTCATCTGTTACTGCTCGAGGCATCTCTTGCTCTTTAGATGTGTTAATAGGTCCATTTGCTGGATCCGTAACATTCTTCTCTTGTTGGAGCTTGTTCATTTGCTCGGGAGAATAACACCGACCGCTTCTAGTCATGCCCCCAACTTCTAACGGAGTTGATGTGATGTTAGAAGTATAGCCATAGTTCCATGGAACAGTTTTGTCTGATTTGTACGGGAATGGCTTTGGAACTTGAATTCTTAAAGGCTTGAGAGCAGATTTTGATATTGGAATGACTAGTGGTCTTGGCATGATATTGACTTCTTGTTCTTTAATTATCACATTCACGTCATCCTCTTTATCTGACATAAAAACGATGATTTGGGAGGAGTCCATAAGACTTTGTAGACTTTTACGGAATTCTGGGCATTCTTGGATAGAATGACTCTTACTGTTATGAAAGTTGCACCACTCCTCATCCTCGACTTCTTTATTTCCAGAAGACTTTCCTATGATAATCCCTTCTTTCACAAGGCATGAATATACATGCTTAAGAGGGGTTATGATATCATTGACTGTTTTCTTCATCGGCCAGTATTCTTCCATCATATTGACTGGTTTGGCTTGATGAGGAGGCAATGGATTATGAGTGACGTTTGGTTCATCGGAAAAGTCCAACCACTTTGACTCAATTAATTGTTGGACTATACGCTTCAATGCTATGCAATTTTCCAGTCCGTGGCCCACGGTACCATCATGATATGGGCAATTTATGTTAGGGTCATACCACCTTGGATACGGGGGTTCCAATGGCCTTGTAGGGATTGGGCGAATAAGTTGACTTTCGATGAGTTTTGGATACAGCTCAGTGTAAGTCATGGGAATTGGTGCGAAGATTTCTCTTGGTCTTGGTGCAGGTACTGGAGGAGTTGGAACAGGTGGCCGTAACTGATTAGGTCTGTTGGGAGGATAATTGTTGGGTCTATTGGGAAGATAATCATTGGGCCTATTGAGAGGATAATCATTGGGCCTATTGGTAGGATAATAATTGGGCTTATTGGCAGAATAGGATAGGCGAGGTCCGGTGGCCACAGTGCCCACGAAGGGAATCCCTCTTCCTCTTCCTATTTGTTGTATTTCTTCATCTTTTCTTCTGGAAGGTCCTCCTCTTTTCATAGGATCGCTAAAGGATTCAGTAATCTTCCCAGTCCTGATACCATGCTCGATCCTTTCTCCAGACATTACTACGTCGGAGAAGTTAGTTGCCGCATTGCCAATAAGTTTGTCATAATATGGGTATTTCAGTGTCTGGACAAACAAAGTGACCATTTCTCTTTCTGTCATGGGTGGCTGAACCTGTGCAGCTAAGTCCCTCCACCGCTGCGCATATTCCTTGAAAGTTTCTAGCTTTTTCTTCTCCATGTTTTGGAGAGTTTGGCGATCCGGAGCCAAGTCCATAACGTGTTTATAGTTGCCGATGAAGGCCTGAGCAAGGTCATTCCAAGTTTTTATGTTCCTTGGACCTTGGCTTAGATACCACTGTAATGCTGATTTTGTGAGACTTTCCTGAAAAAGTGCGATCCACACCTTTTCATCTTTTGTAAGTGGTTGTAGTCTCCTTAGGAACAATGTGATGTGAGTGATGGGATCACTCGTTCCATCGTATTTCACGAAATCTGGCACCTTAAAATCTGAAGGGATTACGACATCTGGCACTAAGCAGAGGTCATCTACCGAGAGAGATCCGAATATAGTGCCTCCTTCAATGGCTCGCAGTCGCTTTTCTATTGTTTCGAGTTTTTGAGATTCTGCTTCTTCTTTTGGTAATGTCTTCTTCTCTTCCTGTACAGTGTCTTGTTTCAGGTGAACACTAGCAGACGGTCCTGATTCTTGAAACAGGTTTTCTTGGACTGAGACTCGTTGCGGGGTGAATCCCGGGGGATAAGTGGGATCTTGCACTTCTTTGATGGGGACTTGAGTTGCTTTCCCTTTGATTAATTCCATCAATTGTCTCATCTGTTCTGACATACTTTCAATCTTGGACTCCATCTCCATGAGACGTCCTTCGGCTTGTTCTGCCATTAATCTTGTTTGGAGTCGAGTTGAATATCGGTGTTGAGGTCCAATTTTACCCTTTTAAAGGAATATTTATTTTATTAGATTCTATGTGTGTATGATTGATGTGATGGATGCATGCATGAATATTGTAAATACTTGGTGAAAGAAGAACTATAATGGAATTTCTCAATTACATTCAGCAAAAGGTTTGTTTAAAAGAAACGACCCAAAGTACAATACTGCTTTCTGGCCTTAGATATGAACTCCATCATTCTTTGAACATTTACTGATGGAGTAGGACAGCTCAGTTCTTCTAACTCCTTGGCTTCTTCGCCCATTAGTTGGGCTTGTTCTGTAACTTTTCTGACTTCTACCAAAAATGTTTGCAATTGATCTTGAGAAAATCTGTATTGATCTTCCCAGTATCTGACTCTCATCTCTTTTTGATCGGTTTCATCAACCAATTGGGAGATGACTTGTTTTTGGTATTCAACTTTCTCTTCGAGGAGTTGTGTTTTGTGACCGAGCTGTTGCATGTCAAGGAGCATCCTCTTGTTCTTCTCCTTTTCTTCCTCTAGTTCTTTCTCCAACTCTCTTTTCGCCAATTTTCTGATGACCTCTTCAGATAGAACTATTCCTTCCTTCCGGTTATTTCTCCATTCATAATAAGCAGTGGGAGAAATAATAGGCCCCGACTTCAATATGAAAATTCATTTCCACGCAACTGAAATACCCATTGCGAGCTTATTTGAATTTGGATCTTCGTGTGAAAATTCCAACTTACTCAGATTATGCGTCATGGGTATAAATTGCATAGACCCAAATTGTTTTCGTACTTGAGCTGGGGCATAACTTGTTCCTCCCCATATACCTAAGAGAGGAACCCACGGGCAATTGCCGCAACGGTAGACAACGCGGGTGGAGGTAGACCAGGGGGCTCTCCATTCAATTTGGAATTCGGTGATGTTCTTGAAATAATCAACCCATGCTTCCTTGCTGTCGTGATGAATGGTTTCACTTTTCAAAAAGGCTTCGATTGGGATGAAGTCCTTTGAAAAGCGATTTCCAAAATGTTGCTTCTCACAAGGAAGGTGGCTTTTGATCCAAATGTTGAGGAGATGTGAACATCCTATGAATTTGCCCCCTCTTTGGCGACAAAAGTTTAATGCCCTGATAGTTTCACATAATATTACTGAGGTCGGATTTATTTGAGCATTGCAGATTTGCTCAAATAGTGTAATGATGTCTCCTTCAATGAATCCGACGATTCTTGGGAAGACTACCAGGCCATATATCGCCAAGGCGAAAAGCTTGCGTCGTTGATTTTTCTGAGGGAGAACGTGACTTAATTGTTTTAAGTCGATCCAACTGATAAATTTTCGAGATCCTTTTGTTGCAAACTTGGTTTGAAGACTGGAAGCTGGCATATCCAATAATTTTGCTAGGGCTCGATGAGGCTCCGTTCTTCTATCATGTTGATAAGTCTCGATTGGATAGTCGGAGGACCAACCCAAGAGGCTGTTGTATTCTTCAATGGTTGGAACCAGATCCATCTTATCGAAAGAAAAGCATCGATAAAATGGATCCCAAAATTGTATTAGAGCCCGGACAAGTGATGCATCAACGGTAACCTTTAGTAGGCAAGTGATGTGACCATATTTTGCCGTAAAAGCTTCCCGATCAGTAGAATTCCAACTATTCCAGACTTGCAATAATTCCGTGGTGTCGTTCTGATTTATCCGGACCGATACCTGGTCCTTAAGCTGTACATGAGAATGGGATGTCAGAGCATCTCCGTGAAGCTTTTGAGCCGTTTCGGAATATTCCATAGCTTCAGGCTGAGTTTCGATTACCGTGTCATTCCATGATCCAGTAACAGCCGTGGGAAGATAATCGAGAATATCCATGATAATAGTTCTTTCACCAAATACTTATCTTTAATGATGAAATGTATATGCCGGAAAAATAAGGAAAAATAGAGTTAGTAAAAAAAATAACACATAGGATCATACAAACATATAGATAAAACAAAACCTATGGAAATGGGAACCGAGGTATGGGAAATTCTTAATGGCTGGTTCTAAGGTGGAGTAAGGAATTCTACATGCAGAAGGTGGTTTATCAAAAAGGCAAGGGATAGTTCCCGAATCCCGTCACTGAATCATAGTGACGGCCCGATTCCTTACCCTCTAGGGTTTATGTAAGGAATGGATTAATTCGAGTCGTAGCTTTTCGTGGGCCCATGCAGAGACTAACCGTCTCAGAAGGCAATACACTACTTTGCTACTTTGAAACCGGTGAAGGCTTGGAGACCGTGGCCTCACAAGGACAGCAACACCAATTCCGCTTAGAAAGAATCGTGTTTGATTTAAGGAAGCTCGGGTATAGAGCTTCATTTTGTGAATGCATTATGCATGTTTACTTAAGTAAATATAATATATAAATCCACATAATAGTAAAGCAAAGTAAATAAAAACAAATCAACTTTAGGCTCGACTCACTAACGTCGAGTCCCCAGTGGAGTCGCCAAGCTGTGGCAACGTCGGGTTTTCGGGAGTCGCCACCAATCGGTTTCACCTAGGTCGATTGGTCACCTTAAAATTGGTCTGCGAGAGTTCGGGGATCGGGAGTACGGTTACGTTAAAACAACTTTGTTAAAACGCCCAAAAATTGGCACCTTAGTTGATTTTAATTTTGTTTTGCTTTGCTTTTAAATAATTCTCAGTTAATTTTCAAAATTAGAAATTTTAACTGGATTAGTCGAAATGTGGATTTTTAAATTAATTAATTTGTATGAAATTTTATACTTCCGAACCATGGACTCTGCCGAGTCATTTGGACACGGAAGATTTGATTCCGAACCATGGACTCTGCCGAGTCATTTGGACACGGAATTTGGTGAAATTTTAAATAATTTAATCCATATTGTAAACATGGATTTTTATCTTTGTATTTATTTAATTTATTTATTTTAAAAAGTTTGATATTTTCCAAACCGTAGATCCTGCCGGATCATCCGGATATGGAAATTGATTTATCGTAATTATTTAATTCTTATTATTATGAAATTAATTTTTAAATGGTAATTCTTTTTATTTATGAATGATTTTTAATACTAACTAAAAATTTATCTTTATATTTTTACTTCTTTTTTTACTTTCTTTCTTTTTCTTCTTTTTTACTTATTTTACTTTTTTTTTTTTAAAAAATTTCTTTTAATTTCTTTTCTTTTCTTTCTTTTTTTATTCTTTTCTTTCTTTCTTTTCTTTTTCTTTTTCTTTCTTTTATCTTTCTTTTCTTTTTCTTATCTTTCCTTTCTTTTCTTTATCTTATCTTTCTTTTATTTTTCTTTCTTATTTTTCTTTTATTTTTCTTGTCTTTTCTTTCTTTCTTTTCTTTTTCTTATCTTTTCTTTTATTTTTTTTATCTTTCTTTTCTTTCTTATCTTTCTTTTATTTTTCTTTCTTATCTTTCTTTTATTTTTCTTTCTTATCTTTCTTTTATTTTTCTTATCTTTCTTTTTTTTTCTTGTTTACTTTTTTTGTTTTCTTGTTTAATGAAAGATATTTATTATTTTAAAGGATTACTCAATTTATAAAAAAAAAATAATAATTAATTTTTATTTAATAAGAAGTTAATTTAAAAGAGTTTAAAAATAAAAATTTTGATCATGGTACGGGGCGTTGTTACTCAGCCAGACCCTCTTCACCAGGTGAAGCAGCTCAAAAGCGGGCACGAGACAGTTTCCAGCCAATATACCATGAACTAAAAATTTTTATTATTTTTTTATTATATTTTTTTTTTATTAAGAGAACCAAAAATTTTAAACAAAAGAAGAAAAGTTTTGATATTTATTTAATTTATTTTGGAATAAAAGATTATTTAACCGAAAACTTATATGTATTTTAAAACAAAAGTCTTGATATTTTTATTTTTATATTCTTCTTTGTTTGATGAAAGATTTTTTTTTTTTAATTTTAATTTATATTTCTGAAAATATATCTAATCAATAAGTCAAAAATATTTAAGAGAAAATTCAATTATTTTTGTTTTATTTTGTATTATTTTGAAATTATTTGATTAAGATTTTTATAAAAGAAACAAAAAGTTATATAATTTAATAAGTAAAATATTACTGAATAAAATATTAACCCAAAATTTTTACGCTTTTTATTCTTTTTATTAATAAAGAAAACTAAAAAAAAATTATATATTGATAGATAATTAATATATTAGTCTAAAGTTTTTTTTTTATTTTTTTATAAAGAAAAAATTTATTTATATATTTTATTTAAAAATATTTCCGAGCCATGAATCCTGGCGGATCATTTGGTCATTGAGTTTTAATTTTTTTTTATTTCATTAATTATTAATTTTAAAGATGTATTAAAAGAATGATTTTATGTTTATTTATTTATTTATTTTATTTTTGAATTATTTCATTATGTTTGTTTATTAAAAGGAATAAAAACTTTGTTTCAAAATAAAAAAAGTAATTTTTATTAGCCTTTAGAAAATTATTCACGTAAAATTCCTTTTTTTTATCTTTTAATCATAAAAAAAATTCAATTAATAAAGTGGGGCTTTTTGGCCATCCACTTTAATAACACAATAATAATAAAAGTTAGCACAATTAATATAGTTAGATTAGTTGGATTAGTTAGTTAATAACAATAAAAAAAGGTTAGTAAAAGTTAGATTAAATTAATTAACAACAATAATAAAAATTAGCCAAGTTTAATTAAATTAATTGTTAACAACAATAATAAAAAGTTAGTCAAGTTAATTAAATTAATTAATTAACAACAATAATAAAAAGTTAGCCAAGTTAATTAAATTAATTAATTAACAACAATAAAAAGTTAGCCAAGTTAATTAAATTAATTAATTAACAACAATAATAAAAAGTTAGTCAAATTAATTAATTGTTAATTAACAAAGTTAATTAAATTAATAATAATATCAATAATAAAAGTTAGTAAGTTAGTTGTTAAAAACAACAATAAAGAAAGGGTTAGTAATAAACAAATAATAAACAAACAAGTAAAAATTAAAAAGGTTAGTAATTAATTCTGCAAGAACAAAAGAAAAAGTTAGTGACCAAAGTGAAAGAAGTTGAAAAGATGAAAGATTAAATTTGAATTTTACCTAGAAGTTGAAATTTTTGAATTTTCTGGGTACGCAGGCGCGACGCAGCAGAGAGGGGCAGGGGGGTGGGGCTGCTGGCGTGGCGGCACGGGGCAGGGGCGACGGCGGCGCTACGGCGGGGCGGTGTGAGCGGCGGGGCGGCGAGGCGACGGGGCGGCTTGGCGGCTGGGGAGAGGAAACGAACGGCGGAGGAGGACGGCGGCGTCACGGCGAGATGGGCGGCGGGACGGCAAGGTGGAAGGACGGCGGCGGCGCGAGGGAGAGGGACGGCGGCGGCGAACGGCGTAGGGCGGCGGCGGCGGGCAGCGAGGGGCACGGCGGAGAGAGAGAGAGAGAGAGAGAGAGAGAGGGAACAGCAGTGAAAAAAAAAAAAAAATTGGCTTTCTGGGGAAGAAGGGAAGAGGGCTGGGGCTAAGGGCTGTAATTTTCTCTTTTTTTAAAACGGAGCTCTAAGTTTTTTTGCTATTTTTTTCTGTGTTCAGCACAAAATTTGGGGGGCTATTTATAGAGGAAGTTTAGCTGAACTGTTGATGGATAAATTAATAAAAAATTTCAAACTTATCTCTTAAATTGGTAAAATGACAATTTTAGTCCTTTACGTCTCTCAGCCTTTGGATAAGTTCCTGAAGCTTCTGATTTTGACAATTTTGTCGTTTTCTGTCAATTTGAGCCAAAAACGTCGGCAGGCTCAAAATTTTATGTGACAAACTGCCAAATGCTCCTGGAACTTTCAGAATTTGTCAATTTTGCCTGAAACTTCTTAATTTTGTCATTTTTACCTCAAACTTTTAAATTTTGTCATTTTTATGGAGTTTTCTTTTTTTTCTTTCAAACATACACATATACACACATATATCAAATCTTCACAAAACAAAACAAAAATATATATATATATATATATATATATATATATTTTAAACTAATTAAAAAAATTTAGTAATAATAATAACAATAATAATAATAATAATACATTTTTTTTATTTAATTTTTTTTATTTAATTTTTTTTTAAAATTATTTTAATGGCCGGACGAAATTGGGTGTCAACAGTACTCTAACTTTCTCATCCAAGGACAGACATCAAGCCATGTAGGAATCTACCTAGTTATTCTTCAATTCAGTCCATCGCCATCTGTCACCATCCTCTAAACATTGTTTTCTAGTTACTATAGCAATTAGATTGACTCACGTAGGTTTTAAAATTTTAGGGGCCAATTTTAGTGAGTTGCGAGTTTTGGACCAACTCGCTTAAGCTGACAAAGTTTTAGGGTTAATTCTATAGTTAGGCCAAAAATAAATCAGGTGTATGTCAATTCATGCCATTGAAGGTTATAAATTGTTACAAGTTGGTTCATCAATTTAGATATGCTTTGGCAGAAATATTACTCTCTCCATACCACGAAGATTGCTCCATTTATGATTGGCATGAAAATTAAGGAATAATAAAATTATGTGTTTTGTCCACTTTTACCTTTGTTTACTATTTCTCCTTCCCCCTGTTTGCTACACGTCGAACAACAATCACTATCAAGCGTCTAAAAAAACTTCCTAAACCATTTGCATTTCTTTTTTGCCTAATGGCTTTCTTGGCTGACATCTGAATCAAACTCATCATTAAGAGTTCATCATCAAAGTCATTAATAGGATTAACATCATCTTGTTTTTGCTCTTCAGCATTTAGATCGTCCATCACCTGTGCACCCCTAGTTGCACCAACTCTAGCTTTTAGAATTCCAACCATGATGCTAAGGTGGTTGCACCATTGTCATCCAAGCTCAAGCTGCCAACATTCTCACCCAATTGCTCCACTTGGAATTTTTTTCTATTACCAACAGCAAACAATTTTCCATCCTTTCTCCTCGAGCTCATCTTCTCCAGCAAGGGAAAAAAATAAAGAGAAATCATAAGTATAGTCATTCATCACAATCACAAAATCTAGACCAACTATTGAGCATCGCAGTCTCTGATTCCAATCTGGGATGAGGGACAAGGCCAAATCCTCAATTTTCAAACATTAAGATCAATCTAGATTGAATCGTAAACATCAAATAGGCCAAAATTAAATTAGAAAAAAAAAATCAAAGGCCAAATTTCTTAAATGGCGCTCATCTCCTTTCTCATCGTCCTCTGGATCCCTATCGGCTACTTCTTCTTATGTCATTTCCTGCTTGTCCCTGCCATTCTAGCTTATCCCATCAGTTAATGGCTTCGTTTGCTCTTCCCATGCTTAATTTGAAGGCATATACGTGATTTGAAAGCCCAGCCATCGGTGCCATCACGATTTGAAAGCCATTGATCCCACTTCTATTCTTGATTCAAAGGCTAGTCCTTGGCTTAGGGATTTGAAATCGTAGCCACAATGATGAACCCATGCTGTTGATTGGACAATCAGCAACCACAACACCAACATACCTTACTTAGGAAGGTGGAATCATGTTGGAGGAAGAAGAAAGGAGGACAAGAGGCGACGATCGGTCTGAGATTGGAAGAAGAATCCAGATGAGAAAAGATGAGGAAATGGGTGGAGAAATAGAGTACAAAATTTGGAAAATGGAAAGGCCAATCAGGCCCATAATTATCATTTGAGTTGCTAAAACTTACCAAATGAGAAAATGATGCAAGTAATTGAGAGAACCTTAAAAAAAAATGGAGCAACCTTTGTAGGAAAGAAGGTACAAAAAGTCTCGTTATCTTTTAACTCATCAAAAAATGCTCCCTTAGTTCAAATAAAAACGTACCAATACACTATTTCTCCCCACAAACTCATCAGAAAATCTTAGTTAAAAAATGTATAAATATCCTCTCTCTTTTTTTCCCTACAAATTGACATATTAAACTGTCATAAAACTACTTAAATGTTTGTTGGTTTTGCATATAGCTTGTCAAATATTCTATCACATCATCTTTAAACTTACTTTTGCATAAGATGAAGCATTATTAGGTATAAAAATCCAAGTGAATAAAATATTATTAAAGTTTATGAAAATTTAAATTATATATAATTAACTTAATTATTTTATAAATAACACAAAGATTAATTAATATTTTCTTCGTCTCAAAAGATAAAATACATTTTTTTTATAATCCTAAAATGGATGAAGTATTTCATTTTTAGAAAGCTTTTAACATTTAATTTACTTTACTATTTTCATTTTAAATCTCACAACATAAAACCCAAAAAAAAAAATTAATTTTAATTAAAGCTCTCACTATAGAAAATCTCAAAGAATTTTTTTTAATTATTATTGACACTCTCACAGCACATACCAAAAAAATAATTTTTTTAAAATTTTAGTTTTAGGGGCAAAAATAAAAAAAATTTATAAAATACATCTATCTTAATCCTCATATATAAAGAAATATATTATCATTTTTTTTGTACTCAGAATATAATATAATATAAGGCAGTACAAGGTTAAGAGATGAACATTTGGGGTTAAGTGGATTTTTTACCTTCGAATATACTTAAACCCTAATCCTCTAATTAGGGGCAATTTTGGTATATTTTGAAGTGATTATTTTTCTGGAACGGAGGAAGTGCTAAATTTCTCAGATATAACACGTCAGTTTGCAGCAAGAAGTGTTCCGTGTGTACGCAATCTTGCGCTAATGGAATACCAAAATGTAGACTTCAATTAGAGAAAAAGTCATTGCTCAAGTCTTTCTTAAGTCGTGAATTAGTCGACTCCAATTCCAACACGATTTAATTTTGACCAATTGACTGCAAAATCTCTGCCAAATAATGAGTCAAAGATATAAAGAGGAGACTCGAAGCAGCGACTACATTAATGTCAACAATGGAGAGATTCAATGTCCGTTCTGATCCCTTCAGTTGTGATTGATGGCCAATTTGATCCCTTTACTTGAAATTTTGAAAGTTCCAGGGTAGTTGTGTAGTTTTCCTATGAAAATAATTAGGCGGGCTTTTTTTAAAGTGTTTCTTATTTATTTTAATTTCTTTCTCAAACGTCTTATCTTAAAGCTTGGCAACTAGACGGTTAATTATTACATTTAGTTAAAATATTAACGATATTAATTTACTCATCATTACTATATTATGCTCATTTTGTCCAAGTAAGAATTTGGATTAAAATGATGTTACCATTGGAAAAAAAAAATGATGTTACTGAGCTATTATTGAAAAAATTGCAAAATATTGCTAATTGGTTACAGATGAGTGAAATTAGATTGCAATTCAATAGCTTTTCTCAACAGCTCGATAGCATTATTTATAACTCCAAAAAATGAAAAATAATTGAACGTATGCAGAGTAGATTTACATTATTGGGTACTTAATTAACCAAACTTATAATAAATCGTCCGGCCTAAATTTTTTATCATTATTTGAGGCCCTTCAATTTATTCAAAAGTAGTTGAAGAATATAGTTTTCAAGGGTACATTTAGAATTTTATTTTTACATAATAAATTTCAAAAAAAATATTTTTTTTGGGTTGTGGTACATTTTTTAGGTAAAACGCACATTTTTGGGACAGATATAGGCAAATTATATTTTCACCCAAATCCTTAGAGTTTTTCCTTAGTAATATACACTCAGTTGAAAGGGCCGCGTAAATACTATGTTGTTCATTTATATTCCATTTATAAAAGTCCAATTAGCATGAGAATCACCATATCATTTGATCCGTCAAGATTTAGGTTCTAACTTATATAAATGATTTCTTGCCTTTGCAATTCATATGTATGTATGGTAGATGATGTATAGATTAATCATCTCTCAAATATACTTTTCTCTTCTAATAGTTATGAGTATAAAAATTTAATAATAACACGGTGTGATCAATTGTACTTGGTCACAAAACTAATTAAGAGCTATTTTATTTTAATTTAATTCAAAATAATTTATTTTTATTTTTATATTTTTTTTATATGAAGCTAATTTTATTGAAAAGATAATATTATATTAGTGTAATAAGCCATTAAAAATATAATTTTTATAATCTTACTAAATTTTTATGAAATTTTTTAGCCTTAGGTATTAAAAAAGAAATATTTGTCAACAACACCGCAGTCTAGTAGTTACATGTTTGGACACCTCCATCCGTGACCGGGTTCGACTCTCCATGGACGTATTGTGTGCCTATCTGTCAAACTGTGGCTTAATGCTCTTCATATTTCAAGAAGCAGACAGATTCCCTCCCTCTCCCAATCTTTCTTTAATAACTCTATAATACCTATACATTTGTATATGCTTCTGTATATAAAAAATAATTATAAAAATTTAATAATATCATGAAAATTTACTTTCAAATAGATTTTTATATCTATATAATATTAGCTTTTAAATAAAATTGGTTTAAGACAGAAAAGATGTAAAAATAAAATAAATTATTTTAAAAATTAACTTAAATTAAAATAAATTACCTCTAAATTTTCTTACATGATCAAAATTTGGACTAAGATTCCCCTGGTTAGGCAGGCAAAATTGGATATAGGAGAAAATAGATCATCAAGATATGGTAAAAAATGGACTTTTGCAACATGTCATGTACTTGTTGCTTTATAAAATTAGTCACCTTCGCAACATGGTGGTGGCCGTGTGGCGGCTATGCCTATGTGTCAGTTTTTCATTCCTCATAATGCTCTTATTCTGACATTATATTTCCCTGTTTTATATTATTTCTAGGAAAAGTTACAAAAACCTCCCTATGGGTTGGTGTAATCTATAGTTTGCCCATTCTATTTACACTTTGCTTTTATATTTTTTACATTATCAGACAACAAATTCTGAAATTGTATTTAAACTATATAATAATTATCTTCCAATAATTTCAATCTCTCTAGTATTTTTTTATGGTTAATAGACATTTTAAACTATCAACTTTTTCTTTCTATAAATGTACTTTCCCACTTGTAATTATATATCAGTATTTTTTAAAGGTTGGTTGGCTATAAAAAAAATATAAAAAATCTTTAAATTACTAGAACATTATTATCATATAGTTTAAATATAGTTTCAAAATTTGTTATCAAGCAATGTAAAAAATATATGAGGCAAAGTGTAGGTTTCTCAAAATAAATGGGGTAAATTATAAGTTAGACCAAACCACAACAGCATTTTTTGTAATTTTCCCTTATTTCTAACATTTACCGTTTTGGATCTTCTTAAATTTTGTAATATTTTTATATTTAATAAATTACTGGGTTTGCGAGCCCCACACATTGCAGCGAGTAAAAGTTTTGCACTCAAAGTTTGTTTATGCAAGGTTTTTTTTTTATGAGTGGACAAATTTCTTATCCAATTTCTAAGTTTATTATTGCTGCTCTTTTAGTCACTGGACTTCTTCATATGATGATTGGGACATTGACTTCAATTACAATACTGTGGAGATGTCAAAAAATACACTACATGCCTCCACCCTCCCCGAACTTGGCCGCCTAACCCTGAATCCACCCGTACTCACATAACCATGAAAAGGGTACAGATTTAATTAATTCTACTTGACTATACTCATATACCTCCCAAATTAATATATTTAAATTTAAAAAAATGATTTTATTTCAAAATAAAATTATAATAGCATAAATTACCATATACTATTACTTTATTTTTTATTTTTTAGTTATTATTAATTTTAAATATACACATTTTTTTGAAAAAAAAATGCATAAAAAATAAAAAAGAAGTCTAAAATATTAAGCATATGCCTTAAATGAGTTGACAGGTAATACTCATCTATCCATGGGATAGGTATTACTCTGAACCTGATTACTCATAGAGAGATCTCAAACCAGGCCTGTTGATATCACTACAATAATGAACCAAATTGAGGACCCAATCATCACATGGAGGAGTTGGGGACCAAAAGATAAAAAAAATAACATACTTGGGGACTGAAATAGAAGCTCGACCACAAACAGGAGGGGGGGGGGGAAGGATGTTACTGTTCAATGAACAGTATTTGGCCCACACTCCATAATATTGTAGTAATTTTACTATATTACCCTTTAAATTATTATTCAAATATTTATCCTTTTCATCTTTCTTAATTTATGTTTAACAAATAAAACGTAAAAGTGAAAATAATATATATTTTTTTCCTGTTTTATAATTTTAGTGTTAAATTCAAATACTTGAAAAAATTACGCTTAAAAAGCAAAAGAGAAAAAGATTACTTTTAACACAATGTATATCTCCAGCAGATGCTTATGCTTTTTTTGTACTTTCCCAATATTCCTACTAGCTTTGTTTTTTATTTCTGACTATTAAAAAAAAAAAAAGAAAGGGAATTGGTAGCAACATAGATGATTTAGCCGCCATTGACGCGGTAAATGAACAATGCTATTTCTATATTAGAAGAAAATCGTAATAGCCACTATTACCATATGGTTAGATGAACGATGCTAAATAAATTTTTTGAATTAACTTTTAAAGAAAAAACATCTTGACGTGACCAGGATCAAAATTTGAGAACGCATTAAATTAATATAGTACATTATTGGTACGAAGCTTCCCACTCAAAGAAGTTCTTTAAAAAATGAGGAGAAAATCCTATGTATGTTTTGAGACAAAGTGGGGGAGAAGAAAAGCAAAGGTATGAATGGGTAAATGGCATAGATAATTCCTAAACTATCACTTTCATTGCATATTTATCCTCAAACTATAGAATGATGCACCGTTGTCCTCAAATTATTGGTAATGTTGTAATATTCGCCCTCTACGAATAAATTAAATAATGCTTAAATCAAATTGAATGTCTGGCGAAGTAATTCAAATAAAAATATAAAATTACCTCGCAACAGTCTCTCAGTAAATTTAATTTGATAATGAATTTTTATAGCTAATAAACAGTTTAATTTACTAGTTTTCCTCTAAAATCTGGAGGAAATCAAGTACTTTCTATCAACTTTAATTTTATATTTATAGTTGAATTGCTTTGTTAAACCTCTAATATGATTTAAATGTTCAGTTTAATCATAAAGAATAAATGTTGTAATATTATCAACATTTCTAAGACAATGATATAAAAATTTATAATTTGATGATGAATATGTGACATAACCTGTCCGGTAGATTGATGTCATTTAGCTTGCGGCTGACTGGCTATTTCATGCGTGTAAACATTATCCATCAACACCCCCGTACATTTGTCGGAAAAAAAATAACAAAAACACTTGTATTTTTTTAAAATAAGTTTATACCAATTTATATATGTTTTTCTATCAATTAAATTTACCATATAACACCAGTATCATTAGATCCAACAAGAAAATGTTTTTAATATTTTTTTATATTTAGAATTACTACAAATGCCAATGTGTGATATGGTGGTTTTAATACAGGAATCAGCTCATCAACAATGGTTCTCTTGTTGAATTCCATTAAAGGGATTCAAACAAAAGCACGTTTTTGAAGAGAAAATATTAAGGTGTGTTTATCGATTTTTTGTACTTTTGTAGTTTTTATAAATCTACAAAGATAAGTATTTGCAGCAAATATTAGCCATTACGTAGGACAGATGTTGTAATTAGCCTGTTTTGCCTATTTCTCAATTTAAAGCCTCTGTTTTGTCCGGAATAAAGAAACGATTTTTCGCATTGTTTCATAAAAAACAAAAAGCCATCACCTATGAAAAGAATAACGATAAGATGCTCAATTGAAATCTTATCTTTTAGGCCCTGTTTTTTGTCCATTTCTATTCCTATGACTTTTCAAGTGGAAATTTCAGGACTTTTCTTATTAGCAGCCCTAGAGTAACTCCTCTATAAATAGGGACATTTTATAGGCACATGGATATGCAAATTAAAAGTTAAGCTCTTCTCTAATTAATCAATTTCCTTCAAACATGGGGACAATTCTTAAGGAACGACCTTCCATGGCTGCTCTGTTGATACTCTTTGGATTGTTCATTTTTCATCCAAATCTTGCTGGTAAACCTCCATGTTCCTCTACTTTATTAAAATTGTGTACTAATTTTTACGCGAATCTTTACACACTATACTTATTGCTTATATATAAGCTCTGTCTAACATTACTATTTAATAAGGATAATTGTTAATATTGTTCAACTTTCAATTGAATTATTAAACGATAGCTTATTTAATGTTAGAGATTTAAGATTTTGTGGACTTTTATCATTCATAAATTATCATAAACTCGTACGCTAAGAGTTAACGTTGTGGTTAAAAATGTCTTTCTTTCATGAAGAAAATTACTATATTTTTCCTTGTCAGGCCTAAAAGAACAAGATTAAGTTTTGTCCCATTACTTTTGTAGGTGCTCAATCCATTGGTGTATGCTATGGAAGAGATGGCAACAATTTACCCCCGAGAAGAGAAGTAGTTGATCTCTACCGAGCAAACAGAATTGGAAAAATGAGAATCTATGACCCAGACCAGGAGACCCTAAATGCCTTGAGAGGATCCAACATTGAACTCATCCTAGGTGTCCCCAACGATCGCCTCCAATCTCTCACCGACGCCTCCGCCGCCAACACCTGGGTCCAGAGAAACATTATTTCTTTTTACCCCGCCGTAAATTTCAAGTATATTGCCGTCGGAAACGAGGTTCC
This sequence comes from Aquilaria yunnanensis, assembly GCA_039654915.1. Taxonomy (NCBI): domain Eukaryota; kingdom Viridiplantae; phylum Streptophyta; class Magnoliopsida; order Malvales; family Thymelaeaceae; genus Aquilaria; species Aquilaria yunnanensis. Next base: position 3,740,324 of record CM077597.1, on the reverse strand, counting down.
ACCATCCGACCCAAAGGCCCAGTTCATCCTCCCAGTGATGAGGAACATTTTCAATGCGTTAGGCACAGCCAATTTACGTGACCGAATCAAAGTGTCCACAGCCGTGGCTACATCTGTGCTGGGAAAATCTTACCCTCCATCTGATGGGGAATTCAGTGGCTCAGCAATCTCATTTCTGAGGCCAATCATAGATTTCTTGAAAGCCAATGGGTCACCATTACTAGCAAATGTTTACCCTTATATTGCTTATGTTCAAACCCCAGGGATAGATATTAAGTATGCTTTATTTACCGCCCCCGGGACAGTGGTCCAAGATAAACAGTGGAGTTACCAGAACCTGTTCGATGCGTTGGTTGATTCGATTTACGCAGCCTTGGAGAAGGTTGGTGCACCGGGCGTGAAGGTTGTGGTTTCAGAAAGTGGGTGGCCATCGGCCGGAGAAAACGCTGCGACCGTCGGGAATGCTGGGACGTACTATAGGGGTTTGATTGATCATGTGAGAAGAGGGACTCCTAGGAGGCCTGGACAAGCTATAGAGACTTACCTCTTTGCTATGTTTGATGAGAATTTGAAGCAACCTCCAGGGACTGAGCAAAACTTCGGCCTCTTCAGGCCCAACAAGCAGCCCAAGTACCAACTTACTTTTGGTTGATGAAGCTGCAATTAGCCATGTGCTAATTAGCAATAAGACTTGTATTATTATGATGAACAATAAAGATTAAAATAATTAATAAAATACTTCTACGTCCAAAAAAGAAATAAAATCTCTCTAATCTCACACCTCATTAATCAGCTTAATTTGTATGTTAATTTTATAGTATTAATTTTAAGTTATTTTATTATAACTAAGTGATTTATTACCCTTGCCTATTTAACTTTTATTTTATTGAGGTGAATTAGCCCCTAAAACGAATGGACCATAATTTTGTGATATTATTAATTTTTTATGAATTTTTCTTTTTTCAGACATTAAAAAAGAAAAGTTCATAAAAATTTAATAATATTATAAAAATTATATGTTCAATTGATTATTACACATATAATTTTTTTTCAAATAAAATTAATTTTAGCAAAAAATATAAAAATAAAAATAAATTATCTTAAATTAATTGACTTAAGTTAAAATGAATTGGATAAAAACTTTTGAAGAAACCTTATAGTTGAAAGTTTGAGGAAATTGTCTCTCTTTTTTTAATTTGACTGAAATACCCTTACCAGTTATGTTATGTCTATTCAGATTAAAGGCATTTATATGATTTAGATATAATTAGCCTAAGATTACTGCATTATGTAGTTTAAGGGCCGCGAATTCGGAAAGAGGAGAGAGTTGAGAATGCAGCGCAGACGACGAAATTGAAGAACAAAGGGGAAGAGATGAATTTGTTTCTTTGTTTCTTTATTCTTCTTCTTTTTTTTTTTTTTTTTCGGGCTTTGTTTGTTTCTTCTTCTTATTCTCACTATTTGTTCTTTTGCCTTAATATTGTTGCATTTCTTCATTTCAACACTTGATTCTTTTGAATTTAAAATTTGCTACGACTAATCCGTGTTACTTGTAAAATTAAACATATAAGTCATCGCAACAAGAAATGTACAATCTTATGGATAGAAAGACCAAAATGTGGACTTTGCTTTCGTCTAAGACTTAGTCTACCCAATTTTCTACGCTTTTAACATTTTACGGAAAATTAAGAATACTTTTGAAGTTTATCCTAATGGCAAAAGTCTCAAATTTGCCACTAATGTTTATGCATGAGCTCATATTTGCCACTATAATTTTTTATTTTTTTAACCAATCTCCCACTAATATTTTAAAATGGGTTTGAATTGGTCATTGACTATTAAAAGTTGTAAGTTTTATAATTTTAGAATAATAATGTAACATTTAATAAAATTTAAGGACTTTAAGTAATTTATCATTTTTGTTAATAGAATCCAACACCCGCCCTATGTCTGCTACCTCTAACACACACCACCTACGACACCTGCTGCCTCCAACACACCAAGCCCACTGCCTTGTCAGTTGTGCAATGATAAATTACTTAAAATCTTTAAAATTTGTTAATATTACATTATTACTTTGAAGTTATAAAACTTGTAATATTTAATAATTGGTGACCAATTCAAACCTATGATAGATTGGAAAGAAAAAAACTGTGAAGTCATAAATGAGCTCACACCTAAATATTAGTGATAAATTTAAAACTTTTGCCTTATCCTAACGCACACTTACACTAAAAGGAAGAGAAAAAAAAAAAAAAAAACAACCTTATACTCTGCCTTGAGGTGTTAACTTCGTCGGTTTTTCTTAAGCCTAAAAAGGGTCAAAACCCAGCTTTTGCACTAACCTTCTTTGCCTGGAAACTCTGAATCCTAAACTTTACATCTAATGAATGAGCCACCATTCGCAAATGACATAGCCTCCACTCCATACATACCCAACTATATATCCCTTTTCTTCTCTCATGCAACTAGTCGGTGAGATTGTTAGGACATAGACACATGCACGTTCTGCTGGTAGAACTGAAAAGTCTCGACGACAGGGTCTATATATGTTGCCACTGATGTTGCTGATCAGAGCTGGAGATCAGAGAGGAGAGGAGGATGGTTGCTGGGAGCCTGCTGGGTGAATGAATCGAATGTTAACCGGTCATCATGGTCTCTGTTACTAGCCATGAGTATTAGGATTTGGAGGTTGGAATAGCACTCAGACCGGTGGCTGAAAGGAAAATGCAAAACCACCAAATGATTTCATTGAATATTTGAGATTTTTTTTTTTGTGCTAGTTGGAGTTCAAGGGGCGATGTGATCAGATAATTCCTTCCACATCTTGATTCCCAATTTCAATTGTTCCCTCCGCGCCTTTTTCATCTACTGGCTACCGCTTTTGGAATGAACAAGAAGCTCATTAATTTAAAAGCTATCAGACAGTAAACCAATGAAAAGAAAAAAATACAAGCAAAGTAGTAAGGCAAGGTCAGAAATTTTACTTGGAAAATAAAGATTAAATAGGCCTATTTTCAGGAAGATATTAAATATTTAATAGTATAAAAAATATACAGTAAGACATATACCATATATACATAAAAATGTAGAAACTTACAAATTGGGTATGTAAGCATGATAAAAAATTTTATACTCCAGAAAAAATCCCTAGAATTTAAAAATGCTTTAGTAGGAGTATAAATAAACTAATAAAAGGAGTTCATAACCACAAGTTACGTAAGGACTAGCTGATATGCATACTTCTGAAACCTTAAAGGTCTTTTAGAGCTTTGGGCCACAAGGGAGTTTCGGACGCAAGGTATCAACTGGGACTTCACTTTAGTTGATGATGTTGCTTGTATATGCTTTTCTGATGCCTTTCTTTTTAACCCAAGTTGAAGAATGACCAGAAATTCTCGCAAGCAAAATCACCCAAGAGAGAGAGAGGATCTAGAAATTAACTGATACTACAATTGAGTTAAAATTAAAGAGTAACAACTTACAAAACAGATGGCATGCTTGTTGCATGTGATAATCTAGTCAAAATTTTGTGGATATTAATTCCAATGTGCTGGCTTACCCTATGATCCAAATTCATCCCCCACAATTGCCAACTTCCCTTGAAAGAATAACAGAGGCTCGGTTCTACGTGCACTCCCTTCAAAGATGATTAAGGTTTTCTTCTCTTTTTACCTGATTTAGAGCCATGGTCATCTTTTCCCCTCTTTTTCTCGCTCTTATTGGCATCCTGCTGATTCCGTGGTTTCTCAACTTTCTCCTTGCTTGATTTCACACTGATCACACTCCCCGCATGGACATTCCCGCTACCATTTTGCAATGCCTTCTCAAGATCTTCTTCCCTTCCTTCAATGGCATACCCCTGAAGGAACTCCGGTTCAAGCATACCATTTAACTTGGTTTTCATTTCCTCCTGTAAATGATCAAGTCAGGAGAGAGAGAGAGAGAGAGAGAGAGAGAGAGATAGTAATTTAGATAACAGCCATACCTCAGCCTTCCTTGCAGCATCATTAAGGTCCTCATCTACGGATATACTATGAGGTTTGAGAATTCTCTGCAGTCAAAGTTCATCCTTTTAGGATACACATTACTGAACAAATGCTAAAGGGGATATATTTTGCACTGATGAGAAAGGAGAATCACGCAGTCTCTTGTTAGAAACTGATAATTCACTGTTCCTAAAAAAAATAATGTACCATGTAATGATCCTTTGGACTACGATACCATTCCAAATATAGATTGATTTATCTAAACAAGCAGCTCACATGAAACGCTTGCAAATACTTGGTTCACTTTTGGGCATTGCTAACTATATCCAGTTTGGAGGAAGAGATGTACAACATAATCAACTTGTTTGCAGGCATCTAGCCCAGATCCAACACTCAGACTACCTCAATGCAATAGTTTTCTGACACAGATTATGTATCAAATATAGCAAAATTATCAGGCTGCTGCTGGACTTACTTCTTTCAGTCGAGGTAAGGTAGACTCGATCTCCTTGGATGCAATTCCATGTAAATATTTGTGCAATTTCATCATAACTTTCCTCAGTTGCAAGAGTATTTGTGCGCTCCCCAAATTTTTCAGTTGTCCCTGTAAGGTAACAGTTCATCCAATTATACATATCAAGAATACATGTTGGAAAACAATGATGAAAAGAATTAAAACCTATAACCGTCTACTTATCATGTCAGGACAAATCTTCACTATAGCATGTGCTTGGAAGATAAAAGCAAGAAAAGTTGGAGCTAAATCTATAAGTGAAGTCATATTAACGTTCTAAACCATTGGAAAATAAATAAACTAAAATGAAAAAGAACATAGGGTGGCTTCAAAATTGACATCAAACATGAAAAAAAGGTTCATACTTGGAATTTCCTTCCCCAAATCAAAGCAAGAATACTGATATTTCTTATTTATTACTCTAACAAGTTACAGAAAAAATGTTATATGTTTTCTAGTGATAACATGTATTGCATAATTCATATTCCTCCTTTTCTATTGGTGTACTTTAGTATGGAAAAAAAATTATTTTATTTAGTAATATCATTTTTATTTTCTTTCTTAATTTTGCATCAATACCAAAGAAGCCTATTAGGCTACACCATTATGATAGCCCTCTCGAGTACCTGAACCTCCACCACCCGGTGAAGGCAAGATTCAACCCAAGTGCTTAGTTTCAGTACCAAAAGTCATTATTGGCTAAAGCTAGCAGACAGCTTTTAATTCCTAGGGTAATTAATGGTTAATTGAGATCAACTCTAAAAAATCTTTTGAACTATAAAACAAAACAAAAATAACTATATACAATGAAGAGAACTTTTGCAAAGTAGTAGATTTCAACACATGGCTCACATTATTTCTGAGCTTGGATGCTTCAAGTGACAAGTCAACATGGGAAAAAGAAAGAAAGTCTGGCAGTATGTGCATGTGAATGTCAAAAAATAGATTGTTGGGTAGATTGCAATGGGCACTCCCTGCGAGTAAAATTTGACTATCGCAATAATGCACATGAATAGGCATGTGTAGTGTCACAATATAAGAATCAGTTGAGACACAAACCTCAACATAAGAGATGTTCTGATTCTGCAAGCCCATGCAGAACAAAATTGAGGCCTGAACATATGACAATGTAACTGGTAGTTTCAATTGAAAATACAGATGAGCCAGGACTGGAATGAGATCTGAGATCTGTAAAATGAATAACAGAATCAATCAACCAATCAGACGGAAAACAAATGCATGACCGATCATTTGAAGCTGCACACACAATCAACCTCTATTAAAACAGACATAAATTGGACTAGGATTTCGGATAGCTGTTTGACAAATTGATGCAGCATGCATAAAGTAACTTGCAGAGGGATATACAGTAGTAAATGTTGTTTCCTCAGAATTGCATAATAAGGATGAACACATCTTTCCATTATGTTCAATGTTGTAGCACTTCCTCACTTAAAACATAATCAGATCGACCATAAATGTAAACAGTAAAAAATTAAACCAATAAACAAGTTCGTCAACCACCACTCATTAATGGATAGCAGATAACCCTAAGATAGAAGCAATATTTGATTACAGGGCATTCATCCATTAATGACACAAGGTACTTATGGCAAAACTACAAATGAGATGCAAAAAAGAAGAAAAAAAAACCTAGAACCGCCAGTACATTAATGAGGTTTTTGACTTGCAAAAAAATCCTAGAACCGCCAGTACATTAATGAGGTTTTTAACTTGCATGTATTTCTGATAAATGACATGATGCATGTATGCAGCATGCACACTCACCAAATGATAATGGTTATTAACTTCCAGTACAAAAATAGCTGAAAGAAGCAGCCCTATTTCTACACTGGGGCCTTCATCACACAACACTGTGTAGGTAGAGGTATTCCATGTGCCTTCTGTAAATTAAAGATTAAGACAAGCTTTTTCTAGGCCATTTGTCACCGTCTGCTACCATAGTTCCTATTGAGAATCCTTGTCAGGGAGATCATCAGAGAACTCACCGCAAGGTAGTCTGACAAATTCTCTGTATATGCTTTCAGCCGTTCCATATCATAGGGTGATAATACACCATTGAGTGACTTCAAAAAATCATCTGAGGTCGATTCACCAGATTCTTGACCTGTAAAATCAATCTTTGGGTCCAGGACGCTGAAGCATTGTAGTACCATCAGCAACGACAGATGAAACAAGTAAATCCAACATTCAAGAATATTAATTCCAATATTACCTCATAGCAAGTCTGCATTCCATGTCATTAAAACCGGCGCCCAACAATCTAGTGAATTTTAGCTTGAAATCTATATCCAGACCAGAAGGAAAAAAAAAATTAATAACAGAGAGAAAAGGATAGCAGTATCGGTAAATGAAGAAGAAAAGAAAAATGTAAAGGAATTGGCAGGAAAATGTTCATGAAATACTGGACTCACCCTGGTAAAAGGGAGTAAAAAAGCCCAACTCATCAGATCCAGTAACTTCAATGTCATCATTGTCAAGTGGTTTCAGGACCATGCAAGTGTGCTCACCAGTTACAGTATTCTAATAAGAGCCCCCAAGAAAAAATATTGCTTAAAACACTACAAGTATATTGGTTGAATCTGTATTCTCAGAAAACAGAACAGGAAAAGGTCTTAACTGGAATCTGGCTAATGTAGAAGGGGGCAAACTTATGTTTCTTCCAAAAACGGAAAAGGTCCAAAGTTAGCCCGAAGGAAACACCAAGATAATGAAGTTTCTCTGGTCGTCGCTCCCGAAGGTGCACCAACAGAGGTGGAAGATCCTTCCGAGGTTTAATGCTCTCTTCCAGCAATGAGACCTACAAAGAATTGTTAAAGAGTAAGGATGGTGTATCCTCAGTGCAAGTTAGGAGTAGCAAAATGCCTGAGACAAATTTTCAACAATGGATACCAAAGTAGATACTAGTTCATCACAATCTTTTTTGTTGTTGGAAGGAAAAAAGAACGAAGAAGAATGAAAACACCAATATTTATGAAGCCCTATTTCCACAAAAATTGAAATATATGGCAGACATCACTTGAATAACTGAAGTCCAGCATAAGAATTGACATGGCTTTTAATTGGATTGAAGTTGGAAAAAATCAAATGCTGAGGAAGAGAAAATTAACACCCAAACATTCCTAAATAGCCAAACAAATAAAAGTTGTGTCATGTTTTTGTTTAAGAGGCAGTAATTCTTTTTTTCTTTTTTTTTCTAAGCAGAAGAAGCAGAAGAAGAGAACTGAAGAGCTTCTCTGAAGGAAAATTCTGCATCTCAAGGCATCAAGTTACTGCCGCGGAAAATTTTTCAATTCCACCAGGCCTTGAGAAAAGTTTCTTAGCTTCACAAAAGTAGAGAAAGACATTCATCTGGCCAATTAACCTTCTCTGCAGCTTCCACTACTCTGACAGGCGGGGCACCCACATCATCTTCAACATCAATTTCTGAAATTGAAGTCAATTGTCCTTCGTAGTATCTGCCAAGAAAAGTCTTACATAAACACAACATCTTCTGTAATAACCAGCCGGATTACAACTGCTTATGACCTCCCCTCTTTCTCCCTCCCTCCCTCCCTGTGTGTGTACGTGCGTTTGTGCACCATCCAACTTAAACCAGTTCTATTAAAAGCAGGCAGGATGAAAATGACACAAGAAAACTCAACTGTGGATCAATTCACCATATCAACTGCATTCTTTCAAATCCTATGAATAGCAAAGTTCATATTTTTGCTTTACAGGGATAGAAAAGTGCTATCAGGTTTGTATAAAACCAAATCAGAGTGCATATGCACCCAAACAAAGTGCAAGGAAATGACATGATTTTTGGGCATTTCTACTTATAAAGCAGAAGTGCTCAAAGCAGGTTACCACATGCCATATTCTTTCGCCATCTTTATATGTGACCCTAACAAACTAATTAGATGCTACACATTCATCACACAGAGGTCTCAAGGAAATATAAAAAACTTGTGTACCTTGACAAAAGTTCCACAGCAGCAGAACCATAACCAAGCTGCAAACAACCAAAAAACTCTAAGGCATCACCATGTAAAATTTCACAACCATAAAAATCACAAGCCTGAGTTAGAAATTTACCCTCGTAGCATTGGGATGAGTAGCAATCCGTACAATGCGAACACCTGAAAGGGTAGGAAAAACAGTGTCCCGGAACTGCTCACAGAATTTCCAAGGTATCTGATCCCCGTGGGGTTGATGACCATCACTTAAGCTCCGGATTGCAGATTTACGAGATATTTGCCCCTCTAGGCACACCTGTAACAAAATATTAGAATTTTTTTAGGGGGATAACTGCATTGCAAAATAGGGAAAAAACCTCATAAAGCAACCTATATCACCAGTTTGCAAAGAAGTGTGCAAACAACTGTAAAACAAAGTACATATACACAAACAAGACAATCTTGAAAAAGAGGTCTTGAAGTTCAACAAGAAAGACATGACAGCAATACCAGAATTGGGAACTAATGCATAACCAAAAAAGGACCTTGAACTCAAGACCCCTGAAAAGCCAAAAGGTCTTTAAAAGATTTCTTGTGCAAGGAAGTATTTGATACACAGAGATCATCAGCAATGAAGAAAGAATGACAAGTTGTCTAATAGCAACTATGACTTCAAAAGAGAAATGCATGCCAATGCACTAATATGATCAACAATGACCTTCCAAAATGCTGAAATTTTTAAGCTGCCGGGAATAAAAAAACCTGAGTATAGCGCACGCATCCTTTCCATGTCTCCACTTGCCCACACCCCCCCCCCCCCCCCTCTCTCTCTCCCTCTCACACGCACGCACACATGCACACAAACGAAAAAGCAAGAATTTTGGCACTGGCATTACTTTGGCAGATAAAATTTCTATTCGACTTCCTTACAGACCCAAAGAGAAGGGACCACACGTGTGTGTGTGTGTGAGAGAGAGAGAGAGTGTGTGTGTGTGTGTGTCTCATTAGAGGAACCCATTCAGTTATCCAATCCAAAAAGGAAAAAAAAATTCCAGTCAACATGCAAAGGAAAAGGCATATACCTGAATGACACACAAAATATCTGGAAGTTGATTTTTGGACTCATCCACAGGGCCTGCACTTACAATAATTGAGGCAAGACTTAGCCCAATCAGAGAAGGCTCGGAAAAGGAGTTTTCAGAAAAGGATCAATACCAAGTAAAACAAATAAATGATGAGCTGGAGCATCAGCCATAAGTTGTAGATCATTTGGAGAATTTTTGTAGTGAGAAGAAACATACAGGGACATCATCCGCTGCAAGTACCAAAACAAATGGAATCAGGTTCCAGATTGTGGAAAATGCAAGTCATCTTTCAATTTTATGAAGTTACCTGCAAAAATATCTCACTGTCTTTGTGATAAGAGAAAAGTGTATCCCTATTAACATAATAGAGATCACATTCGCTGGGAGTAGGCAACCTGAACACAAAAGAAAGAGATGTGAGCATAGAACATATAAACGATTGCAAACATCCAGACCATATTAATTCCACAAAAATTAATACAACCTGCTGATATTAGGTACTGAATTTGTTACATCCAGGCAGAGTAACGCATTAAGCCAGGATTCCACAGGATCACCAGAAGCATATCTAATTGATTCACTAAGTTCTATCTTTCTAAAAAGACGACCTGCACCAAATAGCATTCAAGAAATCAAAAAACCAATAAAAAGTAATCAAATCAGAAGCATAAATACATTAAACAACATGTGCCTCAGGTAACCACTTTTCAGTATTCTTATAAGTAAAAAAGCTTTGTGCTTGAACTAGGGACAAAACATTTTGCTTGGTTGAATGTGTGGATTAACTTGCTTTAGCTACTCTCTTCACACACAAGCTGGGAAACCAAGTTCATTCAAGATTCAACTGATCTAAGTGCGTGCTTGCTTGACACAAGCAACAGATTGAATTGCACCATTGCTGACATGCTATGAGTTATATATGTATGCATGTATTTATGTATGTACGTATATAGGTAAAATGAGTTATATTAGTCAAGTAACTGAAAAAAAGAGAAGTGAAACTTGGGAATACCAGAAAGAGGGCCTTCCACACTATTAGCCGGTTTATGGCTTTGCTCTTCCAATTGCTGGAGAAGTTTCAAGGATAAAGACCGCCCAGTACCTTCATAACTACAAATTGGGGAGAAGAAAAGGAAAATGAGGGACATCAGCTGAGATAATTGAAACACTATACAATGGTAATCGGTTGAATTGACAATTTTGTCATACCCATTTACAGTAGATGAAAGGAAGACCAAATAAGGACCAAGCAAAGACTTCACTATGGGTAATGGTATAGCTGCTGCTTCATCAACAACCAGAAGCTCAACTTGGGATAGCTTTTGATGTTCATGTGGCTGTATATACTGCAAGGCAATGATAAAAAAGAAAGGCAACGCATCAACAAACAGCTCAAGGAACTTTGATCAAACTGGGAAAACTGAATTACATACAACAACAGACATTGTTTACATACAACAACAGACATTGTTCTACTGAAGTGCTGGTGCATGCTTTTCTAACCTGGATTGTTTGTCGGTGCTGCTTGTGAATATCAATCCGCACTGTCGCTTTCTTAAACTCAGGATTTGGACTTTTCACAACATCATAATCAATGTGTTCCTGAAAACAAAAAATGCCAATAGAAGTTCTATAAGAAATGAGGAAAAAAATATTATTTTGAAGCAAGTAATGAAATGTAAACATGACAATCAGTTACTAATGAAAAATTATCAAGGATAAACAAAAAGAAGAAGTAACACTATAATTCTAGGAATTGGAAATGTTAACTGATGCAAACATGACTTCACATACTGTGATGCTAATCAACTAGATACAGTTTGACATTCATGCAACCCAAACAAAACCATACACACGCAACCCAAACACAATTATACACACACACAGGCGCTCGTGTGCGAACACACAAAAACGTACGTACGTACATACATACATACATACATACATACATATATATATATATATATAGAGAGAGAGAGAGAGAGAGAGGGAACCTTATATTGGATAGCCTCAAAGCCTTTGCAAATGAATTCAAATAATGTTTTCAAATTCTCAGGACTAGGCGCTGTAACAAAGATATTTGAATACCTACAAAGACATTCTTCTTATCAGAATATAAAAAAACTCTGCCACTTAAAATGAACCTAATGAACAATAAAGTGGGAAAGCAGTGGAAACTTAGTATATTAAAAGTAAAAACTAATTAGCAGTCTATGAACATATTACCCAGCAGCAACCGCTCCAGCAACTGCAAGACCAAGTGCGGCTGATTTCCCACGGCCACGAGCTGCAAGTAAAGCAGCTGTGCTACACAAAGTCTTGTCCAAAACAGCATCAAGAAATGTAATGACAGCTTTTCCCTGCTCAAAACATTGAAAATTTTAAGCACACCCACCATTTACCATCATGTTAGCAAATTGTATGCAATGAATTATAAAGAAACTACCTGATCTAGGGTACAACACTTGTTGATCAAAGGGCCAACAGGAAAATCATCCTGTAACTGTTCTTTTAAATTCTTAAGGTCTCTTTCAGCTTCTGAAAGTCCCTCAGCGTCCTTAGCGAAAATTGTGATAGGAAGATAAATGAACAAGCCACTTACATTAAATCCACTATTTAATTAATCACAAAAATATCAAATTGTAATACTTTTGCACAAGAGAAATTCAATGCAATTCACCAAATGTTAGGAACATGACAACTTTTCAGCTGCAAATTCAACCAAGCATTATCTAAGAGATTGACTACACATACCTCTTTCAACGAAACAGGTGTTATCACTTTTACATGAGAAGAAATCGGTAAGATATTCAGCTCATCATCCATGACCACACATGCTTTGCATGATGCAAGAGATAATAGAAAACGCTCATTAAAGCGTCCAGCAGCTTTAGAGTGGGATTCTGTACGGAACCTTTCATGAACATCCTGAATCACACAATCTTTGTGAGTTTTGGGTCTCTGTGTGAGTGTGTGATAAACAAAATAAAAACAGCATAAAATTCATGCTTAATAAATCTAGTACATTGAAGACATAGACAGCAGAAATTAATGAATTCAGCCCTCTGGGACGTAGACTCCAGTTAGAAAGGAGAGAAACCTATTTTCATATTACTTTGCTTCCATCGTAGACATACTGTTTACTTGCACTTTGTATTTTTAACCAAATATGAATTTTCTCATCTTTTATTCTTGTCAATCCATCAAATCAAGGGCTTCATAAACATCACCAATTTATCTGCAAACTTGTCTCAATTTCTTTCATCTCACTACAGATATCTGCTAATTTTCAAACTAATATTAATATTCCTCTCCTACTTTTAGACCCATAATCCAAGTTCTAGAAGTCTACCGATACCAATAAAAGTTCTGGTTCCAATGAAAAATCTTTGAAATGGGCCAATATGGTAATTTACATGTAGCAATTATTACAATGGTTTGGAATATATTGTTCAAATATTCAAAATCTAAAGTATGAGTTTCACTAAGATACAAAAGGTTCAAAAAACCGTTTAAGAGGAAAATTTTGTAAAAATCAACATTGGGAACAATTCCAAACAGAAAATGAATTTATGGCTGAATTCCTAGATACTTTTGGAGAACTAAAAAGAGGAGAACTTACCATCACCATGGTATAAAGACTGGTCAATGAAGAAAGAGAGCGTAGCAGCAGGATAACTAATCCTCCACCCTGCACTGTTTCTGTTGTTCTTGCTAATAGATTTGGAGTCAAAGCTTCAAAATCCTATCAAAAGCACTGGATCAATTACACAGAGTGGTCACAAACATAATAACAGAAAAACCTGTCACACGGAAGTTGTCATACCTGCAAAATGCACATGCCAAATGTATTCCCAAGAATTCTCTGAGACTCTCCATATAAGCAATATGTTACTCCGGCAGTTTCAAGAAAAAGTGTAAAGGGATCAGCTTTCTCAGGATCCAACTGTCCCCTTTGCATAAGCTTCTTTATCTGCTTTGCCCTCTTTTTCTTATGGCTGCGTTTCAAAAAATAACAATCAAAAAGACCCTTTCACAAGCGAAAACATTAAAGACATGAAGAAATACACCAAACAGTTCGTGGACACTGGAATGCTTCTAACTTTTTACGTACAAGTATTTCGTTTTTTCCACATGAAAGCAGAAAACGAGAAGACTAGTCCGCACGCTTGACAAATTTCAGGTTCTAAACTATGCGAGTCCACCTCTTCTATCTCCATATCTATAACAAAAGAGAGGAAAACAGACCTGCTAATTTCGAGCTTATCTTTGTAGCACCACAGGACATTGGGCCTAGACTTGAGCATCGCCTTACTTAGCATATAATGAAGATTAACAATCTGCATAAAGATTGATGCATCACAATCAGCCCAACCACAAAAACCACCTGTCCCAGACATAACGACACCAAAAAAAAAAAACCAATGAACAACAAAGAAACGGTAGGTGATGATTTGCCTGGTCGCGAGACTTGTCGCCGACGATGACGAACATGGAACGGTGGCGCAATTTGACGCCATTCTCGATGAGCGTTCTGATTCGCTCGTCCACCTTCTTCCTCATCGTTCCTGTTTGATGTTCACTTTCTCTCCAATCAAATGAGCTGTGGAATCGTCGACCTGTGTGAAGGGTTTACGGGAGCGCGGCGGTTCCGCTTGGGGCTTTAGCAGTTTGCCGTTTACGAATGGCCTAAAGGCACTGTTAGCCCCTGAACTCGCCTGACCCGGACACTTTACCCCCTGGACTATGACTCGGTCTAACTCGCCCCCTTAACTTAATAAAATTGGACATTTTACCCCTTATGCATCACGTGCACATCACGTGATACATTGGGAACAAACGTCATTTAAATCCGGTGACCCTATCAACTTCTACTTCATCCTTGGCTTTGCCGTCGATGTGGACCCCTCCGACACCACCCAAGAAGACACCTTCTTGCAGTGCTAAACAAGTTCACAAATCGACGATTCTTAATTATGATATTTTCTTGTGCCAGATTGTCCATGCTCTTATGTTTCTCCTCCTGTAGCAGCTAGCTGCCCTCTTTTTGTCAAGAATTCTGAGTCTCTATTAAGGGTTAGAAGGTTCCAGCAGATTGAGATTTGAATGAATGGCAAGCCAAAACCCAGTTTCAAATAATATTGATCTGTTCGATGTGTATTTTAGGAGAAGCAAGACTCACGAATCAATGATGAGGCTAAAAATACCTGATCATAGAGAACCCGCTCGCCATAGAACAGAGTCTTGACAGTGACCTTGGCGGTGTGAATCCAATTCTCGATCTTCGCCACCATGGAAGCTCGCTAGATCCTAGAAACAGATCCATCAATTTCAGAAGGTCTTTACCCCTGACCCCATGGACAATGACCTTTGCGTGTTCGTCCCATCTTCAACATGCACCTCAAACAAGTCGATGAAAACCCATTGCCATCATCGAATTCAATTACGTTGTTGATCTCATCGATAATGATAATCAAGAGGCATAGAAGATCGATTGGAATCAAAACAAGCCACACTGATTGGCCATATGTCATTAACAGAAACAAATGATGTTTAGTTTCTGGATATCACATGATGAAAAAAGAGTAAAGTGTCCCACTTTGGTTAGTTCAGGGCGCGAGTTAGACTGAGTCATAGTCCAAGGGTAAAGTGTCCAAGTCAGGCAAGTTCAGGGGCCAAACCTGTCTTTAGGCCTTTACGAATTAACACGATTTTAAGTTGGGTTTAAATTATTATTTGCCCCTATACTTTTATTAAATGGACAAATATACCATTAAAGTAGTTTATTTGAACGATATAAGCCACTCTACTTCTTAGCATGATAACTTGTACTATTTTGGTTCCTAAACTGATTGCACTATTTCAATGTGGTCTTAAAACGTTAAACCATGAATCGGTCACAATGCTCAACTTCTGTTTACTTCCATCCATTTTTCCCCATCTGTTATTTATTTGACTTGCACAGAAGTGTTGTTTGGCACCCAACTTAATGTTGAATCCTGATTGGAGGACTAATGGCCTAAAACATTAAACCACAAAAACCTGATAATAAGGCCAAATCCAACATGATTAACAAAGATGGCTAAGTATTTATGACTAAATTGATATTTATATAACATATTAGAATAAGGATCATATCAAGTCAAATTGTTGCTTTGGCCATAGCCAGAGCTCATCCCAAGCTTCCATGATTACAAAAGAAAAAAGTTATAGTATATGTGTCCAAAAACGCCTCATATCAGGCCCAAGAGCTAGGAGAACTAAAAAAACCACCAAGTGAGTTGAATAAAGAAATGTCCATGCAGATCAAAATATAAGAACTGAGATCTCATCCATTAATAAGATTACATACTATATGTGAAAGGAATCTATGTCAATAACGAGGATAACTTGAGAAAATGTACTTATCATTACTATCTACAATATACTCAAACATTTTTAAATGGTAGTTTAACTTGAGTATTGAAAGGATGAACAACTTCAGAAGATATATTCATTAGAAAGAAACGGGTTAAGATTCTTACCTGATAGCCAAAATCTGAATTAAATTCAGTTATTACCTAGTTGTTGGTAAAAGTGGGCAGCGGGCCAACCCGACTTGGGCCCGGCGGGGCTTGGGCCTGGGTCAAGGAGGACGGGATCGGCCCGATCCCAAGCGAGGCAGTCCCAAGCCTAGTCTGAGGTAGGGCGGGGCGGATTTAAAGGTTTTTTTTTAAAAAAAATAGAAATATAATTAATTGTATATGTAATAAATATTTTGAAGAAAAAATATCACCTCCGTTGTAAGTTTTATTAAGTTAAAAAAACTAAACAACACTTATAAATAATCAGAACAGACCTTACATTTTAAAATGACAAAACGTTCCAAAATGATGAAAAATGGAAACCTATGATCTGTGCTTAACAACATAATCAGATCAAATACAAACTATATATATGATTAAAAAAAATTCAAGTCTCGGTATCGAATATTACCTCATCATCTGAACTCTTTTGGTCTTATTGCTGGAGTGCTACGAAGCCCCAATCTCGGTTATGTTAGTGTTGTGCCTAAAAAGCCAATCATGAGATGATTGTATTTTTGCACATTGAGTCATGATATTTTATTGAGGCATTAATCCAGCAATTTTGTTTGTTGTTTTGTTTCTGCGTAACGTAATAAACATAATTGTAACCCTAGAATAATTATATTCTTAAACGTCCCTAGTCTAGTATTATTGTGGACGGGTTGCAATAATACATAATGACTAGCATATGTGGAGACTAATATAAGATATGTAGTCTACATATGGGTACAAGTTGGAGAACTTATGTACTGGACCGACCCACCATGAGAACACTTCATGGATCGTTATATGAGTGTCATAAGTGATTCTCATAGTGATCATGGTATATGTAGTCCTTCGACCTAAGATCATCAAGGTTTCCTACATGTGAGTCACATACTTTGATACTTTCCTTTGTTGCTCGTAACTGGGTGAACTTGAAGGAGGTCATTGGATATGTCACATATCATGCGGAGGGATTTGTATGATCAAGATGGGATTTGTCCCTCCTATGTAACGGGAGTAATATCTTTGGGCCCATTGATAGAGTGAGACTTAGAAAATGCATAGCCATGCTCCGATGAGTTGATATATGATATCAATGTCGTCAGTTTAAGTTGGTCTACTCGGTAATCAAGAAACCAAAGATTGGGCTATACGAAAGTGACACATTCCATGTCTCGTGCTTAGTCTTGATATATTGGACAAAGGGACAATGGCATATATCGGTGATGATCATAAAGGTTTAGTCGATTCACCGACAATCTTGTCACTTGGGTAGCAATGATGTGTTGCTAGACACCGCTCATTGCTTATGATCATAAATGTGATTTATGATCATTGCCAACATGGCAAGAGCCTATTGGGTCGCACACATAGAGCTATTTGGATCATTAGAGTGCATGGGCTAATTATTTGGGTTATGGTTTCACTTTAATTTCGTATTAATAATGGGCCAAGGAGTTGAGCCATTATTAAGCCCGAAATTAAATCCTAATTAGATTAGGGCTTTGAAACCCATTAGGTCTGGAAGTTGAGTCTCACTATAAATACAACTTTTAAGTGAGAAATTCGCAGGTCTTCTTGCCCTAGCCTCCCAAAAGGACAGCCGCACTCTTCTCTTGCAATTCCTTGGAGGACGCAAGCTAGCACTGCAAGCGCAAGAGAAACACATCTGCCGGGACGTGGTGGAAGCGTGGTGATCCCGAGAGGCTCGTGTGGATACCATAGAGAGCCTGAACACGTCAACTGTTCAGGTTTTGTGATTCGACTCTACAGTTGAGTGAGAGATCTCAACCAAAAATTAGGTATGAAATTTTTGAACACCTGGTTTACCCCGTTTCACTTGGATCCTGGAGGGTTTCGGTTAAATTCCGCTGCGCTGTTTGGCTACCGAAACCCAACAGGTTACACATGCATATTTCTACTGCCTTAAGTGTCAATCTTAATCGTTTTTCTGATATCACCCATTTTCCTATACTAAATGCTGTCTCAGATGATACGGTGGAGACTAGAACGGCAAGAATCTCCTGTGAGATTATCAACAAAGTCAAAAACTTTGATCTCTTTTGTTTCCATTGCTCCAATATGTCGATGTCGCTTGCCTCAAATGATGTGCTGAGATGGTCATTGACCTCAGCTAATCCCAATATTGTCGGTCGGGGTCATTTGAGCATTTAGAGTGCTAGGTTGAATATTGATGAGATTGAGCTCCTTGGAGGCTCGGTTTAAGGAGATTCGGATTTTACCTTATCCAAATGTCGCACACAATATAACTTGTATAAAGAATGCAAGTACTCGAAAGCAATAGCAGATATAGCTAAAATATTTATATGAGACATTTCTAAATAGGTATGAAAATTTCTTCAAGTAATGTTGTTGTGCTCGTTAATTTGACATATGGGTCAAGCAAAGAAGCAATTAAAAATATAGGTGAAATTTTTTCAAAATACTGAAGCCACTTAGCCGCATGGCTTCGACAGTTGGTTTAATAACTCATTATCTTTAAACTGATGTAAAGCATATATAATGCTCACTAAATGAAGCAAAACTTGATGAATGGTTGGGTGGTAAACACCAGAGAAAAATTGAGTAGTCGCGTAAAAAAACTTAAGCAATTCACTAGTTTTGGAACATTTTTCCCAAACTTCAATCATAAGAAATTCACAACCCATTTTTAAGTTCATGAAATGCATCAACAAATTTGCATACGGGAATGCATCTTGCAACATCAAATATGTGGAGTTCCAGAGGGTTGAGCAATCCAATTTAAATCGTTTCTAAAAAAACTCTTTTTGATGTTCAAAACAAAAGCTTTTAAATTCACAAAACACAGCAGGTCTTGATTTCAAATACGTTAATGAGTTCTGAATAGGCAGAATTTCATTTTGGAGAACTTCTAAACCCTTTTGCACACAAAAGTTCAAAATATGACATATGCATCTAACGTGAAAAAATGCACTGTTAAAAGATGGTTTCAATGTTTGACTCAAAAAGCGAATGACAACATCATTGTTTGAAGGATTATCAAATGAAATGCACAGAACTTATCAACACACAAATAATCACGTAAAGTTTCTAAGATGCAATTGAATATGTGATAACCACTATGATCCATTTCAATGACCCTAAATGACAAAATTCATTTTTACATAATCCAATTAAAATCAATCTAGTGAGAAGTAACACAATAAAATGATTGGCATATAGGTGATGTCCATATATCAGACGTGAATGCCACACAATGATCAAGAGTAGAAAAATAGACTTGCAAATCTGACTTTCCGGCTTCAAATAATCTAAAGTTTTCTTCCATAGCCGTTTTCCAAGACATGTTTTTAAATACATGATTTAATTGTGATTTTATCCAAGATTCTAGGTGCACATCTTCAGCTTGTGAAAAAGGTTTTTCGAAAAGCATAATATAATTTACGGTGCCTTTTCTACAAGATTATTGGTTAAAACGAAAAATACCTGACTCGTCGATGCTGGTTATAGACCCAAGTTATATTTGTCCTCCAGAACTAGTCCTGGCACTAGAGAGAACGTTAGGATGTTGATTTTCAATATGTCGCTTCAGCGTTCTAGTGCCGGAATTCTTTTTATATACAAATTTTTTACTGCAATGTTTACATTTCCCGTACCTTGACTTCCCTTCGTGTATTAGCTCATAATGCTCCCAAACCCAAGCATTTAATCTTGAGAATTTACCTTGTCCTTGGGTTTTTTCCACGATGGGTCTATAACTTATCGGCGTCGGTTGTATTAACGGATTCCCTGCCTTCATTGCATCCAACTCTTCAACTTCATCTTCTGATAAATTGATTGTCAAGTCCCAAATCGTAATTTGTCATATCAATTTCGGCATCATCATAGTGCAACTCTTCAACTGATATGTCTTTATCGGTAGGCCAAGAACGGCAATGGAACAAGCCTCGGAGGTAGGTGATGCGGGAAGATAAACTTTCTATCGCCTTGCCCTTTCCTCTTGAAGCCATAAGTCGCGAACTAATAATAGTGATTAATATAAAATTAAGAGGAGTTATGAAGATATTATGGGGAGATTAGTAAAAAATTTGGAAGTGATTAAGAAAAA
The DNA here is from genome assembly GCA_039654915.1 of Aquilaria yunnanensis. Taxonomy (NCBI): domain Eukaryota; kingdom Viridiplantae; phylum Streptophyta; class Magnoliopsida; order Malvales; family Thymelaeaceae; genus Aquilaria; species Aquilaria yunnanensis. Next base: position 3,720,136 of record CM077597.1, on the reverse strand, counting down.
AGCTTAAATGCTTGAGAGAATATAGTAGGGAGAAAAAAAAAATTGAGTGGTGGTGTGAGGATAGAGTAAAAATGGCATTGGTATTTATAAGGGAGGGTCAAAAAATATTTGGACCAAAAAGTCCTCAAAGTTTAGTTGTTGGGAAGGATGAAAATGGAATTTTGGGGGCTAAAATGTAGTAGAAAACTGTTGGAGGACTTATATTATAATTAACCCATTTTTTTGAATTTTTTGTAGGTTGTTTTTTTACCGTTGCACCCTAGGCCTAGACCAGCCAGGCTCTGGTCAGGGCGGTTTGTGGGGCAATACGGCAGGTCGGGTCGGGCTCAAATATGGGCCAGGGTGGGCCATTTTGCACCATCTTCCTTTCTCAGGCCCATATTCAGCCCAATTTTTAGCAGTTTTTTTCAGGGGCAGGGTGGGGCAAGGTTAACTGCCGGGCCGGCCCCGATTTGAGCCAGCTTGACCCAGCTCAGGTCCCACCTCTAGTTGTCGGGTTCTAAGCCTAATTAGCAAATAAAGGCCCATTGAAGCCTATCAGGCTTAAAAAATAAGGCATGGGCCCACTAAGTCTACATGCTGGTTACAAGTACAGGAAGCATCTCTCTCACTTTCCCTAACGTTTTATACTACGAATATAATAAATTGAACGTTGGAATGGAGACACACTCGGGGGCCCTTCTAACGCATTTCTTTATGTCTTTATATGCAGATGATCAAAGCTAGCTGACGATCAAAAGTCTCCACTATCTATCCTAAAACCCTTGGTAGTTTGACTATCAAGTAAATTACAAAAGCCCTCCTGTGATTTGATTTAACCTACACTTTGCCCCTTTTATTTTAAAAAATCTACTTTTTATCCCCTACTTCCTTTATAGTATTTGACAATAACTTCTGAAACTCTAAATTAAACTATCTTATAACTTTTTTTTAAGTAATTTCAAGATTTTTGATATTTTTTTCATAGCAAACAAACCTTTAAAAAATATTGATATGACAGGAAGAAAAATACATTTACAAAAAGGAAAAACTAACAATTTAAAAAACCTATTAACTATAAAAAAACATTGGAGAGATTGACATTACTGTAAAATAACTATCGTACAATTTAAATTACAATTTTAGAAGTTGTTATCAGATAGTATAAAATAATTAGGGTAAAATGTGAGTTTTTAAAAATAAAAGGATAAAAATATAGATTAGGGTAAACTTCATAAGTACAATTGTAACTTTCCCTTTGACCATCACTAATTCACTACCAAAAAGAGAACTTATACTAGTAGTTTATCCAATTTCTCTGCTTAAGATAACAATATTTTTATTCGGTGTTAAAAGAGAAAGGACAAGTGTTAGAGTTTGAAACTATAGGAGAATAAGTTAGAGTTTTAATCAAGATTAGGGATGTAAGTGTAGTTCATGACTTCATTCGAAATTCCAGCTCGTGAAAATGGAGAACATGCGTTTCTGCGTGATGACTTCTTGTTCTAGGTCCCGTGCACTATATTTTCAGCTACCCAATTTTACTCAAATAGAGTTCGAACTCGCTTTGTAAATGGGCACGGTAGATTTGAAAGTTCACTCTCCGAAGCTTCTGAACCATAGACCCTCCAGGGCGTTTAATCCACAGTTTTTCATTACTTCGAACCAAGCACAGAATCGGCGCTCATCGTTCCCTTCTAGACTGACCCAGGTTCATACATCTCCGAAGCGTTCTGTTTCTCATCTCCCACACACGCCAAGTTCAGAACTTTCACCAATAAATTGTTCTATCCATCCCAAGAAGCCATTTTTTATGGTTTTCTCAGAGAAATCTGTGATTTTTCTTGTTGGGTCATTCATTTTCTTGGGGAGTTTCAGAGCTAGGCCAAGTGTGGCTCTGCCTTCCAAAATAAATATGGAGGAAAGGAAGGAGAGCCAGGAAGTGAAAAGTGAGAAAGAGGAAATGTGCGAGAAGATTTTGGAGAGAGAGCCCGGGAATTTGGAGGCATTGAAGGTGGTTTTGTTTGGGAAGATGAGGAGTGGCAAGACCAAAGAGGCCTTACGATATGTGGAGAAGTTGATTGATGTGGAGCCTAATGAGGTCGAGTGGAGGCTCCTGCAGGCGCTTTGTTATGAAATGCTAGAGCGTTTCAGCACGGCGAAACGATTGTTCAAGGAAATCTTGGAGGAGAGGCCTTTGTTGCTCAGAGCTTTACATGTATGATTCTTTACTTCGAACATTTTTTCGTTGGTTTTGTGTTTCCAGTTGTTTATTTGGTAGTGTCTGTGATATGTTTTGTTGTTGGAACCTGAAAGTGTTGATTAATTGCTCATATATACTATTGCATGATATGTCGATGAAATTAAACCTGGAAAATGGAAATTAATGGTTCCTGTTGGTTCAGAATTAGATTCCAAAGAGGATAGTAGATTTGCGAGTCTAGCTTGCCCTTGAGAAAGATGAGTTCCTGGACCATCGACAAGATGAGCTCAATCAATGCGCTGAAAATGAGCTATTGGTTTTTACTGAATCTGCTGCTCTTGCAAATGCATGTTATTATGGGAAATTAGTGGTAGTCAAATGTTGCAAGAGCAAAAGCTTTGTTTTTCTTTTGTCTATTTTATTGCTGCCACTATTAATCTATCTCTCCTGATTGTTTGCAGTCATTTGGCTTTTCGTTTACTCCATGTTATTTGCTTGGTGAATAAATTGTAGGTTAGATAGCTTTCTAGATGAAGGTATCCTATTGGAGTGTGATGTTAGTTGCAGTGGAAAATATCATTGTTCCTAGCTTCATCACTTTAAGTCTTGAAACAATGACTTCCACATATTAGAGCAGAGGTGTGTGGTCTTAATGCAGTACTAGTTTGACTAGGTCCTTAAGCAATTAAGCCTCTTAGAATAAATATTCTATCCTGTTACCTTTTGAATGTTTTGAGAGAAACCAGTGAGAGCTTTGTTCTCTAAGTACTTTTAGGTGGCAGGAGGCTCCTTAGCCTCCAGATAAAATAGAAGCCCAAGCACCAGGAGGGACGCATTGGTAGGTGAGGTGAACTGTTGTTGGTCAATGGATCTTTTGGCTCTTGGGTTTGCACGCCTTGGTGTCATTATATTGCCTATATTCATATACATTCATCATATTTTTGTATAGAGAGAGAGTAGCAATAGTTTCACATACTCTTCTCTTTGCAGGGTCTGTCAATGGTAATGCACAAAAACCATGAGGGTCCGGCTGTGTTTGAAATGTTAAGCAAGGCACTTGAAGTTGCAAAGCGTGAGAAGAGAGTTACTGAGGAAAGAAACATAAAAATTCTGATTGCGCAAATGCACGTTGTCCAGGTTACTTCCTGTTGTCTGTCTTCTCGAAGTTAGTGAACTATACAGATTTTAGATATTTATTGCTTAACACTCTGGGAATAGAACCAGGGAGTGGATGCCTCTTTTTATATCCTAGATGATGATAATCCTAAGAATTCTGTTCTTCCTCATGTATAAGGGAGATGTACTTACTCTACATGTTAAACATGTTGACAATCCAGCCTAAGTGGAATGTGAGATGGAATTCCTGAACCTTCCTCCACACTTAAATGTGAGGCTCATGATTCTGTTTTAGCAGGGACAATTGGAGGAGGGACTGCAGAAATTTCAGGAGTTGGTGAATGAGGATCCTCGAGATTTTCGACCTTACCTTTGTCAGGTAAAGTGAAGAATGCAGGAGGTACATTCTTGGTAGTTAGCTATTTCAGTTTACAATGGTTGGATACGTTAGTGGTGCTAAGTTTTAAGCAAAAACCTAGAACATCTGCATTTTTCCGAGTTATAAAGAAGGCTTCTTTGGGCTCTCTTTAACTCTCTATGGAAAAGCATTTGCCATTATGATGTTCTTTACCCCCAGTGTCAAATTCTTGATTTCATGGGCTTATTTAATTGGCTTTCATGTCAATAGATGAATTGATGGAGAAACAGTATTCTCCAAATCTTAAAAATACAGTGGTACATGCAGGGAATAATCTACAGTCTACTTGACAAAAGGCATGAAGCTGCAGACCAGTTTGAAATTTATCAGAGTCTTGTACCCGAAGAATTTCCTCAGAGAAGATTCCTTGATGATGTTGTGATAGAGGCAAGAAGCAAATCCCGGGAAAAGCTCCAGAAGGAATTTGATGCTGCATATTCTTACCAGAAAAGAAAGGCGGCAACATGACTTTGCCATCGAATTGAGTGGACAGGATGTTTCATTTGGTTCTCAAATCTTTGATGCTGGTTACATGCTTAGCGGGTATGGCTTTGGACATACAGTAACTTTATGACAAAAAACTATGAGAAATAGGCAGTGTTTCTGTAAACAATGTTTGCTCCAAATGCTGGCCTACTTGTTAGTGTGTGACTATAAACTGCAAAGGTGAACTCCTTTTCTGCACCGTGGTCACTTTTAGGAGACAACACTCTCTTGCACGAAGGACCTGATCTTCCTCTGTCATCTTATGTTCAGAAGTTCAAATATTGAAACTCAGGTGCGCTTCTTCATCCAGATTTGTAGCATCAGTATGTTGTTCCTAAAAATAGAGTCAGGAATTTCTTTACTTTTCAGCACAAACAGAGAAAAGTGGTTGTTAAATTATGCTCATGGAGCAATCATGTGTTGTCGTGAATTTATATGTTTGGCGCCAAAGCATCAGTGCCATTGAGAATATTAGAACTTGTGGAAATATATTCCCATTTTTTATGTATACTGAATCATGTGTAGAGGGTAATTTGTTGCAAACTGAGTCTGAGGGACTTGTAAAACCGCCACTAACAGTCTTCGATCCTCCATCATTAGGCTGACCCGTTGCATGAAAATGAGGCAGCCTCCGCAACAAGCATGCAAGTTCTTGGAATTGTTAATTCATGATAGGAGCCCCTGAATCATATCTGCGTAAAAAGTTAAATTTATTGGAGGTATCCATAGTCTTCACCGTTTCATTGTCACTAGAACATGCCCATGCTTTGCTACCGGGTGTTTTAACAGCTAATGTTTTTGTTGTATCATATATCACAAAATAGTATTACAGTATATAAATATATATAATATTGAAACATACATAATGTTTCATCATGCATATATAAATTTCTTTCGTCCTTTGTTGCTATGTTGTTGTCTCAGTCATTCAAGCTGGTAGGTTATTGGATTTTCTGTTTATGATAATAGAGCAATGATAATGTAATGAGAATAAGAGTACATGAATATTGCATTATAGAATATGTAAATATGTTAAAGAGAAAAATTAAGTAAAACTTGAGCAGCAAAAAATTAAGAATTTGCAGTTTGTGGGAGAGGTTTTCGTAAGTGGACTGTTGGTCTACTGGTCTACAAAAGATCTGAATTATTTTCCTGTAATAGTCAAGTCAATAGTGATAAATGCATAGGTCAGTAATTTCTAATGTATTAGAGAATAGTAATAATAATAGTAGTAGTAGTAGTAGTAGTAGTCATAATTGACCCCTGCCCATTACAAAAAAAAAAAAACGATAAAAAGGCAACCCGCCACGTCAAAGATAAGCATGAAACCGTTAGATGATTGTGCCCCTAGTGCCTCATTTGGCAGGAATGTGAAGTAGAGGGCTTGAGCATAAAGATGCAGATCTTTGGATAGCTTTTATGGAGTTGACCCATTGTGTTTTGAAAATCAAAAGAGCGAGTCGTGGAACAGAGCTTCAAGCTCCAGCCATTATAGTGCAACGATGATGAGGGGTCTGGCACCCAAGATCGAAATGTCTCCAGCAGTTTCGAACGTCTGCTAATTGTCCAAAATCCGGTGGAGGCAGAGAGAGCCAAGAATCAAAGAAATAGGAAGTACGGTTATGGCGGAGGTCCGGAGAGCAACAAATAGACAAAGGTTGCAGGTGCTGGTGATAATTGATGAGAGAGAGAGAGAGCAAACAGAATGGATGAGCAACGTCAGGAAGAAAAGAAAGAATGATCCCGTCTGCAAGGCAGACACTATTTGTACTTGAAACGACACCGTTTTATTTGGACAGATGGCTCATTCTCATCCCCCTCTCACGCCCTTTACAGTATGTATATAAATTGTTAGAGCATTATTTTTTTTTTCTCGTGGATCAGGAAATTAGTTTTTTTATGTATAATATTTATCTTGTTCTATATATTTCAATTTTTTTTTGTTTTCGTATAAACAATCTCATTCATATATATTTTATTTATATTAGGTTAATTATGATGAAAATAATTACAATATATATAAAAACTATTAAAATTTATATTTGATTTTTTCATCTTAAAATAATTTTTTAATATATATTTCTTTTTGCAAAATTTGTAATAATATGTAGTGCATAATATCATGCAGTATACCTATGATTAGAATACTTATCTGTAATGATTTGAAACCTCGATCTAGAGTATGGATTAGGAGTTAGAAGAATCAAATTGTCAATTAAGCCAATGAGGACTATATCAACCTCAACGGTTGTGCCTCCTTGTAATGGCTTACATCCTGTTCATTTCAAGTTAATTGGGTGGAGAGAGTTAATGTGTTCTAAAAGCATCAAATTTGACATACTTTTCAGCTAAACATATTTATGCCTCAAATTACATGAAATTACAACATCTGTTACTTATGCTTGATTTACCTAATCCTACTAACACATTGACCGTAACCACCCTTGCTTTGCCCACGGTATCCACCAAACTAGATTTGCACCCTATGGTATTTGGCAAGCTTTGCATGAACCAATCTATTCGGACAGCCACTGATCGGACAATTTGAAGTTTAAGCCTTGAATAGTCACTATTATTTTACCGTCAACTTTTCATCTTTCCTTCTAAAACCTTTGATCAAGAAGAACTATTGCATGTCTTGCTTTCGTTTCCATGTCCATAAAGCTCCCCTACTATGTATTCACTATGAACCTATTAACATCCAAGACCCATGACCTTAGTGCCTAGCTTTCACCTTTCTTTACTTTCGAATTCCTCAAGACCCATATCCTCCATGACCAGGAACCCTTGACAATTCCACCTAATTTTAATCTTTTGCTTTTTAGAAAAGTAGGGCCTTGGCCTGGTCGAGTGGTGTGGATGAGCCAAGTTAGCATTGAGTTGGCTCAAGTTAGTTGATTGCAAAAGAGAATTGGAAGGCTTAGGGGGCTATTTGACTAATAAGGGCTTAATGGTTTATCTGGGTTCCAAACTGAATGAGGATGTTGTCTACTTGGCAGATGCAAGAGTAGTGCAGACAAGTCTTACTAGAGAGCGCACTTCACCATATACAACCTAGGATGCAAGGTAAGTAGCAAGGACAATTTCATCTTTTTCCAAACTAGGTCGCACACATGACCATACCTAAAATGCAAAAACCACTTAACTAGGTTGTATCAAAATGAAATGGACTAGGTCTAAAGTCATTATCCTCAAATTAGAGGTAGTGGATACTAACTCCATTTACCTACGTCAAAAACCAATAATTGCAAATTTGGGTTACCTGGGCATTCACAAATTTCAGAGGCTTGCTTTAGTTTCAAGCTTTAATCGTCTTGAATTATGGGTAATAAAATAGTACTGTGAGCTAGCTTGTGTAGAATGGTGATGCACATTGCTTTGTCACCTTTGATGTAGTGTCTCAAATATCTCGTGAAATACCGCATACCGCATATAACACAAGTTATCATGTTTCATCGGATTACCACATTAGATACAATGATGTATCATGTTATTTCGTGTGCCAATGTTTTTTTATATGTTTTTTTTTTTCAATTTGTCATATACTGCATATCACAAGTTATGGAATTTTTTTCATTTTGCTTTAATGTATCACATATATACATATATAAAATAATAAAATATAATTAGTACCCATATTTTTACATAGGTATTGATGATTTTTTATTTAAAAATTAAATTTTAATCGATAAATGATGTTAATATGATTGAGATTTAGAAATTGTTATAATTATTTTATTTTATTTTAATTTTATATTAGGGAAATTATGTTGAAAATAATTAGAATACATATAAAAATGTGCAAATAAAAATATATTTATTTTTTTCATTTTATTTTAATGTAGGCTTTAGCACTTTTAAGATATATGATTGGATTTAATGAGCCAAGTGTTGAGCCACAAAGCACCTAAAGTCACCTAATACAGGTGTCTATATGAAATCAAGGAATCACTTAGTATTTTGATCCATCGCATTAATAGGGAAAATAAGTGAGGTAACATTTAAGAAGAATAAGTGTTTCAGGTAAGGATTCAACATATTTGAACCAGATTGATTTTAAGACACTTTTGTGAAACTACTTATATGTGGGAGCATGCTTCATGCTTGTAGTTTGAAGTCAACTTAATTAATTAGTAAGGCGTTGCAATTCATTTCCTTTTTTTTCCAATTAATTAGTCAACATTTTTGGTTGGGTCAAATGAGGGTTCATTGTCTAAAAAGGAATAAGGTTAAAAGTTGGTAGAAATTACGGTGTCATGCTATTTTGGTCTATTTTGGTTTTCGGTATAACGCAAGTGGAAATCAATTCATTTTAACCTTACTTTAGCCAAATCGTTAGTTGATCCTTTTTCTCTAAATCTATTCTCGGTCCGGCAACGATGGTGCCACCATCGAATTTGTAACAAATCAAGTAGTTTCTTTTGTCAGTCATTTCTTAGTAGGGGCCAGTGGCTCTGCCTTATGTAAAGAATACCAGATGGCTGATACATTAATGCCTTACCTCCTTTGTCTACAAATACCCTTCCTTCAAGCCCAAGATCACCACTTTCACCCACAACGACGGCTAATCCATCAACATCATTCATAGAATAGTTATTTCATAAAGCAATAGTTATTACTTTCATTAATGACCGTCTGGAAGAAGTGGTTAGGTGATAAAGTTTCATTCGATGCGAATCAAGATGGCCTTCTCTCTCTTGCTGCAGTAGATGAATGTGAAAGAGAATAAGAGGGCAGTGGTGAATGGTGAGAGAAGAAGCGGAGGTGAAAAAAAAGGTAAAATGCCATGACACTGTAATTTCTACCAACCATAACCTCTATTCCTTTTCAGACTATTGGCTCTTCTTTGACCCAACAAAAAATGTTAACCAATTAATTTGTAAAAATTGGAAACAAACTGTCCCATAATTTTGAGGTATGAGTCTAAATGAATGTTGATACTTAATAAGGTAAGAACTTCCTATTTTCACCATCAAAGCCAAAAGCTCCACAAGCAAATACCTTTCAATATGTACCTTAATTCCCTTATGCTAATCAAGGTTTTTTTTTTGTATTCAGAATCATCTATACAAGTATAAAAGAATTACCTATACAGGTTTTCTCAATTTAGAACCATGTTCACCTTTGCTCTTGCTTTGTTGTTACCCTTTTTCTGCTTCTAAAACCATAATGCCTTCTTGAGAACCTATTCCTTGCCATCAATAATGTACTCTTGGAGGAATTAGATTTAGTTGAAGCAAGCCTTTTGTCTTGGTTTTTATTTCCTCCTGTAAACAAGTCAAGTTAGGAGAAGAACCAGGATGAGAGCTAGTACAATGAGGGAGTCAATTGATCTCATTTTCATCTTTCAATTTTGGCCCTAAGTTACGGTAAGAGCCTCAAACTAAAACTTAGATTCCAGCGGCCCTTGAACTTTTCAAATTGGGTCAACTTTTGAACAAGTGAATTGACTTCCTGCTTTGAATTAAGCTAGAAAAACTTCATTGAATTGACCTTGCACTTTGTTAAAGTACATCAGGATTAATGCGGCCAATTAGTGATTTCATGAATTGACTCAAATCTCCATTCCCTAAAAGCTTCATTTTAGGCCTAAGGCTACTAGGCCTTAAACTTAGCCCACTCAAATGAGTTAGTCTTTTAAATAGAACTTGGTGTAGATAAACCCTTACACTTTTCATAAGATGATGAATTAGCCCATAAATAATGGAAAAATTGAAGCAATAGATGAAATCTGTTAAATTGCTCCAATTCCAAAGTGTTCATGTCTTGATGCTTTTAACAACATTCATCGTCATTAATTTATTTGATGGTTTTGTGAACAAATTTTGGAAACAAGGACAAAAGTACAGTACAATGGCTATTGTGAACATATGTGTAATAGGACATAGAGGATAATTTTTCAAGTTTACCCCTTACCCTAAATCACTTTTGGTTTTCCTAAACGATGTTCCTTAATTCTCTCCAGCCTTCTTTCCCAACTTTGCCCCAAGTAAACTGCTGATTAGCTTGCATTAGCAGCTGCTGCTCCTGCATTGGCATCTCTTCAATTACACAAACTCACAAAGATTGCATCGGAGCTGGAAAAGGAAGCCAGCCACCAAAAACCAAGAAAAGAGATCATGATTGCAGTTACTGGCCAAGAAAAGAGATATCGAAGCGCAATTAATAGTGAGATCGAAGTGCAATCTCAGTTGCTAGCTAAGAGAATGGGCAAATCCAAGAGCGGCGAACGTTGATCAAGGAAGAGAAAAGAGAAGCGGTTCTGGCAGAGGTGGTAGAGGAAGCAACTATGGTGAAGGCAGATGCATGAATGGCGAGCAGTGACTAGAGGAGGAGAAAGAGGAGATGACAATAAATCTCTAGGAAACGATGATAAATCGAAGGCTAACAAATGGTGAAAATCACTAGAAATTACCGGATAACAAGCTTACAGGAAAATACTAGCACAATTATTTACTTTTACATCTCATTTATACTTTTCTATTTTGTTAAGACATATTTACAAATTCATTTAGACACTTTGTCTTATTCTTTCATGCATTTTTTAAATTTGAAAATAACAAATTTTTTACATGTTGTTGTAGTCTTTTTTATATATAGCACTAGACACTTTTATATATTTATTTAAACACTTTTATTTTTAAGGTGATAAATTATTTAAATATTACTTTAGACATTTTTACCTATTGTTATAAATGCTTCAACATATTTATTCAAACACTTTTTACATATTATTTTGGAAAAGAACAAATGGTTTTTATATCATGTGAAGAGAATAATTTATTTGTATATTATTTCAGATGTTTATACATACTTATTCAGACACTTTTGCCAATTTATTTAGGCACTTTACATCTTTGTTTGTGGCACTTATGAAAATAGTTTCTATGTACAATTTGGTTGAGGATGAGAGAGGAGTGGCATTATGGCGGGTTGGAAGCAAAAACAGAAGAATTGGTGAGATTCAGAGGCGCATGACAACTGTGAGATCTGAAGCTAAGTAACAATGGAAATTTTGGAGGTGATGACTACTTGGCATCGGCAAGCGGTAGTAGCTACAGTGGCGTGCGACAGTGATTGTAGTGGCAACAACAATAGCAAGAATGAGGTATGTGTTTTAAGGGAGAGAGAGAGAGTTTTGATCAGGGGCAATTTTGTCAAATTATTGGGATGGGTGTGTATGATATATGAAAAAATGAGTAAGTTAGTATGTCTAATTACATCTATGTGTATAGTATAATAATTAGAAGTACAGTATTATTGATAAAAAAAAGAAATTAATTACAATTTGTTCGTGAGGTTTAGGTGATATTACACTTTGTCCCTCCCGTTTCAGAAATATACACTTTGCTCCTTTATTTTTTACACTATCCAACAACAACTTCTGAAATTTAATTTAAACTATGCGGTAGTCATTGTCTAGTAATTTCATTATGTATGGTACATTTTTACAGTTAATGAAACTTATCAATTTTTTATTTCTGTAAATGTAAAATAGTTTCTTTTTCAAAGGGTAAAATGTGATGCATGGGTAAATTGTATATTTTTTAAATAAGAGGGGGAAAAGTATAATATCACCTAAATTTTATGAGGTAAATTGTAGTTAATCCTAAAAAAGCAAAGCTAAGACTTATCATTGTTACTTAGAGGTCAAATATTAATAAAAATATCAACAAAAATTTACTAAATTAAATTATTTACTTATTGTCAAAAAAGTCGTTATACAACTGTAAGTCATTTACCTGATATTTAGTCCCAACGAGGTTATGTTTGACCCGCACGTTGTAGTGAATAATTTTTTCAATAAATTTATAATTAAAATAAATATCAACAATAATAATTTAAAAATTATAAATCATAAATTTATGTTCATTGATTAAAATTTTATTTTATCTTAATTTTGAGTTAAGATTTTTTCTATGTTATGTTCTTATCATTAAAACCATCAATTATGATCAAAACATAAAACTATGAAACATAATATTGTACATTATTTGAAATGATAGATATTTTTTTTGTGATTAAAGAATAATTGACTAAAATTTTTTATCTCTTATTAATTTAAATTTCAATTTTTAATATAGATGAAAATTTTATTTAAAAAAATTCACTTTTAATTTTAGGAATTATTGACCAAATCATTTCATTAAACCATAAAGATTTTTTTTTATCTTTACTACGTTAATGGTAACCAATGTTTTACTTTAGAAAATAACACATCATAAAAAAATATAAAATTGTATTGAATTTATGTTAATCAATGAATGGTTTAACCATTAATATGGTAAAGGTAAAAGAAAAAGAAAAAAAATAAATTGACTAAAGTTATTTCATATTAAATACAAAAATCTGACGACAGAAAGAGAAAGTTGGGGAGCATTAGGGTAGAAGTGAAACATTTTAAGACCAAAAGAGGAGTTTGACCATAGTTGGAAGAAGAAAAAAAAAACAAAAAGACAGCATTGCATAGAAATCAGAAGGGCAAAACCGTCATAGCACTGTTCATCCCTGTGGTTCAAACAATACCTCTTCACTGGTTTTAGAATATAGTGTAATATCTTACTAATATTTTAGTACCAATATCTTATTGATATTTTTGTACCAATATCAATAATAATTTAGTACCAATATCTTACTGATATTTTATAGGAACTAAAAAATAAAAACGGTTTAAATCATTTACAAAATACAGGGAAAAGTCGTTAATAGAGATTGTACACTAAAATCAATTGATCTTTGTTTTGTGTTTGGACGTTACCCGCTTAAATTAGCCCGCTAAGTCTAACAAGTGACGTGTCAGATTGAAGGGCCTCTCAAACAACAAACGCGAAGCTCCCATTCTACACTGCCAAGTTCCACTCCGGACTCCGGAGTAGCAATCGGCAATGAGCTTCGCTCTGAAACAGCTGCTGCCCACCAAGCCGGGCCCGGTTTTTTTGTGTGATCACCGGTCAGCCGTTACTCTTAGTGGTTGGTTTTCGGAGCGCAACCGCCACGGAGGCGATCAGTTTCGATGTCGCCCGGTGTGTCGCCGGAAGTTTGCAGCAACGGCGGTTTTGAAGGCAGAAGAGAAGAGAGCTGCTGCGGATTTGCCGTACGCGAATCCTGTAAGAATAACGGCAGTCGTCGGTGGAGGAGCCGTTAGCCCTTTGGGGAAGGCGACCTGGGAGGAAGTCATGATCCACACGGTTGGTTCTAATTCTATCTATTCTTGGTCTGTAGCTGCAAGAAATGGTTACCTGGGAAATTTTTTTTATCACTATCTCTCTCTTTTATTTTTTTTTTTGTTGCCAATTATTCTGGTTAGTTAGTATGTAGCTGCAGGAAATTGGTAATCTGGGAAATTTATAGTACTATGTTTTTCCGAAGTTCCACTTGTTCTGGTTAGCGTTCAGCGAAATCGAATAGGGAACTTGAGAAACCAAATTCTAATTAACTTAGTTTGTGTGCCCACTTTGGATATCTGACATAAGCATATATTACTATATACGTCTGCTTGAGGTCTATATCATTGTGTTTATGTTATGTGGATATCATTTTTCGTGGGTATCATTTTCTTTCCATGACACCTTCTATAGACTATAGTTCTGTGAATTTTCCATCTTATTTGTTTTTCTCATCCTTGATTTGTTCTCTAAGCAGGCAAAGAGATTGAAATGGGTTGATGAAGAATATGATATGTGCGTTTTCAAAGATGACGTTTTTCAATCTGATCAAATTGCTATGCATCTGGAAGGGGAGTTGGTTTCTTCAGACATTTTGCTGGTGGTTGCTGTTACAAGCCAAAAGTCAGTGAAGTGGATTCAGACACACTGCACGAGCGTCCCAAACATTATCAGTTTTGACTCTTCACCAGATTTGGAAAACAGATTAGGAGGTTATTATGTACAAACTGCAAGAAGAGGGACCTTATTGGACAGACTAGTAAAAATCTCTCAACCAATGAAAGAAAAGGAGTATCTTGAGGTTTTACAGACTGTTTCAGAGGCTTGGGATCGATGTAGTTCTGATGATATAAGGTTCTGTCTGCTGATTGTTATAAATGCTTATGTAAGGCCAGTTCCTGTATTGAAGAACCTGAGGTCCAAGGGCTTTTCCACCCTGAATTGCATGGTCAAGAACTGTGGGTCTGAGATATTGAACTGCCTTTTGGATCCAAACTGTAGGAAAGCACTTCAATGCTTGAACAGGTGCAGCCCAGTAGATCAGGTATGCAACTATAGGTGTATTGCTTCATATGAAAGCCCAAACCTGGAAGCATTTTCATTGTGTGTTCTTCAGAAAAACAATTGTTTGGAACTGGATGCGAAAATCCCTGAAACTCCCCGGGTCTCTCCCATGGTTACTTTCAGAAAGAAGGTCTTGTGCCATAGAACTGCAGAAGATCTTTTCATTGGTTGGTTGGGGAAGTTGGATTGCAGCTGGCGTGTTGCAGCCGGGCAAAACCCAGCTTACGATCAATTTCCTTGCCAGTACCAGCTATTCTACAGGGGAAAGGCGAAAGGCTCGTTCTGGTATGAGCCAATCTTTCAAGTTAAAACTCTGGAGGGGAAAATGGTTTGGAGAAGGCGCAAATATCGTGTCAGGAGAGGGAAAACTCCAGGTACATTCTTCTTCAGCGTCTTGGATAATGGAGTTGTGTCAAATGAGTTCTGGACTATGGTGGATGTGGCTGATGACCTTAGCTGGGGTTTGTTTCATTATCATGGGGCTGCTCGTGTGGCCGGGCAATCTTATACAGGTGCAGTGCTTGTTACTCCAGATGGAGCATACCCGAAGGATAAGGAAAGTCACAGATTGAGGGATGCTTTGGAGCGGTGTGAAATAAAAGATTGGGAGCTATTTGCAGTTGATAACACTTCATGCCAAGGTCCTCCATTGGGAATTCCTGAGGGTTCAAGTTTGCATGCTGTGATTAATTTAGAAGAGCATCATGAATGAAGGTCCTTAGTGATAATTATTTGCATGTACAGCTAATTCTATGTGCAGGGTCCTAATTCGCTTAACTCTGCTGATTTTGAACCTGCAACTTGATGTTACTTCCTTACTGGAGCTCTGAAGATCGACTTTATCTTTATGAAAAAGAATTTTAATGCCATTAAAGGCAGTGGTGACGGTGTGTTTGTAACATCCCTCTCTGAATTTAATTATGTGCCTAGGACTATTCTGAAGCTCAATATCAATTTCTTTCCAGAAAGATGTCTAGACTGCTAGTATCTAACTGATTTTGTGAGGAAGAGGCACTTTATTTGACTGATTGAGTTATTCTGTTCATTACTTGCTGAATGTGGCCTGGTTTTGGTAAAACTAATCCCTGTTGCTTTCTAACAATAAAACCAAGCTGCTGTTGTGGCTGGAGAAATTCTTAATGTAAACGGCCATCTCTCGCTGCTTCTGATGTATATAACCTGCTCTGTAATCAGTTCATTAATTTTTTATTTAATACTTTGTTGTTCATTACATTTATCTACGTTAGTTGAAATGGCGAAGAAAAAATGGTCCACTGTATATGTTAATCAATCATACAATCGCTGGATAATGTGGTAGCGTTAAGGTCCATGGAGGCAAGCAAACAGCCCCCATCAGTCATGACCTCTGGACGTCTGCAGGTCCACCAACACTGTAACAACTTGTTGCATATCCGGCTGCATGTTGGGATTGGGGTCCCAACATCACTGCATCAGAAGAGCCAGCTCCTTGGGGCACCGGTTTGGGATTGGCGGCCTCACCTTTAAGTTCACTACCATTGATGTGAACTCCCAGAAACTGATGCAGCTAGGATCGTACGGGAAACAACAGCAATAAATTTCCCATAGACATATTCCAAAGCTCTGGACGTCACATTTCCTGTTGTGTGGCTCTGATTTTAGCATCTGCAAAATTTAATCAAGTTAATTAGACTCTTCATGCAAAATCCAACTCTAACTTCAATATTATCACAAGAAAGAATTTACCTCTGAAGCCATATATGCAAGAGTCCCAACTTTCTCAGTCATTTGAGAGGGGTCTGATGCTTCAACGCCAGAAACACCAAAATCAGCTATCTTCAGCCTCCCATGAGAATCGAACAACAGATTATTTCGTTTTATATCTCTCTGCACAATCTTCTTTGAGTGAAGGTAACTTAATCTGCAAGCACACGATTTGAGTCATCAATCAATTGCCGTTGTCAACAGCCTTGGGGATTTAATGCTTTCTTCATATTTGCAGCTCATAGATCCCAATCTTCAGGTTCTCCAAAAATTTAAAATCATTTCAAAGGACAATTTAGCCTGTTCTCCCCACAAACTAACATCCCAATCAAAAAGTCAACTTGCAGGTCAACACATCACAAGTGACTGTCAGTATAGCAGCTAGCATCTTCCATCATTTCTTTTAGAACCAGACCAACGTTTTTCTCTTGGTTCTCAATGATGCATACGTTATCTTTGCTGCTATAACACTCCTGGACATCTTCCTCCATCAATTCTGTTCTTTTCAGGCTGCTGTACATCTCAGTAACCTCAAAGGCTTGCTGTTTAAATTTTGTTTTACGGCTGCAGCATTCCTTTCTTCAGTTCTGCATGTTCCTTTTGGTTCAGCCTCCATAAGTTTGATGCATTGTAATACCATGATCACTGGTTCAATGCATCAACACAGCTGAAATCCCCTTTCTTGCTGCAGCCATCCGCTCCAATCAAATGCAGTGGCGTACACATAGTCCAGGAAAGCAATCCTGCCTTCAACAGTTCCTGCGGCAAAACCAGAATTTTTTTTTCGAAGCCAAAGTCCAACTTAATGGCTAGAGCAAGTCTAGAATGTGGAATTAAAGTTGCCTGCAAAATTCCTGCCCAAAACTCCAGGTCAACATTGCTCACTCACACTTATGCTGATTGTTCTTACTTTGCAACCTACTCTATTCTTGTCCATTTTAAACCAAGTTTCTTGCTGCAAGGGTTGTAGAACCAGGTTCATAATCTCATTGAAACTCTTTTAACCCCATTAAATCAGTGTCCAGAACTTATGAATTATGACTGATCACCGTGACAATCCTGTGATCAAGGTGTACCTTACTGAGTTGCTTAGGAAACTCACCCTTACTGTCCCACTTTTGCAGGAAAGTGGCTAAGGCATAAGCTGTGGCTAGGATATGTGGCAAGAGCAAGGATTTATCTCATGACTAAGACTTAGATTAGGATCTAGATAAGGATTCCTGAATCCTAGGTAGTGCTTTGTTGTAAGACTTATGAAGCAAGTTGGGTCCAGTTAATGTTTCTCTCTTGTTTCCATTGAACTGGTTCTGTAACTTGCATATCAAGGCATTTTGGGTTTGATAATGTTTTGGTAAATACGGATCTTCTAGAACCTGTTCTAATGATCTATTATCTACGTGGTTTATGGCCTGAAGTTCCATGGTTTCCATGATTTTAGTTTTCTATGAAATGTCGTATGAGCTTGTTAACTGGTTAAGAAGGTTGACCATAGGTTTGACTTTCTGGTTTATACAATAGTTTGCTATGAAATTTGGTGCTCAAGTCTTGTTCTTTGGAAGAAACATGTTGGTGCAAGCAGACTAAGAATTCTAAGTCAAACCTGTGTTTTTGGTTACTCAACTACTTCTCTGAAGCTTAAATAGCCTCACAAAACAGCCACAAAACACACACTCACCTTAAACAACTATCGAAACAGTCCCTTCACTAAACACCTTTAGCACCGTTTCACTTGTTGTCCTTGCAAGATACACTAAAGAGCAAGCAAACACAACAAAATACCACTCAACTACATCTCAAATAAGATCCACTTAACAAAACCGTGGCACACCCTCCACTATAGCCCGCCCTTAACTAGCTTGTTGTTTGCTAGCTTGGAAAATTCCTTAAGCGTGTCCAAAAATCCAGCAAAAAATACCATATAACACTGAGGGCAAGTACTTACTCCTGTACATATGAAAATGGGAATGGATGGACAAATACCACCAACAGCAAGTATCTGCCTAAGGGACAGGCGGGTGCCTGAGGACAGACATTGATTTATGTCTGTTATTGGATATGACTACAGGGTAATGTGATAGGGATGCCTGCAGCTCCACGAATGGTAGTGGCCATTTTTACTGTTACCTAAGCACTACTGACTGAGCTCCAGTACACTGTTGCTTATGTACAGCTAATTCCATGCGCAGAGTCCTAATTCCATTAGCCCTTCTGATAATTTTAAACCTGCAACTCTGGTTATTCCTTACTCAGGCTCGGAAGATTTGTTTGATCTTTATGAACAAGAATTTTGAAGTTGTTAAGGGTGGGGGTGGTAGTCCTTTTGTAATTTTCCTCTCTGAATTCAATACTTTGTTGTTCATTGCATTGATTTAGTGGCAAAAAGATATACGTGGTTCGGTCATTGTGACCTACTTCCACGGGCTGAAGAAAGATCTTTCCATTATATGTCAGTGAATGATACAGTTGCTGGAGAATGTCTTTAGCCTTAAGGTCCACGGAGGCAAGCAAACAAGCCCCACCAATCACGGCCTCTGGACGTCTGCAGGTCTTCCAACGCTGTAACAACTTGTTGCATCTCTGGCCGCATGTTGGGGTTGGGGTCCCAACAACTCTGCATCAGAAGAGCCAGCTCCTTGGGGCACCGATTTGGGATTGGCGGCCTCACCTTCAAGTTCAGTACCATTGATGTAATCTCCCAGAAACTGATGCAGCTGGGATCGTATGGGAAATCACAGCAATAAATTTCCCATAGACATATCCCAAAGCTGTAGACGTCACATTTCTTGTTGTATGGCTCTGACTTTAGAACCTGCAAAAGTTAATCGAGTTAATCAGACTCTTCATGCAAAATCCAATTTTAACATCAATATTATCACGAGAAAGAACTTACCTCGGGAGCCATATAAGAAAGAGTCCCAACTTTCTCAGTCATTTGAGAGGGGTCTGATGCTTCAACGCAAGAAACACCAAAATCAGCAATCTTCAGCCTCCCTTGAGAATCGAACAACAGATTATCTGGTTTTATATCTCTGTGCATGATCTTCTTTGAGTGAAGGTAACTTAATCTGCAAGCACAAGATTTAAGTCATCAATCAATTAATCAACAGTGTGGTTAACTAGTTATAATTAGATGAATGTAATCAATTAAGCACATATATACCCTCTTGCAAGATCAAGTGCCATCCGCAGAACAGTGGGGAGAGGGAGCACCCTCCCTCGGTTCTTCATGATGAACGATTGCAAGGTGCCTCCAGGGAGAAACTCCGTCACGAGTTGTAATCTGTCTTTTTGCCTGCCTCTCGTCACTGATTCTCCAATACTTGCGCCAATAAACTGTACAGAATACAGGATAGGGGTTAGGAATATGTGTGTGAAGGGAAAAAGTTCAGATAACTTGTTGCGCAAGCTTTCTGGATGGCTCGCTTACCTTGGTGACATTAGGATGGTCAAGCTTGCACCAAATGGAGACCTCCTGCAGAAAGATGTCTCTCTCCAGAATTTTCTTGCATCCTTCGCTTATATTCTGACATTGATCTTCATAAATCTTGGCCACTTTCACTGAAGACAAGTGGATAAAGATTAACTAAACTGCAAGAACAATGGAAGGACGCCGACGACTAGGGGTGGATTAAGAAAATATGTAGTTAGTAGGTATATCATACCTGCAACTTGGTGGCCCTTGTAGCGGCCTTTGAAGACAGAAGCAAAGGCACCGAAGCCGATCTGTTCCTTGATGGCGAGTCGGTCGGCATCAATGTTGAAGTCTGGTCTTGATCCGGCAAGAAGAAGAAGGGTGGTTTGGTCCGGCTTCAGAATCTGCAACGCTTGGACTTGGTCGAAGACGTTGCCGAGTACCCCCAGCTTCGCCATATCGTCGCTTATCGTTCCATTTTTCTGGTCGTCCATGGCTCTAACTCTAACTCTGAGTTGTGGTTATGCGAGCAAGTGAATAGAATGGAAGCGAAACTTTGTGAAGACCCAAAATTTGATTGGGGGCGGGAACCATATTTATAGGGCCGTGGGTATTCCGAATTTGTAATGGGATGAATCTCTTAAAGGAGAGTCCTAGTTGGATTTGCAGTCATTAGACTGGATAAGCCTAGTCTTCAATAATAATTGAATTACCAAAAAGAAAAAAAAGTTGAAGCCACATCAGCTTTGGCTTGTGTTCCTCGAAATTTTTTTTTTTTTGTGTTCCTAAGTTTCATTTATTTTTGAATAAGAAAATAAAAATATGGGTGCAGTAATTAACAAATATTACCTCCACCCCAAGTTCATTGTTTCATTTCAATTTTTTTGCTTAAATTTGACATGAGTTTGTCTATATCATTATTTATTATTTTTTTTAAAAATATATCTAGAAACTAAATTTGACATATAGTTTTTAAAAATAATTTTTTTAATAAATTTTATTAAATAATAATATAAAGAAATTCAAGTCAAATTTAATTAAAAAAACTAAGCGAGGCAAATAATTTGGAATAGTGATAGTAATTTTGATTAAGACAAAACTGTCTAATGGCTTTTTATCTTTTCTCTACGAAAGATTAAAAAAAAAAAACCAAGCCCTATGGTTCACATGCCTTTTAAAGCTTGGCTAATAACTTGCAAACAAAGTTATCTGTGGCCAGCGAGAATCCTAAATGGAGACGTTCAAATACGGAACGGATGGAGAAGATTACAGGTGTTTGATTACACACCATTCAGCGTTTTATATGTTCCGATTGGATTGAAAAATCAAGTTAATTCCTTTGTCTGGTTTCCTATTTCCTGTGGATCAATAATTTTATTAATGCGCTTGATCTATTTCAAATATTAATATCAGATCAGTAGACTAAACTAATTATGGAGGGATCGAAGACAAATCAAATTATGAAATACAGAAATTATACTTTCTACCAAATTTCTTTAAGGAAAAGCCACACAATGGCCATAAAACAGCATATATTAGCAAAGTCTGTAAGGCCATTCTTGAAGAATGCTGGGATGTGCTTTCCAGAAGTCCTCATCAATTATGTTACAATGTTCTACAACCACCTTGTTTTGAAGTTCATTCTCATGCGTCGGATGCTTCTCTGTCTGCATATACAATGGAAAAAAATAAAAAGGCGAATTTTACTTTCGAGTTCAACAGAATGCCTCAATAAGTGACCATTTTAACGTATTTTGAAAAAAAAAAATGCGAGTTTAAAAGAGTTAAGGAAAGAAAAAACTATCCCAAAAATCACAAATCATAGTTCTCCCAATAAAAGCACTTCTGGTGTAGATCCAGACTTCTTTTAGGATCTTAGTGAACTTAAAAAAAATCCAAAGAACTGAACAACATGAACAATGCATTCAGAAACAGCAAAGCTTACCCTAAACACAGAAGAACCCAATCGGAACATGACAGGTAGCATGTTGTATTCGATACAAAATGTTTCCCTAAGCAATTCATTTTTCTCTGCTGTCTGAGTGCCCTGAAAGTTCAAAAGCCAGAACGAACAAGAAAAATATAAGCAGAGGAAACCTCAAGTTTCAGGCCAGTTTTATCAGTGCCTCCTGCTGGTGGTTGTTTTTCATCCTTGGTTTCATTTCTAAATCCTCATCACCATTATACTACACCTTAATTCCGACTATGTTTTGGTTGGTTGATGCCATTTAATTTATAATGTCAATTTACTGTTAGAAGACATATTGGCATTATAAACTCATAGAAAAGAACAATTCTGAGAAAGTTTAAATACAGTAAAATCTTCAGCTCTTGCTGACCCTCCAAAATCCAGAAGCATAGCAAAAGATTTGATCATGAACTTGAAATGACAACAGAAATGGCAGTCATGGATTTGCAAGAAATGGCAGAGAGAGGTTGCAATCCTAACGTGGGGAAATATTTCATCAAATGCACCATAACCTTGCAAATGTTTATGTGAAGATAACTAATCCTTTCCAAGAAATCTCCTTTGATTTATTTGTCAAAATTCATGATACAGTTCTTGACAAGCTGAAATTCATGAAACTTCCACGTTCCTCTTCTTTCTAGCATGCTTCCTTTTAAAGAGAAGGTGTGAATGCAAGTGCTCTAAGCATCAAATATTTGGAGAAGTACGAGCCAGATAAGAATGAATCAGTATATAGAATCTTAGAACCTAAAGAAGTAAACAGGAACAGGGGGGAAAAAAAGAGTACCTTTAACAAGGCTTGAGCTTCACTTTTGCTTTTACCAGATTCAACAAGATTCCAGAAACAAGTATTGTACTGATTGTTAATATGGCCTGTGCATCACCACCAAACGAATGACCAAAAACTAAGATGCATGGTAATGAGTTCCAAGACCAAGAATTTCTAAACTAAATTTCAATATATCAGGAATGTGGTACTTCAAAATATAGACAGTTTCTGCTTTTTATTACTAACATATATACATTTATTGTTACAGTTTTTTTCTTTTTAAGGAAACCAAAGTAACAAACAACAACAAGAGCCATTCAAGATACTTACAATCAACTTGTCTCCATGCCAGATAATCTCTAAGAATGTTAGAGTTTGGGTAGCATACAGCCCGACCATCAAATGATGGAGGGTATTCCAGCTCTTTCGATAGGAAGAAGTCTTTCCATTTCATTACGTACAAGGAAGAGAAGAATGATACAATGGTAGCCACTATTGCACTGCACACGTTTTTGCAATCCTTTAGTCAGTTGAATTGCATGGCAAAGAGTTCAGCTTAATAGCAATGGCAATAAAACTAAAGCCAACTACTGAAACTACATGAGGTTTCAAACTAATGCCTTCCTAATTCTAATCCTTTCAAGCCAATGAAAAATAAAGTTTGCCTTCTTATCCATGAACTAACTTGAGTTATCTATCCATACATATCTAAGACAAAGATGTGAGGGAAATGATTTGGGAAAAACCTGGCTCGCCTTTGATAGAGCTGAGAACTCTTGGACAATACAAAGCTGCAAGTTTTAAACCAAAAAATACAATCATGAAACACCAAAAACAAGAAACCAAAAATGGTTTATAATAGATAAAAGCTAATACCTGTACTCATCACTTGTGCCATAACCAAAAATAATGTCTTGAAACTCTTCTAACACAGCCATTGCACATGAATTCATAAGTCTAAGAGCTTGCTCATCATTGGGCTTCTTGAACTTGTGAACTTCAGAAAATCTATCAAATGTCAGCTGAGTACAATAATTAGTTTCCTCCAAAGCAGGAAATAGTAAAACAAAAAGTCAAACCACTTCATCAGATTCTAGCATTGAAATGGCCTTGGGAGCCTTAACTTACTAGCAAGCTTTTAACCTTCTAAACTCCCTGCAGGCATACTCAAACTCATGAAAAGAACAATTGCATTAACAATTCAAAATAAGCTACTAATTTAAGAATTATCAGATAACTATATTACATGTTGTGAGATTTACTTTCCTTGAATCTTTTCTCCATTCTAGCAGTGAGAGCAATCCAACATTGATAGAGTTGCAAGGTTCCCCTGTCTATAAATAGAATAACACACACTCCTAAGTAGAACACAACCACGTCCCATCATACTCATGTAAAACTTTGGTAATAAGAAAAACGAGGGGCCTTGCACTAGACAAATTAAGCTTTTATTCCTCTATGCACATGTTCCTACCTTGGTACCTTCAAATGAAAAAGACGAGTTTGTACAGTGATATCCCAAATAGGAGTGGACACTCACATGAACAGCCATCAGACATTAACACGCACAAAACCTTACCTGTGAAAGTGGCAACCATCAATTCTGATGACAATCCAAGTAGATTGAATCAACTTGTTTTCAAACAGAAAGGATCTTATATAATCATCTTTAACTCTACTAAGATCTTCATTAAAAGGCCCCAAATCCTTTAAAAGGATTAGGTTCTCATTCCAGAAGCGTTTTGCAGCTATGTTCTTTGAGTGAACAATTATTGGCTTTGTTCGCAGTCTTTTTATAGGAGTACCATCCTCACTGTACTTGACAACATCTTGAACCTAAGCAGAGCAAAAAAAATTAAGGTTGAAAAGGCCAACTTCATAAAAAAGGAGATACAAAAATACATAATGAAACAAACAAGATTTACTCAGTAATCCAACTTTCCCGTGATGTTTCTCTTCTCTCTTCTTCTAAAATCCATAAATTTTTGTCCATTCAAGATAATCATTAAGGTTCTTTTTTCTTCCTTATAATATCCACCAACGATATGTTTTATTCTTGTTTGCTGAAAGGATATGTTTTTTGAGAATGCAAATGTCATTGCAATTCCATGCAAAAAAGGGGGCAAACATCAGTGTGAGTACTTAAATTCACAGACCTATAATTAATTGAAGACTAACCTTTGCCTTTAAAATACAGGATCCCTGACGAAACAACTCATCAACATCTGTTTTATAATTGATGCCAAATAATTGATAAAGAAGCTCATTTTTGTCTTGTTTCTGAGCATCCTGCACAAGCAAAAATATCATTATTGCTACCATATTACTCTTGACCAAAACAAGGTTGAAGTGACTGCATGAAAATTCAAAATTTCAACCAACAGTTAAAAGCCATGTGACATCATAAATTTATACACATGTTATTAATGATAACGAGAAACAAGATATGGACACCCAAGAACAAAAGAGGTAAGACGTCGAGAATAGAAATTCAAACTTAGGGGTTCACAGGTCACTTTCTAATATGGGAGCTTGCACAGATGGCATACCACACCTCTATGTTACAATACCTTCTATATCACTTTCAGAATGACCTACCCATCCCAATTATGAGAAATTTTCCCTCAGGGAAACAAAATCAAAGGCTTTCTTCCCTAAAGCTGCAACAAACTAGACGTGAAGGACTGGCATACAAACTCATCCAGTAAAAATTGCCTCCTTTAGACCATAGCGCATTTTAATGAAAATCATGGAAGCCAACTGCACGCTTTTGTTGTGGCATATTGAAGCTTCTGGACAAAGATAAGAGCTGAGCAATACCTTTTACCTCTTACAGATGCCAGAAATCTTTTATTTTTTCCTCTGTGTTGCAGTAGCATTTTTGAAAAAAAACAATTAAGTTGCTGCATGTCTCTATATATATTTTTTTGGGATAAAATCCTTCAATTTATTTACAGTCCACCAGCTAAACTTTCATAAAATAGATTTTTTATGCACCTACTCCTGAAAACTTAAAACAATAAGAGACTTGACACACACATCCATATGAACAACTGAAGAACCAATTTATTCATTTGGGATGACCAAGTGCTAAACCTATAGAGAACGTATATCACAGGCCTCGAGTATAGAATATAGACTAACTCTGTCTGCATAAAGGCCCATACTTGACAACAAATCATGAAAAGCCATCAACAGTCCATGGAGGAGTTATACAGAAGATGGTTTCAAAATGCATAGAGAAACACAGCCATGCACACAAGGAACACAGAGCTGTTAGTACCTTTAAGATTTGCTCAGCTTCATTTACAGACGCCTTGCTAGTTTTAACTAAATTCCAGAAACAAGTATTGTACTGGTTACTAGCATGACCTGCACAACGAAGAAGATATTCATCACAAGCATTACAGATGGTGAAATTCCTTTAGGATCTTCAAACTAATTGCTTTCCTCCTACAAACTTATGCCTCTGTTCAAAGGCTCTGATTAGGAAAATAGCATGGGATACCTCTCTTACAGATCCAAACTATAAATTAAGCTTTGGAATTGAAATATGTGAATTCTCAGTGACCATATAACTTACAATCACTTTGTCTCCATGCAAGATATGCTTGAAGAACCTCTATTGATGCACAACATACAACCCGTGAACGAAATGAAGGAGGATATTTCAACTCCTTATGGGGAAAGAAATCTTTCCATTTCATGACATACACAGAAGAAAAAAATGAAACAACAATGGAGGATATTTTGCTGCACGTTTGGTTCAAGAAGCGAGGAGTCAGTACATAATTCACTGGATGAAAACAAGAAATAATTGAAACCAAATTTCTGTTACAGTAGGGTACAGGATGTCAACACATTCGGTGAAAACAAAAAAGACACCAGCCATGCTATCATATGATATTGAGAAGAAAACTAAAATACTTTTGAAACCATATAGTAATCTGTTGTGAAAATGATAACTACATAGGAAAAGGCTTTCGACTAAAAGGAGAGAACAGAAATATCTTTGTTTTTTAAATAACTAGAAGAAGGAGACATGTCATTGCACTATTCTTCAAATACTTGAAAATTCAGTCTTGAACCTGCTTCTTCTCTTGTAGAACTGGGATGTCTTCTTGAGAATAAAACTGAAAATCATACACAAGAAGAAGAGCATAAGTTTTTAAGCTCATGAACTACACCTAGTAGAGTCAAAATCTGGCAAATTCTGAATAGCAAGTGAAAACTCCTACCTGTACCCGTCACTGAAACCATATGCAAAAACTATATCCGGGTACTCATCCAAGACTGCAGTTGCACAATCGTCCATCAAATTCAAAGCCTTCTTATCATTGGGTTTCTCAAAGCCATGAACTTCAGAGAACCTACCAAAAATAAAAATCAAAAGTATCCAACAGTTCACAAAACCCACAACAATCATCTGAACTATTGACGGTAACTAGTGGCAAAACATTATAGCAAAAAGAGCAAGCAACATAATCCTATAATGAGATCATGTTAATCACAGAATATTATTTACAAATCAAACGAACTTGTAAATACCTCTTGAAATCACGGCCGTCGACTCGAACAACGATGCAATTGGGCAGAAAAATTTCATCTGAAACCTCATAATCAGTTCTGACATACTCGTATTTGCTGTTCGCCATGGGTGTGAAAGAGTTACATGAGTAGAGACTAGATAGAGACCAAGAGCAACTCGCATCTGGAGGATGAAGAAAACATCACTGTCAGTCCTAAAAATTTTCCATTTTTTCTATGTCAGTCATAAAACTTTTCATTCTTCTAAAGAAGTCATATAACTTTGATGACGTTTCATCTGTTAGTCCTAAACTAAACAAATTTCCCCTTGGCAGACGGATTTGCTGATCTGGCAGTTAACATCTGTTCATCTTTACCTAAAAGATGATGGGGCTAGGGGCCTTCATGGGGTGGGTATGACTGGATTCCAGCAGAATCCAACCTGACCTGCATTGTTGACCAGTTTGCACACCCAAATAGTCAACCTGCATATCCCAAAACCCGATTAAAATCTGAACCACACTGAAAGCGGTTTGGGTCGGTTCAGTATGACCAAGTTTTCAATTTCCACTATAAGGAAAAGAATCCATGTCCAAAACAAATAATTGTAGACATGTTTAAAACAACAAACAATAACATTAAAATGAAATCTATACAAAAATTTTAATCCAAATAAAATTCATGATAACAAACTAACAATACATTAAGGAATATAAAGACATTAGCCGAGTCCATATAAAATCCATATCATAACAGTGCACTAAAAAACATGAAAGAAATTTCTAGGCCTTTCCAACTTCAATCACCAATGCAAGCAAGAAGAAACTACTGAACCAGCGACAAACCAAGAAAAATAAGAGGCCACCACCAACAACAAGAAAGGAATTAACCCTGCAGCAACAATGAGCAAAAGATGCATTACTAAACAATGGTTCATCGTGTGTTTTACACTCTAGAGCTACTCGGTTTGCATGATTTAAGATATAGCTTTATCTATCTTCAGGGAAATCCCTTCTGGAGGCTCGTGCCAGCATCCAAAACCAATCTTACTGGATACAGGTGAAATGAAAAAGCCATGTGAATGGGAGGTAGGTTGCCATCATCATTATATATTTAAAGTTTACCTTTTCTTACAGAAAAATATTGGAATGGTGGCAGTATGGATGCCTTATACATTGTATTGACCAATTCTGCATATCAATCTTTTGTGCATGCAACTGGTTCTTTCATTATTCTGCGAGTAAGTTGTCTATACCAGGAATAATTATTAATTACGATGGAATGAGAGTGTGGTTAATGACAATTGTTTTCTGGTATTCAAGCAGAGCATAGAAGTTCTGAAGCAAAGTTTAGTCTAGCTATCTTTGCTCGTCAACGAGCACAAGGTATAGTCTATAGCTCTTTTATTGGGCTATAACTTACTTAACTAACCAACCATTGTAAGATTGTGCTTCTGTAATTTTTTTTTCTTTCCAGGTAAACAGATTGGTTCTTATATTCTATTCCTTTTTAGCGTTGGTACTAATTCTAGCAAACAACTAGAACACTAATGCTAACGAGGCACTCTCATTAACTGGTCTTGGCCTAATTTCCTCGTCATTCTACTACGACTGTCTGCCTAATCAACAAGAAGCCTCCCGAACATGGTATCAGTAAACCAATAAGCTTAGCTCCAAATCTATTGTCAACCGATCCTAAAGAGACTCGTAAGTCCAAAAAACAAAACTCACCTCTGCACTTAGCCACTCCCCACCAGAGTGCCGGAGAATGACGGTGCAGGTCACTGGAGAGCAGTACTTCTGATTCGATTACTTGCTTGGTTTCTGATTCTTGAAGGCAAAAGAAAAAAGCATAAGAAAAACATTTCAAAAGCCTACAGTATCAGCTAACAACTCAATCAACGCCCATAAAGAATTATATTTGAAATCGAGAAAACTAAGTGAATTAGAAGGAAAATCGAAAATAACAAACAGTGGGTTCTTGAATTGTCGGTTGACTCGGCTCTGGTTTGTAAACAATACCTCGATGCCCACTCCGAGAAGCGGTGAGGATAATTGCAGTTGGAGGTCCGGTCTGATGGAAGAGGAGCCAATGAACAAATCGGCAGCAAGAGTACCTGTGGGAGTGTGTGTTCGTTCGTCGTTCTTCCTTCGTTGTCTGCCCGCGTGAGGTTTCAGATTTGGTAGAACTTGGTGGTGAGTCTGTGACTGTGAGTACGTGCTGCAAGAGCGGGGGGCGAGACAGAGAGGCTGAGAGAGAGACGATTGACGAAAGTGAGTAAGCGTGTCACGTTTAGTGATTAAGGATTAGAAATAGGGCTGCTGGGAAAGTTGCTCACATTTTCTTTCTGGGCTGGGAGACGTCGGGGTAGGGCTTGACTAATAGTTATTATATTGTAGACATATGTCTAATTAGACATACTAATCTAGTCCTAATTTTTTATAAATAGCCTATAATCCAGTAAATAAATTGACTAATCTACCCCTAGACCAAAAGTCACTCTCAACCTTGAAATCTGCCTCTGTCACCACTTCTGCCGTTGCCGTCGCCGCCACCATCGCTGCCACCTCCTCCGATGAACCGTCACTGCCTCCAAATATTGTAGTCATCATCCGCATCCAGATCTCACAGCTGTTCGCCTCCGGCTGTCGTCGGATTTCGTTGCAACTCGCCGGATCTCGTCATCTCTCGTCAGATCTTGTCATCACTCGCCAAGATCTCTTGCCGAATCTCGTCGCCAGCCGCCAGACCTCGTCGTCTCTCACTGGATCTCGTCGTCACTCGCCGAGATCTCTCATCGTCTCTCATCATCACTCGCCGGATAGTCATCTCTCACTGGATCTCGTCATCACTCGTCGAGATCTCTCGTCGTCTCCGTCGGATCTCGCCGGATCTCAGCGTCTCTCGTCGGATCTTGTCATCACCTCCAGATCTTGCTTCCGATCGTTGCCTCCAAGTCGCATCTTTGTTGCTTCTGAACAACAAAAATGTCTGCAATAAAATGTAAATGTGTCTAATATAGTATGTGGAAGTGTCTACAAAGTAATATAAAAGTGTCTGAATGGATACCGAAAAATGTCTAAAGAAATATTTAGAAGTGTGTGTCTAATATAGTATGTGGAAGTGTCTACAAAGTAATATAAAAGTGTCTGAATGGATACCGAAAAGTGTCTAAAGAAATACTTAGAAGTGTCTGACGAATACGTAGATAATTTACTCTCTTAAAAAATAACTAATTGAAACAATAAAAAAGTGTCTGAATGAATGTGTAAAAGTGTCTAAAGAAATATTTAGAAGTGTCTGACGAATACGTAGATAATTTACTCTCTTAAAAAATAACTAATTAAAACAATAAAAAAGTGTCTGAATGAATGTGTAAAAGTGTCTAAATAAATATTTAGAAGTGTCTGACCAATACGCAAACAATTTACTCTCTTAAAAAATAACTAATTGAAACAATAAAAAAGTGTCTGAATGAATGTGTAAAAGTGTCTAAAGAAAAGTGACAAAATGTCTAAAGCAATCCACAGCTGCCCCTTTTAGATCTGTAGCTGCCGCCGCTCCTGGACTGCCTTCGTCGAACATCATCATTAGATCTCTGGCATTGCGTCATCGCGTCGGTTAATCATCCCGTCGGCTTGTTATCACGTTAGATTTCCGGCAATACTACGGCGTCGTCATCTCGGCTAGGATGCTGGTGCTCGACGAAAATCAGTGTACAACAGAGATCGGTGCGCGACAGAGATCGACGCGCGAAGGAGATCAAAGTTCGGAGCAGCGGTCGGTTGCTGCGGCGATGAGAGGGGAAGAGAAAGATGCTGGTGCTCGACGGAAATCAGTGTGCAATGGAGATCGGTGTGCGACAGAGATCGATGCGCGAAGGAGATCAAAGTTCAGAGCGGCGGTCGGTGGCTGCGGCGATGAAAGGGGGAGAACGAGAAACAATTTGCGGAGCGGCGGTAGGAGAGAGAGAGAAACGGTTAGGGTAAGGGGTAAAATTGTAATCTCAATACTATGTCTAATTAGACATATGTCTATGATATCCATGGTACTTGACTAAGGTTCAATTCGTTTCTCATTAATGGGATTAAATGGTCAATGAATAAGGGCTGGTCAAAAGGACCATCGTGGGAGAGAAACAAAAAAGAGTGAAATTTGGGAGAAATTACTCTATTGTGTCATTGGTTATTTTAGCTGGTCCAAAAAGATTTCTCTCCCCCCTTTCACACTTTATCCTTTATCTCTGATTTCTCATTTTGTTCTCCACTACTCATAGTTGCTGCCCACTATGCATATACCAGCTTATCCTCTACCATTACCTCCTGATCTAGCCCCTTTCATGCTCCCTCACCTTGTTGCATAGGCTGGTCAAGAAATTGGCACCAGTAGTCAAGCTTAAGAAGCTTTGCAACAACTATCAATGAAGTTGGATCTGAATACCCACAGCAAGAATCTCTATTGTCCGCCACTGGCACCATAATTTAATCCATAACCCATCCATCATCTGTCACCTTCAAACTAAACTCAGTTCGACACCGGCATAGAGCACTGACCTCAAATTTGTTTACCCATTCGTCTACCTCTAGCTTGTGATTGACATATCTTTGATAAGGGCCGGTGGAGGAAACGATGGGTGTGGTTGAATATGTAGTAATAAACGCCAACTTAGGGTTGAATGATCAAAGGTCACACATGGGTCAAACTTACCTACCCAAGACCTGCATGTGACCTGGAATTAATGGGGTCAAATTAATTAGGTTAATGGCAAATGAATTGCCCCTTAAATTCAAAAGAATACTTATATAGATAAAAAAAAAAAAAAGAATACTAGGTGGATTGGCCATATCTTGCAGCAGCATTTTGTTGTTCGAGCACTTGATTATAAATATGCAAATTTTATGGCCTAGAAAGAATGAAGAACAATATTTTAAAGACTCAAATACAACAAATTGAGGAGTCAACTGGCTGAAAGAAAATTTTGAGGACCAAAAAGATAAAGTAGGATATTATGGAGACCAAAATTTAATGTATTATTGTACATTATTCCTATTTAAAGTGACTATTTATTAAAATTACCAATTTATTGAAACCCTATACAAAAATTAAATTTGTAATTTTTTTTATGAAAAATGAATATTTTTATTTATTCAGGTTAGTTAGTTTAAGAAATTAATAAAAAAATACTTAATTTTTTAAAAAATATCTTCAAATCATTTTTTAGACATGTGCAATGTTTCAATAAATTGACAATTTGAGCATGTATTAACTTTATATAAGAATAATATACAATATTTTTAGCAAAACCAATACAAAACAAATTAACCATAAGCCCAAGACACAATGTATTAAGAATATGACAGAGACCATATTCTATCACTTAGAGCAAAACCAAACTGAAAATTAAAAAAAAAAAAATTAAGATGGATGAGGAGGTACACTAATTTGTTTTGTTATGGCAAAACAATGAACTCCTTAAGGAAAAAGAATAAAGAAGAATAAAATAACAATGACCACCATTTCTTTTTTTGAAATTATGAACTCCGTTTCTCATATAATAAAAATAAATAAATATTTAAATAACTACAATATCTACTAAGCACAAAAATATAACTAAAAAATCCTTAAAATGAAAAAAAAAATTATTAAAAAAAAATAAAAGGTCAAATGAGCCCGAGCAAGGCCAGTAGAACTCCACCTAAAAGAGCCGCTCCTAGCGCGAACCGGAACCGCTCTCTCGACGCATACCCATCATAGAATATTTCAATGGGGAAAACGCAGCTTCCTTGAGAGGGATCCGTCGTCACAATCTTCCCCAGTCCGTCGAACTTGCACGCCTCGAAGTTCTGATCATTCACCTGGTAATACATATTAAAAGCGTACGACGCTCTTGCCGTTTTGGTTATTCCGCCGCACGACGCCCCCGGCGCCAAGCTCGTACAATCCGCGTTCCCGCACGCCCACGAGATCTTCGTGCCCACATTCTCCTGATTCGACGCCGCCTCATTGAGAACGCACCACTGCCGTTCCAAGTACTGGACCCCCTCGGCGCCGACGAGGAATTTGTCGTTCCCTCCGCCGGAGAAGTCCATCCGAAACTTGGGTCTTCCGTCGAACGTGAAAATCCCCCAATGTCTCTCGAAATAACCCGGGTCGATGCTTTTCTGGTCCTCGTCGAAGAGGCTGAAGATGTATACGTCCAATTCTCCAGGCCGTAATGGCGTCCCCTGTTTGGTCGCCAATTTCTTGAAGAGTCCGTCGTAAAATTTCTTGGCGTTTTCTGGATTGGCCTCCTTGTGACCGTCGGTGGGCCAGCCGACCTCGCCGACTATGATTTTCAAGTCGGGTACGCCGGCTTTCTTGAGGGACCAGACAAGGGTGTCGTAATTGGCGTCGAAAACGTTGTAGTACTGGGTGTTGCCGTCGGAGATGGGGCTGGCGCCGCCCCCGAAGAAGGCGTAGTCGCGGGGGAAGTTGGCATTGAGGTAGAGGCTGAGGAAGGGATATATGTTGACAAGGAAGGGTGAGCCATTCTCTTTGAGGTACTGGACCATTTCAGTCATGATGGATTGGACGTCACTGCGAAACTGGCCGCCGGAGGGCTTCCCCGACGGCGCCTGGTAGACATCGGCGTTGAGGGGGGTGGTCACTTTAATCTTGTCGCCCACTCCGGCGTCGTTGAGGGCTTTCTGGATGTTTTTCATCGCCGGCAATGTTACGCCCTTGAAGGAATCCTTGTACGCCTGTAGGAACGGCTCGTTCCCGACGGCGACGTATCTGCGTGGAAATTCATATAATATTCCAATTAGTGCACTTTTCCTTGTTAATAGTATTCACTTTTCCTTGTTAATAGTATTTTCAATTTAAGTAGACATTGTTTTCCCCAAACCAATTCTTATTTATCTTTTCAATTCCAAGAGGTTGCTCAAACTTTACAAGGAATGAATGATCTTGTTTTATCCTACATCAAAATGCCTTTATTCTAGCTTCCAAACAAGAATGATAATAACTATTGGTTTTCTTTCACATGCAAAGATTTGTACTCCTTTAAGTATCTGAATATTTATAATTTCTTAAAACATTTCCAAAACATTGTAAGAATTTATTTGATCAAACGAAGTAACTATTTTTTGCACTGTATTCTTTTTAATTAACGCAACTCTTCCAATAAATAACACTAAAATGAAAGTTTTAAAATCATATCTATGAACCTAAAATGAGAAAAAGAAAATGTTAGAAGTAGAAGGTTGAATTACTTGATGTCAACACCACCATTATCACGGATATGTTTGGTGCAATTTTCCTTGACCCATTCCTTGGCAGCTTTGTAACTCTTGGCCAGCTGATTCAACCGGTCGTTCGGGATGCCGAGCATGACCTCCATGCCGGTTCCAGCGAGGGCGTTGACGGAGTTATGATTGGCATCAAAGAGCTTCACCTTCTTGACGCCGTTGTCCTTGAGCATCTTCGCCACAATGTTGGGGTCTATGGGGTGCGACGCCAGCTCCCCCCAATTGATGCCCAGGTGCCTCACATCAGCCTCCACAACATTGTTGGTCATGCCCATCACCACCCACAAGGCCCATACTAGGACCATGGCTCGACCCATCGATCTAACGACCGAGCCCCTGTGCGACGATTTGATTTCAAGCTGAGAATTGAAGGATGGTTGAATTAAGGAGATGAAGATTCAAAGATTAATCTATTTCAAGAATTGTTAAAAAGAGATGAAAGGTAATTACAGTTAGTTGGTTAGTGGTTTAGGAGACAGCTAGCATGTACATATGAGCTAGCTCTAGATGCTGAAAAAACAACTTCTGTTGTATATATATATAGTGTTTGAAAATATCTTCCACGATGTTAACAATGATAAGGTACTGGTTTCCTGAGAAATTTTATTTGGCTGAAGAAAAACAGAAGAAAAAAACATCGAATTTCCATGCTATTCACTTGGATCTTAATTTGTTAAAGACAAGTGGTAACGATCTTCAATGATGGAAAACAAGTGGCCAGAAATTACCTCCGAGTAAAACACATTTTGGAACTAAAACGTTATTACAGGATGTCTGTGCTATTTTTGTATAAATTAAAAGGAAAACGAAATTGAATTGGGCTTAAATAACCCAAATAAAGAGGACTTACTTGGACTAAGTAAAACAATATGGGCTTATCTGACCGTTACATATATACTATGGGTTTAGTGTTGTCGTTTCGCCGCAACAACTCACAAAGCCCACCCATCTGTTCCTGCGAGCGACGCTGCCACGGCGACGAGAGAGACACTCTTTGTTTTCCACCTATAGAATCGCCGCCGTCCCAACTTTCCGGCGAGGAGTTGCTTCAGTCCGGGCCAACTGGTACTCTCTTTTCCTCCTTTCTTATTTTTTCGTGAAAAATGGAGTAACTTTCATGGAGTCGAACCATCCAATAGAACCAGTGAACATGGCTAGGAAATGCTCACTGCTATGAATCTTGTTTTGGTTTCGTTCTGCGACTTCCAGTTTAAAAATTCAGGGTTCTTTGTGGTTGAGGGTTTGCTCATCAGATGGGCCCGATGACGCTGGCCACTGATTCCAGGAGCACTTGTTTAGCCTCCTCCGGTAATATTTTTGATCCATTGCCTCTCAGCTCTTATTGCTAGGATGAGTTTGGTCTGGTCGGTTTAGGCATGGATTGAGGTTGTTTGGTAGTTTTTATACTTTGTTTAAGAAAATTTGTACATTATTAGAGCTTTTTCAAGCTTGATAGTTGAAGTTGAGTTGAATTCACCTTTTCTGTTGGCTCAAGCTGATTTATAATCGTTTAACCAGTAGTCAATTTCTTGACACGTTCAGTGCTTGGAGGAAATAAAAAGCACGTTTAAGTATTGTATACTGCTATAACGAAATAAAAAGAAGTGTACATAAGCTTCAAGATTTTCTATGAAGCAGCTTTTTCCATCATACAGCGTTACCTTCCTGCATGGACACTAGTTTACTAGGAAGAAAAAAAGTATGCCAAGAGGTCAAGTTGGCCACTGGAGAGGAATGGTGATAAAGTCCTTAGGCATTTCATTTCAGGTCTTGGAAACTGTTTCTTGCGTCTGGTCTAGATTGGTTCATGATTCTGCCTTGTGGATTTCTTTTGTTTTCCCTATTTTCTAGATACTGCTTTTTTCTACTCTGCTATATAAATGCTTGGGGTGACTGCTTTTGATACTGATCAGTTACAAAGAAAAGAAATGGAGCCCCCTCTGTTATGGTTAAGGCTTCTTTTGATTGGTTTTCACTATTGCAACTTATTCACATGTTCTTGTTTTGGTTGTATCTACTGATTATTGGTTAAAGAGTTGATGTGGTTTTGCAGATTCATCTGATTGGAAGATGCAAACGTTGGCAATGGAAAAAGGGAAGTGTTTTGCATCAGTTAATGTTGGAGACGAAAAGCCCTTTGATTTCTTTCGTACTTTATTTGGTGTGTGTTACTATCAGTTTTCCTCTTCAGTGCTGTTTTAATTAATGTTAATGCAACTGCATTAGGCTTGCATTCTCACTAGACATTTTTTTTGGCAGAGGGTGCTATAGCAGGTGGTACAGCTGGTGTGGTGGTTGAGACAGCATTGTACCCCATTGATACAATAAAGACACGGCTACAGGCAGGTCTAATGTGGACTAACTATTACAGGCTGGGATAAAAGTTGGGAATTGTTTTGCACTTGACTTTCCTGCTATGCCTGTTTGGAAAGATGGCATTAGAGAAATAGAATGAGAGTAACACTGAACAGTCGTCACATGTTTGTCTATTACTCTATTTGTTATTGGATTGTCTGCAATGGAAGCAAAGGAGGATTATACAACAAGGAATTGCACATCTGTTTATAACTATCTGCTTAGACATTTGGTGAACTAATGGATTTTGTTCTTCAAGTTAAGAAATGCTTGATCAATTGGTTATACTTTAGATTGATTGCCTCAATAAAAAATCACTTTTTCTCTGACATGGTCTAATTATAGGCTGTACGTGGTGGCGCTAAAATAGATCTGAGGGGCCTTTACTCTGGATTGACTGGGAATCTTGCTGGTGTCCTCCCGTAAGCAACTCCACATTCTTGATCCTTTTCTTTTTGTTGTTCTTTTAATCTGTAGCCTACAGTCTTTTTAACTTGCTTTTCAGTTTGGCTGTTCTCTCTCTCTCTCTCTCTCTCTCTCTTGTTGTTTTTCAAAATCCAAGATGTAGCTAATCTAGAGGTAGATTAACAGTTGAGATATTTTGATGATGCTTTTGTGTACATTTTATTTTTCAAATCATCTGAGCTTTCTGTGCACAATAAATGAACAAAGATGGTACATTCAGGCCAGATGATATCAATAGCTTAACAGTAGTGCATATGAAGTGAAGTTCAGTGAAAGTATTGAAATTCACTTGTGGGATAATGGGGTGCCATTTGGCCTTTTTCTTTTCCTCTTATCTCAAGGTGTTTTTCTCTTCAAATTTGCTGAAGTTAATTCTTTCTCTCAAGGTTTTTAGCTGATGGTAACAATTTCCTATGTACAGAGCTTCTGCTGTTTTTGTTGGTGTATATGAACCTACAAAACTGAAATTACTGAAGACTTTCCCCGAAAAGCTGAGTGCTGTGGCTCACTTGGTGAGGAAGTTACAGAACTCCTATATTCTCCTCATATTGACATTTTTTTTTTTTGGCAAATACGTAAAAGTAATGATCATTTGGAGGTAACTGGTCAAAATGCTGAACCAGGCAATAACTTGGTTTACTTAGCACTCGCTCTTTTCTCTTCGTCTTTTCCCCATAACAATCAAAGTTAAAACAGTGTTGTTTCCCTTAAACCTCAATTGCACCTAAGAATACTCTACATTCAGGCCGCTGGTGCTGTAGGTGGACTTGCTGCTTCACTTATTCGTGTTCCAACGGAGGTAGTTTTGTTTTCTCTTCTTCTTTTCACATTGGTAACAATCTTGCAGTCCTATTATTGGTGACTTCTTTTTATATTTCATGAAAAATTTAGGTGGTTAAGCAGAGGATGCAAACCGGTCAATTTAATTCAGCACCTGCTGCTGTTCGTCTTATTGTTGCAAATGAGGGGTTTAAGGGTCTTTATGCGGTATGTAACCTGGATTCCACCCACCCAATTTTTCATCTTCTCTACTATTTTTTTTTCCTGACATATCCTCTGACTTAACAGATCCATCCTATTGCTTACTATTATTCAGAATTATATGGAAATTTCCTTTCTAGACAATGATGAACAATCTCTCCCCAGGCTTTTGCGTGCAAGGCATCTCAATTTTATCTTCTGTTATTCCCTCACAGGGTTATGGATCCTTTCTACTTAGAGATTTACCTTTTGATGCCATTCAGTTTTGTATCTATGAGCAGCTTCGAATTGGTTATAAAGCAGCCGTAAGCTTCCGATCTCCCTCACACACACCACATTTTGTTGCACCATCCACCAAGGAATCTTTATGTTCTGGAATAACTTTTCAAGCATGTTGATTTTCACAGGCTCGAAGAGATCTAAATGATCCTGAGAATGCTATCATTGGTGCTTTTGCTGGTACTTGTTACTATTTTCATGCCAACATTTGTTGCGTTCTAAATTTAACCATCATAACAAGCTTTAATGTCACTTGTGCCCCCTTAAGATTTCCTCTCACCTCTGTTTTCTTGCTTTAAATTGAGATTACTGGAGGAAGCATTAGTTCATGTCATTTATAGTTGTGGCCTCTGTTGAAAGGACGGGTGATGTTGTAGGATATTTTCATTTGCATGAACACACAGGAGCCACTGATCAATAACTTGTGTATCCAGAAAGCCATTTAAACCAGATTTGCATACTTCTCAGATACGTAGGAGGAGAGACTTGAACACATTGTCATTTAATCAGATTTTATTTGCATCTGAAGTCAACTCTTAGTTTATGGACCGTTCTGTTCGAAGATGTCTCTTGATTTTCATACATACAGCACAGAATGAACTTAGCATTTGCAAAATCATTAAACCATTCTATTACAGGTGCATTGACGGGAGCTATAACTACCCCACTTGATGTTATTAAGACGAGACTAATGGTTCAGGTAATGAGAGTTTTTCACTTTTGGTGCCCTTTTCATTTTATTGTGGGCAGAAGCTGACTTTTAATAAGTTCCCTGTTTAGGGATCAGCAAACCAGTACAAGGGAATTTTCGACTGTGTTCAGACTATCATTAGGGAAGAAGGTCCCCCAGCTCTTCTGAAGGTAACATGGCCCTTCCCCTTTGGCTCTTCATCTGAAGTATTGGAATCATCCCTGTATTAATTTATTACTGCTGCAGGGCATTGGACCAAGGTTACTTTGGATTGGCATTGGCGGGTCAATCTTTTTCGGAGTCCTAGAGAGTACAAAGCGGGCGCTTGAGGCAAGGCGTCCCATTCAGAAACAATCGAAACACGACTGATATTAGATTTACGGCATGATTTATAATCGAGTTTCCTAGCAATTTTTATTTTGTTTTTTCATTTCACAGAATCATAGGGTAAGTTTCTGTACTATCCTTGTTGGTTCTTGTGCAAGTTTTTTGTATATTTCATCTACCAAATTTCTATTCATAGAAGTCAGTTTACATAGCCAAATATTTTGAAGGCTTCGGGAAACTTTCTTTCTAAAGATTGTAAGTACTTGCTCGATAGGGTAAGATTAGCAGCACCTCCAAACAATAGCAGCTCCAAGAATTATATTATGTGTGGTTAAGTTTATTGGTTCATTTGTTTAAAATTTTTAACACTTTAAACAGTTGCTATAGATGTTGATTTTTTTTTCAATTTATATTTAACTCATATATAAATACATTAATTATATGTATAAAAAAAACTATATATGTATTTTTTTTTATAATATAGATATTTGTTTTGCTTGAAAATGCATTGAATTGTTCATTTTTTAGTTTTTTTTTCCAATTCCAATAGAATTTGTTCTTTTAGCATTTGAAATGTGTTTTAAAATATTGTATTTTATGAGTTATTTATCAATTATTGACATATTGTAGTATGATATGAAAGCAATTAATCAGTATCCTTTTTTATTTTCTAAGAATAAGAAAAATAGAGAATTATATATCTATAAGAAAAAAAAAAAAGAATTGCATGACTTATGATTTAATAATTATGAGAGAAATATGTTTTTTAAAAATAAATAATTATGAAAATAATAATAAAAAAAGAGCGAATATATTAGGATTTGTGGATATTAGGTACAAGAGAATTTTTTTTCTTGTGCAGTCAAAATGATTAACTTAGGATCAAGTAAGGTATACGGTAGATTTATAATATGATTTTTTTGTAACTATCTTTTATAATATAATTTTGAGTTAAAAAAACATATGAATGAATTGGCCAAGTAACATTAAAAGCTTCAATACTATATAAAAATTAAATAAAAATAACTTATAGCATATACAAAATAATACAACTAATCTCTCAAAAAATATTAAACTAAAGTAAGAACTATTAAGGGGTGAGATGTGGTAAGAAGACATAATAAAACAAGTGAGTTTGTAAAAAGCAGAGAATTTGTCGAGCAACAAACAATTGCAAAATTTATAGTCGAATTATAAGTAATGTCCTTAATTTGTTATATATTAGTCAACTATAAAATGACTAAATATATACTAAGGACCCAAATTTAGTATATATTTGTGTGTGTCCTATGGTTCCAAAAAGTTCAAAGAATTAGAGGAGCCAAATCATAAGTAACGACATATACTTACCAACCATAAACATATATAACCTAAGGTTTTCAAAAGTTTAATGGGAGCAATTGCCTCATCGCCCCCACCAATCCCTCCAAAGTGAACCACTAACAGCTTCCTTCGGATACAACTTGATTGACAAATAACACAAGCATGCAACTCCATGATGATATAAATGAGGCCAAAGTACACTAGAGGCCCCTGAACTTTCCCAACTCACACGAGTTGATCCTCAAACTTCAACTCAGTTTGCAAAAGCCCTCCAACTTTGCAACTTAGTATGTTCTACTCCAACTCATTGACCTGATTCTATTTTTTTTTAACGGCTTATACATGAACGGCCCTCAAACTTTTATAACTCATTTAAGTTGGTCATCAAGCTAGAACTTGAATTGCACTAGACCCTAAACTGTAAAATAAACAATGAGCATTATAAAAATTCATTAAAATTAATTAAAATTCATTATAAATTAACTAAAAGTGATTTATTAGGTTGGATAAAGAAAAAGTTCATGAAAATTAATTACTTCACAAAAAATACTATCCAAGTGCTTGTCAAGTAAATATAAGATTAGCTATAAAATAATCTTGATTCTTGATAAAGATAAAGTAAAAAAGTAGAAAAAATATATTACCTATAATGAGAAAATAACATAACACAAAAATAACATATATTTAATAAAAATATGGAGCAAGCAATTTATGAAAAACTTCCATCGATAACCACCTTTTATTTCATCCACAATAATGATGTACCAAGAAAAATGCAAATGACCACATATAGCATAAAATATATTTTTTATTTTTAGTTCTATCTAGTTTTACCTTATTTTTATTTTCCAACTGTCTATTCAGTGTTTGTTCCACTTTCTTTTTATTTGGAGAAAGTTTCTATTTCTCCTCCTTATTTCTATTTGCATTTTTCCAGGTACACCATTATGATGGATAAAATAAAATGTGGTTATTAGTAAAAGTTTGTCACAAATTAGTTGTTTCATATTTTTTTATTAAACACATGTTATTTTTGTGTTATGTTTTTTTTTTCTCATTGTACATAGTACATTATTTTTTTTGACCCATTTTTATCAAGAACCAAGATCATGTTTGTAGCTAATTCTATATTTACTAGATAAGCACTTGAATAATATTTTAATTAATTTTTATAATGCTCATTGGTTATTGTAAAATTTAGGGCTTAATGCAAACTAAGTTCTAGTTTGATAACCTACTTAAATGAGTTGTGAAAGTTTGAAGGATCTTAATATATTTAAGCCATTAAAAAAGAGTGTCAAGTCAATGAGTTGGACCAAACTGTACCAAAATTTAAAATTTGAGGGCTTCCATAGATTAAGTTAAAGTTTGAAGACCAACTGTGTGAGCTGGGAAAGCTCAAGGGCCTCTAGTGTACTTTGGCCTAAAAATGAAGTTGGTAGCTTGTGAGGTGGGCAATGTTAAACTTTAAATAAAAACTTGTTAAAAATGCAAACGTTGTCTCAATGCTTATTGGTTCAAGCAGTAAAAGACCTTGATTGGACTCAAACCAAAGTCTAAGATTCAAGTTTTGTGAATAGAACAAACTTGAGTGGAGCTTTACCCCTTAAGCTTGGTCCCTCCGGCTCACTCTCGATAAATAAATTAGGGCCCAATTATTCGAGGTCATAGACCAAAACAAAGGTAGATAACAATTTTTAACTTTCAGAGTAAACTCTATGTAGATCCTCTTTCTTTATTTTTTATCTTAAACGGGTCACATAACTCTATTTTGTCCTAACGGGTCATTTACCTTATTTTATGCCATGTTTAGATTATTTCTGTCAGTTTAGCTGTTAAATTTATCGGAATTTTGATTAAAAATGACAACTTCAGTCTCTAAAATTTATTCATCCTGCTCTTAATATCCTAAACTTTATCCACTTTACTTCTAACACCGTAGAAGTTTTACATCTACCACATCAACCACTACTCTAGCTCACACCTCAAACACCGACCTATCGTATCGCGCAGCCCAGACCTTCAAAACAAAGAAAAGAGAAGGGAAGAGGACGGATCGAGGGACGCCGGAGTACTAAAGTTGCTCCGAAATGTTTCGCCGTCGAGTAAAAAACCCCGCCGCGATTCATCCCAAAAAAATCGAATCTGGTGGCCGCACCGTCGCCTTCGCTGGTGGCGCAGCGACACCTATGGATAGGATGGTGAGATCGATGCCTCCCATCGCCGATCGATGCTTCCCAGCCGCCGCTCGACGCCTCGCATCGCGATTCGGCTCTCCGATTTGAATTTGCCAGCCGCGCTCCGTCTGCCTTTCCCGAAGGTCGTCAAGGGAGAGGGAGGATTTCTCCTCGGGCGGACCTCTCTTCTTCCCAGACGATGCGACCGTCGCCGGCGTGGATGTAGAGGCGTACGCTACCAAGTTCTGGCCAGGGGAAAGTTAGGGATTCGGAAATCAGTTTTTGGGGACATATGAATAACATGATCAAAAGAAGGAAAAACTTTGGGGAATAGAAACTGAAACATAAAAAGGAGTACATCTGCAAGGAAATAAGCATTAATCAATTGCGAGCATTGTTCGCTTAGAGAATCGTGTTTGACTTTGGAGTGAGATGTAGATGATTGTTAAATTGTTAGATTTATAAATTTATAAATTTTTTTGTGCTATGAGGAGGATAGAGAAAATTTAGGAACTGAAATTATTAATTTTTATCAAAATGTTGTTAAAATTAACGAATAAATTGATGGAAATAACTTAAAAATAAGACGCATAAAATAAAGTAAGGGATCTCACAGGATAAAATAGAGTACCATTAATATCATGGATATATGTCTAATTAGACATATGAGTTACTTTACAATTTTACCCCCAAATCTTCCCTTTCTCAAACGCTGTTTCGATTCACCAAGCCCTCTTTCCTGACGCCTCGAGCTAACTGCCGATTAGCAAGTGCCAACGGCTCTTACTCCTATGCCAGTTGCTTCTCGATTCCACAAACACGCAAAGATTGCACTGGAGTCGAAAAAGAAGCAGGACGCCACCAACCAAGAGAAGAGATCGGGATAGCAATTGCCGGCCAAGAGAAGAGAGATCGGAGCACTATCTCAATTGTTGGCCAAGGGAAGAGGCAGATCAAAGTGGCAAGTGAGATGCAAAAGGATGAGCAAGATCACGAGATCGAGAGAGGCAGCGAGTGAGAACACAAGCGAAGAAGAGAAAAAGAGAGTTCAAAGCTGCAGTGAGAGGACGAGCGAGATTAGAGCGGCAGTGAGCGAGATTAGAGCAGCGGTGAGCAAGATCACAAGTGGAGGAGAGAAACAAAGAAATTTGAGCGGCGACGAGAAGATAAGCGAGATCAGAGTGGCAGCGAAGGGAACGATTAGGCAAGGCCGAGAAAGCGGGCTGGTGAGGTGAACGGACGTGGAGGGAGAGCAGGCTGTGGGGGGAGGGCGGCTATGGAGGCGATGGCTATGGAGGAAGGGTAGCGGAGAAGAGATGAAAGGGAGAGGCAAATGAAAAACAGACATTTTTAGATATTATTTTAGACTATTTGATTTATTTTTTTAGACACTTTTAATTTTGAAGATAAATTTTTTTTACATGTTATTATAGCCATTTTTATATTTTTGTCAAACATTTTTGCATAATCGTTTAGATGCTTTTACTTATCGATTCCAACACTTTCATTTTTTAAAATAATAAATTGTTTGCATACTACTCAAACGCTTTTATATATTTCTGTACACACTTTAGTATACTTATTCTGACATATTTTTGTGACATACTTTTGTATATCTATTTAGATATTTTAATATATTTATTTAGATACTTCCACTTATTGTTTCAGATATTTTTAATTTTTAAGATAACAAATTTTCTTCTTATTGTTACAATCGTTTTAATATTTTTGTGCAAACATTTTTACATAGTTATTCAAATATTTTTACCTATTGATTTAAACACTTTTATTTTTAAAATAATAAATTATTATCATATTACTTAGATACTTTTACATATTTATGTAGACTCTTTAATATATTTACTCAGACACTTCTACATATTTATATTTTATTAAAGAGAACAAATTATTTACATAATGTTAAAGAGAACAAATAATTTACATATTATTTCAGACACTTATATGTACTTGTTCATACTTTTCCCAATTATTTTA
This sequence comes from Aquilaria yunnanensis, assembly GCA_039654915.1. Lineage (NCBI taxonomy): Eukaryota > Viridiplantae > Streptophyta > Magnoliopsida > Malvales > Thymelaeaceae > Aquilaria > Aquilaria yunnanensis. The sequence goes on along the minus strand of CM077597.1, from coordinate 3,675,403 downwards.
GATACTTTACATCTTTATCTTTGACACTTATGCAGATACAAGTAATAATAAAATCTGACGGCGACTGGATTCAGGGTAAGATTTTTTAAGGTAGAGAGTTTTAGTGGGAGGACAATTTTACCAATATCTTTTGATAGAAGTAAATTATATGTAGAGACTTAAAGATAGATTAGTATATCTAATGAGACATATGTGTATAGTATAATAATTAAAAATAGAATTATGTTACCCGTTTAAGACACAAAAATAAAAGAAAAAAACCCATTGTGGAGTTTACTCCATCTTTTAACATATATCGATCAATCAATTAGGACTTTTTTTTTCACTCACCCCCTAAAAGCATAAAATTGTGTAAATACAATGCGAGTTCAGTAGTACTTGAACCCAAACAAATTGTCCGAATCATGTGCATCTACAGCGGGCAAAAGATACATCAGTTTGGTATGGGCAAGCAGCCTACAGATTGAACAAAGAATAAAAGAACCATAAATTGCCTACAAAAATGAGATAGGCCCTGGATATACGTTGGTCGCAATTATGGCCTACCCTGATTGAACTCAAACAAGCATTCATAGGGCCCTGAAAAACAGCCTGGAAAAAGAACCATTTCACAGGATTTTAACATGAAGAGCCTTGTGAACATAAATTCTCCAATCTGGAGCCCTCTCCTTTCTGACTTGTCATAAATTTCTAGAACCACTCACCAACCACCATCGGATTTTGGTGCCCTATTTGGTAAGTATCATACAAAAATCAATCCTCAATCCTTGTAGATGTATCATTTTGTGTTATCGGCCTTCTTCACTGTCAGCCAGCATTTCCATCCTAAAAATCACTGGTCAATGATCACAATAATCACTGCTTCACAGTAAATTTGTCTTCTCCCTTAATCAGAACGTTTTCACATCAAAGGGAGGTATGCCCCACCATGCCCCTTCCGAAGAACGAGTGGCCCAGCATTTTCCGGGACCTTATCCAATGCCCCTGAGCAAGCATTCGCTACATCAGTAAACCCAGTTGCAATAGTAGCCAGTTGCAGCCGTAGCCGCACATCCCTGGTTCTCTTCAACAAGCACCTAAATGATCTCCCAAGATATTTTGCCCATTCAGCTGGCAGTCCTCCACCAGTAAGCCAAACTGAGAATTGGGATTGGTCCCCTCTGGCTGCTACTTCAGCTCTGTAAAATTTTGCTAGTTCAACAAGCATAGAAGGCTGAAGGGGAAGCACAGCAACAAACTCAGCTACAAACTCTTCTGTGAGTTCTGGATTAAGCATCAGATTCCAAAGCACCAACGCCCACTCACTAGGCTGATTAAGACAATAAGCCTCTGCAACAATTAAAGCCTCCTGAAATCGTGATTGATCCACCAGTGCACGCCTGGCATTGGTTTCAGACAAGTAGATCCACTTGGAATCCGGCATTCTTATCTGAAGGGAGACAAGTGAGGCCTGTGCACAAGCCCTGCGGGTTTTATTTCCAGCATCAATTGAAGAGTGAACTTCAGCAGCTTCAATAAAACAACGCATGGATTCCAGAAGATCTTCATTCTGGTCTCTGTTGTGGCGCTGAAACCACTGATGAGAAGATCGATTTGCTCGCAATTCTAGAAGAGCAGCTGTTTCATGCTTCATGTCAAAGTGACTGTAAACCTGCCAAAAGGAGGATGTTGGTTTTGTTTAATGATAGGCAGGGGATAACGAGGCTGGAGAATTCATATTAACCAGCATATGCAGGTGATAAGGGCATTAGAGAAGATTCACAAACAAAATCCACCTGTGAAAACTAGAAGCCACTTGTCATGGACAAAGTGGCAAGTTTCTTTGTGACAAAATAGTATTTCTCATTTTCATTTATTACATGTACTGTATAATTTTTCCTGGTGAGGTTTCTAAATAAGAAAGTAATTAAAACACAAAGTTAATTCTTTTTTTCTTATAAAGAAAAACCATAATCCCATTCCATTTAATCAGGCTGACGTATTAATTGATTTAACGACCTAGATGATGTGCTATATAAAGTGATTTAATCACTCATACGATATAGTAAAACCAAATGATTCTTATAAAATCGAGAACAGTTATTTCAAACATATGATGTAAAGAAGAATGGAATACAAACCAGAGCAAATGCATCTAAGTCATTGGGGTTAAACTGCTTCAATGAAGTAAGAACAGCCATCCGAAATCCTCTGACAGCTTCTGCAGTGCCCGTGTTTGTGTCAGCAGCAGCAGAGTACTTCTGAAGCAGCAGATCCAATTGACCATTTTCTATTAGAATGTTAAGAATGAAATTAAGTGCATGGAAGTTCCCAACTCCTGTTATCAATCGAGCCAAACATGGGAAATCTCCCTCAGATACATAAGCTTCAACCCTGGTTGCAGCTAGGGCTACTAGAACATCAACACCATCAAGGCAGGCTGAGGATTTGTAAAAATGGTGTGAAAGAATAAGAAGCTCAACCTGAAAAGATAATTTGGTAGAAAATAAAAGCTTTTAATGTCTCATATACACAAAACCAAAAAATAATAGAAAAAGCTATAGGTTTATATTGAGCCATAAATTTTATAATTCCTCATAAAATATATTTATGACAGCTAATGAATGTCACCTTGCTCATAAAGAAGAAATCATTGTGAGCATGATAAAAAAAAAAAAGAGCGAGAGATAATCGCCGGAATCTCTGTATTAATCTGGGCTATAGAAACATAGGAGCTCCAGAAATTTGAAAGTCAGGTTTCAGCTACGCATACACTTTGAGATAAGTTTCAATATTTGCATTTTTATCAGCTCTGGCTGTTTGTTTTTTAAGAGGAATTTTTTTATTTCTAAAGGCTGTGTAGAAATCCCTAAAATCAAGGTGTAATTAACGCAGATAGAACTATTAGAGGCAAGTAGAAATTAGGTGCTGATTACACTGATTCTCAGGCCTATTCTAGGACATTTTTCCTTTCTTATTTTTTTTTCCCTTTCTTAGCTCTCTGTTGTATATTAAATAGGAGGTCACACTGTACAGTTCCATTATCACTTTTCAGTACAAGAAGTTATTCTCAAAAGCTTTCGCGGTATAAAAGCCCGAGGTTTGAAGCTACCCCAGCCATTGCAAAAAATAACCCACATGATAAGCTGAACTGGCGTACATGTGAGGGGGCATATTAACTGGGAAAATCTCATATTGCCAAAAAGGGGGTTAGTCAAGGTTATATATAGTGATTTTGGGTTGGATGCTTTAACAGGCTGCACGGTGAGTTGCTGCAGCTCTGTGTCCCCGAGAGTTGATAAAAAGCTTCCTCTTGTCTTGAATGAACAAAACAGAAGGCATGCCTATAGTTTGAAGGATTGACAACAGTAAAGTTTATTGAAGTAGGCTACTAGAAAAGAGTCCTGTCATTCCTAATAGAATTTAGCAAGCCCCATCACCATATTTAGTGTTTGATTCCCTTTCACTCCCTACCCACTACATGCATGCTATCATTGGTTCATTCAGATACCATAAGTTTAGTTGGACCATACAATTCCATGCCATTTATTCTGGACCAATTCCAAAAGTATGATTCATGTTGGCACCCCTTGACTATAAACAAACTTAAAAATAAATAATAATAATAATAATAATAAGGGATCACCAAACCCCAGCCTCGAAATTCAAACTATATTCAAATCTATTTCATATTTCACAATTTTGATAATGTTTATGATTAAAAAATTTAATAGCATCAAAGGAAGTACCTCACAGGCATGCGGTATTTCTTGCCCAGTAATAACTAAACGCATCAGTGCATGCCCAATTTCCGGTTCAGAAGGACAAAGCTCAGCCCACTTCAAGAAGTCTGAAAACCTCCATAATAAAGGTGCCGGTCCTTCATCCTTTTGAGAATCCATATAACCCCCCCGATGTGCAGCTAATAAACCCTGCAGAACATGGAGAATACTAAGTCAAACAGTTAACAATATGCAAAGTAACGTTTTTGGTTGCTTTGGAAGGTTTTAGTCATCATCAGGCAGTAGTGGTCAACCAAAATTGCATTTGGATCGCATGAAAATGAAATGCAACTAAAATGGATAACAACAGAATTTTTGGTTCTTTTTTTTTAATATAGGACAGATTCTTGGTTCTAGATGCAATGCAAATATGTTTCTTTTATTTTCTCATATGGTCAGTAAACCCTGATTGTACTACTACACAAGGAGAAGAAAGGCAAAAGTTATATGGAGAGTTTGCACAAGCATCAACAAGCGAACAAAGTTCAAGTGAACACCTTCAAAAAAGATTCTGCCAGGATTGGAGCTATACTGGAAGCTGGCATAGCATTGCTTTGCACAAGGAGCTTTGCTTCATCAAAGGACTCTTGTGCCTTGAGAGAAAGGAGCTGTAGCAGTTCAACAGGCTGCTTACCAAAAGCCTCCGAAAATGAAATACCTAGGATGTTGGCAGCTCTGACAACTGAAATGATTTTCTTACAAAGCCCTTGTCCACTACCTTCAGTGAAAAAAGTCGCCAAACTTTCCAAGACCTTCCATATCCAATGAAAACAAAAATGGACAATAAAAGGTCAAACATTTTTCTTATTAAGAATTTAAGGAAAAAAAAAGAAAAAAACAGCTAGCCCTCTGTAATGTGCATTTTAATCTCTAATCAAATGCAGAAAACTCAGGAGAATTAGAGATAAGGGCAAGTACCGCCAATGGGGATATCAAACGATGGCCAGTCACTATGTTGTATGATTGAATGACAGAACGCACTTCAGCATCAAGCATCGCCACTGGCACTTCTGTAATGGGACCAGGCATAGCTGCAAGTTTCAAAGCAGCATCCACAAGTACAAGTTCAGAAGGCATCTTTCCAGGGGAAAGCTTCTGTTGAAGCTGCTTGGCAGCTGCTATTTGCCCGAACTCTAGTAAAGAAAGAACAGCTCTTTCCACCTCAGCAGGTCCAACCCTCTCTTCCCACTTTGAAAAGGATGTTTCTATATTTACGCTCTCATCCTGCATATTTAAGTCAGTTTTTAAGTTGGAAACATCCTCAAAGTCAGCAGTCCTATCTGTGGCATCAACAAATGCTCGTCGTGGCACTGCAAAGCCTTTTGCCCTCCGTTTTGTCTTCATATTTCCTGTAACTGCAGTAGAATAGTTGGATTCGAAAGCCTGATTCCTGCTATGACCCTGATTAGTATCCCTGGACTCAAATTTCTCTACTGCTCTGCTCCTCATTATATTCATATGATTGTCCATCTTCATTATTACGTCGGCAGTGCGGTCAATAATATTGCTAATATTCCCACCAATAGGGTCCCAACCATTACTGGCCAATGATAATTCCCCTTCACTTTTCATTTGAGCTTCTGATTCCACTGCCAAGAGCCAAACTCTAGTCTCAATCTCTCGCAGATGATGGAGTGGATAAACACTGACAAGTTCCACACGAAGTCATAAAAGATAGATGGCCAGATTAATGCAAAGAAATTAAAATAAGAAACACTCACGGGTTTGAATGGGTTATCACCCCACTTAACCACTGTAGAGAAAGAAGCAGCAGTCCGTGAAGCTCTTTTGCTGGGAGATCTTTCTCCACTGCTTCAGCATGCTTAAGGAAAAACAAGCCTGCCTGGAAAAAAATATAACATTTTAGAATACAAGGAGACAAGCAACCAAACAAGATGTGGGAAGAACTTTAAAAAGGCATTTGGATGTAGAAAATTTTCTCATTTTTCTTTTCCAAATTTCCTCTGTTAAAAGTTTGAACACATAGCTTGTTTTAAGAAGGTGGAAAACTTCGTTTTCTAAACTTGGACTCATTTGAAAAAGTGAAAACATTTAAAACAAGTTTCCATTTTAACACATGAGTTCTCCAAAGTTTAGAAAACAAGATTTTGCACATACGCACTCAAACTTTTATCAAAGTAAATTTGAAAAAGAATTGGGAAAATTTTCCACTTTAAATGCCTCCTAAGAAAGCCTTTCTTCCAAACATGCATGATATACCCGTAAAGCAGGAAAGGAGTATCTTATGAACAGAGTCTGGCAATGGGCCCATAAAGCAACTCTCTCTTCAGGAACATCCCATAGGAACTCTTTCCATTCAGCAACCATTGACTCAGCCTACAGGGGAAAAAACTATGCATTGAGCAGTCTAATAGCTTAAGAATAGATATCATGTGCATGAAACAACCAAGCCTTGGCATAATGGTTAAGGATTATGGTTTTCAGTACTTCACCTTGTCCTGGCTAAGTAAATTATCTAACCCCCTCAATTACCAAAACTTAAGATTGCCCGATCCGAACCTCCCCAGCCATTTTGTTTTCCCAGTCCTTTGTTAAATATTACTCTTTGTCTCAAATTCTTTGCACCATTCACTTTTCAACAATTAATCTATGATTTTTTATTTTCAATATTTTAGCATATAAATGAAAAACCTTTATACATGAATGATAAATCAAGAACTATAGTTTCTAAATATATTTTTTTTAATTTTTTTCTAGCAAACGATAATATGAATAAATTTAAATCAAACTAGTCAAAAAAGTCAAATGGAGCAAAGAAAGTGGGAGAGAGGGAGTACATGAGGATAGAAAACAGATCAATGTAATGGATATAAGTCCAAAGAAAACAATGGCTTCACCACAGAAAGAGGTAAACGCTAACCATATCCCAAAGAACTTCCTAATTAAGACTCTTGAATTCCTGACTGTCCAAACAACCCAAAACCAGCAAAACAAAAAAAAAAAAAAATTCAAGTTTTTCCTTCATTTCAATCCGGATATGTGTATTTTATGAGCTTACTGCTTTACAGAAAATAAGTAAAAAGATAATGCAAACATATGAAAACAGACAGATACCAGAAAAGAACAGTATGATACCAGAAGCAGAGGGTAAAAAATCCTGCCAAATACAAAACAGGTTCATAATATTATGTTGTCTGCAATTAACTCGATTACATTTAGAAGCAAACTCTGTACTGGGTAGGGTGAAATGTCGTAAAATCCATAAGTAATTGTGGTGGTAGCAAATATATTGGAAAACAAGCAGCATTCAGTTTCCAACGAAATCACCGCCCCATAAGCTCTGGTTCAAGACAATCCAACAGAATGAATAGATGTCATCACATTGTTATACAGCACCTGGGTTTCAGTAACATGGTGAGAAATAGATTTCCAAGGCCCGCCGCTTGCTTCCAATTGCTTTGCCCAATTGTGTGCTTGCTCCCATTGCCTGTTGTTTTGCAGTGCTGACAAAAGTGAAGCATCATCAAGTTGCTCATTCCCCAAGTGTAGATAATCATTCTTCCGAAGTGCAGGCTCTGCCAAATTAATTTTCCAGTGAAGACGTCTATAATATGTTGCTGCACAGCCTCCATCTCCAAAGTCAGTAGCAGCAAGAAGCTGTAATAAGCATCTTTTCTCATATGGAGACGGGCAAGTCAAAAGCATCGCATCTGCAGCTTTTACAGCAATGGAGCTAATCCATGAAGTTCCTGTATGTCCTTCTCTTCTTATGTTTGTCTGTAAATCAGTTTGGTCTTCCTTGATTCTGGCAGAGAATGAACCAAGATGTGCTGAAGCCTCAGAGAGTCGCATTTGTGAAAACGCCTAAGGAAAAAGAATGAGAACAAGAAACCAGGCCGGAGAATGTGAATAGAGAATGAACAGAATAGAATTATGTGCATGATGATATCTCCTGAAGCATTAATCAAACTTCCAATCAAAATTTAAATTAAGATAGACCCAAGCCAAAAATGTTATTTAGATTAACTAAAAAGCAGAAATGTGCACCAATGATTGGAGATTGCAAAGGTGCATAATATGCAACTGAGTTTGAAACAGAATCCCTAGCATAATAATAAGTGATCTCTTGATCTTGGCACTATATCCACAATGAAAAGTCCTGCAAAAGCAAGTGTTTCATGATTTTATGCAAGTTCACAAAGCAATATCACTCCGTATTTGGGGAAAGGAAACATAAACATATGGAAGTAGTTTTCAAATGGTAAACGGCCTAAAGCTTAGTTTTCAAATAGTAAACGACCTAAAGCCCCTTTTGCCCCCTGAACTTTGCCAACTTAGACCTTTTACCCCTTGAACTTCGACTCAGTTCGACTCACCCCTCAAAATATGCAAACTGGGACCTTTTACCCCTCGGTCCAATTAAATGACGAATGTGTACTAAAATGAAAATAAAAGAAAAACTAAAGGGCTAACTAAATCATTTGTCCAATTGTTGACTCTTGAGAGCAAACAATAAAAAGCCTTAACACAAACTTATAGGTGAAAACAAAGGAAAGATGGGTAATCTTAAATGCAAAATTGAAGCCTTTGTGCTTATTGTTTGCTTACAAGGGTAAACCATTGGACAAATGATTTAGTTAGCCCTTCAGTTCTATTTTTATTTTCATTTTAGTACACATTCTTTATTTAATTGGATCGATGAGTAAAAGGTCCCAGTTTGCAAAGTTTGAGGAGTGAGTGGAACTGAGTCGAAGTCCAAGGAGTAAAAGGTTTGAGTTGGTAAAGTTCAAAGGGCAAAAGGGGCTTTAGGCCATAGTAAACTAATAGAAGTAGGGTAGAAAGGCTTGCGACTCCTAGATACTTCAAAATCTACCGTTTCTAGTTAAAAGAAATAATAAAAATGTATTTAAGACAAGCGAAAAGAACAGTGTTCATGATTATCTTTGAAAGTCCTACAACAAAACTGCTAACAGTATGCATGTTAATCAAATCTCCTCCACCAGTGTGTAATATGGCAGCCAAAGAACTAAAAGAAATGGCAGAAACAGAACAAACACCCTATCCTCCATGGATATTAAGATAGTATCAGTCAAGCCTGAGAAAACAAAGGGTAAACGTTCTTTAAAAACGACTTTCTAGCACTTATTATACAATAATTAAGTTCCCCTGCTTGACAGATCAACGAAAGCCAGAAAACATTACACACCTGAAGAGCTCGGATAAATGGCAACAAAGAACATGAAGGAAGGAACATTTCAAATGCTCTCAGCAGAGGCAAGAACAAACGTTGCTGACAAAGCACTGCAACCATCTCTGAGAGAGAAGCTGGCTCCAATTTAGAATCACTAGAAAGATTTATCTCATCACCAAGTTCAGCAATTCTTTGCTTATCAGCAACTCCTTCATTGGCTACTCCTCCAAGCAAACCTTCTTTTTTGTCAGATGGGGTACTTACAGATACAGGATCCATAAGTCGTCTACGCTTTGGATTCCGTCGATTGTAGTGAAATACAACAGCTTTACTACTCACTGGCAAGGAGTTCGCACTTTCCACAGCAGCTGCAATATTATCAGATATCTGGGAAGCTATATTATTCACCTTGATTGAAGAGGTTTCCCTGGAAAGGATTTCCTATTATCAGAAATAACAAAGCAATAAAAGAATTTCACTGAAATTCAAAATCTCCAAAACAAGACAATAAAGACAGCAATGATCTTGAGATATTTATTGCAACCTAGCTGCAGTTATTTCCAGCCAAACTGTTAAGCAGGACAATGGAGGCACATCTGGGAAGCAAGACGCGATCATGGCTAATATTGACCAAGATAACTCTTTTGCTTTTATCAAGAGGGCTTCTCCAGGACTATTCTGCTTTTCGCAAGCCGCTAAGATTCTAAAAAGTTCCACAGGGATGTAGACATTTTCCTCTGGAATAGAAATTTCACTTCTTTCTACAGTAGTAGCATCAGAGTAGGATGAGGACCCTACTTTTCTTCTGAATTCCATGCTCTTCAAGACTGTCATAATGTGAATTTTGAGACGTGGATCACTAAACTCTTTTGATGCCTGAAACATCAATTAACATTATTTCCAGAGAGAACATATTCCATGCTAAGGAATAAATAAATAAATAAATACACTATCAATATGTCCTTCCTGGTATTGCAATAGAATAGAATAGAATTCTGCCCCAGTGCACTGATTCTAACACCAAACACTTTTCACTCCTGACATGGGCAAAGAATCGAGTCCTACGTACAACATCAATTATTTTTTACCTTCATCACTAGTCTACTTGATCTAAACAAATGGACCTTTTCCTTTTCTAGGCATAGATGCCTGGATCACACAACATGAAAGCCAAATATGATCTCCCAGCAGTACCCCCACCCCCCCCCCCCCCCCCCCCAAAAAAAAAAAAAACCAAATTTGCACCATTTAATGCGAAACATAAGATTCACTGAATAATTGAACATCAAGAGTAAAAAATTCAAATCAAGTTCATTGAAGATCCTCCATACCAGCAGAAAATTTATGACATCCAAAATACAATGAACTTAAAAACAAGCAGCTAAATACAAAAATAAGAGCAAAACTTACAACTTGGACCACTGAATCAAATGGATGTCCTCCAATCTGAGCTTCATACAAGTATCCAACCTTAAAGACAAAATTTGTACTGTTAGACTTTGCCTCCAAAACTGCAGCCAAAATCTAAAGCAAGTAAACATACAGAAGAGATACCCAATCATTGTCTCTTGCTAATACAGAAAGGTATTTTGTACTCAAGGGCAGTTGATGCATCCGACAGAACATAGTAACTAAGCTCCAATGCTGGCTTGCAGCTTTCTGTTGCGACCTTAATTCAGCTCCATCACCCTGGCCAGTCAACAACCAAGACCCACAAGTTGGTCCATCTACCATTGACGGAAGACTAGCTTTCTCCAAATGCTGTAGGACAAGCATGAGAGCTCGAGAATGCTGTCTACTGACAACAGAATTTGACAATTCCTTCTGCTTAGAATTCTTTCCAGAATCTTGATGCAAATATTCATCAGCCAATGCTCGGGCTAGAGACTCCATTACATTGTTCTGTTGGACTGCATGAAAGACAGGACCCTTAGGTGAAAGCTGCCTAACATTCTCCTTGTATTCACTGGACTTGTAAAATATAGCTATCCGCCTCAAAGCAGCAATGTCAACTTGCAGCATGTTGGTTGACAAGCCACACAGCTCCGTGAGCAAGTTGCATGACGCTACCAGCACAGAATCTTCAAAATGCGTGATAGCTAAAGGCAGCACCTGAAAGTTTGTGCATAAAAAGTATCCAGAAAGCAATTATTTAGCTAAAGAGATCAATATGTGCATGAGAGTTCGCGGTGTTAGAGACGTAATCAATTGAATAAAACTCTATGTGTTTCAGATCAACCAAATGACAAAATTGACTATGAAATTATCCAAAACAGTATAAAAAACAAGCCTTACAGAAGCAAGAAGAGACTCCTCACTCTGCGTTATTGATGCAAGAAGTGTTTGGACATCAGATTGAACATTATTTTGCACCTGTGCTGAAGTACTGGGTCTCCCTACTTTTAAATTCTCAACTCTTAAAGCCAAAAGATGATTAAAGGCAGCAAGGGCACGCCCGCGATACAAGTGATGCTCAAGCCCTATTCGTGTTTCCTGAATTCATAAAAGAATGGAATATTAAGCATGTCTGAGGATAAAGAACATGATGGCAGCATAATCAAACACATGCTATACCTATTCCTCCTTATAGATTTAGTTGAGGAAAGGAATGCTACTCTCCAATTTAGTTCATAAACCAAAAGGAGATCAACTTTAACTTTCATAGAATACAAACATAATTTGATTCTTATTTCAAGAAATGTTAAGTAATAACGTATCAGAGCTCTAAGCAATAATTCACCAGCATTCTCTGCGGAGGAGATCAGTACCTTAAAGTACATGCGTTTGCTACACACCCAACCCCCCCCTAAAAAAAGATAAAGATAAAACCTTTGCAGCTCTTAATTAATATTCCTTGTTTTGAAGGAAAATAAAATGAAAGCTGCCAAAAAATACCAAAAGCATAGTTTTGATGGACCCGGAGTTCTTATTAGAAAATCAACATCAAGGAAAAAAGCAAAAAGAACGCACAAACTTGAGTGATATTTTGACTTTTAACTACACTTCCCATGATACAGCAATGCCAGAACAAGCGCAGAGAGTTCATTTTAATGTGGGCAGTGTGTGCATGAAGAAAAACATGAATTGCAATTTTATTCTTTCAGAAAAAGAAAGACGTTTATTATGTCATAAACTGTGATATTGGAAGTACAAACATGCCTCAAGTGAAGAGTCATAAAGTTCCTCTTTGACATGCTTTTGGATGGTTGCTTCCCAGGATATTGCATTGATTTCAGTTTGGCTACCACCACTGAGGTAAAAATCAACATCTCCATTCAACAAACATTCTCCAGTCGGCTGAGGTGAAATTGACTGCCATCCAAGAGGACCCTGCAACACAACCCAGTAAGTATCAGTTTTTTTTTTTTTTTTTCCAAATGAGAACCCAGACAGAGGTGCCAATGAACATCTACTATAATTTTTTAAAAGAAATTCATCCTTGAATTAATGCAAACCAGATGAGTGATAAAATTTTTGCAGACGCCTACTATTAGAAATACATGAAAGCTTTAACTGAAAATAATTTGGAAGTACAGTGACATAAGAAAATCTAAACTGCATGAGTAATGGAGAAGATACCTGAATATAAAGCTGAACCAAACGCCTCACAGCCTTTGGAAACCAGCACGGCAGCATTTGTAGAAGTGATGTATCGCGTCCAGAAGAGAAGAAGATGCTGTCACGCCAATTCAGGTAGTCTGATAGAGCTGAATTACCAAATCAAAGAAAAAAGTCATGGAAGAAAAGTATCATTATTTTGTACAGGAGCATGAAGTCAAGAAGAAACAATAGAATATAAGCTCTACCAGTCTTCGCCTTAGAGCCCAGAAAACTGAAAGCAGTATCTTGTCCAAAACATGCAGCTAGAAGACTGCGCCACAAAGTAGGGAAGTGTTGGAGGGTAGGTCTCAAATTCTCTAGTGTGCATTGGGCTGATGAGCTACAATGCCTGTTTACACTCCCGCTCTTTAAGCAATCCTGAATTGGGGCAGGAGCATACATTAGAGTTGCTAATGCTGCCATTTCACCCCCTCCTTCTGCAATATCATCTATTGTATGAATTATTTCATTGACTTCCATATCTTGAAGGTTGTTACTTTGACCTGAATTATGTGACAGTATTGTACGAGTATTCTCAAAAGACGCATCATACTCGTGCCCCTTAATCCTTGACAAAAGTAACCATCTTGCCCAATGACAACCTCCCTGAGATATCACACACCAGAAAAGTAAGCCAGACATCTAGCATTCACAACATAATTGAGGGCAAAGTCTGAAATACATAAAATCAGTTACAACCATATCTGAAAGCAATAACCATAGGTTACTGATCATACATTACATATCAATAGCTCATGCACAAAAGAGAGGTTTCTTTATTTCAGAAATAAATGGCAAGCACAATTAGCATAGAGCAACAACTAAACAAGCTAAACATATAAAAAGGACATTAACACAAAACAAATTGTGATGAACTGTGAATAAGTAAAAACTAAAAAGAGAGAGAGAGGGAGGGAGGGAGAGAAGTAGACTTACTGTAGTATCTAGTAGTGAGGAAAGTGAATCATCATCCAAGGCCAACTTGTGATGATCAAGGTAAACTTCAAGAAAATTTGGCAAATTGTTCTGCACACAGTGATATACAACCAATTTATCCAGTGCATGCAGAGTACCAACATTCAAATTCTCACCAGTAAAAGGGAAGCGCAGATCTGATGCAGTCCCAGTAGGACCATACCCAAACCTATCCGCAACAAAGCCCGACCGGGCCAAAATGAATACGATTTCCCCAGTGCCTTCCCAGAATTCCTTCAAAAAAATGAATTTCTTTGCAAGCACAGTCTCCAACAGTGTCCCTAACCATGAAGAGCACATAACAGAGGGTGACAACTTAATGAATTTCACATCTGGAATGTCCATGCAGACAGCATCAAGCTGCTCAGCAGAGCATATATAACTATTATCATCAGGAAAGTCACTGATGCATCTAACAGTTGAAGCCAGGTGGACACCATCTAGAGCGACCTGGAGACTTCCTTCTGATAAAACTGTTACAGGAACAAAATCCAAAAGTTTGGAGACTTCCTCCCAGTCATTGTGGCATAAATGATACTCCACTTGCGATTCCCACAATACATGAACACCCATGAGGAAAGGCTGATCCAACAATATCTGAAAGCAGCAGATTTTTCACTTATTTACAGTAGAGAGAGCCACTTGAAGAATTTAAAGATGTGACAGCATACAGTGTAAAAATTGGCCCTAGATATGTCGATTACCACTCAGCTTCCAACATGAACTCAGCAGAACTCTTTGTCCAGAGATATGCGCCAATCTAGCTAAGCATGCTAAAGCTGCGTGTATGACACACTTTTCACATATAAAACATTTAATTTCTCCCAGGAAAAACACAAGAACCAAAGGGCACATGCTCTCTCTTTTGTACTAGCACTTCAAATGTTTTTGTTGTCAAATCAAGTGGTACATGAAATAAAAGAATTACAGAAAATCTTTATACTAAGTACTTATTGCTCCGGTTTATCATTCCAGAAAATTGCATCAACACACAAATTCAGGTTACCTTATAGTGGAAATAATTCTTGCTGCAAAATAAGAGTATAACCATGAAACACAAGCCAGGATAGAGGATGAGTCATATCTATGGAACCAGGGTATTAGTTACTTGAACCCTTCCCTTTCAATATTTTGCAGATGATAAGAAAGACCATCTTCAGCATTTGACTTACATCCATTTTCTTTCAATAGATTAAAGTATGTTCAAAAGAAATATATTGCCATTGAAACCACAAAACTAACTTACCCGATCAATGGTTCTTTGGTCCCATGCACTAGACCACACAGCAGCAGCAGCCCAATATCCAGAACAGGCACCATCTTGATCAATCATTGCATCAGGTATATACTCACTGATATTTCTCCAAGAACCTAAAACAACTCCATCAACCTCACCACACTCGATCATCAAACTGTTGAATAAATGTGAATCCAATAATTGCAAATTAAGCCCTTCAGGAGGGCTTAAAACTGATGTATCTTGCTGACGGCCAATGAATGTTTGCCAGAAACTACCGCTAGGATAAGACCTCTTCCCCACAAAAAAATAAATAAACAGAGATGCATCAATCCCATGAAACCACCAATTACCATGGCACTAGAAATCTTGAACAAATGCTTTAAAAAAAAAACACAGAAAATTTTTCTCACCTCAATTACTGAAATCCTTTCCAATATCTTCAACTCACGTGGTCCCAGGTAACCATATCTTATCATCTCCTCAACAATTTGTGCTCGTACAGATCTTCTTAGTGTGCCAAACACCAACTCCTTTAGACACACTTCGACATCCTCCCCAAGCCTTTGCAATGTTGCTACAGCAAGTCCAATTTCACCCTAACATTCATGTAATTTAAGGTAGTGCAGATGAAAAATGCAACGAAACTCGAGACAGGAAAAACCTTAATAGCGTTCAACAAAATTACCTTCAAAAATAGGTCATAAGCAATAGCTCGTCCAATGTCACTGACTTCAGTGAAGGTATCTTGAGCCTCTTCGTCAGAAAGAAACTCCCTAGAGCGATGAAGATGCAACTGAAGAACAGCTAAAGGAAGACGACCAGAAAGCAGGGCATCCTGGACCACAGTTTTCAAATCCAGTTTATTTATTTTCCAACGTGCAATCATATCCTTGGGATTTTCCAATGGAAGAACTTTATTTCTTTGAGCAATTCCTTGTGGCACAATGGCAGAAGCTTCACTTGAATCCTCCAGAGTCACATAAACTTCTGAATTTTGAAAACCTTTGCGCACCAAAGCAAGCATCTCATAATCGTCAGCTCTAGATGCAGATGCCGAAAGTGAGAATCCAAGCTGATCTGACATTTCCAAATGATCTCCCGAGAGCATTGAAAGTTGATGTTCATCCTGGGAACCAACATGATCGACTAAACTTAATTCTTCCTGAACTACCTGCATCATGGGGAAAAACACATAATGAAAAGTGATCTGAGAAAGGAAAAGAGCAAAGACATTACCAGCACCCTACCAGTTCGTTGCTTGGCTTATTAAGCTTCACTCTCAATTGGTGCTGCAGATTCCGTACAATCTCCAGATAGTGAGCAATCTCTTGAAGTCGTACAGCATATCCCATTTTACTCCAAGATTTATCAGGTATAGCTTGGGGAAGAGAAAACAGGGAGATCCTATCTACGTCATGGATTAAGCCCTCCTCTTTCTGCTGGCAAAACCCATATTTCCGGATCATTTTGGTTGCAAACCAGGTTGCTGCCCCCAGTAGCCTATGATATTCCAAATGAAAAGGAAACCAAAAAAAAAAGAATTAATATCTTGGTGTGTGTTGTAAAACGAGTTGAAGAATTTATTTAACAGTTTCACCTTCTCAATATAAAAAATACTTTGCATGTTTTTACCAATGAAATCTCGGCAAGTATTATACCACATTGATGCATGTCACTGAAACAACCCATGAGTTTTGAAAAAAAAAAAACGAAAAGACTGCAGTTTGAAACTGCATGAGCAATTGATAAAAAGGATAAAATCAACAGAAGCAGCAACATCAAACAGTCACTTAGCTACCAACAGTGCGGTACAGAGTAAAGTAGAAAGGTTTGTAGAAAGGTTTGGCAAAAAGCAGGTTAAGAAAGGGAGGAAAATACAAAAAGAGAAGAGGGGACACATTATTTATTTCTTATTTTTTTTCTTTTGGGGGGGGGGGGGGGGGGGGGGGCGGTGTCTGTAAGAGACGGGAAGCCATTCTTATGCATGTGTTCCTTCTTTAAAGCCAACTTTGCTGTGAGCGGACAGGACAAAGGAGGCATGTAGAAGAAAGCCATAATTACAAAACCTCAAGTTCCTACTTACGCTTGATCAATAATATTTACAAATTACAATTCAGAAATGTGAGAGCGGCTTGTTTTGTTTGCAAGGCCAGCTTTGCAAGTGTACTCCTACATATATTGTACTGTTCTTCCTTTAATGCACTGTTAGGTTTTGGAAGAGTTTCTGGATAGTTGTCAGGATCCCAGGAGGGGAAATCAAGAACCACATTCTCCAGTATGCGAAGATAAACTTCAAGAATGTGGCTTTTGCCTAGATCTCAGCTAATCCATCTGATATGCTTTGAAAGTGAAGACCATACAGCAAACATAGTCTCCGTGCCTAGGATTATGATGTGCACAAGATTAACGAGACTACTGCACACAAGACTAATGAGACCACTGCTCATCTTTCAGTACATTG
Organism: Aquilaria yunnanensis; assembly: GCA_039654915.1. Taxonomy (NCBI): domain Eukaryota; kingdom Viridiplantae; phylum Streptophyta; class Magnoliopsida; order Malvales; family Thymelaeaceae; genus Aquilaria; species Aquilaria yunnanensis. Next base: position 3,658,214 of record CM077597.1, on the reverse strand, counting down.
CATGCAGCATGCTACCTTATATCTGGAGGATTCTGTTAGTCCTGAGAATGTATCACACATAAATTACCTCATAAAGTGGAAAATAAAAAGGCATTACCTTGATGCAGCAGATATCTCACTATCATTGCTATTTCTTTTGAACATCAAATAAGCTGAAGCAAAAAGCAGTCTTAAAATCCCTTCTTCTGCAATATTGGCTTCCACAAGCCCTTCCAATGATCTGATGGTCACCCAAAAGAAACGAAATATCTTAACTACATACACTTGTCAAACCCGTGTAAAAGTGCATTCAAAGAGCAGGAGAGAAAATCTAATATTCAACTCATTTGAACTCAAGAAGAAAGATAATATCAATTCACTTCAGTAATTATAGATGCTGACCAAAAATAAAGAACATACAGACATACAACAAGGGATAGAACTAAAAATCAGGATAGTCAATGAAGAAGGTTTGGGCATATCCAATTTAGAACAAATAGATGCATCAAAGTGTAAGAGCACTTGACTAGATAGACAATTTGGAAAGAAAAATGGGGATTGACCTAAACTTGTTCAGTTATAAATAGTAAAACAAGTACTGTCCTATCATGTCTTGTAAAGGAACTTACCATCAACCTAGCAAAATGAAAACTTACATATGCCCAACCCAACTAGTTTGGGATTAAGGCACAGTTGATCTATCTTGATTGAATCAAAAATTCCAGAAAGCCAATGATCGCACAAGTTCAACGGGAAACAAGGTCTTATTGTACACAAAATTTTTGCTATAGAATGAACATATTCTGCTTAAACTAATTATATTACAGGAAAAAAGTTTTGCAAAGAGCAAGGTAAAGGGAGCAGAACGAGAAACGGGTTGGAACAACCATTCTCAGCTGGATCAGTTTTGTACAGAACAGCCATGCATAGTGGTGGAGAGAGTTCTAACATGACACCAGCAGGCAACAATGAAGACAGACTACCACTTGGAAGTACAATATACACAAAAAAAATAAAATAAAATAATTTGCTTGCGAGAAACATTGAAAGGAATAGTTTGACAAACATACACTTCCCCTCAGACTTTAAATTGATCATTTTTTTCCTTCCCATCAGTCTAAAAGTATCCACAAAGGTCATTTTGGGACAAAAATTGTTCTAACAAAATTGATTAACATGCTTATATATGTATATATATAGTGGGTGGTTACATGATCCATGGGAGCATTAGCAGTACTTCTATTGGAAAGATGAATTTCACTCTAATCCTAATCAAACGACTCAACATTGACAAACCAGTTTTTGTTTATGTTCATGAAGTTACTTGTCTGGAAATACAAGGCAATAAATATTCTGTGAAAACAGTCCATTTGAAGACATCTGGAAAAGGGAGGATAATCCACTGAAAAGCATAGCTTAATATTCAACATCGAGGAAAGACATCCTTACGGTTTTATTTCATCAAATTTCAAGTAGTCCAATGCCATCTGCAGTCGACGCATCCGAGCAATTTTCAAGTCCCATCCTAGCATGGCAGTAATTTATGTTATTTTAGAATTGCACCCCAGTTCTCTTTGGAATGTGCCGCAAAATGCCAAAACCATAGCAGTTAATCATCAAGCAAAGAATTGTAGCATACAAGGCAGAAAGTTCGTAACAGGGTACCTATCTTCAACTGTACAGTAGACAATTTGCATCCCACAATAGGCATGTAATTCAAAGGTTTGGAGAAGCCCAAGTTACCCCACCCTCACAAGAAAACAGCCGCTTAGAGTTTATGTCACCCCATTCATCTTACAGAGTATAGAAAAGATAATTTTCGTCAGGTCCAAGTCCCTTTATATGAACAGTATTTTTTATCAGTAAGTTGATCCTCATAAACATAAACAACCATTAACAAACACTGCAAGAACAAATTGCTATTTGGATTCGAAACCACCTGAAGACCTGTCAAAGTATTAAAAGGTTGAAAGATACAAGATGTTATAAGAATACAAAGTCATTTAACTGAAATACTTTTACAAGTAAGCACAAAGAGAATTAGATGCACACCAGAAGAACACAAAATCTTTCTCCAAGTAAAAGATACAGTTCACTAACACCAAGAGTGAGTTTAATCTTCCAACTATTTTCGAAAAAGAGAGCAGGGAAAAAATCTTCAACATTCTTGAAGCTCTGTCAATAGTTTCCATATGTGTGTGTATGTGTGTGTGGAGAGAGAAAGAGAGGCAAAAAATGAAAAGGAAAAAGAAATTGCTGATCAATTACCCATTAATGTTTGTTACGCTAATGATTATTTGCTTTCACAGCACATGCTTGGTAAGGTACTCATAACAGGGACTTCTAAATGGATACTGGTATAAGAGTTGAATAAGTACAAACTATAAAGAAAAAATGATATGCAAGTTTCTGAACTCTGTTTATAAGAAGAAAACATAAAAAAAATGTGTCTTTCATCTAAAAGCCTCCCAAGCACACTTCAATGCTTTATCTCATCAAGAGAAATGTCAGAAAGAAGTTGGCTTATACAAGTGTTCTTGCATCCAGACAGAAAATAGGCTCCTCTTTGCCCACATGATTCAGTGTTCCATTTTTTTTTCCTGGAGGAAAGTATCAGCCTTTGGTTTATTCATCTACATATCCAGCTTTACAAAACAGAGGTATATTGGACCTCAAAAGGAAGACAACTCCTAAAATTTTCATAGTTTCAGTATCCAAACAAACAGAAGAACAGTTTCTACACATGAATAAAATAAAAGAGGAAACATGAAGCAAGAGAGAGATGTTGCTAGTCGAATCTTTCTTCCCTAGGAGGTACAAGGAGGAAGGAAATACTTCCCTAACAAACCATGTCACTAGAAAAAACAGCATTGAGGACACCACAAAAAGAAACAGATAAAACTTCCTGCAGGACATTTCAGACAGATTGATCTTTACTTTGACCTGAGACAAACTGGTTGCAATTTTGTACGGATTTTAACACTTACTCTATGCCCTTGAGAAACCGTAAGGATGAGAGTTCAATATAAAATAAAAAATCTCAAAGATCATACCTTGTTACTTATGCCAACTGGCAAAATAAGAGCTGAATACTTAACAGCCAGTAAATTGCGCAACTTCTGTGTAACTAAACATTGATTACAGGATATATGATCTATTATACCTAGAAACAGATCATTAGAGCTAACTATAACTCTGTTAGGTGAAAATGCAGGGTTCAAAGACTTCATTGTCAATTATCGATAACTAGGATTATACCACTCGCATTAAGCCCTCATTTACATGCACATATCAAATACAAGCAAGCATAATGAGCAAATACTATGAAGGAACAGACCCCAAAAAAGCAAATACCATAAAAAATAACAAATGATACTGTGGTTATATAGATAAGATAAATGTAGAGTGCATCCTCACCATTTTCCAAGCACAAGCGATCTGCCTCCTCAGGGCCATCATACAAAAGAACACGGTCCAAAATTTCTACTCTGCTTGATGAACAAAATCGTTTTTGCGATACTAGATCCAGTGAATTATTATGACATTGCACACCCAGACAAATACTCAGTTGTCTATAGCCAATGCTTTCAACAGGAAGGGAATCTGGTGCAATTGAAACTGAAGGAAGAACCACTGAAAGACCATGTTCAGTAACTAGATATAGAAGCCCTTGGAAAGTGCCACCAACTGCCTTTCCAATAGAAGTTTCTTCTCCCCCTTGAAGAAAACGTCCTTCACTCCCATGAGAGAAGCACCAATCATCATGAACTGTAGCACCTACATGCATGTTGAAATGAACAATATGAAAAGCATTTTGTTCCTTGTAACTATTCCTCTTAACTAGTCTGGTGATCCCAAATGGTGAAAAACAGACAGAATCACTGTCACTAACTCTATCCACAGGAAAAAAGACTTTCCGCATGAGGTGAAATTTTCTTTGATAATCATGAAATTTCTGATAAATCCTGCTTAAGGAAGAAAAATCATTTGAAAACAAGTCATGAAGGCACTCCTCCTCCCTGCTTTGGGTTCCAGTAATCACACTGCTTATAATGCTACTCAGGGTAGACAAACATCCATTACTTTTAAACGGAGTATCCAACTCAGTATATTGCAAAGTTTTTGAATAGATTCTCTGACTGCCTATATCTGAACCAGCAACCTTCCAACCAACTAACATGCCAAGCCCTAAATGCTTGTAATGTGGAAGAAACTTCTCAAATGTGTGGTACTTATCTGGAACATGCTCACCAGCAGAGATCACATACACAACACCTAAATCATCAACCACTCCCAAAAGAGACGTATAAGAAGCCAAAAGTAGCCTCCTAAACTTTCTTCTACTACAAGACAAGTCATCCTGATAAATGGTCTTATTCTCTAGAAAAGCATCTACGGGTCCATATATCTTCCTTGAAACCGACAGACCGTTCAGCCCACAACTAAGTGCAACATCAAGAGAGGCGACAAACTCTCCAGAAACTGCATCATAGAAAAATATTAAGCCAGAAGCATTAAGGCAAACAAGAAGATCATTTGAAAAGCAAAAATCTGACCAGTCGCAATCATTCACACTTTCATCAAGCTTCACACAAGAAGTCCATTGGATTCCCTGTACATCTATCCTAGCAACAATAACTACATTTTTGCTCCTGTTTCTCTTGCTTACATCGGTAACAACAGACTCCCGGTACACCATTAACACAAACCCGAGCAACTGATGCGAATTGCTGGAGAATACTCTGACACATTTGTATGGATGGTCAACGCTCACAGTGGAAGAAGGTGACTCAGAATAACAAGAACCATTCTCCAAATTCACAGCCACATGTTGGCTGCTCTCATTGAGACCAGATTGTTGACCAATAAAACCCATGACTGGAAAGTTATCATCAAAAATACCGAAGGAAACAACCTTTGCAGAGGGAGGGAAAGAAGATTTCTCAGGGAACCTGGTCCAAGTACAGCCCTCATATTTTCTCGTCTCAGCTTTTGTTAGAAAAGATTGCAACCACCGCTTTGACGTATCAGTTCCTGGTTTGTAATCATTATCGGACTTTTTGCAACTCTTATTTGGAGTTTCCCTATTTCCAATTCCATCGTCATTGTTTTTACATAAAACATCTCCAGGTGTACCAAAGGAAAGAGAGGTAGGGTCCTTGTCCACCATATTACGAGATCCAGTGGGCAAAGGACCCCACTGCACCCACCTTCCTTCCTGAGAATCATCCTGAAATGCTGGGTTTGCCACAGCAGAAGTATCACCATGATAACAAAATGCATGGACCATCACACCTTGCTTACCAGACACAAAAAGAAACTCTCTGAATAAACAACCATTGTGCTGATTATAGGTATCCCCACATGCACCCCAGGCCAGAGAGTTTACATCGCACAGAATAGGATATTTATCAGCTTTTGACAACCTATTTTCAGAAGAAAAACCATTACCAAGATCCACTGCTGATCTAGAAGTGGATGGAACATTTTCACTTGGATCTGAGCCACTACATTCAGGCAACTTCTCTGATAATAGAACTGGTGAATCTGAATCCAGATGATTCTCCCTGGAACATCTTGTGGACGAATCAATATCTACAAAATTCCCTAAAATGACAAAAGAAAAAAGAAATAAAGAATTGAAGTTAAAAAAATGATACATCTAACAACATATAAAGCTCAACCACAATCATCACATAGCCTAAAGAGGAACATATAAGTGAATTACAAACAAAAGTTCCCTAAAGCATGTGAACATAAAATTTGCCTGTCCAGAAACTATATATATTTTTTTTCTATTAGTCATAGTCCTCTCAGTGCCATCTGCAAAAGATCTGAACATAAATTATTAAAATGAAAAGAAAACAAAAAGATACTCCTAGAAAGCTGAAATTGCAGAACTTAGAATACCAAACCTGTTATTAGAGGAAGCAGCAAAGCCTGGCACTGATAAGATAGCAATAAAAGCAACTCCCTTGTTGGTGATATAAAAGCCTCATGAAACTCTGATAGATCGAATTGCAAGCTGGAAGGTCCCCACTTTTGCAGCTGCAATACAGCAGGACCCTCACCCCCAGTAGAGTGACTCATTCTGATTACCCTCTGAGCAGCACGGGAAAAAAGTAAAGAATAACACAGGAACTATCAATCCATCAAATTCATTCTAATGCAACTCAGAAAAATCATATCCCCTAGTGCTAATAGGATATGATACATTTCTCAATTTACAATATTTAAGGACGTTTATCCACTGTGAATTATTGTATGGATCTTTCTTCTAGTTCATCATCCCATGCGCATCTATGCTATATGATTGATGCCTTAGTAGTTAACATACTAGGTGTACTACTCCGTATCTGTTAGTTCTGTTCATCTTTGAATACACAATACTTGCAAGGGACTCTGCAATTCATCCAAGACACTGCTCCAGATGTGAAAAAATCACAAGCTACTAGGGAAAAAAAACACCGAACCCAGTCATGTTTCAGGTATCCCGATCATGCAATTGAGGACTCATGAAAACCCATAATCCCAACACATAGACACGCACTTCATAACGTTTCCCAATAATCGAAATAAGCTCAATCAAGCTGGAATTATATCTTTCAACTGAAAAATTCTGCAAATTATATTTAACAGCTTAAATTTAAACTCCACAAGCATCCAGAAACGCAGTGATTATAATGCAAATCAGAAGTTTTTCCCGTCAATACTAACACTATGGGTGAAAACAGAAACAGAAATCAGGATAAAGGATCAAACCCACCTCGAAACACAGAACAAAACCATAATCGCAATCCAAGTAACTGAAAATATCAGGAAAAAAACCTGAGTCTATCGAAATGGTCTCTTCAACACCATCGCCTCCACTTCTTCTGTTTTTTGTGCTTTTTGTTGTGCTTTGAGTTGAATTATTTGTTTCTGTATCGGGGGATTTCGACTCTTCAGTACAAAAAAGCTTTTATTGCGTGATATTGCGATTTGCAGGGCGCAAAGTTTCGATCGATGACGAAAGAAAGAAGGTAAGCTTGTCTGTCTGATATACGCTCAGCCCCGACGAGGAAGTGAAGGAAGGAAATGAAATTTGCATGGGCATTCTGGTCATTTCCCATTTCTGTCCGAGTAGTGCGAATTTCAAGTACTGTCTAGTAACCTCTTTTTTGTTTTTTTGTTTTTCTTCATGTTTTTCTTCTTTTTTAGCTGATAAACACGTTTGCTTACAAGAAATAGCATTATTTTCTTAGAAAAAAAATACATTACATAAATTTGATAAAAATTAAAAGATTATTCTAGTTCATCCAAAAAAAATTATTCTTGTGTAAATGAGTGATGCATCTATCAGACACCTCAAACTCAAATTTAAGATAAAGTTTTCAAGCCAGGTATTATAGAACTCAAGCCAAAAAATAGACTTGATACCTTAATAAGTTAAGCTCAAGTCTAGTGCTACACGGTTCGTGATTTTTATCGAGCCTAATGAGAAACTTATGAAAAAATAAAGTTAATTACACTAATCCCGTTAAAGTTAGAACATGAGTAAATATACCTCTCAAATTTTAAAACTTTCATTAAGGTGACCATTATATGTGGGAATAATTACAATTTATCCCCTAAAGTTAGGTCATAGTTATATATGACCCCCTAAGGTTTGAAAAGTTACATTGAGCCTTTGATGTTATCAAGTCTATCAAGATCTCAAGCTAAGCTTAAGCCTTAATTGTGGTACCGTTTCTTATTGAGCTCTAGCTCGGGTGGTTATCGTTATCTTATCAAACCGAGCTCAAACATAGTGGGCTCAGGTTCAGCCTAACCCATTTACAACCCTATATTTTGTCATGTCCATAATAGCATTCTATTATTGTTCCTTAATTAGCCTTGCATGACTCCTTCATTTAGACTGTTTTTTCTGTCAATACTCTTGTGAAAAGGGGTATTATTTTGGCCAAGATTGCCATTGTTCTAGATAATTTAGTTTCCAACTTTTGTTGTCGAGGATTATAGTGTTGTAAACATGAGTTGTAAATAATTAGGAAGGTTGGTGCAAAATCCTTTAAATTCAGAGATCTTATTAGATAGTTTCCAATTCTATGAGTGATTTGGTTTCTTTTTTTTTCCTTGTAATCTGCTATATATCTCTATAAAAATTGATTCATCAATAAAAAGAAATTTAAAACCACTTTTTCTTTTTTATATCTTTTCTTACATGGTAACAAAGCCCTATGGATTTTTCTTAGGATTTCTCCGTTTTCAACTAGTCTTCGTTATTGCATACTTATTCCCTTTGATTCCTATTTTCGCTTGAGAAATCCAACCTTCAATGCTATCATTTCTATACCATGTCAGCCTCTAAAATCACTTCTAAAAAATCTAACCGTATTAAAAAAAATTAAGAATTGCAAAATGTTCAGGCTTCTTATAGGTTTAATAAAAAAAACTATCTCAATGGTCTCAATTTGTTCTTACATATCTCAAGGGTAAATGAATACTTACTCACTTTATTGGAAAATGACTTGGAAATTATCAGCCTTCATTTGAAGTAAAGGATAAGGAAAATTCCAAAATAATGTCCTGGTTATGGGATTAAATGGATCTCATGATTAATGACACATGTATGTTTTTCACTACAACAAAGGAGATTTGGGACTTCATTGATTACACATATTCAAAGGCTCATGATGCTACTCAAATGTATGATATTAAAATCAAAATTGCAGCCTCTAAACAATAAGATAAATATATCATTAAATATGCAAACCTGCTAGAAAATTTATGGCAAGCACTTGAACATTACTAAGTTTTCGAGATGGAATGTTATGAGGATGCTGTCATCTTGAAGAACTTCATTAAAAAAGATTATGCCTATTTCTTTTTTTTTTCCTAAATTGAATGCTGAATTTGATTAGGTTAGGGTTCAAATTCTTGGAGAATATAGACATATTATCCCTTAAATAGACAATCTCATTGATTCCAGCAAAAGAAAAATGAAGCAGTGTTATGCTTGAATCACATGCCATACATGGGTCAGCTCTTGTGGCAAAAACAAATTATCAAGAAAAATAAAAGGATGACCTGCCCAAAAAATTAAAAAAAAAATCAATAAAAAAAAATAATAAGAACAACCTCTTGTGCACTTATTACAACAAACAAAGGCACACAAAGGAGAAATGTTGGAAGCTAAATGGTAAGCCACCAAGCAAAGAATAAAGAAACCTTAGCGGGCAGCAGAGGACGCAAGCACACATGGCAAATCAACCCAAAACTAAAGAAAATTTTAAAATTAGGGAATTTAATAGTGAAGAAATTGAAAAGCTAAATAACTTGTTGGCGTCCCTTGAGAAGCTTTCTAAAACTTGCTTGTTAACTCTTTTAGGTAGACCTTTATTTCCTCTTTGTATAAATAACTTAGATAAATTTCAGGGCAGTTATTGGATAATAGGCTTAAGCGCTATATATAAATCATATGACACCAACATCTCAACTTTTCCACACCTATACACCATGTCTAAGTAATAGAAAAATTAAAGTGCCCAATGGCACTTTAGAACAGTTGCTGGGTTTAGAGATATACATACACTTCTGCCCTTATCTTTAAATATTTTCTTAATGTACCAAAATTGTTGACCAACCTTGTTTCTATACAAAAGATTACCCATGATCTTAAATGTTATGCTAGGTTTGCTCTTCCTATTATGTTTGTTAGGAATACGGCTCAAGTAAGAGGATTAAACTTGCTAAAGAAAGAAATGACCTTTACTACCTTGAATTATCTTAGGTATTTAAAAGTAATTTGCCATTGTCCTTTCTTAGCTTCTTAAATAAATATATTATCTGGTTGTATAACATATGTCTAGGTTATCTATCAGTTAGAGTTTGAAATATCATGTTTGCTAATTGTTTCATGGATTAAATATTTCATAATTCCATTGTGATATTTGTGAGTTTGTAAAACAACTCATGTATCGTTTCCTATTAGCAATAAAAGAAGTTCTCATCCTTTTGATTTAATTCATAATGATATATGGGGTTTTGCTACTATACCTAATATTTCTAATGCTCATTGGTTAGTTTTTTTATTTGATAATTCCACTCAAGTTACATGATTCTCCATTTTTAGTTTTTAAACAAAAATTTGATGTTGCATTATTATAGCCATTTTTCACTCAATGATTCAAAATCAATTTAAGGTTAAAATAAAAAAATATTTAGGAAAAATAATACTAAAGACTATTCAACTAGTTTTTGTCATCTTGTTTTCAATTACATAACATTATCGGTTAGAAGACACTCAAACACATATATCCAAAAAGATGATGATAAGAAAAGTTGTGAGTGTATAAAGAAACGAGGATGAGAGAGGTTGTGCATATTTGAAGAGATGAGGATGAGAGAAGCCAGAATTATCTTTTTCATTTATCATGTATTATATAATTATCTTTATATATTGTATTATCTTTGATTCAGTCCTTAATTATTGAATATGTTGTTGCACACCTATATATATCTTTACAACCAATGTTTGTAAATATGAGAAATACAACATAATTATTCTCCAAAGTTTTACATGATATCAAAGAGGCCATCTATACTGTCTCAAATAAATGATAATCAGTGACACTTAATTCCATTAAACATGCTACCATAAGGTCCTAAAAATAAAGATTCTAAACAATGAGTGAATGTTGGTAGAGGAAAAGTAAATGCCAATGCTTTGTAGTAACAATGAAAAAGTGGCATCAGAAAGCTTAAGGCCTCATTCTGTTAGCTTGACTGGAGAACAGTATAAACAACCGGTTAGGCTTTTAAGCATGGATATACAAATAAGTATGATTAATTTTGCTATTAAAGTTATCTGTAACACAACTTCAAAACACTTACCTAAGAACACTAGGATCCTAGACAATATGGTCATACATCACATCACATCAAGTCATCAAAATCTAGCCGCAATACAATCCTTATCTCCTTAACCTGCCCACTTACTAGACATGTCGATTAAAGCCAAATGAATCAAGAAATACTTCTCTTACAAATGAAATAAACTTACTCATTGCTTTAGTGACCCTTTATTTAAATGTCATTTAATTTCCATAAGCCATCTAACAAAGGAACACAATTGTGCCGCCATATTTTGTTCTTGGTTTTGTGTACTTCAGGATCCAATCTCGATGGAACTAATTAGAGTGGGCAAATAAAGGGATGGCATCATCTTGAAACAAAAATAAATAGAAACCTGGAGCATGTAAGGAGATAAAAAAACTATGTTCCCAAAAGTTTGACATCAAAGACTTGGGCATCACTTTTATGAGAAACTAACGGCCATCCAAAACTTGTCCTGAGTTAATACGAACAAAGTTTGTAAGGATTGTTTGGTTTATCCTTTAGCAAAAACTTCTAGATTTTTTTAAGTCAAGTAATAAATTGTGTAATGCTCCTTTTGAACTAGTACATGTTGATGTTCGGGGACTATACAAAATAGCCTCAACAAATCATGCACATTATATATTGTCCATAGTTGACGATTGCACAAAGGCCACTTAGACCTTTTTTACGAAACATAAGAATATGGTAACAAGTTGTTTAAAAAACTATCATCATTTGGTTGAAAATCAGTTTGGGATGAAAATAATAATTGTTAGAAATGATCATAGGTTTGAATTAATTAAAGGATCCATGAAATTTTTTTGTCAAGTAAAAGGTATTGTGAATCAAACATCATGTGCTTGGACACCACAATAAAATGGGGTGGTAGAAAGGAAACATTTAGATTTCCTTAATGTTGCACGAGTCTTAATATTTAAAGCACAAATGCCAATAAAATTTTATGAGGAATGCATACTCACTGCAACTTACTTGATCAATAAGCTACTTACCTTTAAAATCAAAGGAAAAACAACCTATGAAGTCCTTTTTGGTCAAGCACTTGATTACACACATTTGAAAGTCTTTAATTCTCTTTGCTATAGTATAAATCTCATACAACCGAAAGACAAATTTTACGCTAAGGCTCCACCATGAGTTTTTGTGGGATACACTGTGGACTAAAAGGGATATAAAGTTTATGACTTAGAAAATCATAAGTTGTTCACATCCTAATAAGTTTTTTTCGTAAGGGTGTTTTTTCATTCAAAATTAAAGCCAAAAAACAAATGGAGCATGTAACAAGCCTTTTCATACCACCAGACCCCGTGAACCTCCATTGGATAAATGGCTTATTGGTGATGAAACCAACCAAGAACCTAAACCTAGACCCATGCATAATATCTGATAGATAAAAACTTGAGGCTAAAATCGAACATATGCAACCCTCAAATATTGATGCCAATAACAAGAATCATTTCACAATGTAAGAAAAAGAAACACCATCAATAGAAAAAGCACTCAAGAGCAAAAACTGCTTATGTACTTGACAAACTATGAGCTCAATTTTCTCGAAAACTTTACCCATTCAAATGCAATCACTTTAAGTAAATCTTATTTCCCAGTTCTTGTATTTCGAATAGAACTAATTTATTTTAACTTAAGTTAACTAACTTATTTTTTCTTTTATATCTTTTTTTTCCTAAAACCAATTTCATTTGAAAATTCAATAGTACGTAGATGCAATAATCCAATTGAAAATAAATTTTCATAATGTTGTTAAATTTTTATGAATTTTTTCTTTTTAATGCCTTAAACTAGAAAAATTCATAAAAATTTAGTAAGACTACAAAAATTGTATTTTTAATGGATTATTGTAGCTACATAATACTAGTTTTTAATTAAAATAAGTTATGGGTAAAAAAGAAGTAAAAATAAAAATAAATTATTTTGTAGTCAATTGACTTAAGTTAAAGTGAATTCAGGTGTAAAGCTTTTTCTTTGTACCACTAAATTCTTCTTCATTTATTTTGACCAGCCTTAAACCAATGTCCAGCTTAAATGCCCAAAAAGACTAAAACTGATAGTTGGCCATACAAGCGAAAATTGATGCCTTTGAAAAAAAAAACATTGGACCTAGTTCCTCTTTAAAAAGGAAAAAAGCTAATTAGTTGTCATTGGGTGTAAAATATCATACATAAATAATATTGGACTATTGAGTGTTATAAGGCAAATTTGGTAGCTAAAGGCTATACATGGGTGGAAGGAGTAAACTACCTGGAGACATTTGCCTCTATTTCAAAGTTAACCAGCATAAAGGGCTTACCTGTTATTGTGATATCGAGGAATTAAGAGCTTCACTAGCTAAATGTGCATAAATGCCTCATATGACAATTTGCGCAAAAAAATCTACATGACTCTACTACCAAGATATATTTCATTAAGACATTAATTGGTTGTTGCTCTAACATAAAGGCTGAATAATTCAAGTTCCCATGACCTTGTATGTAAGCAATGAATGGAAGACATTTATTCCTCAACCTAAAGGGAGTGTTAAGGTATAAAGTGCTATAAATATGAGTTGTAAATAGTTAGAAATGTTGGTGTAAAATCCCTTAATTTCAAGGATTTTATTAGATAAAACCCAATGTTATAAGTGATATAGTTTCCTATTTTTCCTCTGTAATATGCTATATTTCTTTGTAAAATTTAATTCATCAATAATCTTCTATTTATCTAACATATATTCATATGTTAAAGAATATCTACGTAGTTTAAAAGAGTATATACAAAAGAACATATTCAATATTTTGTTTGTTCTTACATATACAATACCATGGTATACTGCGTGGTAAAATGACAAAATAAAAAAACATTTGTAGAACGTGCCGCGTACTTACGATAAACGGTATACCACGGTATTTAATACTATGGCTATTGGTAATCAATGTGTTGGAAACTTTTTTACCAACGGTTTAATATTGAGCCGTTGGTAATTTCCAATGTTTGTACATTGGTAAATGAGTCTTTGGTAATTACTAACAGTTCAAATTTGAGTGCTTGTACCAACAGTCAGATTGTTACTAACGGTTAAAACCGTTGGTAAGTACCAATGCATTTACCCATTGATAAATTACCAACGGTGTTGGTCGTTAGTAATTACCAATACGTTTAGCCATTGGTGAATTACCGATGCCTAAGACCATTGTTAATTACCATTGCATTGATCGTTGGGAAATTTACCAAATATTAAAAAAATAATAATAATAATTTTCAACTCATTTGCATTGGAAACTACTTTTAATATTTTTTCAAAAAAAAAGCTTTTATTTATGCAAAAAGAATTGCTCTTTTACAAAGAAAATATTAAAAGGGTTTTCTAGCAAACATTACAATAATTTGAGGCAACTTTGAAATAACTTAAAATTACATGAAACTAAAAAAAAGTACTTTAAAAAAATTACAAATAAAGTGAAATAGCCTAAAATTATTCTTTTCAAAATAAAAAAAAATTACAAGAAAAAAATTATCTGCATTACATATAATAAAAAAATAGCCTAAAATAAAATTACCTAAAATTATAGAATAAAATTATAATATAACAATAAAATGTTCTTCAACCTTACTCCAACTTAATTAGCAAGTATAAAATAACACAGGGGAAGACAAGATTAACATCCTAAAACTAAACATCAGGCCACAATAATGGTACAAAAAATATAATGGTCTTCAAATGAAACAGAGAGACATACATCTAAGGGATCCAGCAATGAGTGAGTGCTACATCATTCTATGTTAGTGGAGACTTGAAGGGAACCATTGTTTCTTCTTATGACCCTAAGACAACAAACACAACAAATACCCTAATGAGATAAACAAAAAGGAACTCAAAACACCTTTAAACATCCTTAGCTAAACAATAGCCAACAACCCATGAACTACTAAAAATCCAAACAGAAAAGACAAACAATTAATTAGGGCAAAATAAAAAAAGTTAAAAATAGAACTCACTTTAGTTGCATGAACCACCAATAATCTGAAACTTCCTAAGGCAATAGCACAAACACAAATAACTTAAAGAGAATAAAATACAAACAACACGGAAAATTAGGCAAAACAAAAAACAAAAACAAAACACCAATGAATAAATAGCTTAGATGGAGTAACTATGGCCAAAAGTACCATCTACTTGAACAAATATTAATAATGGAATTTGAAGTTGTTACACATGGTCCACATTAAATACTTTTTCCATTTCACCTTTCATTATAAAAGAGTTATATGAAAATATTGTTGTTATATGCCAATTAGAACTACTCTAGCCTGCAATTCTAAAAAAATTGTAAAACCTTTAACATATACAAATTCATGGTCTTGCTACTTTCTTTCTTTATTTTTTAATCATGGTCTTTTAACTAAATATAATTTTAATCCTAAACACATAAATAAAAAACTGAGAGAAAAAAACAAAAAAAAGTAGAGAAAATAATTTACCTAGAGATTGCAATGCCAATAAAGCCTATATCATGCTCTTGAATGTTGTAACATTGAGAAAAGGATCGTTCTACACCCAATCAAAGTTTATTCAAAAAGTAATACATAAACGAAACATCGCAACTAACAAACAAAGATAACAATTCATGTGTTTTTTTACTCAAATGCTAAAACTTGAAGAGAAATGAAGTCATTATCCATTCAAAATATGGAACTATTTTTGGAGTTCTAACGACTTAGTACTTTGTATAATAATACATGGGAACAATGTTTTGGACACACCAGGCACAAAACCATATAGAGAAGCTGCAAATGTTTCGGTGTTTAGTGTAGTGCGGCAAGTGATTAATCCCACTACAAAAAAGTTTGAAATATGTTATAAATGCATTGGCAACAAAAGACAACAGGATTATGCAAATCTAGTGTATACTAATCAAATGAATCTTCTAAGTCAAACAGAATCAAAGCACATGGTTGACCTTTAATGCAAGAGAATGTACTTTTATCAGTTCATTCATATCACCAGATGACCACATTCGGCCATAACCATTGTCAATTTGAAAAGATAGAAAAAAAATATCAAAACCACCCACTCCAAACAAATATTTGTAATTAAAAAAATGTTAAAAATAAATACTGGAACCAAGAAAAACAAGCAATTCTACTTAGGGGTGAAAGTAGGGTCAGATTTTTGGGTTTAGGTCGAAACCTTACCCGCAATATGCATACTTATCTTCTCTTTATGTAATCTGAAATTGACCAAAATAAATATAAAACCCGACTCGACCTGAACCTGATTTAATCAAAATCGGATCGATATTAATCAGGCTCACCTGATCATCATGATTCGTGCGAAGGTGGTGGGGAGTCGACCAGGCGGCGGATGATGAGGAAAAACGGCGTACGACGAGGACGGTGGTGGACGATGGACGACATGAACAATAGTGGACAATAGACTACGAGAATAACAATGGACGGCTAGAACAGTGGTGGTCGATGACAAAGTGCATCGGACATTGAAGAAAGAATTAAAGAAAAATGGTTAATTACACTCTTAATCCTTTATTTATCCTTCTTCTGATACTTAAGTTCCATCTATTTATAATCTCACATTCTCAGCACTATCACTTTCAAATCCTACACCTTACATAATTTCGGGTTTGTCGGGTTTGGCCTAACCGTAACCCGATTTTAGTCACAAAATATTGGATCGGGTCGGGTTAAAAACACACTTTTGCCTTAAACTCGCCCCGTACCCCTTTTTTCCGTTCAGGCTCAAACCAAAAATCAGGTTGCGGGTTATACTTTCACCCCTAATTCTACTTCATGGTTTAAAACACATAAACACTAAACTACCAGAAAATAACAAGAAATTACCTTTGATTCCATGCCTATTCATGAATTTTAGGACTTCTTCACTTCAACTATAGCAAGAGCTTATTAGGATCAAACGTAGCCATTGTAAACTGCAAACATAAAATACGTTAAGAGGAGAAATAATACCTTCTGGATGAAAACCACTACTAAAAAATAGGCCTTTTCCAACAACTTTTTTCAAGGGCTTTGCATTGGAAAATCGATTTTTTCAACAATCAGCCGTTGGAAACAGAGCCATTGGCAAAACATGCATTGGAAAAAAAATTCCAATGACTCATTTTTTGGCGATTGGTATTTCCAATGGTTAGCTGTTGGAAAACGAGTCTTTAGAAATTTCCAACGGCCGAAGATCACGTAGTTATTTGGCTATATTTTCTAATGGCTAAGGCCGTTGGAAAATATGCCAATGGCTATGGCCGTTGGAAAATATGCCAATGGTTGAGGCCATTGGAAAACATTTATACGATGACAAAAAAAATATAAAAGATATATTTTATATAGTACTAAATTATATTATATATTTTACAATATGACAACAATTTAATAAACCATATCTTATGTTTACAAAACAAAATTCAAAAGCAGGAGACAAAAAACCCACAAAATTACAAAGATGGGCTAATAATAACAAAATCACAAATTACATAAACTATGAAATATCAAAAAAATTATCCTCAAAACAGATATACACAAATATAAAATAAAAGACAACAAATACAACAAACCCACAAAATAAATAAAACAAGATCCGAAAAATTTAAAAAACAAATTCAACAAACAAACAAACAGATCTGAAAGCACGGCAGCTGAAGGAGGGTGGTGGAGCGAGGAGCCAAGGTGAACTGTGAGCGGCAAAGTCACAGTGAGCGATGGATCTGATGCGGATCTGGGCAGAGAACGCGAGTCGAGAGGAGAACGGACCTATCTGGTGCAGATCTGGGTAGAGAATATGAGCCAAGAGGAGAACGGACGTATCTGGTGCAGATCTAGGAGATGAACAGTGAGCTGACGGTGACGAACAATGAGTAGATGACAATGAACGGTAGAGCAGATGAACGAGCAAACGACTATGAATGATAGAGCGAACATCGAACGGATGAAAAAGAGAGAACTGACGGAGAGCACAGAAAGGAGGGTAGAGAGGAGATGGAGCACAGAGAGGAGATAAAACCAAACAGGGGGAAAAGAAATGAGAGAGGCAGAGAGCCAAGAAAGCAGAGGAGGAGGGAGAGAGGCCAAAAAACGAGAGAGGCGAAAGTGGAGGGATATGAAATATGTATATATAGCTAGGTTGGAGTAGGTTTTAGTTAGTTTTGGGCCAATTAGTTGAGCCTAATAAATTGAGTTATATAGTGATATATATACATACATACATATATATATATATATATATATATATATATATATATATATATATATATATATATATATAAATGTATTACTATTATTATTGTTGTTGTTATTGTTTATAACAAAATATTTTCAAAATACTTACTTTACTTTCTAAAATTATACAATAAATATGATAAATATTTTATATATGATATACATACATACATACATACATACATATTATAATAAATATTTATAATAATATTTATAATTGTGATATTATATATATATATATATATATATATATATATATATATATATATATATATATATATATATATATATATATATGTGTGTGTGTGTGTGTGTGTGTGTGTGTGTGTGTGTGTGTGTGTGTGTGTGTGTGTGTGTATAATTATGATATATATGATACTTATGATACATTTTAACATATAATACATTATATTATGATAAATTACATATTATACTAATATATTATGATAAATACATATTATGACATATATTTAAAATTTACATTTCCAACGGCCTAGGCTGTTGGTAAAATGTTTGTTTTCCAACAGCTTAAGCCATTGGAAACAATAAATGGTAAGTACCCGTTGAAAATTTCCAATGGTAAAATTTGGCCGTGAGCCAAAAATTTTTTTTTAGTAGTGAACTCATACCTGTTGATTGTGCCTGTTAACCATGTGCCGCTTCTACGGTCGAGCATTCTACTCTGATGGCAACATTCGGCATGTCTCCTCCCCACCGGCAAAAGTCTCCAGGGAGTCAAGCGAAAAAATAAACCCAAAACCCAAAAATAAAAATAAATAAATTTGAAACTGAAACTTTCAAGTTCAATCTACAAAAATCGGTTGATTTTTTGAACAAGTGGTTTTAGAGGAAATTAAAGAAGAGGAAACAAGGAATCTAGATATGTAAACAAAAAAAATATGGCAAAAAGAAATTCACCAGAAAACTGATCCGGGCGGCGGTTCCACCGCCCAAACTTGAAATTCAGCACTACTAAAAAAAAGCCATTTTCCAACGGCCATTTCCAACGGCCTTGCGTTGGAAAATTGACAATTTCCAACGTGGAGCCGTTGGAAACATGCGCGTTGGTAAATGATGCGTTGGAAAAATAATTCCAACGGCCCAATGATTAGCCGTTGGTATTTCCAACGGCTTAGCAGTTGGAAATGGACGATGGAAATTTCCAACGGCCAAATCTCCATGAAGTTTTGTTGAACAGTAAAACGTTTTTCCAACGGTCAAAGCCGTTGGAATATTGCCAACGGCTTAGGCCGTTGGAAAATTATTACCGGAAAATAAAAAAAAAATATGATTAAATATTATATATTTATTATTTTAGATTTAACAAAATTATATTTTACATTAATTCAAAAAATTAAAATTATTATTACTAAAATTATATTTACATTTTTGCAAAAAATTTAAAAATCACAGATCTAACACAAAATCAACCAAATCAAAAAATACAAACAAATTTAACCAAAATAAAAAACTCCAAAAAAATCTGAAATAAAAATCAACAACCTGAAACAGATCTAACCAAAATCAAAAGGAAAAAATCCGAACAAATCTGAACAAGAATTCAAACGTTCGAACGGATATAAACAAAAAATCACACCAAAATTGAAACCCAAATCAAAAAGGCGAAACAGATCTATACGACGGTGGACGACGGAAGGGCTGAGGAGGATGTGGAAGAGATCGAGACGGTGGACGATGGAACGGCTGAGGACGGGCCGCACAGAGGATGGACTGGCGAGGTCGATGAGCGCGGTGGACTGGCGACGGCGACGGCGAGGTGGAAGAGAGCCAGCGACAGCGAAGCGGATGCAGCGGCGACGGCGAGGAGGAAGAGCGCCAGAGACGGCCTAGGCAGTTGCAGACGGAGAGCGCGAGAGGAAGGGGAGAGGCTGCGACGACGGAGAAGGAGAGACGGAGACGAAAAAGGCGATAAGAGGCAGAGACGGAGAGCGTGAGAGGAGGAGGAGAGGTTGAGATGAGGGAGAGGCTGAGACGGAGACGATTTAGGTGAGAGGAGGCAGAGACGAGAACGCGAGAGGAGGGGCAGACGGTGAGACGAGGGAGAGGCCGAGACGGGGAGCGCGAGGGGTGGGGGAGACGCTGAGACGAGGGAGAGGGAGAGATGAATTGGGCTGAGACACTGAGACGAAAAGGTTGAGGGAGGTGGGGGGTTAAATGATGGTATTTATAATTAGGGTTAGTTAAGGTTGGGTTTGGGCTTTTTTGGCCCAGTAGATCATTTTGTTTGGGCTGGGAAAAATTATATATATACATATATATAAATATCATTATATATATATATATATATATATATATAAATGTATTACTATTATTATTGTTGTTGTTGTTGTATAAAAAAAAATATTTTCAAAATACTTACTTTATTTTCTAAAATTATACAATAAATGTGATAAATATTTTATATATGATATACATACATAAATACATACATATATATAAAATATAACTTAACCTATATATATTATAACTCAGCCCAAATATTAAAGCACGGCCCATATAATTGATAATTATATTTATAATTATTTCTTAAGATAAATATGTATGTATGTATGTATGTATATATGTATGTATGTATTTATATCATATATAAAATATTTATCACATTTATTGTATAATTTTAGAATATAAAGTAAGTATTTTGAAAATATTTTGTTTTATACAACAACAACAACAACAACAACAATAATAATAGTAATACATTTATATATACACATACATACATACATATTTATCTTAAGAAATAATTATAAATATATGGGTTAAGTTATATTATAGTAATATATATATATATATATGTTATATGTTATATACATTATATGCATATATATAAATGTGTATGTATCTGAAATATCAAAATAAAAACATTTTAACTTACATGTTTCCCAACGGCCTAGGCAGTTGGAAACAATAAATACTAGATGTTTACATAAAAATAAAAAAAATTTCCAACTGCCTAGGCCGTTGGAAACAATAAATATTGAGAGCTGGATATTTTCCAACGGCCTAGGCCGTTGGAAACAATAAAAATACTGAGAGCTAGGTATTTTCCAACGGCCTAGGCAGTTGGAAAAATAAAAAAAATTTCCAACTGCTTAGGCCGTTGGAAACAATAAATATTGAGAGCTGGGTATTTTCCAACGGCCTAGGCAGTTGGAAAAATAAAAAAAATTTCCAACTGCCTAGGCCGTTGGAAAAAATAAATACTGAGAGCTGGGTATTTTCCAACGGCCTAGGCAGTTGGAAAAATAAAAAAAATTTCCAACTGCCTAGGCCATTGGAAACAATAAATAGTGAGGGGTATTTTCCAACGGCCTAGACAGTTGGAAAAATAAAAAAAATTTCCAACTGCCTAGGCCGTTGGAAATAATAAATAATAATGTGCATAATTTAACTTACTATTTTCCAACGGTGTAGGCTGTTGGAAAAGCGCCCATTGGAAATTTTTCAACACTTCCAACGGCCAAGCCGTTGGAGATTTTTTTTTTTTAAAGTACCCTTTTTTTCACAGTTTTCAACGGCTAAGCCGTTGGAAAATGGGCCGTTGGTAAAAAGGGTTTTTTTAGTAGTGCAGGAGTTTGTGTCTATGCGAGAGAGAGAGAGAAAAGGAGGGGGGGTTGGGGAGAAGAAAAAAGAGAAAGTTTGAAAGAGACACAAAGAAAAGAAAGTTGGATAAGAGAGAAGCAGAAGAAGAGGAAGAAATACGGGCAGAAGGGAGGGAGTGTTTGCTTGTTTTAATAATTGAAATAGGGGATAAAATCATACTTTAGTTCTACATCTCTGATTGTTGTTTCAAAATAGTCCTTGCTTTTCATTTTCTAACGGCTAAGACTGTAGTAATGGTTATTCGCATTAGTAATTATTAACGATTTAACCAATTGGAAAGTTACCAACAGTCAAGCCATTGGTAACTGTCACCAATAATTTAACGCATTGGAAAATTGCTCGTTGGAATTTTAGTAGTGAATTTCAAAGTTAACAAATTAGGAAAAACGTTTAAGATGAATTAGAGTTATAACAAAGTTCAAAGTTCAAACAATCAATCCTCTTTCGGAACATGATCCTCA
Source organism: Aquilaria yunnanensis (assembly GCA_039654915.1). Classification (NCBI taxonomy): domain Eukaryota; kingdom Viridiplantae; phylum Streptophyta; class Magnoliopsida; order Malvales; family Thymelaeaceae; genus Aquilaria; species Aquilaria yunnanensis. Next base: position 3,636,036 of record CM077597.1, on the reverse strand, counting down.
TACAAACAATATCATTCGACGCAAGGTTCTAAGATGAAGTGAGAAGTTCCATGTTAGCGGATTTAATTAGAGTGGCGGAATTATTTGTCCATCATGTGTCTTAGCCAATTTATTTTTTCTGTTAACAAAAAAAACTACTGTAACGATTCATACATGTACGGACCTCAATAACAAAATTTAATTTGATCCATTTAAGTGATGCTGCCCTAATTAATCATTTTTTGAACTAGGAGCTAAGAAAACATGATTCCAACCTACACTACACCACTCAACACAATCACAGTTTCCTCACCCGATCAAATGCAGACAACATAACGAAAAGATCATGATGTTGGGCTGCTTCGATTAGTAAAAGGACTTTGCTCACGGAATGAACTGCCATTGATCATTTTGACGTCTCATATTTATTGTTTTTAGTCAAACTTAATAATCATGATAATACTAACAATTAATTATGGTAATTCAAGAACATGATAAGTAATTATTGCGAGGACTTTAGTGTTATGTATTTGTTCCTCCAACTTTTATAGTTAAGGCTTGGCGGTTTTTAAATCTCTTCCTCTCATTACATATATATGATATTGTTGTGTAATAAGAGAGAGAGAGAAAAAAAAAGGGAAATTTATCAGATTAATGTCTCGGAATGCAGTGATTCCCAACTTAATTATTTTAGAACAAATTTGGATCAGCACACTCCAGATGGTACCAAAAGAAACAGATTTTTCTTTTTAAAAAAAACAGATAAAGAAAAGAAACTATTGTTTGGGGCAGGGCCCAAGACGATACCAATTATTGTCCAGAACACTTGACCCAATCCAGACCATGCCTCATTACTATTCAAATCTGGGTCGGACTTGACCTATTCTGAATTTATCCATTTTAATTTATCAACACATCGATTGCTCGAGATTCAGAAGTGACTCTGCTGACTGTTCTGGACTAGGCTCAAAATGAAAAACTTTTTTTTTTCTTACATTCGATGATAGCGACAAGTTGAACTCGTATGCACTTGATATTTTTGTACTACCTTTATCTCAATTTCATTGCAATGTTTATAAAGGTGTGAAGATTAATGTGTCTGAAACATTTTTACTTTCTTCAAATTTTTGTTCATGTGAAAATGTCAACAACTAAACTGTGGTTTTTCAATTTTAGTAACTAACTTGAAAATTTTCTAAAAAATTTATGCATCTGTTTGCAACTTTTTGAAATATATAACAAGTAAGGAAATCATTAATAAGATTTTCTAAAAAATTAGAACCGACATTGTAAATAAAATTAATGAAAGTAATATGCCAGATTACCTGCAAAGGGATCACCAATACACAAACATTACACTGATATTGTAGGTTCTAAAACAGTGATTGTTTTAAATAATTTAAAACAGTTTTGAAAATTTGGGGTCTTCAAGTTTTTTTATGACATCTTTGGATGCTTTTGACGAATTAATATTGGGTATTCTAGATAATCTTGACAAGGCTAAAGTGTAGAATAAATGATGGAAAAAATGAGTTCAAAAACCAAAGGCTGGGCATTGAAGTGTAAATGGAAAAAATTGATTTGGGGAGACTAAAAATTAGGCGTTGGTTAACATTGCATCTTGGTCCTTGGGTGTCGTGATTTTTCGGTACCAAAGTGTGTAATTTTCGGTGTTTGTTTGGGGTGTTGGTTTGTAGTAAGGCAATGGATACTTGTTATGGGGTTTGTGGTTCTTTTATTTTGAGGGTCATCTGGTATTTAGGGATTTGAGTGTGTTATTTTCTTTGTGAGTGTTTTGGTTTTTATTTTAGAATTTTTCTGAAATTATGGTGTAATTTCTAATATCTATCTATATTAGTTTATCGTTGGCGTTAAAAAAATAACTTAAAATAGGATGAGCATAACTTTAAAATTTTTACGGACAGGCCAAAATTATAACCAATCCATTATGTCTGGCAAGAAGGAAAGAGTGGGTAAAATCCAAATTTGGTCATTTAACTTTAAGGGTTATCCTAAAATGGTCATTTAGCTTCAAAAATGTCTTTTAAAGTCTCTTACCTCCCTTAGCATGTCTTATTTTGGCCCATTCTGTCAACTAAGTCGTTATTTTTTACGGAAAATGCCTATGTGTCACTTACTTTGCCATTTGGAATCATATGTCATAACAATAAGTAGCTAGAATAAAAGAACAATAAAAATCAGGCTAACATTGACAAAAAAAATAACCCTAAGGACTTGAAGTGACATTAACCCATAATATTTATCTTCCCCACATCTTCTCTGATTTGAACTGTTAAAACGCCGCCGCCCAACTCTAGCTTATCCACCGTCCACTGTAAATCAATTGTGGAAAAAGCCTTAGAAGACTATTCGAAGACTTTATTCTCCTATCCAGCCATCAATACATTTGTCAATCAAGTAAATCAGTCGAAATCAATGGCAAAAGAAGCGACATCAACATCTTCGGTAGCTATAGAAGTTCTGCTAGTTTCTAGTTTGGTTTGTGGGCATAGAGGTTACAGCTTTAGAAGATGGTGACGACATTACTGATGATGAAGTCAACGATGCCATAGATGTTGTAGCCATAAAAAATTGGCGGAGGGAATGGACATAAAGGGTGTCTTTGTAGCCAAGGAAGCTATAGTTGAAAAAGGCAGAGGAGTCGGCCCGACATAAAAGGAGTTGTTATCTTGGTGGATGACGAGGGAGTAGGTATCAAGGTGGATTTCTGGTGATAGTGGATTGGCCGAAGGTGGGCAGCGGCATTCCCAATTTGAATTGGAGAAGATTTGGGGAAGATAAAGATTATGGGTTAATGTCAATTCAAGTCCTTAGAGTTATGTGTTTCTTCAATTTTAGTCTAATGTTTATTGTTCTTCCATTCTAGCCACTTATTGTTATGACAGAGGATGCCACATGGCAAAGTAAGTACCACATGGGCATTTCCCGTCAAAGATAATGACTTAATTGATGGAATGGACCAAAATAGAATAAACTAAGAGAGATAAGGGATTTCAAGAGGTACTTTTAAAGATAGGAGGTCACTTTAGGATAACCCTTAAAGTTAGGGGATAATATTTAAATTTTAACCAGAAAAGAGTATTTTAGAGTTGAAAGGCACAGCAGTTTAATTATTAAGTCACGGAATGAGCACAAAAAGAAGCAGTTGCAAGTAAAGAAAAAGATCTTTTGGAGTGGACGGGAAATGAAAGCAGATTAGATGATTTTACTTTTTACCATCCGGACTTTTTTCTTTTTCTCACCTTTTCATAAAAAGAAAAGATTTTGACGGATTTCAGAATTAGCTTCATGCAAGCCCGAAATGTCCGATTTTACACAAGTCCCATCACTTTGCTAGACTAGACTAGATAGAGGCCTCCTAGTTGTAAAAGGTCGCAAAGGCAAGCCTTTTCTTTTATCCAGCAGTCCGGCTTAAAATCTTGCAGTAGTATAATTTCTTTTTAGGGTAAATTAGAATTTATTCATAAGGTTGAAGTGAAATTATATTATATTTTTTTTATTTTAAAAATATAAATTTTATCTCTATTTTTTAATATAATTTAATACTACCTCCATCCCAGTTTAGTTGAAATATATATTTTTTTTGGAAGTCCTAAAAAAGTTGAAATGTTTTTTTTTTTTTTTGAAAAGTTTAAACAATTAAATAATCCTTTTACACAAAACCCAATAAATACTTTTTTTTTAATATGCACTCAATCTCTCACTGCACAAAACCCAAAATTTTTTTTAATCATTATTTAAACTTTTACTACATAAAAAATTAACACAAATTACATACACCTTAATCTCCGTGTCCAGTCAAATGTTTCATCTAATTTGGGATGGAGGTAGTAATAATTTTTGAAATCTTAATTTAAATTATACATTAGTCATATTCAAGTAATTTTCATATGTATGGTATTTTTTTATAATTAATTGACATTTAAAAAACACTATTTTAAAAACTGAAAGAAATACAGAAAAAAAAATTGATAATTTAAAATGTTCATTTACTGTAAAAAAAAAATACTATACAGATTGAAATTACTGGAATATAGCTACTGTAATAACTAAAATAAGATTTTAGAAGTTGCTGTTAGACTGTATTAAACAGGTATAGAACAAAGTGTATACTTCTAAAAGAAGATGAGGCAAAGTATAATTTCACTTAAACCTCAAGTGGTAAATTATAATTTTCCCTTCTTTTTAGGATGATATGTAAAGCTGGGTAAATTGTACCTGTGACCCATAATCTTTTATTATTGTCCTATTTTGGAGCTTATCCTCAAAATCTCGCATGGGCCGTCCTCAATCTCAATTTTTTGTTTCATTTTAAACATTTGGAGGATGAAAAGTGTTAAAAATAACGGAACTAAACAAATGGCATGCCAGCTTGGGGCAATTGGCCATGTGGCACAATGAATCACCAGCTATAAATGCCTGAAATTAGCCACATCAAAAATTTAAGGCCTATGTTACAAAAAATGAAGAAATTTAGGACATGTATAGAGTTAGTCCAGATCTCTCCTTTCTCCTCCCTTCCTCACCACCTTCGGCCTCAACAGTCACTCATCCTCCCCTCGTTCCTAGTTTTACTGCAAGCCCTCCATGCTTCGTCGCAAGCCTGCTGTCCTTTCATGCAACCCCACAATGATCATGAAAATCTTGAGAATTCGGAGAACAAAATGGGAGATGGGCCTAGGAGATTTGTGGAGGTGAAAGGGCGAACGAAAATCGCAAGCCTCATTATTCCCACCACAATTGCTCGCCTTTCATGGCCACCACCACCACCACTTCCCTTTTTTTTTTTACCTCTTTCTGGTCACCATTCCCCCGCCTAATCTCCACATTTGACGATTCATCCATCAATGCGCCATCTACCTAGGAGATTTGCAAACGAATTTTTCGATCATGCCTTTGATTTCACTAGGTTAGACCATGTTTTTGTGGTTGCAATTGGGATGAAGAAAGTGAGAAATCGGCGGATGAGGGGAGGAATGGAGGAGGGGAGAAGGAGTGGCGGCTATAAAGGACGCTACAGCAACGGCAGATCAATGGCTTGACGGCGGGGACGATTTGTGAATTGCTCCTTTATCTGAATTGACAAAAACTCATCGGATTAACGTTGCAATCGAACGAAATCTCACTAGATTGACAGATGAAGGAACGAGGGAATGAGGGGAGGATGCGTGGTGGATGAAGTTGAGGCCAGAGACAGAGGGGCAAGGCTGGAGGCAGTGGGAGAGGGAGGAGGAAGGAGAAGTGTGGGCTAACCCCAAATAGGTCTTAATTTTCTTCATTTTTTGTAACATAGGCCCTAAATTTTGTATGTAACCAATTCATTGTCCCACGTGGCCAATTGGCCCAAGCTGCCATGCCACGTGTCAAGTTCCGTTATTTTTAACACTTTTTATCCTTCAAAGGTTTAAAATGAAATAAAAAATTGAGATTGATGATGACCTATGCGAGATTTTAAAGTTAGGGTCCAAAATAGGACAATAATAAAATGTTAGGGGCCACGAGTGTAATTTATCCCTGTAAAACTGTTAGGAGGTAATTTAAATTTGTCAGCCAGTGGCCCAATCATCTTAATTGAGTCGCTAAAGGACGTATGTGAAGAACTAGAGTTTAAATCTAGCCATTGGTTTCTCATATGCTTGTAAGGATATAATTTCAAAGAGAAACAATCTCCTATATAAATTATAATTGAAACCTCAACCGGTCATGTAATATGTTGGTGTGCATGTTAATTGGGTTAAGACGCAAGTTAAAACGCTATTAACGAAAGAAGCACCTTTAGAGCAATGGTCGGGGCTGAATTGGTTAAGGTTAGGAGAATGAGGGGTTTGCTTAGGTTTCAAACCATTGATGTCAAATAAGAAGAGGAATTTGCATCAACATCGAGCAGAATCATTATAGAGGGTAGGCCCTGACCTATCATATGAAGGCCACCTGAAAAACATTTAAAAAAGAGAAAAGCGGGCTCCTCTGTTCTGCTCTGTTGTGTTTCACAGCACAAACTGTTTGGAGTTAGCTTGCTTCCAATAACGCAGCTCATGTGATCATGTCGAGCATTGGGGTGTCTCATCTCATCGTCAAACTCGGATCCCCTCCGGTGAGCTTGACGCTCCAAAACTTGTTTTTGCACCATATATACTCTTTTTTTTTTTAAGTAGTCATAATCAATATAGAGTTTAAAAAGATATATTCATAATATCAATAATAAAAGAAATATCAACTTATTTAGTATCAAGAACCGAACCAATTAATATTAATAGCAATATAGGAATACTGCTACCAATTGAAGTCGGAAGTTCATCCTTGTAAAGTGCCACTCCGTTGTGCTATATATAGAGATCCTGGTCTCACAAGGACTAAATTTCTGCAACAAAATTTTTCAGGTTTACACATTTTTCGAACTCTTCTTGATGATCTGGAGCTTTTGACCGTTGTTACTGGATATATAGTCTTTATACGGAAGGCTCAGGGCGTCAGGGCCTGGGGAAGAAGACGACAACAAAAGGACAGAGAGCGTGGCTGTAATCATTCTTCCAATATTTCAATTGTTATGGAATAACTAATTATCAAAACAACCTCTTCCCAATCCTAATTTGGTTGACAAAGGATTATAGATCATTCGGACAACTTTTCCATAAAAAAATTATTGAATATTAATTCAGATATCTTGAAAGTCTGAAAAAATGGATGTTTTTCTTTTTCCTTAAATATATAATACTTTATTATTTTGTACATTGTAAAGATGTTTCTTATTTCCAAAATTATCAAAACAAATCAGTTTGTCACTTATTAACCAATTACTACTGACTCACATTTTACACCCAATCACTGTCGTTTTGGTTCATAAACTTGATCTAAACTTTGGTAGAGGGACGCATTTTGGTAGAGATGATTGGTGCCTTTCTTTACTTGTGAACAATATTGATTAATATGATCCGAGTAATTATTAGAAGCTTTTGATACCGCCATGATTATTTTTACACACCATTGAACTACCATTTTAAATTGTCAAGGTTTGAAATTACACAGAAATACAAACACGTCCATCGATCCCTCTCGAAACATTTTCCACGCGAACATTTTCATCTCACGTGAAAAAAAATATGAGGAAAAGACTTCTCGAAAACTACAAACTGTAGAATTAATACTATTGACCTTGCGCCCTTACAATGATCACTCCCACCACTTAAACTAGTACGTCTTTATTTGTTGCTTTTCCGCCTTCAAATTTAATTAGCATTAAATTTTAGAAAATATTACAATTAATTTCAGGATATTGTAAATTTTAACCGTTAATTTTGTGTGATTGTTGATTTCACTTGACATTGTAGCAACTCTACTTCATCCAATAACAACACTGTCTCATACCAAAGGCATTATTACGCAGTTTATTAAGTATATATGGCACATACCACATTAACAGACAATTCTATTGTACCTAATTTAATATTTGGGTACATGTATCCAATTGTAATTAAAAAAAAAACTCTGGTACCAAATGTAATGTGTGTTGAACTCCGAGCCCCCCATTTTGCGACAGAATTCGGGTAAAAATACTAATATACAATTATTTTATTAAATTGTGAAATTGACAATTTTTTTGTTCCGGTTTGAATCACTAATTTCAATTGTTTTTAGAAATAGTTGGGTAACATCATTTTCTGGCTCGAATTCTATCTTTAAAAAAAAAAAAGAAATCATAAGTAAACACACAATTCGTATTCTTTGCGCCGAGCTTTTTTTTTTTTTAACTGGTTCAATTCAAATGACTGATAACCAAATGAGCTTAAAGCCCCGAGTTCGATCCCAACCCCCGCAATGTGCAAAGATGCCATTGACACCACATATTTTTATAGTTACTAATTGAAAATGATAATTAGTTCTTTAATTTTTAATAATTAAATATCAATATCCAAATATTGAATGGGATATGGTAGAATTCTCATACATTGGTACCACTACGTTTTTATTGTTAGTAATATCAGTATTATATAGAATATGTACAAGAATCCTATGATGTAAATGAATACAATATTTGGTGAACTGTTTGTGAATTGTTAAATGAGAGTTCATTTAAATTTATTTATTTAGTTAAATGAACAAAAATGAATAACATTTCATGTTTGCTTAAGTTAAACGCATGAATATGAATAAAGTATTGTTTGTTTATTTATATTTACAAACAGTTAGGTCAATATTTATTTAACTTCGTTTATTTATTTGTTCATTTGTTTGTTTACTTAATTATTTATTTTTGGTAAGTTCATTTATTACTAATATTTACTTTTGTTCATTCATTTGTTTGTTCGTTTATGTTTGATTATGTTGTTTATGAAGGCATTTATTCATATTGTTCGTGAAACGTGGTGCTTATAATTAATATGTTCGTTAGTTCAATTAATTTGATTCACGACAATTTTATTATTAATAAATACAAACACATCCAGTTATAAACAAATGAATAGAAACAAAAAAATAAATGTTCATTTATTGTTAATATTTGTATTCATTCAAAATTAAATGAATAAATAAGAGCAGAACTTGTTTGTATTCATTATATTCGTTTGCAGTCTGCACAAGGCACGAACCGAACCATTGTTGGACTTTGTGACAAGAACACAATGATCATCTGCGAATTTTAGAAAATGATCAATTGTGCTTTCCCCCTACAATTTCATATCTGTTTTTTGACGGACCCAAAAATTTCATGCTAATTACATTTGCACCATTGAATTCGTAAATTTACTTTTATCCGATGTGTTTTTTTCCCATCATTACTATATGAGAAAACTATCTTGTATTATTACAAAGGAGAAAATTTGATTATCTAAATTATTCATTAATTATTTGTATAAAGTAATTGGACAATTTAAAGTAAAATGTAAAAAAATGAGATCAGATAATATATTCGGTATATTAAGTTTCCAAATTTTGGAATAAAAGTATAGTACAAAACATCACGAGGAAAAGTGTGATTGACCTTTTCTAAAATTCAAAAGACAAAAACGAGAGTGATCTGTTTTAATTAAAAGAGTACTAGCATAAACGAACAAAAGAGGAAAAGAAAAACCTCCGTGGTTTAGGTAAACTGGGTTGCATGTTTGAGTTGAAAGGCATAAACAGTAGAAGCAAGCTTAGTGCCATAATAATGGCTACCCATAAACAGAGACAAAAAGAAATGATGAAACCTCCCCCACCAAGACGCCCCTACCTCTCGCAACTAAAATGAAAAAAGGTTTATCTCTGGAGAAGAAGTTATATATTTATTTATTTTTTATTGCTCATTAATCCAAAAGTAAAAGGCGAGATCTAAGTTATTTATTATTTATAGAAAAAAACGAAAAAGAAAAAAGTTCACTGAAAGTATGTACAAGACATAATTATTCCCTATAGTACGTACCATTATCACGTCATCGCTACGTAATACCACGTCAAGAAAAACCCCAATCCGAGCAGTTTTTTCCCCCCAGCAATCCACATACGCATGACAAAAAATATATAACAAAATTATCCTGTAAATAATTTTTCTACCTATGCTCTATATATGAATGAGTCTTTTAATTTTATTTACTCAATAAGTTAACGTAAGGAAAAAAAAGAATAAAAGTTTATTGACAGATCAATTTTAACTTGTGAAACATGACGCTTTATTAATTATTCTTTTGGCTTTCATAATTTTTAAAAACATGTTTAAGGAATATATTTAATTAATGAACATGGAAATCAAGGGAGATTAAAAACAGGAAAAAAAAAAAAGGGGAAGAGCTCTTTTGATCCATCCAAAAGCCAACAAAATATATTGACAACATGTATTATAGGAGAAAAACGTACATTTCATTGATTTTTTTTCTGGATATATATTTTGTATTATGGATCGCGTAACTAAAGAAAAAAAATACAACAAGATATAAGTAGGGTAATGATTCTATCGTCAATGTATTATAAACTATAATTATACAGCAAAAGAAAATATTAGAGGTATAAATTTTTAGCACAGAAGTGGATATACAAATTTATGCATAGCATTTCATGCATAATAGCGGATTACATGGCTTAGCTAGGGAACAAATTTAGCAATTAACATTAGAGATTAGAGAAAAATTATTAAAATATAATTTTTTGATTTTAATAGTTTCAAAAACTAAGATTAAAATAATTTAAAACAATATTTCTAAAATGATAAATGGAGTTACATTATGCATTAATAAGTACCCTAATAACAGAAACGTTTGCATGATTGTCGAATTATAGGTAAATAATTCACACAGAGGGTTGTGATCCGACCACAGACAAATTAATTAATATACTATGTTAATTTATTCATTTGGTCACAATTTTTTTTTTCCAAAAATAACTATAAAGATAATAATTAATTTGATCAAGTAAAGGGAATTAAGTGTTTTTAATTTTTGTGCAAAAAAGTCAAATAGGGCCTTGTCAATAATCATAATGATGATATGTATCTTCACCGCCGGATGGATGGATCAGAGGGACAGATTTGCACCAAAGATTCATCATCATTGCTCTTGATTTTTCCTTTTGATGCCCAAAAGGAAGCCCTAGAAATTTGATTGTGTATATATATATATACACGATAGGCAACCCTACAAAGTGAAACAAATTGTTCCTACAGCTCCCCGTGGCTTACTCATTAACATAATCATATTTAGCCTTTTTTTTAAGATAAAAAATACTACTTTATCTGTTTCATAAAAATTGACATTTTTATTATTTATAATAATTAATTTATAATTTTATTTTTTAAAAATTTATTATAAAAACATGAATATTTTATATAAAAAAGAAACTTTAAAGATAATGATTAATTTTTAAGAATTTTTTTAATACATATTAATATGAATAGATTCAAGTCAAACTTTAATAAAAAAAAGATAAAAGGGTCAATTAATGTGAAATGAATGGAGTAGTTTTTACACAATTTTCTATTTTTTTTTCTTTTTTTAGACCTCAGTGCCTTTGACAAATTTTATCAAAGTTTAGAGGTCATTCTGTAACTTTTAAAAAATTTAAGAACCCAGAAATCAGAATGAATGGTTTAAAAAACTGTAAGATAAAATTTTAATTTTATAAAAAATAGAAACTTTATTAATATTAAAAGAATGTAAAGTCGGATGCATAATATGACAAATTGATTATAAAAAATAAGGATGTATTTAGAAAATACGACAGTTTCTTCTTAATTCTCTAAAAAAATCAAGAAATTTCATTAAAATTGCTTGAAATTTTGAAAACTTGTTTTATCACATTGAAAATAAAAATATATAGAAGTTGGAACTAACTAAGTAATTAACTAATAATTCTTTTAATATTAAGATCGATGTTTCAGGATATAAAAAATCTCAAGTTCATATATAAGGGGGCAAGGCTTATGTCTTCATATAGTCCAAATGGGCTAGAGACACATTGAATCCCTTCTATAAACAAAAAAAGAAGCTGAAAAAAAATACAGAAATACATCAAAGTTCAATGTTGGAATGTATCCGACATATAATTAACTCATATAATGGAAAAAAAACCCCTCTTTTAAGCCTCATGTAAATAGTGGAAAAGAATTTTTACATCTAAAAAAGGGCAAAAAAAAAGCCTAATGTGAAGATAGAAAGAAGCGACACTGTGTGGTGTGGGTATATATTCTTATTTTTTTGGTACTTATATATTTATATTCTCTTTGTCTATCTATAAGTAGTTACTAGCTGCCTAGAAATACGTTAAAGCCTCTGGTTATATTTCAAATTCAGACCCGGAAGGCAGAAGAAGAAGGAAAGATAAACAAAAAAACAAAATGTCTTCTCCGACGAGCCATGGCGTCTTGAGCCGGCGAGGCATGTTTGAAGATTCGAGTAATATTTCGGCTCCGCTGACGGCCCTCTTTTCTCTGCCCCAAAACCTGACGACGACGACCATGACGGTCGGCAGTTTTCCGTCGTTAGTGTGCGACGACGACCCAGGTGCTTCTCTCAAAGCGTTCAGCGCCCAAGCTCCGGCTGCCGACATCTCTGAGACTGAAACCCTATTGTTGAGGTCGCTGATTTCCAGCAGTCAAAAGCAAGGCGTAATCAGAGAGGTGGAGGACAGCCGCCGGTCATCTTTTCTGGCAGCTCCTCGCCTGCTAATACCCTCGCAGAGATCCACCGCCAATTCCTGGTAATTAATTAAGTAATTATGTCTCTCCACTAATTAACCAACTTTTCTCATGTCGTAAAATTAAGAACTTTCATGATTTCAACACTATTTTTTATGAGTGCGTGAATTGATTAACATGCAAATAACGCGCGATTAACTGGTTTTAACTATGAGCTTCTAATATTCTAATAAAGCTTTTAATGGAAACAATTTCTTTTCACATATATACACACACGTACACTTAATTACCTATCCATGTATCTATAGACAAATTAACTAATTAAATGGTAATATTTCTTTGTTAGGGATGAATGGGGAGAGGTCAACTATGGATATGGTTGGGGCGGCGGCAAGAGAAGCAGTAGGGGAGAGTATGATGGGCTGGGAGTATCGGCGGTGAAGATGAAGAAGAAGATGAAGAGTGGGAGGAGGAAGGTGAGGGAGCCCAGATTCTGCTTCAAAACCATGAGCGACGTCGATGTCCTCGATGATGGCTACAAATGGCGCAAGTACGGCCAGAAAGTCGTCAAGAACACCCAACATCCCAGGTACCTTAACAATACTATTACACGCCGTAGTATTATTAGATATCATATATATATGTTCTTGCATTGTTTTAATATCTATTATGTATTAATCATCGATCGCACTTAAGTAAAGTTTGAACTCGTTGCTGCCTTTTACGGTTTGATATCTTCTTTTTCTGAATCTCTGACCTCGAGTTCATAATATTTGCGTATATATAATATATAGGTGGTTATCATTGCTAATGCTAGCTACATATTCGAGAGGAAGGATTTGCAGGTCTGGGCACTGGAAATTTAATTAAAAGAGTCGTTCAATTTATATACTAGTTACAAGCCTCATAAAGTAGTATGTCTCAGCTCCGTACCTACGTATCTTAGTTATAGTAATAGATTAAAAAGGTGGAAATCAAGATAATACATTTTGTCCAAAAAAACAAAACGGTCACAAACTTAATCATTCAGTTGTCTTCTGGATTCTAAAAAAACTGACATTTAATTTCCCTTACTTAGAATACTAATTTCAAGTAAAACATGTTTTTGAATACAAAAAAAAAAAAAATCTACATAATTTAGTTGAATGAAGGACATGCAACTATTGATCAATTATCAATTACTGTTATGCACTTCAAGGTTTAATCCAATGGTCAGTTGGTCATCCTAACAAAACCAGAGTTTAAGCTTCTCCCGACACAAAAAGCCCGCTCCATAGTTAGGCTATCCCCTTTAATTTCCCCTCTTTAAAAAAACTTTGTAATGTTTTATATTGTGTTCTGATTAAAAGAAATTACTATTATGTAGCGTGAAGTGGAAACTGGAAGATGATGAACAAGTTATTATTAGCTTTCCTATTCCACTGGCAAATATTTTTAGAGATTGAAAAGGTTGAGAGATCTTTAAAAATTATAGCTATTATTTCGAAGTTCATACTATACTATGCTAGGCTTGTTGATTGCAATATACTATCTTCGTCCCATATTTTTTGTACCATTTGACTTTTTCACATAATTGGACTTGAATTTATTCAAATTAGTATTTGTTAGAAAAAAAATTTAAAAAAAATTATTTAAAAACTATATGTCTTGATTTATTATTCTTATATAAAAATTCTTCATTTATACATTAAAATATTAAAAATAAAAAATTATAAATTAATTGTTGAAAAGTGAATGGTGTAAATAATATAAGATGGAGGGAGAAATTAAGATTGTTCAAATTTTATTTTAGTTCCATCCGGCGAAACTTTTTCCTCTTTTTAGAAAAATAGTGACGGATATGACAACAAAAAGAAAATCTGTTAAAGGCACATTAATTAATTAATTAATAACTACAGACTAGCAAAACACTAACATGTGTAATTGGAACACATCGAAAACAAATTAAAATAGTAATAATTCAAAGTTAATATTTGAACGAAGAACAAGATTAGAATATAGAGAAATGGCTAAAGGGTATAAAATAAGATGTCAGCCTAAAACCAAGAAATGCCTAAATGTTTTCTGCGTGTGCACATCCTTCACTAACGTTAAGTACATTTTCAGTATAGTTTTTCACCTCACATCACAAGCGCATTATTTACGCGAAGTTAAAGGGAAAAAAAAATATAATTGCCTAATTGGCTCGTGCTAATCTTTTAAGGGTGCTTGTGTAATAAAAAGGATATACGATAATTATGAGCCTTGGATTAAAGCTTTTTTTTTTTTTATGTCGCTCACATTATCCCAGTTCATTTTATTAAGTAAATGGGCCCAATTGACTCAAAAATAAAATGAACATAAAAATTACACAATGGAATTCTTTTTCTTTTTTCTTTTTCGATCAATTTGGATATGTTCTCTTTACATGCCTTACATTCTGATTGATTGCAATACATATAGCTGGTTCAATTTGCGAATACTTGCATGACAAAAAAAAAAAAAAAAAACAAAGCCCATAATCATGGCTCATGGGGAAAATAGTGATCAGAAACGAACAAAAATGTACTATTGCTGTTATATAGTAAGAAATCTTCTTCTTTTCTTTATGTCACTGTTATATATGAAGAAAGGCCGAGACTTTGCTTAAAAAGTCGATTGAGTGATAAAAATTTTCCAAGGCAATAATTACAGGGATGCATGTGATGTGAATTAGGGACAGAGCTTCATGATTATGATTCAACTAAGTGTTTAAAATATCGAAGGTTTGCTGAACTAATTATTTGGGGTGTTGAAGAGAACCATATAATTAGTCAAGAAAAGAACTCATAAACTACCCTCATTAATTATTACTTAGAAATGTGGTAATTAGTTCAAATCATGTGATAATCACATCTTGCCGCCCTGGTTTCTCAACTCATTGTGCTCTACTTTCATCTCGCTATAACATCACGATCATCCTGCCGTAAATCAATATTGGCCTTAGCAAATTGTAAGATCTTATAAAATGTCTAAAACTTATCCAAAGATTGCAAAACTTATTGCTATGGAATTAATGTGTGTGTGTGTGCAGGAGTTACTACCGGTGTACCCAAGACAATTGCCGGGTGAAGAAACGAGTGGAAAGATTAGCGGAGGACCCAAGAATGGTGATAACAACTTATGAAGGGAGACATGTCCATTCTCCGTCGCATGATGATGTCCATGACTTGGAGGCCTCATCCCAACTAGATCACTTATTTTGACACCTCACGTTTAACATGCATGTACAACTTGCAATGGATCAACACTACTAAAAACGTCCGTTTTAGCAATGGTCAAATTAGTGACGGTTAAATAACTTGAAGGTTATTTCGGGTTGAACCCCACTTGTGAGATAGCTTTATTTTTGCCGTCCATAGATCAGTGCATGTATGTATAGAATTTGTTGATCACAGTACTAATTTCCTTTTCTTATCCTTCTTTTTGGAACATTTAAATGCCAGTTGGAAATTAGAATCAAAGGAACGTGTTTGCTGTTAATTAGAATAAGCTTTAAAAGAAGAAATTTAGGATCAAACAATAACCTTTCACTTTCAGTACCAACAAAAAATAAATAAATAAACTTTTCGCACCCGCCGGCCCAACCCAACTAATAAGCCCATAAAACAAGAATATTTTATGTTAATGGGCTATTAATAAGCATCCTTGAGCCTTTCACGTTGATGGATAACTGGCCATCTGAGTTAAAAACATAAAAAGCCCAAACAAACCAGCCCAAAAACATTTGGGTTTGGACTTCGGAAGTTGCAAAATTGGAACTAGGGTGCCCATCAAATCAAGGCCGAGGGATTTTACTCCAGTCCAATTTATTCATTTTTCGCTCGACGAAGTCCAGTTTATTTGAATTGAAACTTTAGGTAGACGGCCCAATATAACCCGCAAATTCCATGCCTTTTATTTTCTAATATTTATATAAAAACATTTACTGAAAAATAACCAAAAATAAGTTGTAAACATTCTATATTGACATAAATTTATGCAAAGGCGGAGGTACATAAGCCCAAGCGACGGGAACTCAAATTAGCAAAATTCTTTTGTAATTAAGGCTACCGATTTTTAAAAAATGGTCAATTAAACCCCTTTATTCTTCTTCAATTCTCTAACCCCGCTAAGGACATAAAAAAAAAAAAAAAGGTAAACCGTCAGTTGCCCAACTGCAAAAATTTTTTGGTTCGGCACTGAAATCCAGGCGAACAACATCAATCTAATAAGTGACTATCTAATGGTTTCATGTTATTAATACTATTGTTTTTGTAACACGAAAGGTATAAAACATAATGTGTTGTGATTATTTTATAGACTACAACCATCATGAATGGATTTGGACTGTCCGTAATATGGTTTTTATAATTATGGATGGTCCAAATCCATCTATAATATTTATGAACCATAAAATAAGAATTTTTTAAAAGATGATTAAGGGATACCCAATATTTTATTTAAATTACGATATACCTAGAGAAAGCAACCTAAAATTAATTGGAGCCAAACATGGACAAAAAAAAATTCCTATATGCAAATGCAATGAGATAAATAGTACCCAAAAAGGTTCAACTAAGTCACTGTTATCAGAATCCTCCTATTAATTGAAGTATACATCTCATATTCATATGTTCAATTACTTTAATCATATCGTTTACTAATATAAGCAAGTAAGAAAATTCATATGGCTTTTTAATGTTTAATTATTTTTTTTCCTAGGAAGTTTGTTAAAGATTCGTTCTTACGAGATTTGTTTGTACACGGAATCCTCTCTGAATTCCAATTGCCCAAAACGGCACGGGTGATGACTGATGAATATTACTTGATTGGTTTAGAAGGGATAAATCTAGCGGTAAAGGGGATTCTTAGGTCAGTTTCATTCATTGGGACCAAAAACGACGTCGCTTTCCATCACCCCCGACAAGAATAGGTTGCCTATTGGCCCACGTGTTACCAACCGTGCGCCTGTCTGCGTCACAACCTGTAACCTGGGATCCACGCGCTACGTTTCAGTTTTGCTTTTCTACGCGACAAACGTAAATAAAACACCTCCATATATTAATTCCCCTCGAAAAAGAAAAGACCTTCATTAATTCTTTGTTATATTTAATGGGGAGTACAAAAATTGGTAGTACTAAAACGAATTAGACTCATTGTTTCAAAAATATTTATCGCTTTTTATAAATATTTCAGATGTTCTGCTATATAGATATGTTAGACATGTAATTTCTCTAAACTTGGCTCTTAATAACTAGTTTAATTGCACAATACAAAGTAAAAACTCTACACAATAAAAGTGATGCATTTGGAAGAATGTTAATGCAAAATTGACACGATTTTGCTACTAAAAAAAATGTAATCAATAATTCAATTAAATTTTGTATCAGCACAGCAAAGTACTTCAAAATATGTTATACGAATTTACAAGTTTAGTTAAACAATATCTTTTTTCTCGAAAGCATTATTAGGAACATTTTATTATATATGTAAAAATCCATTGTCAGATTAAATTTCTTAAATGCATGGGACTGATTCATTTTAATATTATAATTATCTGCATATATATTAACATATCCAACACGAAATATCTAAGTAATTAAGGATCAAAATAGTACATGTGTGTCACCTAGCTCATGACACCTAGTTTCTTCTTTGAAAACCGCGTGTGGATTTCATTTATTGAAGCACGACTTCTCATTCTCTCTCTATATATATATTGCCAGACTTTTGGCATATATTTGTTTGATCAATTGAATTTACACATATAAATGTTGATTAATAAATTTCCTTGCCGTATAAAATTTGAGAATTAATAAATGTTGATTAATAGAAACAAAAAACAAGTAATATTATATCTCGGTGGAAATATGATATTTAACGCGTTTAATAATATTACTAATCGCGATTACTATGTCGGAAGCACATTATTGCGTGAAGAGACACTACAACAAAATGGTTCATTAGCGACATTTTTTTCAACTTTTAGTGTGATGTTTTTAAAACGTGGCTTCACCTTCTTTGATAATTTAAAAACGCCATAAAAAAATGTCGTCTAGGTACACGTTGGTAAAGGTTTTAGATATTTTCCTGCATTTTATAAATGCAAGTAAAGGACAACCAATAGTGACGCTTTTAACAAGAAATACCGGTAAATTTAACATATTTAGTCACTTTTTTATTTTTAAAACGTCACTAATGTACTGCACTCAATAGCATTTTTATTCAAAAAAACGTCAGTAATGTACATGAATTTTCCAGCATTTTTGTAAAAAAATGCTGCTATTAAAGGATAGTTGGAATATTAATTTTCTCTCCTAGTATATCATTGTTCACTTATTTCGTAGTAGGAGATCATAACACTACACTATTATCATCAATAAAAATTGCACGAACATTTATGTTGAATAATGAAAATTTTTAATTAATAAAAATTGTAATAAATTCATACATGTAGAAACTCTAAATAATTATGAATTACTATTATGGTAATAAGATGTCCAAGATTTAGTACAAAAACTAAATCAAAAAATGACTTCAAGTCCGGCGGCCTCACTTATCTGGGTGGCTCTCTTCCTTTCGCCACATCATGTGATTGGCATGAACTAGGTACCACCAATAGTAGAGAAGAAGGCTCAAAATTGGTCCACAGATGAACTTGTCTTTGATCCTAGCAAACTGATACTAAATACCAAATCGATAAAGGTACCTGAATTTGAAAACAAGTACGAATGAATTTTATGAGTTCCGTGAGACTCTAATATTTTCTCATCTAAAAATAAAACCAGACGCATAGCTTGTCGCATATTTAACCACAATCATTAAGCAAATTAACTGTTCATAATAACCAGAAATTTTGAACCTGTAGGATCAAGCTGAATGCATTCTAATTAAACTACATTCTAACTATTAACACAAAATTACTGTTCATAATAACCAGAAATTTTGGTGTTGTTCATAAGATACAGCATATAGAGATTAATCTTGGCAGAAAGTAATTCCAAGTTTGTGCAAATTTTAAACCCAATCCCACAGCCATGCATCAGATCAACTAGAATCTACTTAGGGGGGGAAAGGTCTTGAACTCATAATAACAAAAAAATATCAGTTTGATGGAAATAAACAAAGTGAAAATTGCTCGGCGAACTATATTGGCTGTATCAGTTGTCCTACTTCTGATGAAAAAATAGTCCATAGAAAGCAAGACCTTATAGATGGATATGACTAGTTCTGACTAGGACTAGGAGCTGATGGCTGCTAATAAGTGAACTAAAACAAAAGATAGACACAAAAATAGAAGACACATCATTAAAGTCAATGAACTAAAACCAGAATATAGAACATTGGTCACAAATTAGTGAAACTTACAGTTCAAGAGACTGATTACAGCAGCAAGCAACAGTGCAAAAAAGGAGGAGACTTCAGAATCAGCTGTGGAAACTTCAGAAAGGGTGTTGGAGTTGATTTCCAAGGAGACTAGAACAGGGAAGGAACTAATTTTTTTTTTAACAAAAAACACAAAAAAAAAAGTCAGAGCAACAAACAAAAAAATTGTGAACTAATTCAAGATTTCCAAGCATTATTTACATCAGGCCTTAGGTCTAATTCAAGATTTGAGCACAATCCAGTTCAACAATTAAGGTCATTTTATGACAAATTTTTAGCAATGTATTTATTTTAGAGTGGACCATGAACAGAAGAAAAATCCATCGTCACAAAACATTCATAATTTCAGAATTTTCAAACCCAGAAGGACACTGTATATATGTATATATATATATATACATACATACATATAAGAGTAGCGCAGAAACCAAGGACAGGGCTTCTGCTTGATCAAAATAATGCACAGTATACAAAATAGAGACTTAAAGATAACTCACTAAAAATATCTAGAATAAAAAAAAAATACTATAAATATTATAAGCATTTGCATTTCCCTCGTAATTATTTAAACATTCAATTAATGATGTGTTTTATCCATCATCACAAAACGTTCAATTTATTGGTAGTGGCAAAAAAAGAAAAACTGACATTTCTCATTTCCCTTGAAATCCATCAAATTGGGGCGATGACAAAACTAAGCCTTCAACGGAAATGGAGGGATTATTGGTTCCCTAGTCTTACTTTATTTTGCTTTTTTTTTGTACGAAACAAAGGAAATAAATCAAACATCCCTTTCCCATCTTCTATTATTGTTCAATATCAAAAGGCTGTTAAGGATGGGTGAAATCAAAATAAATCCTATATTTCTTAAGGTGTGCACCAAATGTATAAGAGTTATTTTATGTTTATGATATTTTATATTTCAGGAACCTTACTTTTCAATGATCTTATTTACCAGGACTTTGAAAATCCTTCAACCAAGTGCACACTTTCTTTCTTTTTATTTATTTATTTATTTATTGATGAATAGATCATTTTACTTTTGAGTTTGCATATGGTTTGAGTGTCTCCCATGCATATGATGCATCCCAAGAAGAGCATGAAAATCCTACCATTCAACCTTCAAGTGGAGCGTAAATTTTTTTTTTTGATGACACCAATTAGAATGTAACAGTCACGAAAGAAAGACTATAAGCATGCAAATCTGAATCAAAGAAAGAATGACAATTCAAACAAATTGTCTTGTTCTTTAGAGAAGTATATTCAAACACTAACAACCAAGCATTTAACTGACAAGGAAACCTCTAGAACATAAAAAAGTAGGCAAGGCAACCTAGAAGAAGAACAAGAGGAAGCATACCTCCAGGGGCAACATGCTTTCCTGTTTCAATATAAAAGGAAAAAAGAACAATGCATCAGATTGTATAAGAACAACAAAAAACTGTATCAAAACATTAAAATGAAAACTTTCAACAACATACACCACGTCAATATAAAAAGAAAAAAGAAAAACTATCCTTTCTGTTACCTAATGAAATGGCAACTGTATATGGGTCTTTAGTAGCCAGCTCAGAAACAATTTTGAAAGAATGCCTCACAGCAACCGGATCAGCAAATGAAATCCTGCAGTGACATAAGCACCAGCCTGGAAAATGAATATGGAAGCCACCAATAGTTTTTCTTTTAAGTAAAATATGCAACAATAAGAATGAAATTAAATTCGGCCAAGCTCAGTAAACAGAAAAAATAATAGTAAGCATAGTGAACTTGCAAGATATAGAGGAAAACAGAACTGAAGATCTGTAGAACAGAAAAATAAATAAAAAGCAAAGACTTTTTTATCTGCAAATCATATTGATGCATCTCCCCAACAATAAACCTTGGTGATTCCTGTATTTGTGTGGACTTATAACAACTAATCTTAACAACCTTCAGGTTATTAACATTAAATGCCATTACCATTCACATTATATAGGAAGTGTAAATTCACAAGTATTAAAGAACTTAGTGTTTTTGTAGTTATGCAAAAAAACAAAACAAAGGACTTTCGCTGACCAAGCAAAAACAACCTAGTATTCTATAACAGCAAGTCAGATGGTAACGTAGATGCTCTGAGTTCAATCAAAATTTTGGCCCCCAAATCTTCAACAACAAGAATGCTGATACAAATCTAGTTGCAAAGCAAACCGACATAAACCAATACAGCTTCAGTACTTAACAGAAGCAAGGACGTCTAGCTGGGAACCTAGTTTCTCTTCTGCTGTCTTCTCTGCCTTCAACTTCAGTTTGTTCAGCTGCTTTCTCCTCTCATATGCAACTTGAGATCTCTCCTTTCTCTTCTTTTCAAGTTCCTGCATTATCAAATCCCATTGGTTAAATCTCAGTAATTATGCAAGAAAACCTCGATGCCCTGTAAAAAACAAGTTTAGATTAACTTTTTGTAGCATCTACACTCAATCCACCATCCCTTGTCCAAAAATAAAGAAAAAGAATGTGTTACATGATGTTCATTTCTATTTGACAAGCCAAAGTTTGTCGCATATTATAGAACAGATCTCTCAGGTAGCTGAAAAACTTATACTCTGTCTACTATTTTTCAATCGAAAAAAAATAAGAGAGAGTAACAAGATGGCCAGAGAAGAAATTATAAGCCCAAAAGAAGCACATACTTCATTCTTATCATAAAATGTAGGGATCTTTAATCACTTCAATGCAATGGAGTGAAAACCAACCTTGATGGTGTCGTAATGGTTCCATCCAACCTCAGATCACAATTTGTTGAGCAAGTAGTACTTATGACCCTTCTGAAGCCTCAACACCCTAATTTCATTTGACAATAGATCAGTGAAAACTCAAATTAAGAAGGCATCACGCAAAAGCGCACACTACAAAATCACTTCCAGGGCAGAATGTGAATTTACGTAGGGACGCAGGTAAAAGGCCGTTTGCAATAAAATATTCTACAAGTCACTAGGCAAGTTGTGAGTCATCGATATATATATATATGTACCAATTTGTGGGGAAGTTGTTGTTGAGCTAATGAAGGGAGAATCACGGGCGGAAATCATGCGCTGCGATCCTTCGATTACACCGGAAGCAATTTTCAATGTTACCTTTGGTCTTGATGAGAAGTCCTGCAGCTTTCGGGCGGGGAATGTGGAATTCTTGTGAAAGGCAGCGGTAGCGGGTCGAGCAGACGAAGCGGTGGTGGAAGGAGTTGATGAAACACCGGCGGAAGAAGGTTTCCGCTAAGAAGCCACCGACTAGCAGTAATGGCGAAGGAAGACACCAGCTGCACGCCACACGCTGCACGCGTCTCCTTCTCCCCCCCAAACTCTTTTTCTCCCCCCAAACCCTTTTTCTTAATTTTTGGACGGGTAGGGCTTTGTTAGTGGGCCGAACCATTTAGCTGCGTTTTAGAAATTAGTCGGTCTTATAGGGACTTTTAACTGCGTTTTTAGGACTTTGTTCGGCTTGGATAGATATTTTGTTACAAATTTTTAAACATGTCAAGTAAAATAAGTCATTTTAGCTGCATTTTTTTAAATCGTCGGGTTTAAATAGTTCTTTACTTACATTTTTTTTAAACATGTTAGTAATAATATGTTTTTTCCGACATTGTTTTGAAAACGTCGGTAAATGTATGTCACCTATAAACCTTTTTGTTATAGTGAGAGGACTGACATTTTTTTATTTGTTATTCAGAATAATGAAATCTGACTAAATACATAAAACCTAGATGTTTAATTTGTGAAAATACATCTCTATTAGGTTTTTTTTTTCAAAAACCACGCTTAATTAATTAAGTTGAATGAATTTAAAAGGAAAAAAAATAAGAAAAACAAGGAAGTTTTACATTACAAGTAAGGCTGAAAACGAGCTGAGCCGAGCCGAGTAATAGGCTAATAATATTCAGCTTGAAATAGCTACCGAATTTTATATTTTATTTATGATTTAATTGGAAATAATATGAACAAATTTTTAGCTGATTGAGTTTGATTTAAGTTCGACATGTTCACTTAAATTAAGTGAAAAAGAAAAACTAAAATTGAGTGGAACCGAGCTGAGTAATAAGTAAATCAAGTTTTAATTTATTTGAATTGTGTATAAAATTTGAAATTGTGTTCAAACTTAATTGCTTGATACCAGATCGAAGGCATAACGAATAAGGAGTTTTATTTTATTTCAAACAATGTCCATAGGATTAATTATGTTGATCACTTAAAAGAGCATTACAAAGTCTTGGGACAATGGGCTCACCCCAAAAAACTCTACCAAGAGATTTGAGACCCTAAACCCTTGACCCTTTTGGGCAATTGAATGTGTGATATCATTCATTAGACCACTAATGTAGGAAAATGGACAAGAAGCAAAATGACCGCCTGAATAATGAGCCTGATCAACAATTGCCTAAATAATGAATCTAATCATTAATTACTCCAAAATAGAATAAGGAAGAAAAATGCAAAGTTAACAATTTGAAAACCAGTATCTGAGAATTGAATTCCAAAACAAAAAAAGAAACAAGCGATATCCAACTTTAACCCAAACAATGACGAAGGAGTTTTACATAGTGAGTCTGTTTATAGACAAATGTTAGGTAGATGACACATATCGTTCTTCAAGTATGTCATATGTTGCACTTTTATTCAAGGAATTTAAATTGTTACATCATTTATCCTTTAAGTTTATAATTGTTGTAATGTTCAACTTTTGTCTACTATTATTGTTTGAGACTGGCGAAAATTTGATGTGGCGACCATTGTGTCTTCAGGCAGGAAGAATTTGGGGTTTTAGGGCAATTGAAGCACCTTCATCATTGTGTTTTCACTATTAATTTGATCAATACCTGTAATCTCCTCTATCACTTTCAACTTGACCTCTCTTACATCATTTCTACCTTTCTCTCTCTCTATCTCTCTTCTCATTTTCTCATCAAATCCAACAGAAATGCCACCATATTCTCCCTCATCATCACTATCATCATCATCCCTTCGTCTAACAAATCCACCAAAATATGAACTGCTCTGGCTTTCCTTATAGCCCTTTCACTATCTTTGTGACTTGCGATATGAGTAAGCACAACGATTGTGTCCTCAATGATTCCTGTTCTTGAATCCTTCAAAATTAGATATATTAAAGTATAAATCATCCTGAGATTAATCAAGCTCACCTTATTCAGAGGAGAAATTGCGATCCCAAAATGCGCTTTCAATGTGTCTTTTATCAGTCAATGTGGTAAGTTTGTGGCCATGATTATGGTCATAATTGAGTAAATGATACCTTATTTGTATTTGATGATTGCGCGGTGAGACTCCATAGCTACTAGGAGGCTATGAAACATGGTGGTAGAGGTTTGGACAGGAGCTTACCAAGAAATTAAGAAGAATGAGGGCAGTATTATCCTGGACGGTGACAGAGGAGGGAAGTGAGGGATAGCATCGACGTTAGCAACGATAAGGCAACTCTTGGGGTCATGCTTGGAGATGAATCGGAGCTCTATTAGAGCCTTGGCATGGGTTTGCTCAAAAACAGAACCAAGCTTGGTAACTAAGGAGCATGCCGCTCGACGTTTGACTTCCATTTCAATTCTACAACAAATACACGCCTTAAAACCCCAAATTTTTCCCGCCTAAAGACAAGTTGACCACCACATCATATTTCTATAAGTCTCAAATGGATATATCAGACAAAATTCAAACATTGCAACAATTAGATACTTAAAGGCAAATGGTGCAATAATTCAAACTTTCAGAATGAAAGTGCAACATAAAGAATACTTGACGAACGATTAGTTATGTTTACCTATAAATGTTATGATGCATGTGAGTTTCGATGAAAATTAAGGTTCAGTTTGTTTAACATCAATATGGCTGATTAATGTGTTTTTTAGGCTTTGCGGTTCGAGCAAAAGATGAATTACCCCTGGAACATCACCCTACCCCTACATCTTAGACCAGATCCGGCGAGCCCTGCTACCAGTACTCAACGCCGCCTGGACTTCCTTGATCAATCTAAAGCCCAGAAATTCGAGGGTTGATCGATTGATTCTTGGAGTACTAAGAGAACGGACAAGAAACAAAAATACAGGATCTTCGATAGGCTTGATTTAAGCCTTAAATTTTGAGTTTTTGAGTTAATTGAAACATCAAAATTTGGATTCATAGACCACAACATGATATCATGAAGAGGCATAAGAGACAAACCATATTTACGCGGTGTTGAGGAGTGCAAACAAGGTGAATGATGTGCCGATGGAGGAGGGCGGGCATCGAAATAGTGGTGAGCAAATAGGGTGAATGATGCGCGGGTGTTGAGGAGAGCAAACAGGGTGAGCGATGTGCTGGCGTTGAGCGATGGCTACTGTTATTGTCGCCGGAAAACCAGTAACAATTAGGGGAGGAGATGCCATGTAATATGGCTAAACTTCAAAGGCAAATAAGTTAGCTTACTACATATCTATTAATAGATATGAAAGTAGGAAGAATGACAATATAGGAAATTCATGTTCTTATATTTTTTATTCCAATTATCAGATGCTTGCCATGTGTATGCTTGCCATGTGTACTTTTCAAGTGTTTTCTGCTTATTTCACTCCTATGTATGCCACATGTCTTCTCCATATTTATTGCCTTCTTAAATTTTTTTTCCTACAATGTCATTATTATTTTCTTCATAGACGTGGTCAATGTTAGTTACATATTTGTCAGTTACTAATGAAACCGATTAGCAATCGATAATTTTAACTTAAAATTTCTGAGTTTTAAATTTTAACTTCCTGTTTTTAACCGCTATCACTTTATTCCCGTGTCTATCCATACAACCCACTTTCAATTTAACTTCCCCCACACGCCTCACTCATCGTTTCACTACTTTACCTACAGTTACATGATACATATGGCAACCATTTATATTGATCCTTTTTAAAAATTTATTTCCTAGCCGAGTTTGGAGTGCGGCGGCAAATTTTGAGGCAAGCCCAAGAACCCTACTGGTATAACTCCTTCGTTTGCAGCAAGAATCCTGACCGTCTAACTTCGTTTGCAGTTGTGTTTGCTACCCCTCACCTCACCTTCAGGGTAATATCCTGTAAATTTTTACAAGCATTTAATATTACTTATAAGAGAAGGCATGTCTTTTTTATTCAACTTTCTACCATGCAAACAATTGTTGTAGGAAAGATAAACAGCACCTAGAGTCTACACCCCTCACTTGCCAGGACTATTATTGCCACCAACTCTATTGAAGCCATCATGTTTGTTATTGTTTATCCCATGAACACTCCTCTTCCGTCTCTAATGCACATTCTACTCATTCAATTACTACTTTTTGTTGCAGTAGAGGGGAAAAAATGAACTCATTCAATTCCTCAATTCTCCAACACCACTCCACATTAACTCTAACAAAGCAAACAGGTTCTATATTTTTATTAAGATGCAACTTATTATTAGCGTAAAAATGTTTGTATGCTTATAATCAATTCCTTTTAATTTAAGTTAACTAATTTATTTTTACTTTTATATTTTTTTTACCTAAAACTAATTTTATTTGAAAGCTAATATTATGGTAGATGTAATAATCCATTTGAAATTAAATTTTCATAATGTTGTTAAATTTTTATGATTTTCTCTTTTTTAAGGCTTTGAACTAGAAAAATTTATAAAAATTTAGTAGGATTATAAAAATTGTATTTTCAATGCATTATTATAACTACGTAATATTGGCTTTTAATTAAAATTAGTTTTGAGTAAAAAAAATGTAAGAATAAAAATAAATCATTTTATAGTCAATTGGCTTAAGTTAAAAATAAATTGTTTGTTAGCTGTTGAATGTTTTTTTACAGTTTTAGGAAATAAAGAATAGTTAACTTTGTTAAGACTGTCTAATAAAGAATTTAAATAGTCAGTCATCCATAATTTAAATAGATGAATCCGTTCACATGGTTTAACAAAAAATTCAAATAATTGGGGAAAATGCAATGTGGTCTTATTTTGCTTTGTTGTGATGCATATTTTTTTTTTCAAAATTACTAATATTTTTAATAAGAACAAATATTATCATTTAAAAATCCAAATATTTTTAAATAGCAATGCACCCTATCATTTTGATTTGTAAACAGAATTTGCGTAACACTTACTTTACTTTTCCAGTTTGAATGGTCATGAACATTATAAAGGTTGTTTGAGTTCTTTTGTGAAAACTCTTGAAATTTTATATATCAAGTTTAAAAAGGATCACCCGGTTTACACCAATACCCTTAATGTTGTGCACCGTATTGTCATTTTTTTCCTTCCTAAATATCTCTTCTTCTAGGCCGTCATTTACGGTCATTTTGGACCCATATGTTAAGCTCTCAATCTTGGACCTGAGCCATATGGTTAGTCATTATACTATATTTCAAAAGAGAAGAAGATTTTACTGTTAATCAATCAACAGTGATTACTGTTGTTACACTTTTTTTTTTTACTTTTGTCTCTTTTTTTTTTTTTTTGGTTTTTTTTGAATGTGAAACTCTTTTTTGAGTTCGATCCTCTTTTCGCAAGGCATTTACTTTTCTAAGAGTCTATGTTGTAATTTTCTCGGTTTTAATGTATTTCATGTTTGTTTATGTTAAAATGCGATTTCAGTCCCTATCTTTTTAATTTTTCCATTTTAGGCTCTTAGTTATATCTATGTTACATTTTTGTATTTCAATCATTTTTTATCATTATTAATGAATTACATTTTTGTAGCATCAATTATTTACTTCAACCTTTATAGTTTAAATAAAGCAATTTGGCTTATAATTGTTAAAATTAAAATTAATTTTTTCTAGACAAGTTTTCCATCAATATTAAAAATTAGAGTTTAAGTTAATAAGAGATGAAAATTTTGGTAAGTATGGTTTGTTTCTTTTATTTTTTTAATTAACCATGATAATTTCATTTAACCTTTTTTTAGTTTTTTTATTACTGTCTTTTAAAACAAAACTTTAATCACTATAAATTATCTACTTTTTGGTATGGTTCGAGCTAATTCATTTTGGCTAATGTTTTTATTTATTTTCTTTTTACCTTTATTAAGTTAATGGTTAAGCCTTTAATTCCTAAAATATTTGTATTTTCTCTCTTTGGTTTGAAGACCATTCTTTTTTTTTGTTATTAATCATTAAACCCCACTTTTTCTTACTAAAATTACACTATTTATCTTATGTTATTAACTTTTTTATACTATTTCTCTCTTCTAAAATAAAATTTTAGCCGTTACAATTTATCTTTTGATACTTAGAATATTTTTTTACTACATATAATTTGGAACTGAAAAATTACCCTTCCTCTTCTCATGCTACACCTCATAAGTTTGTATACTATATGATTGGAGCACATAAACGGTACTCCTTCGCTCTGTCATCTTTCTATTTACTTAGGTCTAGCTACATAGACTATAATTTTGCTTCACCTAGACATCTAATTTCTTGCACATCTAACTTATAATTCCTGTGTTAACA
The DNA here is from genome assembly GCA_039654915.1 of Aquilaria yunnanensis. Lineage (NCBI taxonomy): Eukaryota > Viridiplantae > Streptophyta > Magnoliopsida > Malvales > Thymelaeaceae > Aquilaria > Aquilaria yunnanensis. The sequence continues at coordinate 3,607,063 of CM077597.1, read as the reverse complement.
AGATTGAATTGGTAGAGAACTTTGATGTTGCTGCAGAGTTTTTGAAGATTGAAGATCCTTCTAAAATATGACTTCTCCAATCTCACACCTTCTCTAGCATCTCTTCAAGATGAATAGTAAATGTGTTTTCCATATGACAATTGCGGTATGCGTTCTTATATGAAGTATTGTTTAATGGGCGCGTATATCCTTATATGAATTATTATTCCGTCCGTTAGACAGATTATGAAACTAGTGATAGTTTAACACTGGAGTTCCAAACGGGCTGTTTGTGGCTTACTAGCTTCGCTTGTGGGTCAAGAAGCCATGTTCTTTCTTTTCCTACCATTTCAAATACAAACACGATGCCTCAAGTTATGATTTGATCTCTCCGTCCTACCTCTATATATCTACTTTATTTATTTATTTGTACCTACAAATAATTCAAGAGCGAATAGTTAGATTTTTTAGATCCCTGTCCACGCGCTTGCAAAATACTAACATCAGAAAATAACAACTTGACAATGAAGCAACAGAGACTTATTTCTTCCTGCATCTTCTATATCTTTTTTTTTTTTTTTAAACAAAGAAAATAATGGAGATAAATCTACACACATCAAATTTATTTTCTTCTTTTTCCGAGTTTAAACAATCGTCATGTATATATGTGTGTTTGTGTGTATGTATCTTCTAAAAAATAATTCACAAACTTTCCTTCATCCAAGTCTCCTAAAATATGAACCATAATTATTATCTCGCAAATTTTTATATGGTTAGATTCATTAGCTGACGGATCGTCGCATTCTTATTATTTCCTTTACAGGGCTCCATTGAGCTGTAGATCAGGATCTCATCTAGTACTAATTAATTATTCAATTAACCAAACGAAGCTGAAACAAAAAGAAAAAAAATGTGAGTATAGTATAGAAAAATTTGGCACAAAAAGAAGGGTAGAAATCTATCGTGTCCGTGTGGCAACATCCGTACGTATTTCAAAGTGTTTGTGTGGAGGAGAGTATTAATTAATAAATAATTAATCTATGCTAATGACAGACTAGAGATGCGTTAATTAATTGTCTCCAACTTGAGATTAAGATGTAATCCTCTCAACCGGCAGAACTTTAGGCAAATAGCATGATTTGGAAAACAATTCCTGCATTAAATCCTACACTTGCATCTGTCAATTCTCTTCGCACGAGCTAAACTTGTTGTACGTCTATTCTTTAAATATGGGATTTGAAAGAGCCTCTCACAGTTTAGGGTTTCTGGTATGAAATTTATGACAAAAATAAATAACTAGTACTAAGTTGTACCAATACTTTTAAATTCTGGAAAAAGAAAACTAGCAACATTTTACGCTGACTTATATATCTTCAGAGCGCATAATTAGGTTTGCCAACAAAATTTGACTCAACTGGTTAAGAATCAGAGATACTTTTGAAAATATGAGTAGTAGTGGTGCTATGATCTTCAAGTAAGAAAATAATCTCCTCCTCTAAACTCTTATATTAAAAAATTACAACCACAAGCACAGATGTCACTTGAAGAATTGAGAGCTTTTTTCAAAAAAAAAAAAAGAGAAAACGAGAAATAATTTAGGAAAAGCAACTTTAAGGTTTCAACTCTTACGCAGCCAGCCTAGTGCAAAGGCCCTATTTTTGGGAAAAAAGCTTTGCCCTTTTAAATAAAGGCAACTGATTTATTTTACCCATATTAATAATAAAACTATATCCTTTATAATCTCATAAACTCAAAAGTTTTGAAGCAAAACTCCAGAATTTCATCAACTGACATTTCAATCTATTTTTTCCTTTGCTGGGTTACAAGTCAAAAGAGGAGCTCAGAAGAACCTGCAGGTAGCATAATAAACTAGTGAGGCTTAAGGTTTGGATGATAAAGTAATGATTTTTGGGGGGCACACACACTTCCCTATAGCTGGAAACTAGCAAAGAAATTTGTCCACATGCATGGGCAGGAGCACGTGCGGTGCACGCTGTTTGCGGAAGAAAGAGGACAAATTGCACCAATTCTTTATGGTCTCGGGTTCGGGAGGTGAAGGACAAACAACTAGAAAAATAAAAAGGCCTCGAATTTATTAATCAACACAGACCTTCCTTGACACTTGTGAGCATGCTTCATTTTAATTAATCCCAATTTCTGAGATTGGGACTTAAGTTTTAGGAAACTGAGAAAAAGCAGAGAAACTGAAGACTTCCCTAAGATTCAGGCAAAGATGGTCCACCAGAATTTATCATTCAAAGCTGCTCCAGCAACAGAGCTCTGAACAATGAAGATCTTCATATATTCTAAGATAGAAAGAAATGAAGATTTTAATCTTAAACTCGCGTACGCTATTGTCAAACCGAGCTACAAGAGGGAACAGGACCAGAACAAGCAGGGGAAGGCTGGGGCCGAGGCCAGGGCAGCCGTCAAGTTGGTAGCTTTCAGCGTTTCACTGACTTCAGAGGTTCAAGTTCAACAGACCTTCCGTCGGAGAAAATAATCATCTAAAACTATACTTCTCTTCATAAAGCAAAACTTGGGAACAATGAAACACAACAACTGTACATTTTACACATTTTACACCAAGTTAAGGCAGGCCCTTTCTTTATGTATAAATACCAGGATACATACATTGAAATGGTAGAGGTACAAATATGGTGGTCTGGCCTCCATGCCAGTCACTCCGGGGGAAAATTTTTGTTGTCTTCAGTTGGGAACTCAATGAATCATTCATCATCAGTCAACTGCTGCTTCAAAGAATTCACTTGAAAATTGTTCATCCCCATACTGGCTACTGCTTACCTTCAGGGCACTCCTTTATTGTCATCTCTAACATGTCGCCAAAACCACCGTCATCTGTGGCAATGGTGGACTGGGTATCAAGTCCACACCCTGCCTGTATCTCCTTGAACATTGCCATTACTTGAATCATGGTTGGCCGTCTCCATGGCCGATCATCTAAGCAAGCACATGCTACGTTTAAGTGTTGTAGCAGCTCAATCTCGAGGCTTGGGTCCTCTTTCATGAGCTCTGGATCAAACACATCACTCAGTTTTAGTTTGGCGTGCTGCTTCACCCATCCCACAAGATTGTTGTCACCAAAATCTGCTGAATCGGTTGGCCTTTTTCCCGTCAGCAGCTCAAGCAGAACAACACCATAACTGTAAACATCGCCTTTCGTTGAACATCTAAAGCTCTGGTAGTACTCAGGAGGAACATAACCAGGAGTGCCAGCAAGAGTACTGACACTTAAATGTGTGTCCATGGCACTCATAAGCCTTGCCATCCCGAAATCTGAGACCCTGGCCTCCCGGTTTTCATCAAGCAGGACATTGCTCGACTTCATGTCTCGATGAATTATATGTGGTATGCAGTTATGGTGCAGAAAGGCCAATCCTCTCGCAGCCCCAATCGCGATCTTTCTCCTGGTGGCCCAGTTCAGCTCAATCCCAGCTTTCTTCTGATCATGCAAAACATCTTCCAGACTTCCATACTTCATGTATTCGTAGACCAGCAGACGTTCTTCTCCAACTTTGCAGTAGCCCAGGAGAGGAACAAGGTTCCGGTGCTTGATCTTCCCAATGGTCTCCATTTCAGCAGTGAATTCTCGATCACCCTGTCCACTGATATGTATCAGCTTCTTGATGGCCACAATACTCCCATCTTTCAGTTGAGCCTTGTACACGTCACCAAAACCACCAGAACCAATGAGACTGTCGTTGTGGAAGCCATTAGTCGCTTCAAGAAGATCAGCAAATGTAAGTTTCCGCAGGGGTTTCTCGAAAGTGGCAAGATTGATACTCAAGGCCTCCCGTGCACCAGTTATCTTCCAGTTCGTAGTTGCAGTGCCTGAATGAGAACGGCTGTTAATGTAGACATCAAGAGCTGAATCCTTCTTTTGCTTTCTCTTCTTCATCTCCACTGCAACTATAATCAGACCAAATATGCAGAAGAGGGAGAATAACAACCCCATTGCCACACTTCCAGCAAGGGATGCCTGCCTGCGGTGAGACCTTGCATGCTGAGAATTTGCACGTGACAAAGGATCTCCTCCACAGGGAGAAAGGGGATACCCACATAGACCTGAATTGTTCTGGAACTTATAAGCTGGAAATGTTTCAAGTTGACCATTTTCAGGAATCATGCCAGAGAGATGGTTGTTCGAAAGATCTCCTTCGATTAGAAACGTTAGTCCAGCCATAGCCGGTGGAATATTCCCTTCAAGGCTATTGTAGGAAAGATCAATGATGCCAAGACCTTTCAAGCCACCAATCTCTTGTGGGATGCTCCCAGAGAGATTGTTATGTCCCAAATTTAAAATAAACAGATACAACATTGTGCCAATCTGTTTCGGTATATTACCAGATAGCATGTTGTAGGACAGATCAAGGAAGAGCATAGAACCATTATTGTTGAATGTCGGCTGCGTGTGACCACTGTAGAGTCTAGTGAAGTTGCAAGGGTTCCTGGTCGAAATTCTGTTCAACTGTTCCTGTCTAATTCCAGCAAACTCAAGCAAGTTCCCTGACCCATGGCATTCTTTGCTTCCATCATTCTTTACGTACATATACCTCTTTCCAGCAATAAAGTTGGCAGCAATTTTACCCGACTGCTTGAACAGAGCTGGAGGGATCGACCCATTCAGCTGGTTCGTGTTAAGATCCAGCCATATCAAGCTACGACAATCCCCAAGCTCCGGCGGGATTTGACCATAGAAGGAGTTATTACTGAGCTTCAAAATCGCAAGATCAGATAGCTTTCCCATCCAAGCTGGAATCTCACCAGTCAACCTGTTATTCGACAATGCAATCCAGGTTAAGCTGGTGCAGTTGCTTAGGCCGGAAGGCAAAGTCCCCGTCAAGTCATTGAAATCAAGAATCAGTGTTTCTAGCGTTTGAATATTACTGAGCTCCGGTGGGATCTCTCCATGAAGATGATTCAACCAGAGCTTCAAATCTCTGAGCTTGGTGAGATACCCCAGGCTGGATGGGATCGTGCCCGTGAGATAATTGACGCTCAAATGGAGTGAGACCAGCTCAGAACAATTGCTGAGACTCGCAGGAATGGAACCAGTCAAGATATTGTCCTGCAGATAAAGCTCCTTCAAACTGTTCCTAGGATTCTGACACAGTGAACCTGGGATAGACCCAGATAAATTATTGGAGCTAAGATCCAAAATCTCCAAGCTGGTGAGATTGGACAAAGATTCAGGCAAGCCACCGCTGAATTCATTAAAAGCTAGACCAAGCTTCTTCAAAGAACCCATTCTCATGAATATATTCATCGGAATTTGCCCAGAAAAATTGTTGCTAGAAACATCAAATAACTCCAACGAAGAGCAAGAACCAAAATCAATGGGAATCGTACCGGATAGTTTGTTCGACGAAAGATCGAGCACAACCAGTGTCGAACAAGCCTCCGTGAGGTGCTGAGGAATCTCTCCCCGAAATCCGTTCCCGGAGAAATAAACATACTGCAAGTTGGGCGCCGCCGGCAGGGCTGGGATAGGACCGGCGAAGAGATTGCTGGAGAGATTCAAGAAGTTCAAGGCCTTACACGGCGAGACCACCGGCGAGACTTCGCCCCAGAATCTGTTTGAGGAGAAATCGAGATGCTCCAGAGCAGGGCAGTCTCCCAAAGAAGGAATCGCCGTGGAGAAATTGTTCCAGGAAAGATCCAAAACCTGCAACTTGTCGCAGCCGGAGACGTCTATATCTCCTCTCATCTTGTTCCCTCGGAGAGCCAAGTGCTTCAGATCACTACAACCGCCGGCGAGGATCCACGGAACAACGTTGGCGCCAGATATCTTGTTGTACGAAAGATCAAGGGCCTCCAAACTCAGCTGCAACCCTTTAGTCGCCTTCCCTGAAAAATCCAGCAAATTGCTGGACAAGTTCACTGTCTTCAAGTTTGAGCAAGAGCCCAAGTTGGAGACAGTCGAGACAGGACCAGACAAGCTGTTGTGAGACAGATCTAAGCTGCTCAGAGCAGAGCTACACTTGGACCCAGAAGGGAAAGCTATAGAGCCAGAAATGTTACAGTTAACCAAAGACAAAGACGCCAGATTCTCGAGAACCATTAGAGAACTAGCAACCGAGCTGAAATCGGCGCTGATGAGCATGAAACTGAAGTTTATCGAAGAAACTCTCGATCGCTGACAAGAGACACCAGCGAAGGAACAGGGATTTTGGTTAGGGAGCCAGTTATCGAGCAGAGAAGGATTGACAAGGGAGGCTTTGAAGTTGATCAGAAGCTGGGCGTCTGTGTCAGCTCGGAGACAGAGAAATGCGGCGGCGAGAAAGAGAATGAGGAGAGAGAAGTGAGTATTGGCAGCAAAGAAAGGTCTCATCTTGGTGTGTTTATGGAGGATACAGAGATGAGATTGAGAAGGGCAAGTGTCAGGGTTTGAGCTTAGCCATTAGAGAGAACTGGTTTGAGCTTAGCCATTAGCGAGAGCTCCGAGCTCTGGTGTTAGAGAGAGAAAGGAGGAAGTTCGGGTTATTACTTGCTATCTGGTAGAGAGAGAGGAGTCAAAAGTCGGAGTAAGGAAGGTGACAAGGGTATTTATCAGATGGGGAAAGAGCGAGGGAGTGGACACAGCTGTTGCTCACATGGCATGAAAGATGAAAGAAGCACACTACTGCTACTACTATTTTTTTTTTCCCTTGAATAGTAAAAAGGCCAATTATTTTAATCCAAGCTGACGTTTTTATGTTATTTTTTACTCCAAGCTCAAATTTTTATGCCTTGCTTATATAAATAATCTCTTTGTCTCTCTAGATGAGTGGCCAAAAGTACGTGAGATTGGGAGAATGAAAACTACTTTAAGTAATTTCTTTAAAAAGGATAATTATGCATCAAAATTTTAACTTATATAGAAACGCTGTAAATTATAAATTCGTTTGTAGTTTACCTTGGCTATTGTTTAGTTGGGAAAGTTACAATTACCCTATAAGATTTACTCTAATCTACAGTTTATTTCTTTTATTTTAAAAAATTTACATTTTGCCCTTGGTTCTTTTATACTGTCTGTTACATTTTTCTTCCTATAAATACATATTAATATTTTTTAAAGGTTGGTTAGCTATAAAAAAAATATTAAAAAATTTTCAAATTACTGAAGCATAGTTATCAGATAGTTTAATTTAGGGTTTTAAAAGTTATTGTCTGACACTATAAAAAAAGCAGGGGTAAATTGTAGATTTTTTAAAATAGGTGGGGTAAACTGTAGGTTAGAGCCACAAGGGAGCTTTTGCAATTTACCCTTTTTTGTTTAAACAAAAGCTTTACCTTGATTATTATCAACACAACATTGTTTTCGTGGGACGGATACCCTCAGTGTATTTAGCCATTTTTTTTATACGGATATTTAGACAGCTGTAGTTTATATTATTGTTTTATTTTTAGCATTAAAATTAAATTTTCAAAATTATTTTTGAATTTTTATTTTTATTATTTTACTTTTATAAATTAATTTTTTTAATATTTTATATATGAGAATTTAAATGATATTTTTCAAATTTTATATACGGAGGAATTAAATTAAAATTATAAGATAAATCAAATGTTACAAATCTTCTTAAAAATGGTACAATCTATTTACCACAGTAAAATAAAAAAGTGCTTCTATCGTTATAGGACTAATTATCCTTTTCCCCTACGTGTTCCGAAGCAGAAAAGTTGTTTACTTTAAAGCTCACCCCCTCCCTCTCTAGAAAACAGTTCTTTTGTCTCTCTCTTTCAAGCTTTTGAAACGTACATGTAATCAACGATTGGATCCGTAAGTGTCAATTAATGGAGATTCTCGTGCTTAATTTAATTACATCAATGTGAGGGAGGCTTTTTGTTCAAGAAGATTAATTTTGGCATTGATTTGCTCCCTCCTTTCTAAGTATGGCTCCCCTTTTCTTACCTCGGAAAACTAAGAGCAATGATATAATATCGGGAAATTCACATGCGTCTCCCATCCACTGCCACTCCTCTTCATAATAATAAACATGTACATTTCTTTGTCTGACACGCAAATATTCAGAACCAATTTATTTTAATTTAAATTAAATTAATTTGAAAATAATTTATTTTTATTTTTAAACTTTTAGAACCAATTTCATCTAAAGTTAATACTCCTCGATCTAAAATTTTTTATAATATTCACTATTTAATAATTAATTCATAATTTTTTATTTTTAATATTTTAGTATATAAATAAAAAAATTGTATATATAAATTATTCATAACATATAGTTTTTAAATATACTTTTTAAAATTTTTTTCTAGCAAATAATAATTCAAATAAAGTCAAGTCAAAATATTCAAAAAAAAATCAAATGCTTTGGAGCATATGGGATGAATGGGGTATTATTTACGTGTAATAATTCATTGATTGTAAAATTTTTATGATACTATTCAATTTTTATGAATTTGTCTTTATTTAGGCATAAAAAAGTAAAACTCATAAAAATTTAATAAAATTATGATAATTTTATTTTGAATGGATTATTACACATGCATAATAGTATTAACTTTCAAATGAAATTAACTCTATGTGAAAAAATCTAAAAATAAAAATGAGATATTTTGAATTAAATTAATTTAAATTAAAATGAACTGGCTCTAAGTATGTCTTACTCCTTGCATTTTATATCTATTGAGTCATTTGTTTTGATGCGGAGATAAGGAAAGTGGTAAAAGTTTATGTTTCATTTCTACTTCTACCTTAACTTTTTAGACATAAATTAAGAAAGTTGGAAAATTTGAGTATTGAAATGATAGTTATAAAAGTAGTATGGTAAAATACTTTAATAAATATATAAATGTTGCAAAAAATTTGGATGAAAAAAAATAAAATGTGTTGCATAGTTTTAGGATGGATAAAGTAGTATTTATCTAACTAGAAAATAATGAGAGAAATCAAATTGTTATTGTGTAACTTAATTGAATGAGCAAATACTACAAAAGAAAAAAAAGTAGTATTTTGATGATCAATTTTATGTTTCTGTTTTCCCTTACAATCTTATACCGTCATTGGTTTGTGAGATATCATCTGATTCACCTTAAATTAAAATCAAACATTTTTTTGTAAAAAAAATACCGGGAAACGTGTTTCTTTTTCAACACCCACATTATTAATTTTGAAAAATAAGACTTAATAAGATGGCGAATTATGGAGCCAAAACATGGTTTTTACGAGGCCTTCCTGCTTCGAAGTAAATGATTTCCTTTCAAGCACCCACATTAATTAATTAATTATTTATTCACAAAAGCAGAAACTATAAACTCAAAACATGGTCTTTTACGAAGCGTTTGAGGAAATGATTTTCTCTCATCTCCAGCGCCAGCGCCCAAATTATTTCTTAAACTGGCTTTTGAAATGATTTTAGTTGCACCAGGAGCTTCATCTAGTTGACAAAGATGCATAAAATCCAAGTCCCTAACTAGAACATTATTCAGGGCGTAAATACTGCAGAAGAAAAAAGTAAAATGGTAAGTAATCTAAATATTGTTGATAAAACTAGTTTAGCTGTAGTTTCGAAAACAAGATTTGACAAGATGACAAATTATGGACCAAAAACATAGATTTTGTGAAGCGTTTAAGGAAAGGGTTTCCTTACCAACACTCACATTATTTCTAATTATCCAACTGGCTTTAATTTTGAGATGATTCTAAATGCACCCGGAGCTTCATTTAGTTGTCGAAGATATATACATACAACCCAAGTCCTTAATTAACCAGAACATTGTTGAAAGGGTAAATATTGCAAAAAAAGAAGGGGGTGTAAATTGGTAAATAATTAAATTTTAATGCTGATAATTAAACTAGTTTGGCCACAATTTTGAAAGATGGTTTTTACGGGGTATTTGAGGAAACGATTTCCTCGCGAGGACTCACATTCTTCTCACCCAACTAGCTTTTGAAATGATTCTAGTTGCACCACAAGCTTCACTAATTGACGAAAATGCATGAAACTTATGTCCTTAACCAGAAAAATTATTGTGGAGTTCAAGCACTTGTAAGCGTAATGTTTGATATTTGGTGATGTTGAATAATCAAAATCAAGAAGATGCAACCCTGGCTTCATGCAGTACTCCATTAATTCCCAGTAATAATTGTTGTTTTTACATTTTTTTTAACGAAAAATGTGGATGCCGTTAGGACTACAAACAAATTAAACAAACACGATCAAATCATGTCAATATAACTATTATCGAACAAAAAAAGAACACCCAACGAATATTATTTCCCTATTTGTTCATGAACAATGTAAATGGATACGAAATAGTGTTTGTTTAGTGTTCATGTTTTTGTTTGATGAAAAACTACGTTTACAAATGTTCATGAACACATATATGATTACATCCACCACATATTGAGGATAAAACCGAGCAACAAGAATTTGGTAAATAGAGATAATGAAAATATAATATATGCGAATTAAAATTGACAAATAGACATAACAAATACAAGTATGAAAATTAGGTCCGAACAAACACATTTAGATAATAAATAACTAAATAAACAAAAAAAATGAATGAATGAACATAAACAAATGTTAATGAAGTTTGTCCCTGAACATAAATGAACAAAAAATGACAATTTTGCTTGGGATCTTTTTTTTTTTTTTTTTTTTTTTTGTAAAAAAGCCAGATAGATGATGAATACAGCTCATTCAATATGTTCATGAATAATTCATCAAATGCTTTGTTTGTTTATAGCCTATGCCATATAAAACATATTAGGTACATATATTTCCCCAAATTACACTTCATTGAGACACATAATTACACCAAGTAACATAAACATGCAATTTGTGGGGTAAGTAAATTTGCAAGAAAAAAATAAAAGTTAATGTATAAATATGTAAACATATTTTTTATAGTTAAAAAATTAGGGAGTGACACAAATTATAGAACAAATAGGAGATATGAAGAAACCACTAGCTATTAAGATTTATCTCTGTAATTTTTTTTAAACTTGTGTGCTAATTGAAATAAAAAAAAATCAAGATATTTGGAAAGCCTTTTAAATTATTTTTACAGAAAATCTTGTATTTTTGTATTTTCTTTTTTGTTCTTGAAAAATAAACTGAATTTAAAAATAATTATTTTTTAGGAATGAAATGAAATAACTATTTATTACCAATTTAGTATGAGCTGAGCCTTGTTTTACACTTAAAATTAGAGGGTAATCACTTTCCGTTTCATAATATTTGTTTCTTTTCCCAAAAGACTACTTAGAAACTATAATGTTTCAACAAATATTTATTTATATGTATTCATATACACATATACACGCAATACTATATATATTTTTCTTTTGCTTTCGTGCCCGAAAATATGTCCTTTTTAATAACTGTTTTCTTTAGAAAAAAAAACTTACATTCTTACAATGTAAAGCCCATAAATTACATATTTATGTTACTTATTGTAGTTTTGTTATACATGTAGTGAAAGGTAATATTCGAGAAACACACATAATATGCTTTATATAACACAATATTCGTAGTTTTTAATATAAAAGTACTTTCCGTATCACTCACACTAAAATCTTATATGATGAAGAGAGTTTTTGGTATATATTAAAGAATTTCTGGTTGTTCTAAGGAATATATAACAGAAACGATCAACTGAATAGAAGTTTCTCATCTCCATTTGAGATGATCGGCAGGTCTGGGATTTCAAATGATTCAATGGATCATTATCTTTGGAAGAGGAAAATTTGTCGACCATACTGTGCTCTCAGAATATTAATTACACCGAAATCTGATTCGGCACACTCCTATGGAGTAATATAAGTTGCTTTATAAAATCATTTTGACAAGACACTTTGTTTAAAGTTCCACCAGTAAAATTCTTCAGGGTCGGATGATTCATTACTGAAAAAGTTAGTAGTGTTATAGTGGCCATATACCATAGGGTCCATTAACTTGACTAACTTCTATAAATTGGTTGCTTAACTCGAATTCGGTTTATTTTAGTTCTCTAACATTATAATTTATCCTATCTTAATCCTCTAACTTTGGAAATCCCCACAAGTCATTTCAACCACCAAATGCCGTTATCTTTTTTTTTTTTTGGAATGTCTAATAATGCTTAGGACTGAAATGTACAATAAGAGAAACAATATGGATTAGCATTCTTTAGCCAAAAAATTCTAATATTTGGTAGATTGTTAATACTATTTTTTTTGTATAATCCAAAGCTTAGGATTGAAATTACTTAAATTTAAATAGTGTCTATATTTAACTTATTATAATTAAATATATAACTTATTAGAGACTTTTTAATCCGAAGCTAAAGAAATATTTTTTTTATAATTCACTTGAATTTGTACTATTTCTGCAACGTTTTGTGTTTGTTATTTGCTATTTTGTGTTTTTTGAAATTTTATTTTATTTTATTTATATTTTTTAAAATTCAAAATAATGTTTGGGAAGTCGCTCATTGTTTCTATTTTCAATTTTTTTAGCAAACATGTTTGAAAAATAAATAAAATTTTATTTTCAATTTACACTACTAAAATCCAAATTATAATAGTTTCCACCGTACCAATATAAGCATATTTGTACTTCTTATATCTGGCATAGAAAAGCAAGTCTAATAGTAATTAAAAGACCTTTCTCCAACTCCTTTCCTTAATTAGTAACCAAGGCCCTTCAAGTATAGCTTTATATTAATCCTCAAAGTCCCAATCGTTTCCTCCACCATCTATTTCACAACAAACCAGATCTAAATATCGTGTTAGAATAGTAACTACTAATTGATGTTGGGGACTATAGGTGAATAAAATTTTGGTTATATTTGAAATAACCGAATAACCAATTTTTTTTTTCAATTTTCAGTTACCATATTTATGTATAATTTCAATTTTCGGTTATAATTGAAAACCGATATATAATTTTGGTTCAATTTTCGGTTTGCTTCGGTTGAAATTTGGTTAACTAAAATAACTGATTTTTTACTCTACTAGTATTTATGTTTGAAATTTAGAAAGAATTATGTATGTGATGAATGTTTGTTATGTGTATGAATGTGATGTTTGAATGTAGAATGAATTATAGATGTTTGCTATGTGATTAGAATGTGTGTTTAGATTGGAATATGTGATAGATGTTTGAAATTTAGAATACATATGCATAAAATTTGGTTATTTTGGTTGAAAACCAAATAACATAATTTTTTTTTTATTTCAGTTTTCTCCTATAATTGTGTTATTAGTACATAAAATTGAAAATCGAATAAATTCAGCAATTTGGTTTTGGTTAAGATCAAAAAAACTGATTGAGCACCCCTATTGATGACCTTCATTGAGCCATTTTCACTGTTTGGATTGCCTCCCTATTGGTCACCTATAATACCAATTCTGGCAACCGCCAGCCATCCTCTCTCACCAATTTGGGATCCAAGTATCTCCATCCATAAGTAACTCGTCATTTCTCATGAACTGCCACCCACAACTTGCTTCAGCTACATAATGTTGTCATTCTTCGTTGTGGCAACCAAACCTCACCATCAGTGATTCCGAATTATTGGTACATAAATTGGAAAAAAAATTGAAAAGAGATCTTTTTTTTTTTTTTTTGCTACATGCTCTCCACAATATCCATGTTTTTCCATTGTTATGAAATAGTCCCTAAAGTTGTTCAACATTCTATAAAGAGTGATTGCATTATGGCACTTTGAGGTGGTTGAACTAATTTGTGATGAGTTGTAAGGTTGGAGGACTAAAATATGACCAAGCTAAAGTTAAAGGGACTCCTAGAGCATTTACACCTATTATCATTAACCTCCCCCTAATCTCTATATCAACAAAGGATAATCTTTATTAAGACAATAAGGTACCAAAAGAGTCATCTCTAATTCCCCCCCACCCCCCTGCCTTTTCTGCGGGGAAAGTATATATAAACAAACAAAAAAGATGGGCACTTTCTTTTCGCTTCGTGACATGTCCTTGGTATTGGACCCCTTGCGTTCTCCAAACTAAATTAAATAACATTTTCGATGCCCTTGAGAGAAGCAACATGATGAAACAATTTTCTAATCATCAAAATCCATTAAGTAGCAGAACCCGAACTTGCTATATTATTTCAAAGTGGCAAAATTGTCCTTCCATAGAATATTGGCGCTCGTGTATCAGAAAAGGCTGCCGCAAGCACTGATAATAATTTAGCTGCTCCCGCATGGATCCGACGCTCTCCGTTTGCGCGTAAGCTCACGCGTCGTGATTTGCTTCTGGTGTTGCCAATAATTGGTGGTCGTGTGAAAACACGCGCACGTTGAAGGGATGGAGTATCTGCTTCGTCCTGGACATATTTATGGTTGTACTTGGGTGTGTGGTACTGTAAGATGGGCCCATGGTACCTGTGAACACTAGCCGTTGATTGGATTTCCTACGGCTTGGATTCTGCTAGTTGAACCGTTTAAATCGGTTGTCGTAACATGTGTACCTAGCGGTAAATGTAAATCTAGTACTCAGCAGGTGGAGAATGACCTGTGCGTCCTTTAGAATAACTTTTAATTTACAATTAACATCAATTTAATTTAAAAATTAATATTATGCGGACTTAATAATTTATTAAAAATATAATTTTATAATATTACTATATTTTTATGATTTTTTCTAGTTTCATATATTAAAAAAATTCATAAAAATTTAATAACACAATTACAATTTACTTTCAAATAGACTATTGTACCTACGTAATATTTAATTTTAAATAAAATTAATTCTACATATAAAAAATGTAAAAATAAAAATAAATTATTTTAAATTAATTTAATTTAAGCTAAAATGAATTGAAACGTGAAAATAATACTTTTAATTCTCCAAATTAGAGATAAAGCGTAAGTTACAATTATCCCATTGAAGTTTACCCTAACATATAATTTGCCTCTTTTATTTTAAAAACTTACAATTTGCCTCTGGTTCTTTTATACTGTCAGATAACAATTTTTAAAATTGTAATTTAAATTGTACAATAGTCATCTTTCAGTAATGTAGGCCTCTCCAATAGTTTTATTATAGTTAATAGACATTTAAAATTATCAGTTTTTCCTTTTTGTAAATGTTTTTTTTGTTCTTGTAAATACATATCAATATTTTTTTAAAAATCGGTTAGTTATGAAAAAAATGTCAAAAATTTTAAAATTACTAGAATATGGTTATTAGATAATTGAATTTAAAATTTTAGAAATTATTGTCAGACATTATAAAGTAAAAATGGGGTAAAGTATAAGATTTTTTAAAATATATGACATAGAGTGCATGTTAGATTAAATCATAGGGCTTTTGTGATTTATCCATACATACATACAATTATCTATCTATATTCTATTTTTTTTGTGACATGCACGATTGTATGGCAATCAATCACACATGCGCTGGTGGGGAAAATATTAATTTGCGTGAAAAACGATTATTATCATTTATTACACGCATGTACAATTGCATGAACTATCATATATGTCAATAGAAACATAGAAGGTTATGTAATGATGGAAACCATCAAACAAATACCCCTCTGTCTCGCAAATTAATACATGAAAAAATTTAGTCCATCTGTCCCCTATCGTTTATAATAATTAGGCTTGAAACAAAAATTAATAAATAATGTAAAGTTTGCTATTCTTTCCATTTTTACTTTTTATTTTACATGTCAAATGGAAAATGGAAAGAAATGAATGCTGAAATATAGTTTTAGGGATAAAATGATGAACATTGGAATTATAGATTTTGGGTAATATGGTAAGGTAAAATAACTTACCAATTACGTAAATTGTATAAAAATTTCGGACTATTGAAAATGTAAATGGTGTAAAAATAAAATTGAGAGGGTATGATCTAACAATATTTTTTTAACCAAATCAATGTTACAAAATTATGTAAGGCTCTAATCCACCATGAAACTTAGGACATTGAGTTCTTCTGCATCATTATTCTTTAGAACTAGAAGCAGAACTCGGTGAACTCTTGATTAGAACTAGAAGGAGAACTCAGTGAACTCTTGAAAGCTAGTAGAATTATAGCCAAGTATCTCATTATATGTCACCTTTTTATATAATTGAAATATCTTATTATATGTCACCCTTTTAGCTAACTGTGTTCAATTGTTGCAAGCATTATGGGGTTATTGCCCCTCAATCATATATGTTTTAAATGGCCCAAAACTCTTATATCCTTTACATTGACTTTCCACAAAATGATATGGCTGATAACTTACATTACTCCACTTTTGAATCTCAACATTAGTATTCTAAATTGCTTACTAATTAAGATAATTAACCATCATACTTTTTTGAGTTCACATATTCAAAAATTCATGGTTAGTTTAAGGCATCTAGCAGGATGTGTTTTGGTCTTAGGCAATGTGGGCCCCAACAAATTCATTATCCAATATGAGCAAGCATATGATATGGTGAACATGTACAACTGGGGGTTTTGGAACTTTGATGGTGCCCTAATTTTGGTTAAGATTCTTGCACCTTATATTTCTTATGATATTCAGGACTTCAGTTATGCTTTAGCGTGGGTTCAAGTTCATGATCATCTCCCCAGCTCTAATGACAAAAACAATAGCTATTTTCATTGGACAATCATTAGGTTCAGTGGAAGTTGTCGATTTGACTAATCAGGCTCCTTATCATTGGCATTATCTTTATGTTAAAATTAAGTTTGCAGTCAAAGAACTAGTAGTCCCAGGTTTCTTCTTGCAAGATATGCTTGGTGATCAATGTTGGATAATATGATTGAAATATGAGATTTGTAAGCAATGTGGTCTGGTGAAGCACCCTCAAACTCGATATTCCTTTCCTACCATTCAGGTTCATACCTTATTCATGGATGCTTTATGTGGTTTAATTTCTCAAACTAAGAAATGGACAAGGCGCCACAGTGTGTTCCTCCTCAAGAGAGTAACATGTCTGGCTTGCATTGGGTGACTCAAATACTTATTTTTTTCTATCAAACTACAAAACACAGGTGCATGTGTTCCAGAATTTATACTATCAAACCAAAGACAATCATTGGTTGTATATGAAAGAGGATATTTGAGCACATATCTTGGCTGCCTTTCATGGCCACTTCAACCACCCCCCAGAAAATCATGACCCAAGCCAAAATTCTCTATGTGAGGACATCACAAGAATCTTATTTGCTCTATAATGTGCCACACTGCATGCCCCTTTTACAAAAGAAGAAATTCAAAAAGCTGCTTTTGATTAGGGCAACTTTAAGGCACCAGATCTAGATGGTCTTCAGCATTATGTGTTTAAATGCTTCTGGGTACCATAGGTGATGAGGTGATAAATGTCACTTTATCTTTCCTAAACAAGGATTATTTACTTAAGCAAGTGAATTGTACTTTTATTACTCTCATTTCTAAATCTAATAAAACCTCATACTCTGGAGGATTTTCAGTCTATTAGCTTGTGAAACACTTTCTATAAAATTATTGCCAAAGTAATGGTCAACTGATTAAAGCCAGTTTTGTATTCTTTGTCCCTCTTTACCAAAATGTATTGTACCGGGCCATAATATACAAGATAACATAATTATTGCCCATGAGCTCCTAAATGTTATTTTTAGAACTTCCCTAACTACCAATTTATCGGCGTTCAAAGCTATTCTGAAATTGGATATTCGAAAAGTCTGATAGTCTTCAATAGTCATTCAGTGAAAATATGCTCCATGCTATGTTGTTTCCTACTAAATGGATTCATCTTATTATACAATGTATGACGAAAGTCTCGTATTTTGTTTTAGTGAATGAACGTATTATTGATTAGTTCTTTCAGATGACTGAGAGTGAGACCTTTTACCTTATTATATTTTTATCCCTTGTGCTGAGGCTTTCTTTAATAGGCTTTTGAAACTCCACCATTAAGGAATTATCGAAAGTCTCCAAGCTAGTAGAAATGGCCCAGAGACAGCCATTTTTTTTTTAGTTGATGATTACTTGATCTTTTTCAAACAAAGTTTATTAGCTATTCATGCCCTTAGTTGAATACTTCAAGATTTTGAGATGGTGGCAAGCCAACAGATTAATGCTTATAAATTAGAATAGTTCTTCAACTATAACGTGTCTAGTCATTTAAAGACTGATATTTTAAGAAATTTTCCTATTCTGGTCAATGAAAGGATTTCAACCTATTGTGATTTTCCATTTGCTCAAGATCTATCTAGATGTCTTTCATACCAATTCTTTGTGGGTAAAGTTGACAAACATCTTGCCAATTAGAAGAGGAATGTATTGAATCCTATTGGGCATCTCACTTTTATCCAGTCTATCTTGTCTTCCATCTTGATCTATGTGATGTCATTACTGAAAGTTTTAGTGACTCTCTTGGATAATATGTCAAAGAAGTTTATCCAATTTTAGTGGTCGAGGTCTTAGGAAAAGTCTTAAATATTGTACAGGATGCTTTACTATTTTTTCAATGACACTGTACAATATTGATATCGTATCGTCATGCTTTGAATGTACCAATTATATATTATATATATACATATAAATATATAAAACATAACAACTATTGAAAGTATATGGGTTTAAAGTGCATATTATATGTATCTAGATTTTTTAAACATAAATATATATTTATAAAATAAAAATAATAACTTCAAGGGGCATAGAAAAAATACAAAATACAAAATTATTTTGAACATAAAAACATTTTGTCATACAAGCATTCAATTAAACATAATAATTATATATTCTACTTAAAAATATCAAAAATTAAAAATTAAAAAGATATATTTCATCGTCTCGTACCATTTTTTCAAAAGATTTTGCTAGCCCTATTAAATTCTACAGATACTTCCTTACAGTGTTCCTCTTACCCAGACTTTCCAAATGTGATCAAATTTATCTTGGCTTCTAACATCCCCCAAAAATTTCAAGACATTCTTATTGTAATGCTTATCTAGAACATTGCCGACAATGGAAAACCTAGCTGCTCCTGGTGGTTTGGCTACTCTATTTTGCCCCTGTTGTGATGTTGCTTTAGAAATGATGTTTCACCTCTTTGGGAGTGTTCAGGCTTTAAGATATTTGGGGTAATTTCTCTTCTTCTTTTTCATCTACTTTTTCCTTGTCCTTTAAGGAGTGACTTACTTCACTTTTAAGATAAAAACAACATTATTCACTAGTTTAGTTTAGATTCTTGATTTCTACCCTCTGCACTATTTGGATTGGTCGCAATGAGTGTACGTTTTGAAATGCATCATTTGATGCTCATTTACTGATTGTTAGACGGAACGACCTGATAGATTTTCAACATAAGTGGCATTTTGTTATATAGAATCCCCCTCCTACCTTATATTGTACTTGGGGTCATGATAGGATTTCATTTCCCATTTCTTGTTAGACATTTTGAATATTGATGGAGCTTGGCATCGTATTTTTCAGCTGGGAGCTATGGCCTAAGTGTGGATGGGAATTTATGCCCCTCATTGACGATGTCAAAGGATAATTATCCGGCCTTGTGAATCTGCTTCGGAGGTTGAACTTCGAGTAGTTATTGGAGCTTTATCACTTGCATCTAAGCAACATCTTTCCTCGATCAATTTACTAACCAACTGTGTTCAGGTTTTGTAGGCTCTAACGGGTACCTTTAATCCAGACACATCCCTCCTTCACGTGATTGGCCAAATCCTTCACTTCCTTGGCTCATTTTCATGATGTTCAATGGTAGTGGTGCCTAAGCGAAGGTTAATGTTACTCATCAACTTGCTACAACTTTCCTTTCTCAAATTATCTATGTATTGTTCTTATTATAAAAATTAAAAAAATAGCCCAAA
This sequence comes from Aquilaria yunnanensis, assembly GCA_039654915.1. NCBI lineage: Eukaryota > Viridiplantae > Streptophyta > Magnoliopsida > Malvales > Thymelaeaceae > Aquilaria > Aquilaria yunnanensis. Next base: position 3,587,286 of record CM077597.1, on the reverse strand, counting down.
ATAGATCACAGTGAACTTAAAAGTGTTTTTCTATTGCTTGGTGGGTACCGTACCCAAAGAATGAGTTGCTTAATTTAGTTCATAATTTCGCACGTTATTTATCCTTTAATCTATTTTTTCTATGTAATTTTGATTATAGAAAAAAATGTACCATGAAAATAGGGAATACTTAAATATAAAACAATGAATAATAAGAAGTTATAGACTCTTGCCACTAAAAAAAAGCGTGCACATCCTCACAATTGAAAACGAGATATGATACTGTCCGCCATGGCGGACGTACACCACTAACGGACAAATTAACACCGTTAATGTCCAATGATAGGCAAATAGTGTCTACCTTTAAGTGTCTAAAATTGGGTTTCTAGTGTCTATGTCTGGTATTTTAATGTCTACCTCTGGTATATAAATGTCTACAAGTTGTTTTCATAGTGTTGAGGATAAAATAGTTTGATTATTCAAATTTTACCTTTAATTCGGAGTATAATAATGTTATTTTAAAGGATATTTAATTGAAAAATTATATCATAATTTTACCTTTAATTCTAGCATATAAATGTCAGTAAGTCGTTTGAGTATAATGTCACAACTATTGAATTAAAGTATCTAAATATCTGATAATGATGGTCGAATGTCTAGCATAATTGGTTAAGGATCTAAATTTGATAAGGAAATGTACAATTTACATGATTGTGATGTCTAAATATTTAATTATGATACTCTACATGTCTCCTTCATTCTATATCAAACTAGATACCACATAGATATAATTGGATACTAAAAAAAAAGGCAAACATATTTTAAAAATTTTTTTTTTATATTTTTATGCAAACAAGTTATGTACTAATGTCTAATATAATCTATAGGAGTGTCTAATTTTACCTACGTCGATATCCAATATCATATATTATGGTGTCTAATTTCTAATGAAAAATAAAAATATAGATACCAATTTTTCATTTTATGTTATCTCATTCTGTGTGATGGTTAGAATATTAATATTTTAGTATGAAAATATGAAAAATTGTAACTAATTTGGATCCCAACAATAGAAATAATAAAAGAGATTTTATAAAATAAAAGAATTATTTGGTGTTAAAAATAAAAAATAGTAATTGATTTAATTCATTAAAATATGAAAGCACACTATCAAGAATAATTTTTTTATAAAAATATACTTAGAAAAATAAATATAATTATTTTTAATTAAATATGAAATTAAAAAATTGGATTTAAGAAAAAAAAAGGGGGGGGGGGGGGGGGGGGTGGTTCCGTCCCTGGCATACGCCAGGGCGGACGCGAGAATTACCCATTGAAAACCGTTATTCATGTGGAAAATGACTTGTTTTAACTAACTTTCTACATTTGTCTTTCTTGTTAAAAGATTTCACAGTTTCATTGTATGTACTTTATACGTTTTGTATTATTTTGCGTCATTTCCGTATTTAATAAGTCACTTACCACTTACTCCTAACACTATATATATATATATTTGAAATCCTAACACTATCCATTTAATATTTATCTCTTATATCTTTGTCAATTCACATACAAAACTTCGAAAGACAAGATGGAAAAACCAATAAAGACCAATAAATTTGTCGTCTTTTCTTAATTCTCACACCAATTTTGCAGCAATTCAATTAAATTAAGTGTAATAAGTAAAGACATTTATGGGGAAATGCAATGTAAGTTTTGCTTCTGTAAATTTGTCGCACATGGTCCGGTTGGGTTGGTCGAGTGTGTGGTCTGGTATTTCTTAACTTTTTGTTTTTCCTGTTTCTACCCGTACCATATTAATGGTCTTGGGCCGGGCATGCTGCCTTATTCGTCTCATCGCCCACTTAAGGCCCAATCCAGTGTTTGTTTTTGTACCCTTCTGGCTGCTGGAAAATCCAGTAATGTTTTTCATTTTCATTTTTTTAAGTCTGAGGGTAATTATAAAATCATGTAATTGGCAGGAGCTAAGTTACATGATCATTCTATTTTAGATTCTTGCTTTATCTTCGCACAACCACTCCTACTCTCAACTATTATTTTCACTCTCATTTTTACAATATTTTTACATGCTTAAATTTTAAAGTGACAATTTCTTTCATAAAAAATTTACAATATTTTTAAAAAAGTTACTTGCATAACATTTGTTCTGAAATTTTTTCTAACAAACAATGAAATAAATAAATTGAATTCCATACTTGCCTAACTCTCTTTTTTTCTTAAACCTTCTCACCTACCAGTTCCCCCTCACTCTCATTTACTGTTTTTAGTTAGATTCGCACTTCAGTCTAGATCACTAGTTCTTTTCCATTTTTTTTATTGTTTGACTGACCTTATTCGACATTATCTATTAGATTTTATGGAGATAGTAATCTATTCCCAATCATGGTATTTACGATTGATTTGAAACTCTCATAAGGTAAATTTTTAATTTGAAGCAGATAACAATAGATCTATGTTTTCTCTTGGGCTTATTGGATGGAAGGTATAATTAACTTGATCTGACTTTCTTCTTTTCATTTGGTGTCACAAAAATGATTAATCTTTTAGTGGCCATTTTTATGTTTATGTTATTCCTTAAAGTCTTATGCCGTCGTTGGTTAAAAAAATTCTGTTTCACATATTTTTAATTTGAATGAAACATCTTTTGTCAGAAAATTTGAATTCATACTTAAGTGAAAAAAAAAAAAGTGATTTATTTCAAGTAAAATGACATGGGTAAGTATGAACAGATCATACTCATCAACTCGTGTATTTTATTTGTACCACTTACATTATCCTACCCAGTTTGTGGTACTATTAGAATTATTTATTTTTTGAAATTTAAGTTTGTCGAATAGTTTGCAGTATGTTAGCACTTAGTTTAAATTATTTATTTATACGATAACTAGTGGCATTTTTAGCAGATTTTTTTGTTTCGAAATAAATGACATTATTTATACCTTTTTACATCTCATTTTGGTCTTATTTCTGCCAATGTATTAAACAAATCTATTATAATTTTACTAATTATAATTATGTGGTTATATAGAGATAATATTGGAAAAATTTATGCAGTATATCTATGTGATACTATATTACTTTGATTCGTATGAACGTAGGATGGTATATATATTTTTGTTAACTCTGTAGCAATATTATTTAGTATTCCTAATAGGAAATGCTTATATCCAGACCTAAGAAATGAATCTGCCACAAGAGTAGAATGCTTTCTTTCATTTTCGCCTTAACGTGATGGATAATTAAGTGCAAGCAAGGCTGTCAACCGGGATTCTACATATTTTTTTAATTTCCTATAAATTGTAGTTGTTGATTCAATAAAATTATAACTATAATTATAAAATTTAATCGAATCATTTCTTCTATTTTAGATTATAAAATTATAAGATTTGAAGATTTGATTGTGATTTTGACAATACTTCATGAAAACCCAAGTGAAATAGGTAAGTAGAACCTTAGATAACTACCAAAATTTCCACTAATGTCTGGCTATTAGATCGGATAACCCACTATAGCTTTCTTTGGTTCTGATATGGCAGCAAATGTTATAGTTTGGGACCAGATTTGACACTTATATTATAGTTTAAAACTGAATATGTCACTAAATTTTAAAAACTTAACAGTAAATAAGGAAGTTATTGGTTTTGAAATATCATGATACTTATGTAACTTTTAACAAATTTTAAAAACTTTGTATGAATTATGGTTTTATGTTTTTTTTTTTGTGTTATAGCCACTAGCTTTTGTCACCAAATCTGCCTATTCCATTTGGAGATAATATTCAAATCAATCACCATATTCTAAAGCTATAGATAACCTGAATTTTAATAAAATAAAGTTTACTCATCTAATACTAATGCGTTTCTGATCACTGAATTCTAGATATAACAGTTTTCTGTTTATAAATAATGATTTCCAATGTTACATCCTCCTACATCATCTTTGGCATTGAGTGCTAGATCTGACAGTGACCAATGTAGTAGCTGACGGATGAAAGAATAAAAATGGTAGATTACATAAGGTTCCTAAACGTCTGTTAAAAGTTACATTGGTATTCCAAGATTTCAAAACCAACAACTTCTCATATTTACCATTAAATTTTTAATGGCAATGGCCAAACTGGTCTCAAATTATAACATTGGTGGTCACATTAAAATCAAGGACAACTGTAGTCGTCAATCCAATCCACAAAGTCAAGCATCAGTGGGTGATATGGCACTTTTTCCTTTTATTAACGCTTGTGTACAGAATTTACCAAAAATGATACATGGTAGGAGCTTTGATTTTCCACCATTCTCTCTTTTAGAGAGTTTGTTGGAATTATTTTGTCTGGTTGAAATTTGAAATGTAAAATGGGAATCTTATAAGCTCACTTCAAAGGGCAGGCAGGCGGCCGATGAATCTACAAAATTCTCGCAAGTGATGGAGAATGACTGATAGGATTGTCAATTGATCACTGTCATAATCACCTTTGGTAAATCTAAGACTTAATTCAAAAAGGAATGCGTAAGTTACATTAACGTAGATATACTCCACTTCTTTTATTTTCTTTTACTTCAACCCTTCCAAAATGAATGATATATTTATTTTTTTCTAATTAAAGTTTCACTAAAAAATTTATTTAAATTATTTATTGTTAAATATTTTTTTAAAAAAGTATATTTAGCTAAAATATTTATTTATTATTATATAAAAGGTTTTTGAATTTATATATCAAAATATTGAAGATAAAAAATTATATATTAATTATTGAAAAAGGTGATTATTACATCTTTTTTTTTATAAAACAAGTATTTCTTTTTTAAACCCTCAAGGTAAGTGTGAAGGTGATGGTCTCCAAAGTCCAAACCACAATACAATTAAGCACCTCTCTTTTCCAATAATTGTGTGTGATATCTCCTACTGTGATCAAACTAAGGGTAATGTCTCTATCATGATGACAAATTATAACCCAAAAAAGGTCCCGAGCTACTTAAATTATTATAATAGAGTAGTGGCAAAGCTAAGGGGGATTTTACTTTTTAGTGTGTATCGCTCCCCTAATATATATAGTATATTTTATCAATTATTATAGGAAATTAAATAATAAAAATATATAACAACATATATAGTAAAGAAAGTAAAAAATATTGACTTTAAGTTTTTCATCTAAAAATTTATACCCTATATTAATGTATGAGCCTCAATTTTTTACTTGTGGTTGAAAATCAAATTAGTTTTTGAAATTTCTTATTGTCAAATTGGAATCGGCTTATGATGTGAGAAAAAGATAAACGGTCAAATTAACTCACATATAAAATCTACATAATCAGCTTTATATTTTTGGGTATGACAAATCAAAATAGATAAACTACATAAAACAATGAGAAACAGAAGAGCTTGTGGCAACAAAGTTGTGAAGCATCAAGTAGCAATTTTTCTTCTGTAATTTTTTTTACTTGTATGTTTATTGATTTTATCTAATGGGTTTGATGGTGATTTTTTAGGTCATCCAAATAGTACCTTATCTCTATTGCTGTACTCGACAAAAAAGAGTCTTATCGACGCCATAACAATTTTTATAAGTTGGAATTTGCAATTGCAATTTCTCTATTATCCAATCTTCTCATTGCCAAATTTTCGTTACTTACTTTTTTATTTTTTTTGTTTCTTTATCTTTTTATTTTTAATTATTGACTTTGGTTAGTTTTATACTAAAATTGCTATAGAAATTGTAGAAACTAGAATTAGTAAGTTAAATATTTTTAATTGTAGGGCTCAAAAATAATTTTACTATATTTCCTTGTAATTTACATAAATATAAAAAATTCCTAAATCTCGCCTCCCCAACCTAAAATCCTGTCTTGACCACTACAATAGAGCTTATTAAGAATAATAATATAATGAGTGTGAGACTTTTGTTTAGTGACTCTAAGTACTTTAGACTTTACGAGGACTATACTACCCAACATTGTCAAGATCGGGATCCTACCTTAAATTGTTTTTCACTGTGCAAGATCGAGATTACAAAATTGAATCGTAAATCGTAAGATCCTATCAAAACCTAAAATTACTTATCTAAATATTATAGTTCAAGTAAAAGATCAATTATATTGGACTACCATGTAAAGCTTAAATGGCATAATAATGGTATAATACAACACAATTATTTTCTAAAATGAAAAGAAAATTATTTTATATAATTTAATTAAAAGTTGTACGTTACTTTTATTTAAAAATTATTACCCCAAAAAAAATTATTACCACATTTTATTTCTCTTTTTTTAATATTTTTATTTTTTAAAAAAATTATTGTAACAAATGAGTCAAACATTGTCTCTTGACCGGCCTTTTTTTTTTTTTTGTTCCTTTCTCATGTTCTTCTCACTCATCTTATTTCTTTCTCCCTTTCTCTACGACAACTCTCTCATCGGCCTATCGCAAATCAACACTTTCTCCCTCTCTATCGCAACTCCCTCCCTCTCTTTATCTCTTTTTTCATTCCTCTATTGCAACTTCCTTTCTTTCCTTGATCTCATCTCTTTTTCTATAGTTCGTAGCTTTTTCTCTACATCTCTCATTGCATAGCATGAAAAGAAAAAATAAAAATGGGCAGATCAACTCTCTCATCTCAATTATTTGTTCATCCAACTAGGAAAAGATCTAGAGTAATGTGGTTTTGATTGGTTGACAGTGATGGAGCAAGACAAGTAAAGGTGAGGTGATGGCGATAAAGCTCGGTCGCAGTGACCACTAGGATTGGTAAGATCTTACGATTTTGAATGCAATCCTACTACGATTCTACTACGGCATTGAATAGGTTTTCTAGATTTGGATTATAGAATTGTATGATTCTATAATCTGAATTACATTTTTAACAACGTTCGTACTACCTATATAATAAACATGGTAATCTTTTTACTTACATATAGCAACATTTATATTCAAAGTACATTAACGCAACTCCTTGCATTTTGCTTTGATTCTTCCTATGTACCAAAAATATATATATAAGTACAAGTGATGAAGGAGATGGTGACACGTATTATTTTGTTTGCTGTCTAATGTCAAATTTGAGGCTTGGATTTTTAAGTTTGTTGTGGGTTGGCTGCTGGATTTTGGGATGTTTCACATAGACAGGAGAGGGGAGAATGACACGTGGAGGATGTGTTATGGCTTAATAGCGGTATTGGCCGTCCATTTGGTAGTCCTCTTCATTTCAGTCCTCGAATTTCCCATTTTGTCTTTTATGTCAGTTACGCAAAAGCTTGCTTTTTCTATTTTAGTATATAACATATTCATTCTCTGGTTGGTTTAACATTCACGATTGTGTGCAGATTGGATATTTTATGTCTATGTAGGTGACGGGGAAAAGGTTGGGCTTGTAAGTAAGCACCATACTTTTATCATTGGGTTAAAGGCAGAAGTGGGTCTCCATAAGTTCCTATGATTGCTTTTGGGTTACTAAATATTAGAATGCAACAAATTAAAATTGTGGTCTACTGTGGGTAGTTGTGACCAGCTGCCTTCGTTTTTGGCAACTATAACCATTTGAGCAAGCCAATTCCCAATTAGGATTAAATTCACATGATATTCTGTTTGGTTTATATTCTATTTGAAGATAAGTTAAGTTGGCGATGTTTGGTTGTGGCATGGGGAGGCGTGGTGGCCATACTGTATGTGTTGAGATCGGTAGGGTTTTGGGAAGTAGGTGGCATTTTGAGAAGGTTTGGGAGGAGTAGCAGTACCAAGGCCTGCTACGTGGAACTTATTGAGACTTCCGTCGGAGATGAAACTATGCTAGATTTCTCTAAGGGATGGAAATTGGAGACATAGAATAGTTTTTTCAATGTATTTAAAATTTCTTCAATTAACTTTCTTTTAATTCCCTCACATACTTACGTGTTCGTTGTCTTCTACTAAATATTATAAGGAACTTTGACAACCCTTCATTTGCCTGAATAAAACTACAAGAATCATTAATTCCTACATATGCTACCTTCTATTTCTATTCACTTCTTCGATCATGTAATAAAATTAATTAACGTAGAGTGTTATTTTGTGACATGCATGTGTATGTACTACAAACCTATTCTATTCAATATAAATTTTTCACTCTATATATGATATCTGTGATTTTATTTTCAAGACAACAATATATAGAGTATATATCTAGTATATATATCTAAAGAGTGCTAGCTTGCAAGATATATATGATGTTATTATTGGATGAGAGTTAGGTGTACTCTATATTTATTTAAAATATATAGTAACAGCTTTTTAGGTATTTAATTATAGTTCTAACAGATTATTGATAAAAAAAATCACTTAAAATGATTGTATCTAAAATCTTAATTTATCAATATTCATAAATCTGATATTTATTTCAATTTTTAGTTATATTTATTTTAAACTCTTTTCATTACAAACATTGAATTTCAAATTTATTCATGCTTATCAACAGTTGTCACGGATTAATTTGGTCATGTGTTTCAATTTATGTGTGATTTAATAATCATTAGTATTTTGATAGAAAATTTAAATTTGTTATGTTTTAAGATTTATGACATAGTTATATCTTTTCCACATTTTTAAGAAGGTTTTGGTAAAATATTTACATTCGATATGATTTTATGATTTACAATTCATAAGAAAAATAAAATTTCGATTTCGATAATCTTGGGTTGAAGTTCTTTCTAATCAACTTGTTGATAATGGAAATTAATAATGATCAAATGTTTGACTGAAAGAAAAGAAAATATGCCCGAATTGAATCTCAATAGCCGACAAGAGCGATATTTCTTGATTCGGTAGAAATGCATTGCATGACTCCCGATCGAGTTTTAGCTAGCTAAAACTTCTTGATTAATTAATAGATAGTTTTTTTTGTTATAATTTCAGAAGTAACTATTATATACCTTATATTTTTTAGTTTGAATCAATTCATTTTAACTTAAAATCAATTTAAATTAAAATGACTTATTTTTTTAACATCTTTTGTACTTGTAACCAATTTTATTTGAAAGAAAATATTATGCCGTTGTAATAATTCAATTGAAAGTAAATTTTCATGATGTAATTAAATTTTTATGAATTTTTATTTTAAATGCCTATAACTAGAAAATATAATAAAAATTCAGTACGTTTATAAAAATTATGTGTTCAAATTTATTATTACACCTATATAATATTAAATTTTAAATAAAATTAGTTCTAGTTAAAAAAGATATAAAAATAAAAAATAAACTATTTCATATTAAATTGACTCAAGAAAAAATTAATTGGCTCTTAGTCTCTCTTTGGTTTTAGAGGAAACGTTTTCTTTTTCATTCTGAAACTCAAAGTGAAGGATGCATTTCTGCTATTTTTTCTTGATACATATAATATATTTAAACCTTTTTAAAAATGAAATTTATTTAAGCTCAGCTTGTTGGTAGAAATTAAAAACAATGATTAAAAGGTTTTTGTATGTGTATATTATGTTAATTGAAACATAAAACTATAAGATGTCCAAAAGACACTTCTAATTGTCCTTGTGAGGAAACATGTTTTCTTAATTACTAGATTTTTTTTTCTTCATAAAACAATAAAAATTTATTAGAATTTTTTTTAGATAGTTTCTCAATAACATTATATTCGCAAAAGAATAAAAAAGAATTAAATAAATATGCTAAACATATAATTATTTATCAACCAGCTCATCATTACAAGAGAAACACAAAAAATGATTGATATGACGGTCACTAATTGGTCCCCAGGGTGGGGCGACCGGCTCCCATATGCTTTATAGCATCGATTCCAGTGATTACCGATTGGTCGCTAGGTCTTATTTCTTTTAAAATTTCATATCCTCAACTTCAAAATTTTTCTTTCAATCATTTTAGATACCCAAATCTAAAATGTTTTACTCAAGATTTCTCACTAAATCTTATTCTTAATATTTCTTTTATTTTTTTACTAATTTTTAGTTATTGTGAAGTCTCATATTCTACCAGATGACAAAAGAACAAATATCTTCAAACAATAAAAATAGAAGAGAAACAGAGGCTTTCAAGCTAAGAAAAAGGACAATCCTTATGAATACCCAACTTGAAGTTCTTAACCAGAGAAGAGATCAGCATATAATTTCTTGTTTTAAAGAGATTAAATGGTGTCATCTTTAATTTGGTGAAACCCTTAGAAAGCAACACTCTTCCTTTATAGATGAATACAGGAATTTATTTTTACGCAGTCCATATATAATTGTTTTTTATGAAGAAAGTTCAGTTAGGAAGTTCTCTCCAGAAGTCTAGTTCGAGCAGGTTTAGTCTTGGTGCGCAAGACTACCTGTAATCATGTTTCTTTAGGAACTCTAGTTCAATTAGAATTAGGTAGCTTACTTCTATTAGGTTTCTTATGTAACAAGCTATAAAAGCAAAGTAAAGTAAATCTAATAATATACAAGTCATTCATTCAGTTGAGAAGAGTTATGTGATTCTCTGTTAATCGAATACACTTACAATTGGTATCAGAGCTTGCACTGGGCCTGATAAACACAAAAGCAGCAGCTTTTTCTGGTGACTTGTGATCAAGTAATATGGCGAGTGAAGGCAATGGAAGCTTTGTTCAACCAGCAATACCTTGCTTTGATGGTCATTATGATCATTGGAGCATGTTGATGGAAAACTTTCTAAGATCCAAAGAATACTGGTGCCTGGTGGAAACAGGATATGAGCAGCCAGCTGAAGGAGTTGTGCTCGCAGAAGCCCAACAAAAGAAGCTCGATGAGTTAAAGCTCAAAGATCTGAAGGTAAAAAACTACCTGTTTTAAGCAATAGATAGAACTATTCTTGAGACTATTTTAGAAAAGAATACATCCAAACAGATTTGGGATTCTATGAGGAGAAAGTTCGAAGGGAATGCAAGAGTGAAGAGATCAATTCTACAAGCACAAAAGAAGGAGTTTGAAACTCTTGAGATGAAACCAGGAGAAACCATCTCTGAATATTTTGCCAAAGTAATGACAATAGCCAATAAGATGAGAACCTATGGTGAACGAATGAATGATGTCACCATAGTAGAGAAGATTCTCAGATCATTGATAGATAAGTTCAACTACATTGTTTGCTCTATTGAAGAATCAAAGGATATAGACACACTCTCAATAGATGAATTGCAGAGCTCCTTAATTGTGCATGAGCAAAAATTCCAGAAAGTAAACAATGAAGAGCAAGCCTTAAAAGTGACATCAGAGAATAAAGCTAGAGCAAGAGGAAGTTTTAGAGGAAGAGGAAGTGGTCGACTAAGCTTTAATAAAGCTGGTGTGGAGTGCTTCAAGTGTCACAAATTGGGACACTTTCAATATGAATGTCCTATATGGGAGAAAGAAAAAAACTTTATAGAACTTGAAGAAGAAGGGATGCTCCTGATGACACATGTTGATATTTTTGAAGCTGGAAAGGAAGAAGCATGGTTTCTTGATTCCGGGTGTTCAAACCATATGAGTGGAAATTTAACAGTATTCAGCAACATGGATGAAAAATTTAAGCACACTGTAAAGCTGGGAAATAATACAAGAATGAATGTTACAGGAAAGGGTAGTGTGAAGTTAACTCTAGACAATATCACACATACCATTACAGATGTGTACTATGTTCCAGAACTGAAGAATAACTTGTTAAGTATACGACAGCTTCAAAGGAAAGGTCTGACTATTGTGTTCAAAGGAGACAAATGCAAAATCTATCATCCAGAAAAGGGATTGATCATTGAGACCAACATGACATCAAACAGAATGTTTGTTCTGATGAACCAAGTACAAAGTCAGGAAAGCAACTGTCTCTACACAAGAACTCAGAACTTAAATCAGCTCTGGCACCGAAGATATGGACATCTGAGCTACAAGGGTCCTCAACTGTCAGACTCAAACATTACATGCACAAATTGCCTAAAAGGAAAACAACATAGAAATCCTATTCCTAAAGAAAGCACATGGAGAGCAAAACAAAAACTGGAGCTTGTTCACGCAAACATATGTGGACCCATTAATCCTACATCCAACAGCAAGAAAAGGTACTTTCTATGCCTTATTGATGGCTATAGTAGAAAAGCATGGGTTTATTTTCTGGCTAAAAAGTCTGATGCCTTACAAGTATTCAAAACCTTTAAAGCACTTGTTGAAAAAAAAACTGGAATGTTTGTTAAATGTCTGCGAACTGATAGAGGAGGAGAATTTAACTCAGAAGAATTTAAGAAGTTTTGTGAAGAAAGTGGAGTGAAGAGACAGCTGACTTGTTACGGCCCTTCTAGTGGGAGGTAAGGACTTTAGAATTTAGTGTAGAAGTTTAATTTAAGTTTGCCTAGCAAGAATTAAGAAGTTTGCCAAAGTTCACTAAGTTCCGACAAGAATAAAGCTCTGAACTAAGTTCAAGGGTAAAATGGTAATTTTGCACTCTGAGTGGCCGGGACGAGTCCCGAGTGTTTTAAAATGAATTTTTAGAACGTAACTTTTAACCTTAACTCAAACTCAACAAATAGACAAGGATTTAATCAAGAACTGTTAAGTTACAAAGATGGGGGACCTAATTGCACTTAACTTGAAACCTTGGTGATCTTGGTTGCTAAGTGAGGGTTTAAGAAGGGAAAGAGGGGGAGAAGCTGCCATTAACACGTTCTTAAGCTTCCCTCACTCATTTCTCTCTCAAATTGAACTTGGAATCAAGAGGCGCAATTAAGGATGTTCAAACTTGGAGAAGTGATTTTCAAGCTTGAATCCATGTTTTTGAAGCTTGGAGAGGCGTTTTTCTCCATCCCCTGTTTTTGAACGAGGTATGAGTTATGTTCTTGATTGAATTCATGTTATTTGATTGATTGGAAGCTTGGGTTTTGGTTGAAAGATGTGTTTTTGATGTTTTAGAGCTTTGTTTTGGTATGGTTTTGTGTAGAACTTTGGAAGCTTGTTTGGAAGAGGAAGGGTTCGAATTCTTGCTTGTTCTTGGTGTTAAGGTAAGGGAGAAAGTGTTTTTAAGTTGTTGGATTGCTTTTGGATTGAAATGGATTGAGAAAGTTGAGTAATTTTTTGTTATGGTATGAAGAAACGTTTTGGGAATTATGATGGACTAGCTATGTTCGAAGGATTGGTTTGATGTTTCTAATGCATCATAGTTTAGCTTTGATAGATGGTTTTGTTCCTTGCAACATGTACTTCATGTGTATGAAATTTGGTAACTTTTGATGCATGTTTGCTATATGTATTTGGTTGCCAAAGTTCATAGCAGCAAACGGCCAAATTCTGCATTTCTGCAGAATTGGCGACGCGGCGCCAATTGGCCCGAAAACTGGCGACGCATCGCCAATCCAATTTTTGTTCACAGAACGTTTGTTCGTCGGCGACGCGTCGCCAATTCCTCTTTGCCTTTGGCGACGCGGCGCCAACACCTAAAAATGGGGGGTTTGACTTTTTGCTGCGTTGACCCGACCGAGACTACGGAAGGTTCGGAACGTGCCTAAGGGTCCGAGGATCCCGATGGTACTCCGAGACTTCCGAAAGTCCCACCGGAAGTATGAGTTTTCTTGAACTGTTTGAGGTAAGTAAGTTGCTTAGGCAACAAGTAAGGAAACAAATGTTTCAATTGAACTTAATTAGCTATCAATAGCTCAGGTGAGAGGTTTAGAACCCTCGTCGGCCTAGCCGTGTCGGAGCCACGAGGCCACGAGGCGAAACCTTGTTCATCTAGTTTACATCAAAGAGGCCCTGCGGCCTAGTCTACAAGTCCCGTCATAAATTCCCCTGCATAACAATTAGGTGAGAGGTTTTATGATTGTTTGGGGCTTGCTAAGGATCGCCCTTGAGCCATATGATAGGTTGCTAAGTGATAGCGCTTGGCCTATATGTCAGGTTGCTAAGTGATTGCGCTTGGCCTGTATATGTGTCAGGTTGCTAAGTGATTACGCTTGGCCTGATACAGAGGACTACTTGAGGAGAGGTCTACCGACCTAGTATATATATATATGACTAGTACCCTCATGCTGTGTGAGCTCGCAGCCAGAGTCCTAGCTTTTTCTTGTAGGTACATCGAAGACCCTTACTGAGAATGTTGAATTCTCACTCCCTGTTTGTTATGCAGAGTCTGGAGTAGCAGGACCGGATAATCGCTGAGGATTATCACGGTAGTACCTTTTTGTCTGTAAAGGTACGGTAGTTGAGAAACTTTAAGTTTCTAGCTTGCTTAAGTGTTTAGTTGGTCTGTTGGTCAGGCTGTGGTACTAACTTGCTTCTTCCTTTGGCTGCAGAGCCTAGTAGCACTTGGCAAAGGACTTGTGAGACTCGCCACTGGGACAGGAGTCCAAAGTGGGAGTTAGGGTAAAAGATCTCAGCAAAGTCTTGTATTTTGATACAGTACTTTATTTTGCCACCAGTATTTATGTTATAAAGAGTCCTTGACTCAGGGGATTGTTCTCTGGGTGAGAGCATTAATTACTTATGTATGAATGCTTTCACGAGCGGTGTATGTGTAGTTAATCACTCAAAGGTTGATTTTGATATGCTTTGGCATTTTGTATTTATTTATATAGAATTTTACTTAGCCGGCTAAATGTCTAAATGATTAAATGTTTTATGGTTTTAATAAACCAAGTCAAAGCATAAGTGCATACATATTGCATTTCTAGGTTAATCAACTAGTAGCATTGGATTTAATCCATACACATAACCAGCTAGCCAATTACAATCCACCGTGAGACAAACGCTCAAAGGGTATCCCGGGCAGGGGCACGGGGATCGTGTCATGACTACTGCCTTTACCCCACAACAAAATGGGGTGGCAGAGAGGAAAAATAGGACAGTGATGAACATGGTTCGATCTATGCTCTCAAACAAGAAACTCCCCAAAATTCTCTGGCCTGAAGCAGTAAATTGGGCAGTATATATTCTGAATAGGTGCCCCACATTAGCTGTCAAGAATATGACTCCTCAAGAAGCTTGGAGTGGATTTAAACCATCAGTACAGCACTTTAGAATTTTTGGGAGTATAGCTCATGTTCATATTCCAGATGCAAAGAGAACTAAGCTTGATAATAAGAGTTTCACTTGCATTTTCTTGGGAGTTAGTGAAGAGTCTAAGGGTTATAGACTGTATGACCCTACAGCAAAGAGAATTATCATAAGTAGAGATGTGTTCTTTGAGGAAGAAGGGCAATGGAAGTGGTAGCAAAACCATGAAAATCATATCTCAATGGAACTGGAATGTGATGAAAATAAGACAGACTCAGAAACTGATAATGGGGAAAGTAAAGTTGAGAACAATAGTGACAATACTGAAGATAGATAAGAAGAAAGACCAGTTATAAGACAAAGTGAAAGAAGGCGGCAACCTCCTAGATGGATGCAAGATTATGAAAATGGAGCAGAATCTTCTGAAGACGAAGCTAACTTGGTGGAGTTTGATCCTGTGACCTTTGAAGATGCTGTGAAAAGTCTCAAATGGAGAAAAGCTATGGATGCTGAGATAGAATCCATAGAGAAAAACAATACTTGGAGTCTCATCGAGTTACCTAATGGTGAAAAAAGAATTGGAGTGAAGTGGGTTTATAAAACCAAATTCAATGAAAAGGGAAAAGTTGACAAGTTCAAGGCACGCTTAGTTGCTAAAGGATATTCTTAAGAACATGGAGTTGATTATACTGAAGTATATGCTCCAGTGGCCAGGATGGACATAGTCAGAATGATCATTGCATTGGCAGCACAAAAGGAATGGGAAATCTTTCAGATGGATGTAAAGTCAGCTTTTCTTCATGGGAACCTAAATGAAGATGTTTTTATTGAGCAGCCAAAAGGATACGAAAAAAGGGGGAATGAACATCTGGTTTACAAGCTGCATAAAGCACTGTATGGACTAAAACAAGCCCCTAGGGCCTGGTTTAGTAGGATCGAGGCACATTTTCTAAATAAAGGCTTTACAAGGTGCAGCAGTGAACAAACTTTGTTCATCAAGAGGAATAGAGAAGGGAAGGTTTTGGTCGTAAACATATATGTAGATGACTTAATTTACACCGGAGATGATGAAGATTTGATGAATGGTTTTAAAAGATCAATGATGAAAGAATTTGACATGACTGATTTAGGAAGAATGAAATTCTTCATTGGCATTGAAGTATTTCGACAACATGACAGCATCTACATTTGTCAGAGAAGATATGCTCAAGAAGTGTTAAAGAGGTTTGAGATGATGAAGAGCAATCCAATCACCAGTCCAATTGTTCCAGGTTGTAAACTAAACAAAAATATTGAGGGAAAGGCTAATGATGAGACTTACTTCAAGAAGATTGTGGGAAGTCTTATGTATTTTACTGCAACACGACCAAACATAATGTTTGCTATAAGTCTCATCAGTAGATACATGGGAATGCCCACTGAACTTCACATTCAGGCAGCCAAAAGGGTTCTGAGGTATTTAAAGGGGACAATAAATTATGGAATTCAGTATAAGAAGGGTGGAAATGGTGGAGTGATGGCTTACACAGACAGTGACTATGCTGGAGATGTAGAAGACAGAAAGAGCACATCTGGATATGTATTTTTGATGAGCTCGGGAGCAATAGCATGGTCTTCAAAGAAACAACCTATAGTAACCTTGTCAACTACTGAAGCATAATTTGTGGCAGCAGCAGAATGTGCTTCACAAGCCATTTGGATGAGAAGAATTCTAAAAGATCTTGGACACAATCAAGAAGACTGCACTACGATAAAGTGTGACAACAGCTCCACCATTAAACTTTCAAAAAATCCTGTTTTGCATGGACGCAGCAAACACATTGATGTACGTTTTCATTTTCTAAGAGAGCTTGCAGGAAAGGGAGAGGTCGAATTAGTGTACTGCAGAAGTGAAGATCAGGTGGCAGACATTATGACCAAACCTCTGAAGCTTGAAGCATTTCAGAAGCTACGCAAGGAGCTAGGAGTTGTAAACACTACTGACATAAACTAACTACTGGCAATTAGTTTAAGGGAGGGTATGATGAAGAAAGTTCAGTTAAGAAGTTTTCTCCAGAAGTCTAGTTCGAGCAGGTTTAGTCTTGGTGCGCAAGACTACCTGTAATCATGTTTCTTTAGGAACTCTAGTTCAATTAGAATTAGGTAGCTTACTTCTATTAGGTTTCTTATGTAACAAGCTATAAAAGCAAAGTAAAGTAAATCTAATAATATATAAGTCATTCAGTCAGTTGAGAAGAGTTATTTGATTCTCTGTTAATCGAATACACTTACAGTTTTTATATGTAACGTACTTATAAAATTACTATTAAATTTTAACTTAACTCCACTATACTTATATAAAATATAATTTCAATTATTCATTTATATATTTTTTTTTCTTTCGTGCATTAATGAAATTATTTTATAAATTTCAGTGGGATCCATATATAAATGTTATTTTTAACATTTTTAAAAAATTAATAATTTTATTGGGTGCCATGGAACCCGCTGTGGGGCATATGGATTCGTACGTCCATTTCTTTATTATCTCCATTTTAGCCAAATCTCTCGCTCCAAATTAAACTGCGCACAAAAATCAAAACACAGAGTGAGAGAGGAGAAACAAAAACATAAAAAAAAAAAATAAAGGATGACAATTTATAACGTTGAGGCATTGAAGTTGATTGGTCAGTCATGTATCTTGTGGATCACCAACATAAAAATTTTTGGAAAGCAACCAAAATGGTGATAGATTTAAGGTGACCGATTTTTTACAATTGTCAATCGGTGCTGTTTTTCTTCATAAATTGTACCTATTTTTTGGCAACCGACTTGGTGATAGATGGACTAGTGACCACTTTTTTTTTTTTTTAAACCTTTATTGATCAAAAAAATGTCTTTTTTTCTTATAGTGCATGTGAATTTCTTAGATATTTTCACGTTTAGTTAGAAATTGGATTTTTAAAAAAATAATTTTCCCAAACCCATTTCACTATCCAAACAGTCTAATTATAATTGCAGTTTGCTCTTATAAAAAAACTTTCAATTTACTTCCGTATGATTTTCTTTAAACAGAAATGTGCCAAGTTGGGCTGTAGCATAAACAAACAAAAAATTTCAAAAGGATCGGTAGACAGACAAGGAACCAAAAGAAGCGCCGCACGTGCACCAACACGCACGGATAAATAATTACGGGGCCCCGGTTGTGAGTTTGTTAGGCTCGTAGTAATATGGTTGACAATGAGGTTGGGCTCGGAATAAGATGCAGCCTTTGTGGTGCTCTCTGCCCAACTAGCTACCGCTCCCTTAATCTTTTCTGTGCCGACTTTTTCCTCCTCTCCAGTTGGATTTAGATTTCAATTAAATCTGGCCAATTAATTATTATCTTCACCTTTTTTGTGTTGACTTTTTCTTTCAGTTTTCCCGTTTTAGTTGTGTTTAGATTTCAATTCAAATCTAGTCAGTTAATTATTATTATTATTATTATTATTATTACCATCTTATATATATATATATATAAGGTAAATTACAAAAACCCCTTATGATTTGATCTTACCCACATTTTACTCCCTACTTTCTTTATAGTGTCCAACAACAACTTCTGAAACCCTAAATTAAATTATTTGATAATCATGTTGAAGTAATTTTAAGATTTTTTATATTTTTTTTATAGTTAACCGACATTTAAAAAATACTGATATGTATCTACAGAAAGAAAAATATATTTATAAAAAGGAAAAATTGATAATTTAAAATATATATTAACTATAAAAAAAAATATTAGAGAGACTGAAATTACTGAAAGATGACTATCGTATAGTTTAAATTACAGTTTCAGAAGTTATTATCAGACAGTATAAAAGAATCAAGGCCAAAGTGTATATTTTTTTAAAAAAAATGGGCAAATTGTAGGTTAGAGTAAACTTTAGGGGTAATTGTAACTTTTTATATATATATATATATATATAACATGAATATCTAAAAAAGGAATTGTTGACATTTTACATAATAGACGCATTTTGGAGATGACACATAGTGGGATTTTCATTTTTAGTAGGTTAACTACAATCTTTTGTATGTGGATTACCAAATATGCCCCTAACCCTCTAATGCAATAAGGTTATGAGACATGGCAGTCAAAACCGTCAGTTTTTACTATCATCCAAAATTTGAATTAAAGATAAAATAAATAAATTTTAATTTAGTTAACTCATAATTCAGATAATTTTACATAATATTTCTAAACTTATCTCTAACTTAAATCTCACGCTTATATGAGGAGTTGGTTGAGCAATTTTAAAATTTCATATTTAAAGATGATTTTGAAGTCCAATTTTATATTTCGCACTATTTCAATTTTTAAAGCTAATTGTACACTTTCCAAGTTTTTGTTTTTTATTATTATATTATAAATCCAAACGACATTCCAAAATTAAATATGCAATTGGTAGTGTATTATCTCAATTGAAGCAATTAATGAAAATATTAGTTATTAGTTTCTTTGAATCAATTGTGATAATTTATTTTAATCCATCGCAGTGTGGGAAGATGGTATTTGTAATCATGATTGCTAAATTTGCCAATTGATTGAACTCATTTTAATAAACAGATCTAACTTAATTACTTAATAAAACAGAATAAGTGTGTCAATGGAAAAAAATTAATAAATATTTATTTGGTGCATCATCTGTTATTTGGTGCATAATCTGTTTAAGATAACATTGGAATAGTGAGAGAAAATTTATTGAATTTAACTCCAAGGCTAATTGACTTTCTAAGGTATTTTATTAGGCGATGTAACATAAATGGGTGAAATAATAATATTGGAAAACATATAATATAGGAAATTATATTACATACCATGAATGTCTAAATTAATGAACTTGTATTTATTGTCACTTCATTCTTATATATACATGTATTAGGTTCGAGCAATAAATATATTAGATGAATAAGTTTCATCACAGTCCCTTAACTTAAAATATCGCATAGTTCTAGTCTCCAACTTATTAATAATTCTGTTTTGATCCTAGAACTATTAAAATGTTTCACTTTGACTCCTTACTAAATAGAATCACATATCATATTTCCATAAAATTTGTGTTCTAATTTTTACTTCCTAATGATCATTTTCCTAATTACATATTATACTCTATAAATATTAATTAAATTTCTAAAGTTATCATATACTAGGGAAGTAAATTTCATAGATAGCTCCTTAACTTTTAAACATCGTACTATTTTAATCTTTAACATATTAATCGCTTTGTTTTAGTCCTAAACTCATTAAAAATGTTTCACTTTAGTCCATTGCCAAGTGAAATCCCATATTATACTTCTATAAAATATCAATTTTAAAGTTTACTTTCCAAAAATCATTTCCCAAATCATAAATTATACTATATAAATATTAAATAAATTTATAGTCTTTAATTTAAATTTTAACGATAAATAAAGTATATGATGCTAAGTTGCAATTTCATTTATATTTATCCCACATTATGCAATCAAATTTTTTAATATTTCTTTATATGTGCAGTACAACTTGAATGGATTTTGATATTTTTCTCGCACCACGTATATAAAAATGAAAATATGCGATTTAGGAATCCTCAATGCATGGATATCTATATATATTTACTGATGGCATGATGGAGGAGGGAGAGCCTGAGCCATAGCTGAAGGCAGCATGGAGATCGATCATGAACGGCCACTCTATTTAAAAATGATTATTTTGGGTGACATATTAACGTAATTATTTCATCCATATAAAATATTCATAAAAATTTAATTATTTTGTAAAAAGTGTTACTCAAAGTGATTATTTTATTTAAATAATATTAACATTTAAATGACATAATATCCAAGGAAAGAGGAAATCAAAATAAAAATATTATCCAAGTAATTATTTTATCTACATAATACTAAGACATGAAATTCAAAGGTTCAAAGTTTTCTATAGCATTTCATTAAACAAAATACTTTTGCGCCAGTAGCAGCCATAACTCGTGAACAAAGAGTAATATGATCCATTGAATCTGGGATGCCTCACAGCAATACAAAAAAATCAATTTGGTAAGAATAATTTTCTTCATAATATTAGTTGCTATTTTGATAAGAATAGGTTTCTTAATGATATTTATTTAACATTGAAATATAAATTATTTATTAAACTCAATACAATTTGAAACCCTGTAGCATCATCGGATATGTAAACTAGTTATATATATATATATATAGCAGGACAATCTCTAGAGAGTTTTTAGTATTTTCCTTAATTTGAGTTTTTGAGAGAATGACATGTTGCATTTTTTTGGATGCCGAAGGTACTACAAAAAAAAGGGAAAAAATTAAAATCCCAAAATGCCATCTGGATGAGTGATGGAAAAATTAACACTGTTAAACCTTTTTTAATGAAACAAATCATTTCACAACAATAAACAAACACATTTTTAGCATATACTCCATCTGTCCTAATTTAGATGAAACTTATTTTTTTTTAGATGTCCTAAAAATGTTGAAACGTTTAATCTTTTGAAAAATTTTAAACAATCAATTTATCTTTTTACCCACATTTAAACTCTTACAACACAAAATCCAATAAAAAATATTTTTTTAATCTTCACTCAGTCTCTCACTGCACAAAACCTTAAAAAAGAATTTTTTATTTTTTAATCATTATTTAAACTCTCATTATACAAATAAAAAAAATTAATTTCAATTCCATGGGAAAAATTTAAAAAAAATAAAACAAAATACATACACCTTAATCTTCGTACTCAGAGAAATGTTTTATCTATTATGGGATACAGTGAGTACCATTTACTAAGCTGACACTGTTTCCGTTTTGATTTTATATGACTTGTCATAAATCTTTCCCAATTAACAAATTTTCCTCTGGTGATTTCTCATCCAATCCAGTTAGCTTCATTTCTTTTGTTATTTTCCAAGGTAGAATCATCACTCTTCCAAAATAGTAGGGATGTCAACAGATATTTGCTACAACAGATATCATACTATATTCTACTTGATAGATGAGATTTTTTTACAATTAAATGAATTTAGAGCAGATATGGATTTTTTTTGTACCCAGTGAATGTGGGTAAGATGCAGATTTAGGCCTACCCGCCTCATATCCCTACTCGTGTGTGTGTGTGTGTGTGTACACTAAGGGCAATATAATAGTTTACAAAACAACTTAATTGACTTAGATCCTTATAATTGCAACTAAGTATCATTGTAACATTAAGATAAGATGGCTAGGGTAAAGCTCCGAGGAAGGTTCCTATTTTTTTTTCCACAAAGTTGTGCACTTGTACTAATGTTAAGTATGAGTTAATTTTAATATTTTTTTAGTAGTACTTTATTATAGCATTATTGTTTTTTTATTATGAAAGTATACAGTGGGTTGGTGGATTTTACCTGATCCTATCCTCTTTAAAATGGATAGGATATGAATATTAAAATTATAAAACCGATAAATGACAGATAGGGTATAAATTGAGTATCAAACATGATGGATATGATGCAGGTTTAGCATTATCTTACCCACATCCCATCCATTATCATCCTTACAAAATAGGCACTAGTAACCACCTAAACCTATCATTGTCTGTTTTTTTTTTTGCTTTTTCCTTTATCTCACTTTAGCCACCTAATACGGTTCTGAGAAGCCACTATCATATTACCCAACTTCTCACCTTCTTCTACCGTTGATGGATCTATCTCTGAAGAAATCGATGAAAAAGAGAGGAAATCAAAATCG
This sequence comes from Aquilaria yunnanensis, assembly GCA_039654915.1. NCBI lineage: Eukaryota > Viridiplantae > Streptophyta > Magnoliopsida > Malvales > Thymelaeaceae > Aquilaria > Aquilaria yunnanensis. The sequence goes on along the minus strand of CM077597.1, from coordinate 3,564,595 downwards.
ATTTTCTTGGCACCAAATGGATCGAGAAAAAATGAGAAGCAAGGCATAACAAGCAGATATAGAAAAAATAATAAGCCATCAATCTATTAAAAAAAGATACCAAGAAATCACAACCAAACTTGCCAATGAGGAAACCAAATTGATGGACTAACTAAGTCAGTGGTAGCTGGTATACGCTCTGATTGTTGTGGCGCCATGATTGACATGATTTTCGTGGAAACTCATTTCTTGCATTTCTAAATGGAAATTGAGGACGATGAGGAGAAAGCAAATAGCCATAAATCCTTATGGGTCAATATATAGAGGGAACAAATAGGGAGATGATTATGATTAGATATGAAGTTTTTTTTATTAGTTCTTCCTTTGGTTTTATAGGTCCATGTAGATCATATAGTTATTCCTTTGTGTTGACACTCAATTTCGTCCGGCCATTAAAATAATTTTAAAAAAATTAAATAAAAAAATTAAATAAAAAAATGTATTATTATTATTATTGTTATTATTATTACTAAATTTTTTTTAATTAGTTTAAAATATATATATATATATATATTTTTTTGTTTTGTTTTGTGAAGATTTGATATATGTGTGCATATGTGTATGTTTGAAAGAAAAAAAAGAAAACTCCATAAAAATGATAAAATTTAAAAGTTTGAGGTAAAAATGAAAAAATTAAGAAGTTTCAGGCAAAATTGACAAATTCTGAAAGTTCCAGGAGCATTTGGCAGTTTGTCACATAAAATTTTGAGCCTGCCGACGTTTTTGGCTCAAATTGACAGAAAACGACAAAATTGTCAAAATCAGAAGCTTCAGGAACTTATCCAGAGGCTGAGAGACGTAAAGGACTAAAACTGTCATTTTACCAATTTAAGAGATAAGTTTGAAATTTTTTATTAATTTATCCATCAACAGTTCAGCTAAACTTCCTCTATAAATAGCCCCCCAAATTTTGTGCTGAACACAGAAAAAAATAGAAAAAAAACTTAGAGCTCCGTTTTAAAAAAAAATAAAATTACAGCCCTTAGCCCCTAGCCCTCTTCACTTCTTCCCCAGAAAGCCAAAATTTTTCTCTTCTGATTCCGTCTCTCTCTCTCTCCTCACCCCCACGCCGCCGCCGCCGTGCCCCAAGCCGTCGCCGCCTGCCGCCGCCCGTCGCCGTGCTGCCTCACCGCCGCCGCCGTGCCCCACGCCGTCGTCCGCCGCCCTGCCCCCCGCCGTCCCTTCCTTTCCTCTCCTTCTTTTTCTCTCCCTCCGCCCCCGCCGTGCTCGCCGTCCGCCGCCCTGCCCGTCACCGCTCCAGCCGCCGCGCCAGCGCCGCCGTCGCCACCGCGCCTGCAGCCCCCAGCCCTTCCTCTTCCTCCTCTGTGCACAGCCACCCCCCCCCCTTTGCGCCCGACGCGTCCGTCTTCCTGAGAGTTCAAAATCCAATTTTTAGGGTAAAATCCCTATTTAGTTCATTAACTTTTCAATCTGTTTCACTTTGATCACTAACCTTTTTCTTTTGTCTTTGCAGAAAACTAATTAACTCTTTTAATTATTTATTTATTTATTTATTTGTTTATTATTGTTATTATTACTAACCTTCTTTTTTATTGTTGTTATTAACAACTAATCCATCTAACTTACTAACCATCTAACTTTTATTGTTATTATTATTATTATTATTAATTGTTAACATAACTAACTTTTATTTTTATTGTTACTAACAACTAACTTGCTAACTTTTATTTTTTGTTATTAACATCTAACTTTAATTAAACTTGGCTAACTTTTATTTATTGTTGTTAATTAATTAACTTAATTAAACTTGGCTAACTTTCTATTATTGTTGTTAATTAATTAACTTAATTAAACTTGGCTAACTTTTATTTATTGTTGTTAATTAATCAACTTAATTAAACTTGGCTAACTTTTATTATTGTTGTTAATTAATTGACTTAATTAAACTTGGCTAATTTTTATTATTGTTGTTAATTGTTAATCCAACTTTACTAACTTTTTTTTATTGTTATTAACAACTAACTATATTAATTGTGCTAACTTTTATTATTGTGTTATTAAAGTGGATGGCCAAAAAGCCCCACTTTATTTATTTATTTATTTTTTTTTTTAACTAAAAGATTAAAAAAAGGAATTTTATGTGAATAATTTCCTAAAGGCTAATAAAAATTATTTTTTTTTTATTTTGAAACAAAGTTTTTATTCCTTTTAATAAACAAACATAATGAAATAAATAAATAAATAAATACAAATTATTTTTTTAAATACATCTTTAAAAGTAATGTTTTTTTTTCTAATTAATAATTAATAATGAAATATAAAAAAGAAATTAAATTCCATGTCCAAATGATCCGCCAGGATCCATGGCTTGGAAAATATTTTTTAAATAAAGTATATAAATAAATTTTCCTTTATTATTAAAAAAATAAAAAAAAAACTTTGGACTAATATTTTATATTTATCTCTTTATCCAGCAAAATAATAAAATATAATTTTTTTGGTTTCTTTATTAATAAAAAGAATAAAGGAGTAAAAATTTTCTTGGGCTAATATTTTACTTATTTCTTTCAAAATAATAAAAAAAAGATTTAACATTTTTTTTTGTTTTTTTTGTTTCCTTTATTAAATAAAATTTTATTCAAATGATTTCAAATAAAGGTAATAATAAAAATCTTTTAGCAAACAAAAAGAACTTAAAAAAAAAAAATCATATAAATATCAAAAACTTTTTATACATATAAATCTTTGATTTCTTTAATCTTTTTTTAAAATAAATTATATAAATATCAAAACTTTACCTTTATTTTCCTTATTAAATAATCATTTTTGCTTAATTTTTTTATCAAAAATAAAACAAACAAATATTAAGATTTTTATTTTATTTTTGAAATATATATATAAATTTCTGGTTTCATCATTAAATAAATAAAGTTTTGTTTACTTTTTGATTCACCTTTTATTAAATAAAATATTAAGGCTTCACTTTTATTTTTAAAATATACATATAAATCTTTAGTTTTCTTCATTAAATAAACAAAACCTTGATCAAATAATTACTTTCTTGGTTCATCTTTTATCAAATAAAAAAAAATAAGCTTAAAAAAATAAATATGTATAAATATCAAGACTTTCTTTATATAAATCTTTTCTTTATTATTTTATTGAATAATTAATTTTGGTTAATCTTTTAAATAAAAAATCAAATACATGAGAATTAAGATTTTATTTTCAACTCTTTTGTTTTCTTTGGTAAATAAATAAAATCCTGGTATTAAATAATTATTTTTATAAAAAATTAGTTCATGGTATATTGGCTGGAAACTGTCTCGTGCCCGCTTTTGAGCTGCTTCACCTGGTGAAGAGGGTCTGGCTGAGTAACAACGCCCCGTATCATGATCAAAGATTTTTTATTTTATTTTTTTAAACTCTTTGATTCCTTTAAATTAACTTCTTATTAAATAAAAAAATTAATTGCTTTTGAATTCTTTTATAAATTAAGAAAAAAATCAGATAAAAATAAAAGAAAGATAAAAAAAGAAACAAAAGAAAGATAAAAAAAGAAATAAAAAAAAGAAATAAAAAAAAGATAAGAAAAATAACATAAAAGATAAAAAAAAAAGAAAAGAAAAGAAAGAAAAAAAAAGAAGTAAAAATATAAAGACAAATTTTTAGTTAGTATTAAAAATCATTACCTTTTAAAAAATTAATTTCAGGAATTAAATAATTACGATTAAGTAAATCAATTTCCATATCCGGATGATCCGGCAGGATCTACGGTTTGGAAAATATCAATTTTTTTTTAAAATAAATAAATTAAATAAAAAGATAAAAATCCATATTTTTACAATATGGATAAAATTGTTTAAAATTTCACCAAATTCCGTGTCCAAATGACTCGGCAGAGTCCATGGTTCGGAATCAAAAATCTTCCGTGTCCAAATGACTCGGCAGAGTCCATGGTTCGGAAGTATCAAATTTTATCCAACTTAATTACCAAAAATCCACATTTTCGACTAATTCAGTTAAAATATCTAAATTAACTGAAATTTTTTTTAAAAGCAAAGCAAAACAAAATTAAAATCAACTAAGGTGCCAATTTTTTGGCGTTTTAACAAAGTTGTTTCAACGTAACCGTACTCCCGAACCCCCGAACTCTCGCAGACCATATTTTAGGTGACCAATCGACATAAGTAAACTGATTGGTGGCGACTCCAGAAAACCCGACGTTGCCACAGCTTGGCGACTCCACTGGGGACTCGACGTTAGTGAGTCAAGCCTAAAGTTGATTTGTTTTTATTTACTTTGCTTTACTATTATGTGGATTTATATATTATATTTACTTAAGTAAACATGCATAATGCATTCACAAAATGAAGCTCTATACCCGAGCTTCCTTAAATCAAACACGATTCTTTCTAAGCGGAATTGGTGTTGCTGTCCTTGTGAGGCCACGGTCTCCAAGCCTTCACCGGTTTCAAAGTAGCAAAGTAGTGTATTGCCTTCTGAGACGGTTAGTCTCTGCATGGGCCCACGAAAAGCTACGACTCGAATTAATCCATTCCTTACATTAACCCTAGAGGGTAAGGAATCGGGCCGTCACTATAATTTAGTGACGGGATTCGGGAACTATCCCTTGCCTTTTTTATAAGCCACCTTATGCATATAGAACTCCCCACTTAACCATAGAACTAACCATAGTATTCCTCCCATTTACCAACGCCATAAGCATATCCTTGTTATGCTGTGTTGTTGCTCTACACTTTTATTTTCGTATTTATGGTTTTAACTCATTTTTCCATAATAGTTCATGAGTTGTTAATTGCTATTTAAGTTATTAATAAACTTATCTTTCTTTTGTTATACTTCTATTTTGTGCAAATATTCTTCATGCATCAAAACCACGCATCAAACTATGCTAACTTTTTGGTCTTTTTAATAACAACTAAAAGTCTTGAAGTTCCATGATATTGGATAAGCAAACTCACTCATTGCATGCATTCCATTACATTAATCACGTGCATATAAAGTCTGATAAAAATAATCTCATTGCATGCATTTCATTACATCAATCACACGCATATAAAATCTGATAAAAACATAATCTCATTGCATACATCCATTACATTAATCACGTGCATATAAAGTCTGATAAAAACATAATCTCGTTGCATACATCCATTACATCAATCACGTGTATACAAAGTCTGATAAAAACATAATCTTATTTTTCCTACATGCATCCATTGCATCAATCACATACACATAGGATCTAATAAAATATACCTTACTTTTAAAAGGATAAAATTGGACCTCGACACCGATATTCAATTCGGCTCCAAATAAGATTAATGGCAGAACAAATCGAAAGACGTCTCATAAAGATAGAGTCCAAGATAGAAAGTATGGCCGAACAAATGAGACAATTGATCGAGCTAATCAAGGCGAAAGCAATTCAAGAAGCACAAGTTCAGCCACCCATGACAGAAAGAGAAATGATCACTTTGTTTGTCCAGACATTGAAGTACCTATATTATGACGAACTCATTGGCAATTCGGCAACTAATTTTTCTAACATTGTCATGTCTGGAGAAAGAATCGAGCATGAGATTAGGACTGAGAATATTGCTGAATCCTTTAATAATCCTATAAAAAGAGGAGGACCATCCAGAAGAAAAGATGACGAAGTACAACAAATAGGACGCGGAAAAAGGATTCCCCTCGTGGATACGGTGGCTATCGGACCTCGCCTATCCTATTTTGCCAATGGGCCCGATAATTACCTTCCAAATAGGCCCAATGATTATCCTTCCAATAGGCCCAACAATTATCCTTTTAACAGACCTAATCAGTCATGGCCACCTGCTCCTACTCCTCCAGTACCTGCACCAAGACCAAGAGAAGTTTTCACACCAATTTCCATGACTTATACTGAGTTATACCCAAAACTCATCGAAAGACAATTTATCCGTCCAATTCCTACAAAGCCATTCAAACCTCCATATCCAAGGTGGTATGACCCTAACATTACCTGCCCATATCATGATGGCGTTCCAGGCCATGGCTTGGAAAACTGCATGGCATTGAAGCGTATAGTTCAACAATTAATCGAGTCAAAGTGGTTGGACTTTTCCGATGAACCAAACGTCACTCACAATCCATTGCCGCCTCATCAAGCAAAACCAGTCAATATGATAGAAGAACACCAGCCGATAAAGAAGTCAGTCAACGATATCATAACCCCTCTTAAGCATGTATATTCATGCCTTCTAAAAGAAGGGGTTATCATCTGGAAGTCTTCTTTTAAACATGAAGAAGTCAAAGATGAGGACTGGTGTGACTTTCATGACAGTAAAAGTCATTCTATCCAAGAATGCTCAGAATTCCGTGAAAGTCTACAAAGGCTCATGGACTCATCCCAACTCATCATTTCTACGTCGGATAAAGATGATGATGTAAATGTGATCACTAAAAAACGGGAAGTCAATGCTACGCCAAAACCACTAGTTATACCAATTTCAAAATCTATTGTCAAGCCTTTAAGAACTCGAGTCCCGAGGTCATTCCTCTACAAATCAGACAAGGCTGTTCCATGGAGCCATGATTACACTTCCAACATCACATCAACTCCGTTAGAAGTTAGGAGTATGACTAGAAGTGGTCCATGTTACTCTCCAGAACAAATGTACAAGCTTCGACAAGATAAGAACGTCACAGACCCAACAAGTGAGCCTCTAGATACAGATACATCTAAAGAGCAAAAGATGTCTCAAGAGGTGACAAATGAACAAACTACTGAGTTCCTCAAACTCATGAAGCAAAGTGAGTACAGTGCCGTGGAGCAGTTAAACCACCTGCCAACAAAGATCTCCATACTTTCACTACTCATAAGCTCTGATGCTCATCGAGAAGCCCTCCTCAAAGTCTTGAATAAGGCCTATGTTGAGCCAGATATTTCAGTGAATAATTTTGACCACCTCGTCAACAACATCACCGCACAGAATCTCATCACATTCACTGACGATGAGATACCAGCAGAAGGAAGGGGTCACTCTAAGGCTCTATATATTTCGGTTAAATACAAAGATCGAACTATGACTAGAGTTATTGTTGATAATGGGTCAGCTCTAAACATAATGCCAATTGAGACCTTACACAAGTTTGGTATAGACTCATCATACCTCAACTACAGTCATATCACTATTCAAGCATTTGACGGGACGAATAGAAATGTCGTCGGAAAAATAGAGCTGCCAATAGAGATCGGCCCTTGTGTCTTTCATATCACATTCCAAGTTATGGACATTAATCCTTCTTATACTTGTCTGTTGGGAAGACCATGGATTCATATGGCCGGAGCAATTCCCTCCTCATTACACCAAAAAATGAAATTCATTTTTGAAGGAAAGTTAATCACAGTCTTTGCTGAAGAAGGCATTCTGCTATCATCTATATCAATAGTAGCAAAGGCCAAGTGACCTTCTCTTCCAAGTTGGTGTGACCCAAATCCCAAATGTAACTGAAAAGTCTGTGGTGCTGAAACTCAAGGTCCAACAGTTGGTCGAGTCTAAGTTGCTAGGCCATGATGTGATTGATAATTGAAAGTGAAGATTTTGAGCTGGAATTACATTGATTTTGGAAGGGCTCCAAGTCAGATCTGACCTAACAGTCCGCATACATTTTCGAATGACAGGGAATCCTTTGAATAAACTTGTATCTTTGAAAGCTTGCAAAAGTAATCTAATAGTAAAAATCTCCTAGATTTAGTCAAGAATCTAGGGTGTAGTCTTTGTTAGATGGACACCTGGTATTCTTTCTGGTACAACAAAAAGATGTAATGCGTGCATTCTACTACTTTCCATTTTTACACTATTTGCCATTATACTATCTATTATTGCCATCACACTTTACTTTTTGACAACTGGTAATTCTTTTTGTTCTCTAACAAAAATATGTTACGTGTACATTATACCACTTTTTAATTCCATTATTACATCTACATATTGTACCAATTTTTACCAAAAATTCAATTATTACACCTACACATTCTATCACTTCTTACCAAAAATTCTGTTTTTACATCCATCTCTCACTCCTTTCCATTATACTATCCATTATTGCTATCATACTTTGCTTTCTAAATGATACTACTCGTGGGTGAAAATAAAAAGTTAAGGAAAATTTGATAGTAATGATCTTGAAAGTGCTGCCAAATCTAGTAAGAAGGATTTCATATGTTGCACCTCAACCCTCAAAAAGAATTCACAGTGGTTATCAACATCCTTGCAAGGAGTCCGGGATTAACTTCCAAAGAAGTTAGCTCTCATATTAAATGACTTCAGTGGCCTCCAAATTCTCACAAATGCTCAATACAAAAAAAAAATTCTCAGTTTTCCACAACACAAATTCCAACAAAGGAAAGAAGTTCCTCCCTTCCATCAAAAGCCATTAAAGAGAAAATCCAAACAAGAAAAAAAAAATCCAAAAAAAAAAAAAAGAGACTGAGAAGCAAATAAAGCCACTTGAGTCATCTTACTTCAAGAAGGCTATGATCTCGGTTCTCCATAACACAAACTCCAAAAAAAAAAAAAAGGAAAAAGTTCATCCCTTCCATAAAAAAGCCAACAAGGAAAAATTCAAAACCAAAAAAAGCGAGACTGAGAGCAAACACAAGCAAGTAAGGCCACTTGAATCATCTCATTTCAAGAAGGCTATGATCTCGGTTCTCTGTAACAAAAACTCCGAAAAGGAAAAAGTTCATCCCTTCCACCAAAAAGCCAACAAGGGAAAATTCAAAACCAAAAAGAACTGAGAACAAGCACGAGCAAGCAAGGCCACTTGAGTCATCTCACTTCAAGAGAGTTATCAAGTATGTTATCACCATAGCTCACACAAAAAAACAAAAAAAAAAAAAAAAAAAAAAGAGGAAAAAGGGCTCAAACTAGAAAAAAAAAAAAAGAAAAAGAAAGAAAAAAAGTGAGCTATGGATTCTAGACTGAAAACCTGCAAAGGCGGTTTAGAACACAAAAGCAACCCTCAAACCAAGCATGCATAAAGATCACAATAGTTGGGGGGCAACAGATGAGGTCTAACTTTCTGGAAAGAGTGGCAAGTTTGAGGTCATCACTATTGAGTTTTTCACCATAATCAAATTTGCTCACGAGTAGTATTAAAAGACCCTTCTTTCACACCACTCAAACTTAACTTTATTCAGACCTAATATTTACCTCTTAATATCATTCTCATTCAGCTAAAAGACTGCCACAAAAAAAAAAAAAACATTCAAACTTAACTTTCCTCACACCTAACATTTACCTCTCGATATCATCCTCATTCAGTTAAAAGGCTATTATTGTGAATCATGTTTCTACCTTATTGCCTTGCACAGTTTATGTCTTCGAGTTGGAAAGGGAAGAATGGCAGGACATTTTAATTGAAAACAAAGACCGTAAATTACTTTGTCAAGCTTTGAAAATTGATGAAAGTTTTTCTTTAAGGCCAAACCATTATTCATTAATGTATGTAGACTTAAAAGTAAGGAGATAGCTTGAGTCTTTCTTTAATAAGATGTGGTTCTTGTAAGAGAAATTTACGATCAAGTGCCATCACAAAGGTCTAAAAATCCTCAACCTTCTATTAAATCAAAGGCGAGATGATATCTCTTTCCACATAAACACCATAATCAAGGGGGCAAAGTAGTCTCTACTAAGCGCAAGAAAAGTACTGCCAAGAAAGAAGCTCAATAGACAAGAGGGCAAGTCTTATGGATCAGAACCTGAGTCTAAGGAAGAGCAATCATTCGGACTGTAACATGGGGGTAAACAAGTGTCGGCACGGCCAGAAGAAAATGGGCAAAGCAGACATTAAAAGTAAAGCCTTTGATGGTATCAAATCTATGACAATGGATGAGTACCCGAAAGAGATATAAATTATGAGGCGGGCCAACTTTAAAGAAATTGAGGCCAAAATTCAAGAACAAGTCAAAGAAAGAGGATTTTGAAAAGAGTTGGGCTTTTGAGGCAGTGAACAAAAGCTGGAAAGCATAAAGAGATTCAATGATAGTCCAAGAAGGCAATTATAAAGAGGATCCAGTAAAGCAAAGATATGAAGAACTAGATCAATCCAAAAAAAATAAAAAATAAAAAATAAATATAAATAAAAATAAAAAATAAAAAAAAAGGAACCATCAATTACACATGCTTTGCATTCATGCATTTCACATCATGCATGCATGATTTTTACACGATAGGAATCAAATGGGAAACACATCCACCGCACCGTTACAGCAGTATAAGCTGAGATCTCAATAATATCAGCTCTTACCAATCTATCACTGGATACACAGCTAATATGCGGGACCAACCCGCATCAGGAATTCAAGGATAAGGTAGACAATATGTCAAAAGCCTGGCAATTGATTCAATAATCGAGACTACACCTGGAAGGACAGGATTGACATCAGCTAGTAGTATCCAAAATAAGAGATAGCTATAGCCAAGGATAAGGCAGATATCAAAAAGGATAAAGTAGACAATATTGTCAAAAGCTTGGCAATTGATTCAATAATCGAGGCTACACCTGGAAGGACAGGATTGATGCCAGCTTAGCAGCATCCAAGATAAGAGATAGCTGTGGTCAAAGATAAGGCAGACATCAAGAAATATTGTCGTTGAAACTTTGTCAAAAGCGGACAATGGATTCAATAATCGAGAACTGGATCAACGGATAAAAAAAAATATCTATCAAAATGAAGTAGGATCTACTTTTCCGGTTAAACGGCGGATACGGTACTCCGTGACTCTCAAGTCGGTTCTCTCAGTTGCCCATAATAACTGATTCCTTCACCCCTTCTTTCTTTTACTTCCTCCTAGAAAATGGATCCTACTTTTTCCGCCTTGCGAAAGTATTTCCCTTCTCTCCCAATGAACATCCTCAAAAAGATCTACCAAGTTCGCTGTGAACGATTAAGAGTTCTGATGCACAAAGGAATCCCTGAAGATGTGCGGTGGTTAATCGAAGCCAAGGTTCGTCTAGCAGGTGAAATCCCAGAGGCATTTGTGTCTCACATGCCTGGTATAGGCAAAAGCTCTTATGCCAAAAAGCGAAGAGCGAAAAGGTTACAAGTCTGCCATAAATGTGGACGGTGGACTTGTAATACTAAATGTCGTTCTTTAGGGATGATCTCTGATAATCGAGAAGATAAAATACGATTCATTAAGAATGGCCTGAGTAAAGACTCGTTGGATGATATCCAATTGACTCTTGGGACGCATTCTTGTGGATCTGTGCAACGTGAACTACTTGGTTTGTGGAGCATTTTTCATGAAGAACGAAACCGTTACAGTCCCGGGAATCTGACTGTAAATGACCCTGTTTGCCAGCTTGTAAGAAAACTGGATGGGAAGCAAATCCTCGACTCATAGAAGCCATTAATCCCGTTACTGGACGTAAAACCAGTGGAAGATGTGAGCCACAGTCACAATCACTGTACATACAATTTATCATATTTAAAATTTTCCATTTTTCTTTTAATAATGTATTTGCTCCCGTAAGTGTAATCGACACGTTATCCATTTCATCGCTATAAATGCATGTTCTTCCAGTCGGTTATCTAAGTTTCCTTCAATAACTGATTCATTTCCCTCTTCTCTCAAATTCTTCTCTCATCAATGGATTCTACTCTTTCTGCACTGCGAAAATACTTTCCTTCCTTTCCAATAAAAGTCCTTAAAAAGATCTACCTTGCTAGATGTGAAAGAATCAGAGTTTTTACACGCAAAGGCATTCCCGATAATGTGCAGTGGATAATTGAAGCTAAGGTCCGTCTGGCGGGTGAAGTTCCAGATGCATTTATGCCCCGCATGCCCAGTTTAGGTAAAAGCCGTTATGCCAAAAGGCGAAGAGCAAAGAGACTAGGCGTGTGTTATAAATGTGGGCGATAGAATTGTATTACTAAATGTCGCTCTTTAGGATACATCTCCATAAATCGTGAAGATAAAAGAAAATTCATTAAGAATGGCCTGCGTAAGGAATCTCTGGAAGATATCCGAGAGACTCTTGAAACGCATTCTTGTGGAAAAGTGCAAGGTGAAATTATCAGTTTATGGAGGACTTACCATAAAGAACAAAACCGTTACAGTCTTGGGAATGTGACTTTAAACGATCCTGTTTGTCAGTTTGTAAGAAAACTGGATGGGAAGCAAATCCCCGACTTATAGATGGCATTGAAGCCATTACTGGACATAAATCAGGGGAAGATGAGAGCCACGGTCATGATTCCTGTACATATAAGCTGTCATTTGTCTTTTCTTTTGACAATAATATACTTGTTCCTGTAAGCGTAATTAACACGTTATCCTTTCATCGCTATAAATGCGTGTTCTTCTTTCCGGTTAAGTAGCGGATGCAATACTCTCTGACTCTCATAATCGGTTATTTCAGTTTCCTACAATAACTGATTTCTTCATCTCTTCTCTCAAATTCTTCTTTTATCAATGGATTCTACTCTTTCCGCCATGCGAAAATACTTTCCTTCCATCCCAATAAATGTTCTTAAAATGATTTACCAAGCTAGATGTGAAAGGATTAGAGTCTTTATGCACAAAGGCATTCCTGACAATGTGCGGTGGCTAATTGAAGCTAAGGTTCGTTCAGCTGGTGAAGTTCCAGAAGCGTTCTTTCCCCGTATGCCCGGCTTTGGTAAAAGCGCTTATGCCAAAAAGCGAAGAGCAAAGAGGCTAGGTGTCTGTCATAAATGTGGACGATGGAATTGTAATACTAAATGTCGCTTTTTAGGATACATCTCCATAAATCGTGAAGATAAAAGAAAATTCATTAAGAATGGCCTGCGTAAGGAATCTCTGGAAGATATCCGAGAGACTCTTGAAACGCATTCTTGTGGAAAAGTGCAAGGTGAAATTATCAGTTTATGGAGGACTTACCATAAAGAACGAAACCGTTACAGTCTTGGGAATGTGACTTTAAACGATCCTGTTTGTCAGTTTGTAAGAAAACTGGATGGAAAGCAAATCCCCGACTTATAGATGGCATTGAAGCCATTACTGGACATAAATCAGGGGAAGATGAGAGCCACGGTCATGATTCCTGTACATATAAGCTGTCATTTGTCTTTTCTTTTGACAATAATATACTTGTTCCTGTAAGCGTAATTAACACGTTATCCTTTCATCGCTATAAATGCGTGTTCTTCTTTCCGGTTAAGTAGCGGATGCAATACTCTCTGACTCTCATAATCGGTTATTTCAGTTTCCTACAATAACTGATTTCTTCATCTCTTCTCTCAAATTCTTCTTTTATCAATGGATTCTACTCTTTCCGCCATGCGAAAATACTTTCCTTCCATCCCAATAAATGTTCTTAAAATGATTTACCAAGCTAGATGTGAAAGGATTAGAGTCTTTATGCACAAAGGCATTCCTGACAATGTGCGGTGGCTAATTGAAGCTAAGGTTCGTTCAGCTGGTGAAGTTCCAGAAGCGTTCTTTCCCCGTATGCCCGGCTTTGGTAAAAGCGCTTATGCCAAAAAGCGAAGAGCAAAGAGGCTAGGTGTCTGTCATAAATGTGGACGATGGAATTGTAATACTAAATGTTGCTTTTTAGGATACATCTCCAGAAATCATGAAGATAAAAGAAAATTCATCAAGAATGGCCTGCGTAAGGAATCTTTGGATGATATCCTATTAACTTTTGAAACACATTCTTGTTAATTAGTGCAATGGGAAATTATGGATTTATGGTGGACTTTCCGTAAAGAACAGGATCGTTACAGTCTTGGAAATCTAACTTTTAATGACCCTGTTTGCCAGTTTGTGAGAAAACTGGATGGGAAGCAAATTCCCGACTTATAGAAGGCATTGAAGCCGTTACTAGACATAAATCAGTGGAAGATGAGAGCCACAGTCATGATTGCTGTACATATAAGCTGTCATTTGTCTTTTCTTTTGACAATAATGTACTTGCTTCTGTAAGTGTAATAAACGCATTATCCCTTTCATCACTATAAATATGTGTTAGTTATGTTCGTTTCCTACAATCACTAATTTCTTTCTTTGCCTCCTTCATCAATGGAGTCTTCTCTTTCCGCCCTACGAAAGTATTTTCCTTCCTTCCCAATAAATGTTCTTAAAAAGATTTATCAAGCTAGATGTGAACGATTCAGAGTATTTATGCACAAAGGCATTCCTGATAATGTGCGGTGGCTAATTGAAGCTAAGGTTCGTTCAGCTGGTGAAGTTTCCGAAGCGTTCTTTCCCCGTATGCCCGGCTTTGCTAAAAGCGCTTATGCCAAAAAAAGAAGAGCAAAGAGGCTAGGCGTTTGTCATAATTGTGGATGGTGGATTTGCGGCAATAAATGTCGTGCTCCAGGAGTGATCACCAGAAATCGTAATGATAGAATAAGATTCATTAAGAATGGCTTGCGTAAGGAATCTCTAGAAGATATTCGAGAGGTTCTTGAAGCGCATTCTTGCGGAATAGTGCAATTTGAGGTTGTTGGATTATGGATAATTTTCCAAAAAGAACGAGATCGTTACAGTCTTGGGAATCTGACCCTAAACGACCCTGTTTGCCAGTTTGTGAGAAAGCTAGATGAGATGCAAATCACCGATTCATAGAAAGCATTAAAGCCATTACTGGACGCAAAGCCATTGGAAGACGAGGATCAAAGTCACGATTACTGTATGTGCTAGTTGTCGCTTTTGAAATTTTCCTCCCCTTTTGGTAATAATGTATTCACTCCTAACGTGAACCAAAGTCACGATTACTGTACATGCTAGCTGTCGCTTTTGAAATTATCCTCCCAATAATGTACCCACTCCTGACATGAGATACAGTTATGATTACTGTATATAGCTGCCACTTTTTAAAATTTTTCTTCTCTTCCAACAATCACGTACCTACTCCTGACGTAAGCTACAGTAGTGACTACTGTACATGCTAGCAGCTATTTTGAAAATTTTCCTCCTCTTTTAACGATAGTGTACCCATACCTGACCAAAGTCATACTCGTGACTACTGTGAATAGCTGGCAATAATGTATCCATTCTTGAAAATAAAATTATTGCCTTATCTCTTCATCTCTATAAATATATCCTCTTTTCTCACAAGGGTAAGGATAGGAATGGAGAAAACCCCAACTCGTAAATCCCGAAGTATTTGTGTATTTTCTGGGGCTTTTCCTGGAAAAGATGAAGAGTATTTAAAAGCAGCCAACCATTTGGGAAGAGTATTAGCTGAGCGAAAAATACATTTAGTTTATGGAGGAGGTAGTGTCGGATTAATGGGAGGTGTAGCATCAGCAGCATCTCTAGGAGGAAGTCAAGTTCTGGGTATTATCCCTGGACCTCTGAAATTTATTTCTGGGGGCACGATTGGAGAAGAATTAGTGGTTAAAAATTTGCAAGAGCGTGTGTTACAAATGCTTTTAAATGCTGATGCTTTTATCGCTCTACCAGGTGGTTTTGGCACATTGGGAGAAGTCTTTCAAATTGCTTCCATGGCCCAACTTAATTTGCATAAGAAACCCATTGGGCTTTTGAATGTTAATAATTTCTTTACAGGTCTGATAGCTTTTATGGATTATGCTATGCAGAAGAATTTCATATCAAGAGTGGCACGGCGAATCATAATATCCGCAACAACTGCTGAAGAATTGCTAGATAAAATACAAGCTTTTGTTCCTGAACCAGATCCAGCAATGATTCAGATAGACTGGACACGACAGTCTTTCCCGACCAGTTCACTCCCATAATGGTCCTCTACTCACCCTGTTGAAGTATTGTGGAAGAAAGAAGCGATCTGATCCGTTTTTCTTGTCCTTTAGTTTTATTATCAGCATTTTCTTTCGCGTTTCAGTTTTTCTTTTCAGGGAATTTCTTTTTATAAGATAGTTTCGTCCATGCTGATATTAAAACCATGCGACAATGCCTTTAGGTTGGAATGGCTGAGTAAAGAGTAATTTTTATTACTCTTGAGACGCATCCTATTAGGTCTACTAGGCATAACATTTTGGGGTAGTTAAGCTTTAACCTTATTCGGATGACATATCTCACAAGGGAATCTATATTTACTGAAGAAAATATTAGATAAACCTTGAATATTGATTCCAAACATCCACTCCATTTACATAATTTGTCAGTGTTATTGTCATCATCAAGATTCACTCGTTTTATAGAAGCCAAATTCTTTGCGCTCGCCAATTATGAAAATTCACACTTTCGAAGAAAATTATTCCAATTTCAATTGCTTTCATATAAATTTCGCTCGAGGTCCTAAGGAAAGCTCCTTAGCCTCAAAATCAATTTTCATCATCGGGGTTTTAAGGATGGAACCTTTGCCTCAAAAATAATCAATTTTCATCATCGGGGTTTTAAGGATGGAACCTTTGCCTCGAAAATAATCAATTTTCATTATCGGGGTTTTAAGGATGGAACCTTTGCCTCGAAAACAATCAATTTTCATCATTGGGGTTTTAAGGATGGAACCTTTGCCTCGAAAACAATCAATCATTCAGTCCATCTTACAACGATAGAACCTTTCCTATCGTTAGAGGTTCTAAGGACCTTTCCTTAAACCTCAAACAAACAATCAATCATTCAGTCCATCTTACAACGATAGAACATTTCCTATCGTTAGAGGTTCTAAGGACCTTTCCTTAACCTCAAACAAACAATCAATCATTCAGTCCATCTTACAACGATAGAACCTTTCCTATCGTTAGAGGTTCTAAGGACCTTTCCTTAAACCTCAAACAAACAATCAATCAATCAGTCCATCTTACAACGATAGAACATTTCCTATCATTAGAGGTTCTAAGGACCTTTCCTTAAACCTCAAAACAAACAATCAATCATTCAGTCCATCTTACAACGATAGAACCTTTCCTATCGTTAGAGGTTCTAAGGACCTTTCCTTAACCTCAAACAAATAATCAATCATTCAGTCCATCTTACAACGATAGAACCTTTCCTATCGTTAGAGGTTCTAAGGACCTTTCCTTAAACCTCAAACAAACAATCAATCATTCAGTCCATCTTACGACGATAGAACCTTTCCTATCATTAGAGGTTCTAAGGACCTTTCCTTAACCTCAAACAAACAATCAATTATTCAGTCCATCTTACAACGATAGAACCTTTCCTATCGTTAGAGGTTCTAAGGACCTTTCCTTAAACCTCAAAAAAATAATCAATCATTCAGTCCATCTTACAACGATAGAACCTTTCCTATCGTTAGAGGTTCTAAGGACCTTTCCTTAAACCTAAAAAAAAAACAATCAATCATTCAGTCCATCTTACAACGATAGAACCTTTCCTATCGTTAGAGGTTCTAAGGACCTTTCCTTAAACCTCAAACAAACAATCAATCATTCAGTCCATCTTACAACGATAGAACCTTTCCTATCGTTAGAGGTTCTAAGGACCTTTCCTTAAACCTCAAACAAACAATCAATCATTCAGTCCATCTTACAACGATAGAACCTTTCCTATCGTTAGAGGTTCTAAGGACCTTTCCTTAAACCTCAAAAAAAACAATCAATCATTCAGTCCATCTTACAACGATAGAACCTTTCCTATCGTTAGAGGTTCTAAGGACCTTTCCTTAACCTCAAACAAATAATCAATCATTCAGTCCATCTTACAACGATAGAACCTTTCCTATCGTTAGAGATTCTAAGGACCTTTCCTTAAACCTCAAAAAAACAATCAATCATTCAGTCCATCTTACAACGATAGAACCTTTCCTATCGTTAGAGGTTCTAAGGACCTTTCCTTAAACCTCAAAAAAACAATCAATCATTCAGTCCATCTTACAACGATAGAACCTTTCCTATCGTTAGAGGTTCTAAGGACCTTTCCTTAAACCTCAAAAAAACAATCAATCATTCAGTCCATCTTACAACGATAGAACCTTTCCTATCGTTAGAGGTTCTAAGGACCTTTCCTTAAACCTCAAAAAAGCAATCAATCATTCAGTCCATCTTACAACGATAGAACCTTTCCTATCGTTAGAGGTTCTAAGGACCTTTCCTTAAACCTAAAAAAAAAACAATCAATCATTCAGTCCATCTTACAACGATAGAACCTTTCCTATCGTTAGAGGTTCTAAGGACCTTTCCTTAAACCTCAAACAAACAATCAATCATTCAGTCCATCTTACAACGATAGAACCTTTCCTATCGTTAGAGGTTCTAAGGACCTTTCCTTAAACCTCAAACAAACAATCAATCATTCAGTCCATCTTACAACGATAGAACCTTTCCTATCGTTAGAGGTTCTAAGGACCTTTCCTTAACCTCAAACAAACAATCAATCATTCAGTCCATCTTACGACGATAGAACCTTTCCTATCGTTAGAGGTTCTAAGGACCTTTCTTTAACCCTCAAACAAACAATCAATCATTCAGTCCATCTTACGACGATAGAACCTTTCCTATCGTTAGAGGTTCTAAGGACCTTTCCTTAAACCTCAAACAAACAATCAATCATTCAGTCCATCTTACAACGATAGAACCTTTCCTATCGTTAGAGGTTCTAAGGACCTTTCCTTAAACCTCAAACAAACAATCAATCATTCAGTCCATCTTACAACGATAGAACCTTTCCTATCGTTAGAGGTTCTAAGGACCTTTCCTTAACCTCAAACAAACAATCAATCATTCAGTCAATCTTACAACGATAGAACCTTTCCTATCGTTAGAGGTTCTAAGGACATTTTCTTAAACCTCAAACAAACAATCAATCATTCAGTCCATCTTACAACGATAGAACCTTTCCTATCGTTAGAGGTTCTAAGGACCTTTCCTTAAACCTAAAAAAAAAAACAATCAATCATTCAGTTCATCTTACAACGATAGAACCTTTCCTATCGTTAGAGGTTCTAAGGACCTTTCCTTAACCTCAAACAAACAATCAATCATTCAGTCCATCTTACAACGATAGAACCATTCCTATCGTTAGAGGTTCTAAGGACCTTTCCTTAAACCTCAAACAAACAATCAATCATTCAGTCCATCTTACGACGATAGAACCTTTCCTATCGTTAGAGGTTCTAAGGACCTTTCCTTAACCTCAAACAAACAATCAATTATTCAGTCCATCTTACAACGATAGAACCTTTCCTATCGTTAGAGGTTCTAAGGACCTTTCCTTAAACCTCAAACAAACAATCAATCATTCAGTCCATCTTACAACGATAGAACCTTTCCTATCGTTAGAGGTTCTAAGGACCTTTCCTTAAACCTAAAAAAAAAATAATCAATCATTCAGTCCATCTTACAACGATAGAACCTTTCCTATCGTTAGAGGTTCTAAGGACCTTTCCTTAACCTCAAACAAACAATCAATCATTCAGTCCATCTTACAACGATAGAACCTTTCCTATCGTTAGAGGTTCTAAGGACCTTTCCTTAAACCTCAAACAAACAATCAATCATTCAGTCCATCTTACGACGATAGAACCTTTCCTATCGTTAGAGGTTCTAAGGACCTTTCCTTAAACCTCAAACAAACAATCAATCATTCAGTCCATCTTACAACGATAGAACCTTTCCTATCGTTAGAGGTTCTAAGGACCTTTCCTTAACCTCAAACAAACAATCAGTCATTCAGTCCATCTTACAACGATAGAACCTTTCCTATCGTTAGAGGTTCTAAGGACCTTTCCTTAAACCTCAAACAAACAATCAATCATTCAGTCCATCTTACAACGATATAACCTTTCCTATCGTTAGAGGTTCTAAGGACCTTTCCTTAAACCTCAAACAAACAATCAATCATTCAGTCCATCTTACAACGATAGAACCTTTCATATCGTTAGAGGTTCTAAGGAACTTTCCTTAACCTCAAACAAACAATCAATCATTCAGTCCATCTTACAACGATAGAACCTTTCCTATCGTTAGAGATTCTAAGGACCTTTCCTTAAACCTCAAACAAACAATCATTCATTCAGTCCATCTTACAACGATAGAACCTTTCCTATCGTTAGAGGTTCTAAGGACCTTTCCTTAAACCTCAAACAAACAATCAATCATTCAGTCCATCTTACAACGATAGAACCTTTCCTATCGTTAGAGGTTCTAAGGACCTTTCCTTAAACCTCAGAGTTTAGGCGGCGAGAAGGTTTTCAATGCCTAGCTAAGCTGGACGAAATTTGGTAACTAACTTTGCATACATCATGTCCCATGAAGCATGCAAAGGGGGGCAGCTGTTGACACCCAATTTCGTCCGGCCATTAAAATAATTTTAAAAAAATTAAATAAAAAAATTAAATAAAAAAATGTATTATTATTATTATTGTTATTATTATTACTAAATTTTTTTTAATTAGTTTAAAATATATATATATATATATATTTTTTGTTTTGTTTTGTGAAGATTTGATATATGTGTGTATATGTGTATGTTTGAAAGAAAAAAAAGAAAACTCCATAAAAATGATAAAATTTAAAAGTTTGAGGTAAAAATGAAAAAATTAAGAAGTTTCAGGCAAAATTGACAAATTCTGAAAGTTCCAGGAGCATTTGGCAGTTTGTCACATAAAATTTTGAGTCTGCCGACGTTTTTGGCTCAAATTGACAGAAAACGACAAAATTGTCAAAATCAGAAGCTTCAGGAACTTATCCAGAGGCTGAGAGACGTAAAGGACTAAAACTGTCATTTTACCAATTTAAGAGATAAGTTTGAAATTTTTTATTAATTTATCCATCAACAGTTCAGCTAAACTTCCTCTATAAATAGCCCCCCAAATTTTGTGCTGAACACAGAAAAAAATAGAAAAAAAACTTAGAGCTCCGTTTTAAAAAAAAATAAAATTACAGCCCTTAGCCCCTAGCCCTCTTCACTTCTTCCCCAGAAAGCCAAAATTTTTCTCTTCTGATTCCGTCTCTCTCTCTCTCCTCACCCCCACGCCGCCGCCGCCGTGCCCCAAGCCGTCGCCGCCTGCCGCCGCCCGTCGCCGTGCTGCCTCACCGCCGCCGCCGTGCCCCACGCCGTCGTCCGCCGCCCTGCCCCCCGCCGTGCTCGCCGTCCGCCGCCCTGCCCGTCACCGCTCCAGCCGCCGCGCCAGCGCCGCCGTCGCCACCGCGCCTGCAGCCCCCAGCCCTTCCTCTTCCTCCTCTGTGCACAGCCACCCCCCCCCCCCCTTTGCGCCCGACGCGTCCGTCTTCCTGAGAGTTCAAAATCCAATTTTTAGGGTAAAATCCCTATTTAGTTCATTAACTTTTCAATCTGTTTCACTTTGATCACTAACCTTTTTCTTTTGTCTTTGCAGAAAACTAATTAACTCTTTTAATTATTTATTTATTTATTTATTTGTTTATTATTGTTATTATTACTAACCTTCTTTTTTATTGTTGTTATTAACAACTAATCCATCTAACTTACTAACCATCTAACTTTTATTGTTATTATTATTATTATTATTAATTGTTAACATAACTAACTTTTATTTTTATTGTTACTAACAACTAACTTGCTAACTTTTATTTTTTGTTATTAACATCTAACTTTAATTAAACTTGGCTAACTTTTATTTATTGTTGTTAATTAATTAACTTAATTAAACTTGGCTAACTTTTTATTATTGTTGTTAATTAATTAACTTAATTAAACTTGGCTAACTTTTATTTATTGTTGTTAATTAATCAACTTAATTAAACTTGGCTAACTTTTATTATTGTTGTTAATTAATTGACTTAATTAAACTTGGCTAATTTTTATTATTGTTGTTAATTGTTAATCCAACTTTACTAACTTTTTTTTATTGTTATTAACAACTAACTATATTAATTGTGCTAACTTTTATTATTGTGTTATTAAAGTGGATGGCCAAAAAGCCCCACTTTATTTATTTATTTATTTTTTTTTTAACTAAAAGATTAAAAAAAGGAATTTTATGTGAATAATTTCCTAAAGGCTAATAAAAATTATTTTTTTTTTATTTTGAAACAAAGTTTTTATTCCTTTTAATAAACAAACATAATGAAATAAATAAATAAATAAATACAAATTATTTTTTTAAATACATCTTTAAAAGTAATGTTTTTTTTTTCTAATTAATAATTAATAATGAAATATAAAAAAGAAATTAAATTCCATGTCCAAATGATCCGCCAGGATCCATGGCTTGGAAAATATTTTTTAAATAAAGTATATAAATAAATTTTCCTTTATTATTAAAAAAATAAAAAAAAAAACTTTGGACTAATATTTTATATTTATCTCTTTATCCAGCAAAATAATAAAATATAATTTTTTTGGTTTCTTTATTAATAAAAAGAATAAAGGAGTAAAAATTTTCTTGGGCTAATATTTTACTTATTTCTTTCAAAATAATAAAAAAAAGATTTAACATTTTTTTTTTGTTTTTTTTGTTTCCTTTATTAAATAAAATTTTTTTCAAATGATTTCAAATAAAGGTAATAATAAAAATCTTTTAGCAAACAAAAAGAACTTAAAAAAAAAAAATCATATAAATATCAAAAACTTTTTATACATATAAATCTTTGATTTCTTTAATCTTTTTTTAAAATAAATTATATAAATATCAAAACTTTACCTTTATTTTCCTTATTAAATAATCATTTTTGCTTAATTTTTTTATTAAAAATAAAACAAACAAATATTAAGATTTTTATTTTATTTTTGAAATATATATATAAATTTCTGGTTTCATCATTAAATAAATAAAGTTTTGTTTACTTTTTGATTCACCTTTTATTAAATAAAATATTAAGGCTTCACTTTTATTTTTAAAATATACATATAAATCTTTAGTTTTCTTCATTAAATAAACAAAACCTTGATCAAATAATTACTTTCTTGGTTCATCTTTTATCAAATCAAAAAAAATAAGCTTAAAAAAATAAATATGTATAAATATCAAGACTTTCTTTATATAAATCTTTTCTTTATTATTTTATTGAATAATTAATTTTGGTTAATCTTTTAAATAAAAAATCAAATACATGAGAATTAAGATTTTATTTTCAACTCTTTTGTTTTCTTTGGTAAATAAATAAAATCCTGGTATTAAATAATTATTTTTATAAAAAATTAGTTCATGGTATATTGGCTGGAAACTGTCTCGTGCCCGCTTTTGAGCTGCTTCACCTGGTGAAGAGGGTCTGGCTGAGTAACAACGCCCCGTATCATGATCAAAGATTTTTTATTTTATTTTTTTAAACTCTTTGATTCCTTTAAATTAACTTCTTATTAAATAAAAAAATTAATTGCTTTTGAATTCTTTTATAAATTAAGAAAAAAATCAGATAAAAATAAAAGAAAGATAAAAAAAGAAACAAAAGAAAGATAAAAAAAGAAATAAAAAAAAGAAATAAAAAAAAGATAAGAAAAATAACATAAAAGATAAAAAAAAAAAGAAAAGAAAAGAAAGAAAAAAAAAGAAGTAAAAATATAAAGACAAATTTTTAGTTAGTATTAAAAATCATTACCTTTTAAAAAATTAATTTCAGGAATTAAATAATTACGATTAAGTAAATCAATTTCCATATCCGGATGATCCGGCAGGATCTACGGTTTGGAAAATATCAATTTTTTTTAAAATAAATAAATTAAATAAAAAGATAAAAATCCATATTTTTACAATATGGATAAAATTGTTTAAAATTTCACCAAATTCCGTGTCCAAATGACTCGGCAGAGTCCATGGTTCGGAATCAAAAATCTTCCGTGTCCAAATGACTCGGCAGAGTCCATGGTTCGGAAGTATCAAATTTTATCCAACTTAATTACCAAAAATCCACATTTTCGACTAATTCAGTTAAAATATCTAAATTAACTGAAATTTTTTTTAAAAGCAAAGTAAAACAAAATTAAAATCAACTAAGGTGCCAATTTTTTGGCGTTTTAACAAAGTTGTTTCAACGTAACCGTACTCCCGAACCCCCGAACTCTCGCAGACCATATTTTAGGTGACCAATCGACCTAAGTAAACTGATTGGTGGCGACTCCAGAAAACCCGACGTTGCCACACTTTGGTTTTATTTTGTGGTGATGCCATGGTTTAACCATTGCCACCACTAGTAACTTTAGGTGTATGCTACTATAGTTAAGGCCCTCCACACCGCCACCAAAGAAACATATCTAGTGGATAAGTCGATCAACAAGATTAGGTTCTTGGTCATCAATTCCGTCAAGAAAGCTAATTTAGGCAGTTATACTATTGGAAACAATCACATAGATCAGGATAGGCCCTGCCAGCAATGTGAAATTGGTTATTGATTTTGATACATCCATGGATGAATATGGAGGTTTTAAATATTTATTATTTTTGTATTCTACAGATGATAAAGGATTGGATAGCAATTTCCTAGGAGATTCTGGTGCAAAACTGGTTGCACCAAAAAGAGCCAATCTAGCTGTCTTCTTTCTTATTTTGAATTTGATGTACTTTTGATTTTTTCCCTAATTTAGTTTTTAATCATTTTTTGCTTTCCTAGTAGATTCATTTTTATTTTAATTGTATACAGAATGAAACATGATGTGTTTTTAGTGCAAATAGAAGTCTTGGCAAGTGTTCTCCCTCAAATCCTATTTTAGATATATCTGAGGATAATGATATTGTAGCATTTATTCTTCTTTTACATCCTTTGGTGCTTTTATTATTTTTGAGTTCTGCCTAATTTAAGGTTGTTTGTAGGCAGTGTAGTGGATCATTGTTCAGGGGATATGATTCTAGTGAGTTTCTCCCTATTTCTTCCTTGAATAGACACTAGTAGTTTTTTAGGATTTTAACATTCCAAATTTGTGAAGGATTCATAAATACTACAATCCTTCAAGTGGGGGATGTAGAAAATTTATAAAATGGGATCTAGTGAGTCTATAAATATCATGATGAGTAATAGAAATATTCTTAAAATTTTGCATATAAAAGTTTCATATGGTAAAATATATATTGTCTTGCACATAAAATGTGTATTTTACCATTTTGTAAGAAAATGAATAGAAAGAAATTTCACCAAAAAAATATTAGTTGGAATGCTACATAATTGGAAAAACATAAGTACTCAGAGTTAATATTTTAGTTTCTTTGTACTTTTTAGTTTCTTTTAGTATATTGAGGTGGTGACTGTAATAGTTGGAGTGCTACTTGACTTGTGCTTTGTTTGTGATGTTTTTATTGAAACGACCCTGCTTGGTTATATTAAATCACATCATTTTCTTTTTTATTATGCAGATTTTATCTTGATATGACATTGTCACTTGCATTTGTTATTCCAAGTATGCTTATGAAGGTCCATATCATTTACCTCTTCGCTAATCTTTTCTTATTGTCTAATATGGTTTCTTGAGGTTTTATTTGATCTTAACATGATATGTGATGTGAATTCTATGATTGTCCGGTTTATGTAGACTACTAGACAAATGTATGATTGTTTATCAAAAAATGATAACTTGATCAAATACTTTGTTTGTGTTCATCGGAGTTAATAATTTAAACATGTCTGGTAGTTTTCGTAGTGTTCTCTGGTGGTCATAAGGCTTCCATGTACAAGTTGTTTTAGGTATTTCTAGCTATAGTTTTGCCTTTTGCTTTGAATGTTTGGTCATATTTTAAAATTTTGGCACTATTTTTCTTAACAATTTTTTGTGCCTTCTTTGATCCCTGTTTTGCTATTTTCATATGGAGATTTTTATTTTTTATTGTACCCTTTTGCTTTAGGATTATTGAGAATAAGATGCTCTTTGTTCTTAATAGAAATTAACTAACTTTTCCACTTTGCACCAGATTACTACTACTGCATATCTTAGTAGCCTTCATTTTTTAGGTCAAATGCTTTTGAAGATGTTTGCTATGGAGCTGAAGATTCTTACTTTGGATTAATGTATGAACCTGTATTGTTGCATGTATTCCTAGTTCTTTTACCTCGGGAAATGACTTATAATGATTTATGATTAGCTTTGTTTGATCAATTATATGCTTTTCTTGTGCATAATTTGAGATCCCACAAAATTTGTCTTTGAGCAAAAAAATGTTGACTAAAATTTGACTTGTGGATTAAAAAAAATCTAATTTTGGTTTAACTTTTAGGAAACAAATGGAGTTTTGTACCTGTGTTATGTGTCAGACAAGAAATACGGGTTAAAAGTCCTAACTGGGGATTTGTTGCAAAGACTCATGACTATAGAATACACTATAGAGCTTGGACTTAACTCAAGCTTTTTTTTTTTTTCAAGCATTGCATTTTTTGTATAATACTTTTTAAATTCACTTGTAAGTAGGTTTCTTTGAATGAACAAAACATGTTTAATGGTTTTAGCCTTTGTTTACTTAAGGATTTAGCTACTGAACCATTAAAATGAGTAAATTTTATAGTTGGTCGAACTTGAGTTTGACTTTTTGCTAGAAACTTCATATTGGCATGAAAATTTGTGGACATATTCCTAGTATTATTTGTGATGTGTTTGAAGTTTTTATACTGTAAAAGAATAAATGTGGTATGTGAAATGTAATATTTCAGTTATTGATGAAAGTTGACAAGTTTTTGGGCTTAAAGTGACATTTCTCAATTTTGTGACATGTATTTCGGTTCTAACTTTATAAATAAGTTTATTTTGATAATTGATTTGTGTCTGAAAAGCTTAAAGGTGCTTAGAATAACTTAAGCTAAACTTCATTTCCAATACTAGAATTTACAAGTTAATTTTTGTTGTAGAATTTGTTTGTCAGTGAAAAAGGTTTGACCCGTGTTTGACTTTTCACTATAAAACTTATTTTAAGCTGAAACTTTGTGTATACATTCTAGATCACATTTGAGAAGTGTTAAAACTACTTGTGCGACAAAGGATCATGTGTTCTAATGAAAAGGGAACATTTTGCTTGCTGCAAGTTTATGATTGATTTTTGGTGTTTAAAGGAGTAAATTTCAAATTTTGTGACTTAGGGTTCTGTTTAGCTATATCAATGTATTTTATTTGGTATACTGACTGTGTTTATAAGGCATAAAATCCTAGAATAGTTAATGTTAAGTTTATTTCTCAAACCTAAGTTACTAACCTTACTTGTTGCCAAACTTGAGTTGGTAATGTGATTGTATGTGTTATTTCTCATCTACTAGAAAATGTGTTTTGTGAGGGTGATTTAAGCTCTATGTAAGTATGAATTAAACATTAGCATGTGCATATGAAGTTGCTAGCCAGGTAGGCTGTTACTGTGTCTCCAGGTTTTTTCTGTTTGAGTTGAGCCTAATTTCTACGGACAAGACAAGTTATATGACTTCTTTTTAGTAGAAAAAGACATATCCTCATTCATGAATAGTCAGTTTTCTACTCCCAGATCATGATCCTTTAGATTTACTTAGAAAAGACCCTAAGCTAATGATAATATTTCCAACAAAAACTTGTAATCTTAGCACAAAGTTTGTATAATGTTATGGTTTTTGGTTGTTTAAAAACTTGATACCAATTATTTTGTGTTAAGTTAAGATATTTTGCTTTTAAATTTTGCTGTCTGCATTCTTTGTTGGCATTTTTGGCTTTCTCTATTGGCTTACAAATTTGTCTTTAACCTTGCTGTTCATCATATTATATATATTTATACTGTTTAAAAACATGGAGATGGTGAGTGTGAAGGTGTTGGTTCATCCAAAGATGGTTAAGATAACAGTGATAGAGAAACAAAACTTCTTCAAATTGATTTACGTTGAGAAGATTGAGAGCTGAAAAACCATTTTCTAGAAAAGTATATCGGTTGTTTAAGTAGTGTCAAGCAGGAGCTCTCTAATAGCAAACGAAAAGCAAGCTACCAAAGACAATAGGTAGAAATTGCTTAATTGGCAGGATTTACATTACAAGTGGCAAGTATGCAGCTGAGTGCTGTAAGTAGCTAGGCACATGTATGCAGTCCAGCGCACAAGATTGGCTGGTTTTCTCCATTTTGAGTCATAGATATGATGATCCAAGATAATTGAACTATTAAGATCCACATGATAGGAAGTAGGTTTGTGCATTTATGATGATTCTGAGGTTTTTTTCAATTGTATCAGCTATGTTTTTTTATTGGGGCTTATACATTGCTCTTTGCTTTGTCCTTGTAATAGGTAGTTATGAAATATTCAAAAGAACCATAGCAAAGAAAATGGGTTTTTAGAAATAATATAGTTTTTTTTTATTTTGATGTAAGTGAAACATGTGGGAGCTAACAAGAGAAAGTTGGCTAGATTAATTTCCCAAAAAAAGTCAACAATTAGCATTATTTTTTTAAAAAAAAGAAATAATTGAAGATATAAAATTACCTCTATTACTTTCTGATTTAATCAAAATCAACTCAGTTTGAAATGGATGAAATCCATCGTTTATTACATTATTAAACTCATTTGAGTATTTAATGTATGTATGAAAAATTAGGTAAGAAAACAAACTTTCATGTCTAGAACAACTTTTTATTTTATTGCTACTATTCTTTTGATGCACTTAAAAAAAAAATCAATTTCCTTTATATTTTAATGTAATTATAACATGTAGGAGCTAATAAGAGAAAGTTGACACACACACACACATTTGTAGACTTTGGGAGCCATTCATTGACACACCCGTATTTACGTCTCTCAAAATTGGCCCGTGGTGACAAAATAATAGACGAAGAAAATGAGCCGGTAACCAAGTGTCCTATTTAACCAAAAAATGTCATTTTTCTTCTTCAAGTGTCTTAATTTTTGCTAATTCTAGTAAAGCATATGTATTGCAACTATAATAAACCTTAAGTGGCTACACAAGATTAAATGCACACAAAATTGACTGGTCATACTTTCTTTGTTACAAAGCAAATCAAACTATTGACATACAAGACTTTGTACAGTTTTCTTGTTAACAAAAGCTTTAATATGTGTATTGTTACATATTTAGGGTCTCATTTCAAGTAAAAATGTTATTTTTTGTGATAATTACCTGTCATATTACACAAACTTATTCTTATTTGTAAAAAGTGCATTCATTCAAATTTTTTTGGATCCTGTAGCAACGCTGGATATTTAAACTGGTTATTATTATTTCACTTAATTAATCATCCTTATTTTTTTTTTCCATTTTTCTTCTTTTTTCTTCTTTTCCACAAAACTCTTCTATCACTGTTTGTAGAAGTATCATTTGATTCATCTGATGCTATATGACAGACAGATCTAGGTGATCCATTTTAGTGTTAATAGATCGAGCAACATGCAAAAAGCAATGAGGCAAAGGTAGTGATACATTTCTAAACAATGGAATCAAGTGTTGGTCTCTTCTTGTGTTTTCTTTTGTTTGGGTCATCATCCATGTGTTTGTGTTTGGATGGTTTGTTAGTTCAACCATGTGTTGGTATGTTAGTTTAATAGAGTATTGGTTCATTAATGTGTTAGTTTACTTTTTTTGTTATTTTCTTGGCCAATCATTTTCAGGCCGTAGGTTTGCATACTATATATGTGTTAGTTATTCACTTATTGCATCATGAGGACTGAAAAATATATAAGGTCTATAGATGAGCCAAACATATCCCATTTCTCATTGCTATATTTTTTTAGTAGATACTATACATCATACATGAATGAGAATGACCTTTCATTAAAAAAGGTGCAACCCTTTAGGATAACCTTTGTAATCCTTTTTTGCTATAACTTCACACACACACACACACACACACACACACACACACACATGTACGTATGTATGTATGTATGTATATGAAGAAGGAAACATATTTATTTATTTTCTTATTTTCTAAAAATTTTTAAAAAATACATTTAAAATCTATAATTGTATTTAATATTTATATATAAAAATATTACATTTATATATCAAAATATAAAAAAAAATCAATTAATTATTATGAATAGTAAATTTACATTGTAAAAAACTTACAACGGAGGCAACATATTTCTTTTAATAAGCAGTGTTAATTTTCATAAAGTAAAATAATATGATTGTTCGTCATTATGGTGGACAATAGTTTTCTCCGTTGATGTTATTGCTAGTAAGGAGCTTAACACGGATCAAACAGTATTCGATAGATATAATAATTAAGTTTCTTTCCTTTTTTTTTTTTTTTTGCTTGCTTTCACTTTAAATGTGTCTTACATGCATTTACTCGGTGATTTAAATAAATATCTCACTTTAGTACAAAAAGTAAAAGAAAGAAAAGAAATAAAGAGTATTTATATCATGGGACGAATTCGTCCCCTTCTCAGAAAGATATAACAAGTTATACTTGATCATGGACCTTTTATTGCCAAAATGTAAAATAATTGTAGTTGGATCATGGTTGTTTTTCTTATTTCTTAAGTATGAAATTTCAAGTCTTATCGATAGAAAAGTAGGCTTGAAGATACATAACACGATTCACCTCTAATCTTATTAAAACAAAATAAGAAAGAAAGAAAGAAATAAAGAACGGGCGAGCTACTCCTAACAAATCACCATCAAGAAACTGAACGGGTAGAGGATCCATTTTCACACCAATTCTGATATATCACCTGTCAATGTGTAACGAAAATTTAAATTGACCATACAGTAGTGTACTAGACGTAAGAGAAACAAACCTGTAAATAATTTTACTTTCGTATCACCAATTTGGAAGCAATAAATGGTTAAAATTTGTCCCGTTTCACCAAAAAAGCAGTAACATTGTTTTTATAGCGAAAAGGTGTAAATGGAGTGAATTGATATTGGGTTCAGTGTGGCCTATTATTGCTGTGGATGCATTATATTCATGATTGACTGGGCAGTACATTTAGGCCAGCAAATGTCCATAGGACCATTAAGGCAACAAAAGTTTGACACGTCCACGAATACTATATACATACATATATATATATAGTAGAAACAATTAATGCCGCAAGCTCATGGCCGATGTGACAATCCATGTCTCTCCCTAATGCCACTACCCATGTTTACATCCACTAAATCCATCCACCAAGATTAATTTGCTAACGTTTCTTACTATAAGGACTTCAAATAATAGAAAAAGAGCTAGGGAAAGAAGAAAGTGGCATGATCCAAATCCTTAACTAGGTTTAGAAAAAGAGTTGAGGAAAGAAGAAAGTGGCATGATCCAAATCCTTAATTAGGTTTACTCATGTTGAATTCAATTTTTAATTTATTGTTAAGGTAAGGCTTCAAATGTCCATCAAAGTCCTTTATATGTATCAATGAGCCCAATTTTACAGTCACATATCTTTACCAAATCTTTGGATGGAAGAAGTCAAGCTTAAGGCTCTTTACTTAAAACTTCGGGTCAGAGTTTAAACATTTATTTATTCTAATAATTCGTTATTTGAAAAAGTAGCTAATATTATTCTCTTCTAGCTTGATTATCAAAATATCTTTTGTAGGTTAGGAGCTTTTCATGTGGCTCTAAAAGTGATGACTCAGCAAATTATTCGTATTTGATAGCTCAAACCTCATATGAGTTCTCTCAAAGCCTATTTCATTGTTTATAAGAAGGGAAAATTACAAAAAAACCCAATGAGATTTGGCCAAACCTCAGGTTTTTGTCTTAACTGTTTTAAATACCTACACTTTCCTCCTGCCAGCTTAACTCTGTGATTTGCTGTTATGAGAGAAAAAAGAAAATAACTGCTTTTGCCCTTCAAACCTAAGTTCTTATAAATTTTGAATCCCAAACTTATGCATCTAACAAAAAACCTATGTTTTCTCCATCCTTGATTTCCTGGGGTTTGTAACCTAGAAATTTATCGAGCAAACCAACAACAAAATGAATCGGACTCGCCCATCGTTGTGGGTTTTGCCGTCTTTGCCTTTCAACTCCAATGATGGTCACGAGGAGAAAATTGATGGATTTGATACGAGATCCGAACGGTGGGCGATTCGATGGTGATGTCAAATGGACTGGATTTCTGGCAATTTGAATGGCATTTCTTGTGTTCGGGTGTTCTATTTCTGGCAATTCCAATGGACGAGATTTATGGTGTTCAATATACTCAGACCTAGCGTTCACCATTGTCATTTAACTAATCTAAGCGGACAAGTCATCTGCCATTCATTGTTTGATAGACCTAGACCTAATGTTGCTCGGTGGTGTGCACAAGGAGGGCGATGTTGTTCCTCTATACACTCGCCTTTTCGGAGATGAGCTCGATGGTGCATGCAAGGAAGGCGATGGGGATGGCGGAGCGCACAAGGAGGGTGATGGGCTCGTTTTGCGCTTAAGGAGAGTGATTTTGACATAATGCCATATCTAATGGAGTTGCTGAGCCAAGAGGGCCAGGACGGTCGATAGGTTTTAGATTCAAGTTTCAGGGTTTGATTTTCAATTTGGTTTCTGGGTTTCTAGGTTCTAGTTTCAATTTGGTCTTAGATTCAAGTTTCAAAACATAAGGCGATTCGATGAGATATGACAAGGGTTTATTGGTTCATTTATGGGTGGATTTCTGGGTTTGTTTTTGGGTTTTCCAAGAAACGAATAAACTGGGTGGGAGTTAGGGCGACGAAGAAAATAGAGTTAGGGCAAAGGAGTAGAATGACATGGATGGAAGTTGGGGAGCAAAGTTATTGAACAAAGAAAGTTAGGATAGTAATGTTGATTTTTTTTTTGTTTTAGCAATCATTAACAATGTTACCTTGTTAGGAGTAACTGTAAGTATTTGAAATAGAGACAATAAAACATGAGGTTTGGTCAAACTCAGGGTTTTTTTTTGTAATTTTTCCTTATAAGAATAAAATCCGAGACTAGTTTCATGAGTTTCAAAACACACGAACGTGAATGAGTCTACTTGCTAAGTTGGTCTGAAAAGATGTGTTAGGGTTTCCTACTTAAATACGTAAACTGTGTTGGCAAGAAGTCTAAGCAACGTAGATATACGACTTGTAGAGAGCAATAACAACGAGCGAGAGTACCGCATCAAGCCTTGGCTATAAGGAACAAAATGTGGAGGGCCCAAAAGCAGCAGTATTTGAACTAACTTGTCGTTGTCAGGCATGTTGAGACTTTGAATTCTCTGCACAAAACTATTCCTCCATTTGCAACTTTACCCAACTATGATTTTGCCCCATTTGTTCCTGCCCAATAATTAAGCATCTACTAGATCCACCTATATAATTTTGCTCTCAAAATGGCTCTAGTATGGAATTACAATCAATTGGGGTATGAACATAGTTAAAAAAACAAAAAGGAACAAAAGCAGAAAATAATAAACAAATATCAAATTGCACAAATCACACCCACAATAATTTAGTAAAATTTTTGCTAGATTACTTTAATTAGCAAATTTTCAATGAAATGATTTCAACAACCAAAAGTTGATGATGATTCATATGCCACCCCTCAATCCTTAACAATGAATGAAGTCATCAATAAAATAATGGGTTCCAGCCAACTGACCAGGAGAAAATAAAAAAACGTATCTCTGAATTAATGCCTGAATCTGATATGAGAAACGCATAAGCCTCACTCAGCAGATGGATAGATTTTTCTTTCCAAATTCACCAGAAAAGAAGAGAGAGAGAGAGAGAGAGAGAGAGAGAGAGGCCCACCAACAGGGAAGGGCACGTGCACGTGTGCAGCGGGTACCAAACACAATTAATGGCTGAATTAACACAAAATCAACCCTTTGGCATGAACTGATCAATCCTCCAATGAGATTTTCTCTACTCCTGTGCTGTGCCCTTCGATCTGTTGTTGTATTGAAGCGCAGATGTTTTGTTTCTGGGACCACTCCACTCATCTGTCTGAGTTATAATTATAAAAGCTACTGTTGGAGCTTCTCTTGTGGTTGGCTATGGAGGACTGAGGGTACTTTTAGGGCTAGCTTTATATTCCTACAAAGAAAATATCTCAGCCTTTGTTCTTCACTTGTCTGGAGAATTAGTGGTAGCATCCATCTTAGTGATCTGTACTAAGGTTCAAAGTTGCTTCATGTAAAATAAAAAGCCTTTTTTTTTCCCCCTACCTTTTTCTTAAAAGCATCAAACTTGTGAGTTTTGCTTTTATGCTAACTTATTGGAAAACGCGTAACGTACACAAAATTATACGAAGCTTTATTTATTTTTGCTAAATGATGTGGTAAACTGGTAATTAGATACAAAAATCATGTATATGACGCATTGGAGAAAATTCTTTTCCCAAATCTAATGTTGTTGATCAGTTCTTCACCACTGAAACTTGTGGACAACCTTGAGCCGAACGTTAAATTGTTAAGTTAATTGGGCCATCTGGGATCCATATGAACCCACAAAGGTAAAGGTTTGTAGGACATGCAGAATTTGAGGCCCGCTAAGTATTGGGTCAATGTCCAACAAGAAGGGAAAAACGGAATTAACCTAAAGCTGCCCAAAGCTATATGATTCATGGGCCTAAATTAAGAAAAGCCCAATAAATTGAAAAAGGATCACTTCAACCCTCTTTTTTTACCCTTCATGTCCACAGCCTTTGCTGCTCTCTTCAACCTTGGCAGGAGTTAGACTGATCTTCTTTGCTTTGTTGGCTGTTCCATTAGAACGCAAGCTATTTTCGTATGGATCTTCATTACTTAAACTTCCATGAAAAATGTGTACATGCATCATCATCTATGACACAGGTGAAGCATATTTTAGGTTTCCCTACGAAGTTTGTGAGGGCATATTTTTAGATAGGTTCTTTTTCCTTCTCTTTTTAAGTTTCCACTATACATATGTATGTACATTAAAATTTAATGACATGGTTTTGATTGACAAGCAAGAAAGTTACAAATTTGAGTCAAAATATTTTTCTTTTTGATTTTTTTCCCCTCAGAAGTTAGGACAATATTCTAGAAGTACTTGGAAATTTTACAAGCTTTTATTGGAAATAAACCCATTGAATTAAGTCACAACTTTGTTGTTGTCACAATTAGTGCACTCTTATGTATCATGAAAAAGAAGAAATGATGCTCGATCATGTACTTCACATTTAATTCGTCATCGTTTCGTTCAAATTGAGAAATTGATGGCTTTATTGGCCCAATCACATAAACGTGAGACGGTTTCTTTGAAATTTACCATTTTCTTCTTCTTGGATGAAAAAAAAAAAAAAGCAAAGAGGCCCAAGGCAAAGAAGGGGTTCCAAGTTTTTGACTCTTGAATTCTCGAATCCAACCAGAGCTCGTGATCTATAATCGCCACACCGTTCTTCCTCTCACCACTGTAAGAAAAAGCTCCGTCATTGATCAAACCATCAGCTTATCTGATCTAAGAAATGCAAAATCAATGCTTCGGTTCGCGGATTCAGAACAACTGTGCCCACCAGTCGTGCCTTGCTTGAGCTCTCCTCCGCGGACGAGTATCGAGAGGCTTAGAGAGCTAAGACTCACTACAGATCCGGAGTGCCGCCAAGACGGCCTGCTTTCGTCCACAAATCCGCCATTGCTATCTGACGAAGGTTTGTGCTGGGTTCTACTGATCCGGGTGCGTGCACTTAGATGGGCGAATATTAGTTTTCCTTTTTGTTCTTATTCTTTCTCTACTCAGTCTTCTTTAGCTTGTTGTGATTTTGGAGATTGATTTCATATGGGCCTGGTTCAGCTGTTTTGGTTTCCGTCTGAATGCAGAGTGATTCAATTCAGGATCCAAATAGTGGTATTGGGGGGGGGGGGGTAAAGGGGGTTTGCTCTTGCATTTTCCTTGTTTCTTCTTTTTGATATATTTGTGTTTTTTTCTAGCTGAAGGGAGGAAGAACTTAATATATGTAGTCAGCAATGAACTAATGTTCAGGATTAAGAATGGTAGGATTGAATTCTGCTGGAGATCAGTCAGCCTTGGATGTTGATTTTGGACTTAAACTGAGCTGTTCAACCCTGTTGATGTTGAGGTCTGGTTTTGCCTAAAATGCATTAACTTGATGTAGAGCTTGAGCATTGTGCTTCAATTTTAAACTCTTTCCAAATGTTTCTCGGATAGGATTTTTTTTTTCATGATTAATTTTCTGCTTCTTTATGTGGAGGTCCTCTTTTTGAGTTTGTATCCCTCTTTAAATGCTTCTGTATTGAACTTCAGGTTCCAGCGCTACATAATTCCTAGTTCCTTGTTGGGCAAGAATTGAGGAATCAAGGAAGCAAGCCAATTCTTGATTGGTGCCCCCTTGTTTTGATGTTATTTGGTGTCTTTTTTTGATCAAATTTGGTTGAGTGGGAGCTTTCAGTAAGGTTCCCGTATTCTGATTGATAAACAAGGTGCAAGTTATTATCATTCATTTCCTTGTTCATGCATGGTTTAAGTCTGACATGAACTTTGCCATGCAGGCATCACTCTTCCATTGAGCATACATCTCTTTTGATGAACAGTGATGGTGTTCAAATCCAAGATAAAATGGGTTGCACTTTTTGTTCTGATAATGTCCCTGGGATCACTGATGGTACATCTTTCAATTACCAAGTTTTCAAGTATGGATCTAGTGCAATACAGTGCCGCATCTGGTCTAGGCCACGATTTCCCTACAATTTTAGGATCACAGGTGTGGTGGTATTAAACTATCTTTTTGGCTTTACGAATAACTTTGGCCATAGCTACTTAACATTTTACTCCCTTGCATAATTGTAAAGTTTTAGTTAACTTGATACTGATTTTTTTTTTTTTCCTTTTTTCTCCTTGATATATGTTTAGGCTATTAGAAATAAGAGGCTTTGGGGCTCTATGAAGTCTTTGGCATCTTTGCAGCCTTATGCTAATCCACGAAGTAGCTATCAGGGTACAGGATTTTGCTCAAGCTGCCTATATATGCATTTATTTTGTTAAATCATGTAATCCCAGAATATGCTTCCAGTTTTGGCTTTATGATCTGCGTTTACCACAGTTGTCAACCTACTGGAATTTTAACTTTTTGAATTTTATTTGACTATGTTGTAGGATTCTTTCATGTTTTTTCGCCCATAACTTCATCCTAACATAGACTTGTTAATTGGTAAAAAAATTCTAGGAAACTGCATAGTTCAGCTAATGAGGTGATACAAATATTTTTCTGGTACCAATATCTTTTCAGATTGTCATGTTTTTGTACCATAGTCATTCTAGCTAAAACACTTCAGCATTTAGTCAGATGTGAAAATGTACAATTTTATGTGAATACTCGCAACTTATGGCTGTAGTTTATTAAATTTGCTGTGAAGTCTATTGGCCATTCCCTTTGGTGCTATGCTCATGAAGCGTCATATGGTTGCTGGTGGCTGTGGCCAGTGGGGTGTTTTCTTTCGTAGTATTTCTATTCCTGGTTATAATTTGTTGGTTGTGTAACACTTTTGATGTAATGTAATTTGGTTTATGATTCCTTTATAGGGATAATGTATTGTCCTATATGCATGTGCATGGCTGTGCTTGTGTTGTTATCTTAATTCCTGTGAAATGATGGCCGTAATCGTTCTTTAATCACTTTCATCTTGTGCTTGTTTAGTACATGGCTGGCTTAATAAGACATCCAATCTTTGTACACAACGAGTGCACTCCTTAAAGAATATCTTCCACTACCTGCCTTTTCTTATTTTCTCAGTGTCCCCATAAAAAAATGAATGCTTTGATTGAATTCTTTAGCCCTCTTCTCTCTTAAATTGGCTCCTCTAAAGACAGCTGGCATTTCCTAGAGACAGATGGATTGGTAAAGATAGTACTGAAATTACTGTCAGCTCTTTAAGGCTCTATTTTGGGGTTGGCACCTTTTGGTGAACTTCAGGATTTGACAATATTGAAAAAGGAAAGATGATAAATGGCAATGGCTGATTAGGTGATCAAGAAACGGTTAGAAAAGATTTGGAAGATTATTTGAAAAATCTTAAATGCTGCTCATAGCAAAGCCCGCTTCTGAATTCTGACACCTTATAGTGTGAATAGACTATACTTTGTCACAAAAAAAGAGGATAATTCATTTTAGTTGAAAGAACAGGATAGATTGTTACTTGACTAGATTGTTTTCATGCTGACCTGACATTCTTATTCCATCACTTTCTGAATGTTCACTTTTTTCTCAACTATTGGGAAATTTTCTATTTTTTTCTATCAGTAGTTCCAAAAGTGAATGCTGTCTTTATTGCAGTTCCCCGTGAGAAGAACAATATTTTCATCTATGCCAAAGTTTTTGGGGGCTTTGAGAAGATAAGATATGTGGTATGATCCATTAGAATAGTACAAGTAACTTTATTTGAATTTCTATTGGGAGTTCATAACATTTTTGTTAAATTTCTAGATCTGTGATCTTGTCACCATATCCAGGCTTTTAAATGCTACTCTTATCATTCCAGAGATTCAAGAATCTACTCGCTCGAAAGGCATTAGGTAAATATTGCTTCATAATCAGTTTGATGCCCTCCATACTCCCCCCCCATCTTTTCGTTCTCCTTTTTGATGTTTATGTGTGTGCCTTATATTTCTCTGATTGTTAACATTTTGCAGTGACAAATTCAAAAGCTTTTCATATATATTTGATGAGGAGCAGTTCATTGCTTCACTTAAGAGTGATGTAGTTATTCTAAAAAGCCTGCCTGAGGATTTGAAGGCTGCTAGAAAAAGGAATG
The DNA here is from genome assembly GCA_039654915.1 of Aquilaria yunnanensis. Taxonomy (NCBI): domain Eukaryota; kingdom Viridiplantae; phylum Streptophyta; class Magnoliopsida; order Malvales; family Thymelaeaceae; genus Aquilaria; species Aquilaria yunnanensis. The sequence goes on along the minus strand of CM077597.1, from coordinate 3,526,113 downwards.
AGTTTCCTACTTTTAGCCCTAAAAGCTCTGCTTCTCCAAATTTTTATATCAGTGAAGTGTTGCCAGTTCTGAAGAAAGCCAAGGTTGTTGGATTGGTTGTAAATAATGGGGGATGCTTGCAGGTATTTTGAAGTCTTTTCTCGCATTTATAGTTTTAGAAATGTTCATCTATACAATCTTCCCGAAATCTTCATCTATACAATCTTCCCTAAACTTTTGGTGGTTTAGTCTTCTGTGGTCTAGGTGAATTCCATCAAATTTCATTAGAAAGGGACAGTGAACTCTGTTTTCCTCTTACATCTTTCTCTCGTCTTATTGTGTCTCTTTGTTTCATTTTGCCTAAATTTAGGTCCTTGCTAAAAAAATAAGTTCAAAAACAATCATTATATTGGATTCAGTCTTGATCTAAGAGATAAATTTCATTGAAAATGAAAAAGATTGCCACTACCAACTATTGGTGTGGAGCCTCATGATTATCTTCCTCTACCTTCAGAATCTTGGGTATTTTTGTTGCTTTTTTGGCCCAGATCACCAACAATATTACCTGTCTAACCAAAAAGCTTCCCAAATTTTAATCTGTTTTGTTGTAAAAAGGCTCTTCAACATCATATGCATGTGCTATGAATTTTCCATGAGAAAAAAACTCAAATTTTTGTTTTGCTTTAGACGGTGCTTTGATTTAGCTTCCAACCTTCATGTTTTCTTATAGCTCACTGACACTGTATCTGCAACAAAAACACAGTTGATAAAATAGTTATTGAAGCACTTAAATTATTGCTTTCAGTCAATTCTTCCACCTGGTATGGCCGAGTTTCAGAGGCTTAGATGCAGGGTGGCATTTCATGCCCTCCAGTTTCGTACAGAAATTCAGCTTCTGGGCCGCCAAATGGTGGAGAGGTACGTTTTTTATTCCACTTATCTGAAATTTAATATGTATGTTTTATCATAACAAAGAGTTTGTCTCTAACTTTCTATTTGATATATCAGTGTATCTGTTAATGCAAGTCATCTGCCTACATGCCATGGGTCTAATCCTTCTATCCTTGTTACAGGCTGAGGGGGTCTGGGCAGCCTTTCTTAGCTTACCATCCTGGCTTAGTCAGAGACAAGTTGGCATATCATGGTTGTGCTGAACTTTTTCAGGTTATTTTGTGATGAGTTTTCTCTTTGTTATTCCTGTTTTGTCTGAATTACTCTTTTGGTAATTTCTTCTCTGTTATTAACTGTGCAAATACTTTGCTATTTTCTAAATTTATTTGTTCTTTGCCTGAAAAGAGGAAACTTAGAATAGAATTAGTAATTCATAATTGTAACGCCGTTGTTTCATTTTTCATTCTTCAAGGATGTTCAAACTGAGCTTATACAATATAGGAGAGCACAGATGATCAAGAGGGGAATTCTTCACGAGAAACTAAGTGTTGACTCACGCTTGCGTAGGGGGAACGGCTCATGCCCTTTCATGCCTGAAGAGGTATGTCAAATATAAACTCCAAGCTCTTTTGATGAATCTGACCTGCAGCAATTTTCAAGGTTGGGATCATATATCCTTTGTTTGTCTCTATAAAGTTTGTTTGGGTTTTTTTTTTTTGAGGGGTGTGGGGGCTGGGGGTCAACATCTTTATTTCCATTTAAATACTCTGTGTTGCTTGTGGAAAGTTTTAAGAGTGGCCCATAAAAAATGGTTTATGTTTGGCTTGTTGAAAGTTCTGTGATTCCTGTTTATCTTACCTGTATCTTTGACTAGGATGGATTATGGCGTTTTTGAAATTGGAAGTCTATTTGTGTGTATTTGGAGTCTTGCTGTGGACTCTAAGCATTTTGGATATGGTCAAGAATACTGTTTGTTTATTAGTTCTTGGTGAAACTATAAAACATTACTTTCTTACAGAACTCGCATATGAGATGCTTTGCTAGTGTAGTTGTGTTCTCAAAAAAGATTTTGTAATATCTAGCAAGTCATATGAGAGATAAATTGGTATTTGAGTGAAAACTAATTCTTGCTGTTGTACCTCCCATGACAATATTCAATTCTTCATTCTTGAAATGTCTGTAGGTTGGGCTTCTCCTTCGAGCGATGGGCTACACGCCTAAAACAATAATTTACCTGGCAGGTTCTGAAACTTTTGGGGGTCAGCGTGTTTTGATTCCTTTGCGTGCTATGTTTGCAAACCTGGTAGATCGCACATCCTTGTGCAGCAAGACAGAGTTGTCAGACCTGGTTGGTCCAGAAGCACCTCTTCCTCCAGATACTTTTCAAATGCCTCCTGTCAAAACTGAGAAACAACTTAAGGATGAATGGAATCGGGCTGGTCCTCGGCCTCGCCCTCTTCCTCCACCTCCAGACAGGCCAGTTTATCGACACGAAAAAGAAGGTTGGTATGGTTGGATTGCTGAGAATGACACAGAACCAGATCCTTCACCTTTGGATCTTAGGATGCAAGCCCACAGGTTAATTTGGGATGCCCTTGATTTTATTGTGTCTGTGGAGGCTGATGCTTTTATTCCTGGTTTCAACAATGATGGTAGTGGTTCTCCGGATTTCTCAAGCTTAGTAATGGGACAGAGGCTGTATGAAAGGGCTGCTTCTAGAACATATAGACCAGATAGGTAACATATGTAGATTGCTCATCTTCTATCCTTTCTGCTTCTTAGTTGAGGATTTCAAATATGTTGGCTTGATGTTGTTGATATGTTTTAATGTAGTTTCCTTTCCTCTAATTAGATATTAAAGATAAATGCTAAAATACTGTTAATCAAGTTTGGACTTTGGAGTTTATACATCTTTTGGAATGCTTAGTCTAACGGAAGACTCATTATCTAGTTGCCTTTAACTTGAATTACTATCCTCTATGGTCTTCCTCTCTGCGTACATCTAAGAAAGTTTACCTATGTTTGATTATCAAGTCTGAAAACTTCTTCTTCTTGTTCTCCTTTTTCTTTGGCAGGAAAGTCATTGCAAAACTTTTCAACATCACCCATGATGATCTGTACCATCCCAAGCATAATTGGACAGTTTTGGTGAGGGAGCATCTCAACAAAAGTTTGACTGAAGATGGGCTCATCAGGCAATCGCAGTTGTCAAAACCTGCCTTGTTCCTTTCTCATCCACTTCCAGAATGCTCTTGCAGAATTTCTCCTGTCAAGGCGTCAGATCAGGTAGCAGGTAAAGATGGCAGATTATTGTATGGGGGTGAAGAGGAGTGTCCCAAATGGATGCAGTCGGCTCAGGCTGAAATTTCAAAAACTGAAGAAATTGAGTCAGCAGAAGATGATAGCGATGTAGTTGAGCAGCCGGAAACGGATGAAGGAAGCAGCAGCAACTTGTTGCTACCCTATGACGAGGAATGGGACCCCAATGACTAGCTAGAGCTTCAGTTGGAAGATCACATCTCCCTATGTTCATCCTAAGTGGGTAGGATTCAATCTCCAGTCATTTCATCTGGAGCAAAAATTTTGGAGACGCTCAGGGGTAACACACTAAAGCCATTGTTAATTTCAAATTTCCTGCATAGGCTTGTTGAATCAATAAGCAGATTAGATTTATTCTTTCCAATCATATCCACTAGTTACAGAAACAAAGGTATACATGCCATACTCAAAACTCTTTCTAACCTAAAAGTGGCTGGAAGATTACGCTGATGATAGCTGGATCATGGACAGTTTGAGAAGCTGAACCTCTGGGCGGTTGAAGTTGGTTCTGTCTAGACATCTGTTGTAATCTGGAACATCTCTTGTTCCTTCTGGACAGGATATTTGTTTTTGTTATTTTCCCTTGCTTCCTCTTACCATCGAGGATGTAAAGTTTTGCACTTTGAGAATGATGCCATCGGGAAGGCCCTTTTGTTGTGAAATTTGGTTATAGATTTCCATGCTTGCAAGGTTCCAAACTTTTTAAGATATCATGTCCTCTGCTTCGTTGTAGATGTACATGTTTTTGACATGTACGTGTGCATGCGTGCATGTATCTCTTTTTTTTTTTGAGGAAGCAGATTGCTGCTTACTTTGGAATGCTAAAGTTGAACATGATTACGAAGTACATTTGCAATACGCTTCTTATGTAACACTTAGTTGGTGAGATATCTTGGTCCAATAGCTGGTGAAAAGAATGTGCAACCACCTATAAATTTGCAGGAAAATGGTTCCCCGTAGTACCACCGCGCACATCACGAAGACACGGTGGCAGCTCACTACTTGCAAAGTGATGACCAAGCTCCACTACGCCCCCATTGCGAGCTTTGAGTGGTTACCGTGCCAGGCACCGCATGGGCAGTAGGCTGTTGGACACTGTCTCCTCTTTTTCTCTCATTCCTCTAGACTCAGGCGGGCACCCTGATCTTTGTGCAATGCTTGGATCTTCGCTCTTAAACTCATTTTGCTCCATCTTCCGAGCTCTTGCATTCTTGTCCTTCCGTTGATTGCATTTTATCTTCTTTGACCTTCTCTGGACCCGTCCTCCAACACCTAAGAAAAGATGCTTCGAACAAGACTAAGAACTAGCAATTATACCCAAAATAAGCACAAGCTGAGGGCTAAATCTATGTATAGATAAAACACTCAACACTCACAGGCGCAAATAGATGCAGTGGTAAGTCATAGAGCATTTAAATTAACATCTTTATAATACTACAATTTGTTAATGTGCTTATTCATGTGCTTAGGCGGAGCTGAGACTCAACTTTGAGAATGATGAGTTAAAGCATCCAACTTTTTTTCAAGAGTGCTTCGAGAGAGTGGTCGGTCACCCATACAAAGGAGTGTGGATGGGGGTCCTGCAAGTGATGGCCTTCCCTTAGAGATATATGCTGTGTACGATTAGGTGTACTCCATTAAAACCTTGACATGCCTTTACAATTTAATAAACTTTAGCATAACCCTGATTTGTTTTAGGGCTATCAGGACAACCATATAGAGGAGGTGGACCAGTGCATGCAATGACTACTTTAGGAGAATGCAGCACTCGATCCAAGCTCGCTTCTGTTGAGGAGACAAAGACTCATCTATCACAGATAGTGGAGAGGATGAGATTAGTGAAGGTTTAGATGTAGATGCAGGTGCAGTCTCAAGCTGGCCTGGATCTCATGTCTGCCTTCAATGCGACCCTGGGCCGGATGCTTGCTCAGCAAAACCTGCCTTATGTGTTGTTCTTGGTCACATAGTTGAAAGTTCGAAAAAAGAGGGATCCTGTCCTTCGAGGATGCTGGGATAATATCGGCCGATGCTTGGGTCCTACCTGACTTTGCCGGGATCATATTAGCTCCCATTCCAGAGATCTCATGAGCATGCTGGGATGGAGTCTTACATTCCTAACACTTCCTGGATATCTCAGCAAACTTAGCTCGGGAGTTTTTTACCTGAGATCAAGGTGTTAAATACTGTTACCACTAGGTATACCATACTGCATACTATTACTGTTTTTGTAAAAAAAATAAATGTTAAAATATTATTTTAAGATGACATAATTGTTTAATAATTTATTTTTACACATTTTATATGTATTCTAATTTTTCTCATCATAATTTTTCAAGTATAAATAAAATATATATGATTGAAGATATTCAATTGGGGTAACATACATTAGAAATGCAATTGGGGAATATTGTTCAACACCACATGGATCTTTAAGCTGCTATCATCTATTAAAATTTTATATTAATTCAGAAAAGTAACAAAAAAATAAAAGTAAATGTTTATTTTATGATATGTGTATTATTTTATATTTTAATTTTTATATATTTATGATATTTTTTTATGTAAAATGAAAACAAATAGTTACAAAAAATAAAATATTGCGGTACGTACCACGTGGTATTTACAGTATACCACAATTTTTTTGACAAAATACATATAAAAAATAAGCAGTATGCGGTATACTATGCGGTAAAATGATAAAACACGAAAGCATTTGTACCACGTACTCGCTATAAACAATATACTGCATGATATACCGCGGTGTTTAATACTATGCCTGAGATGGCGGTTGCCCTAGGCGAACAATGGCGTTGAGGGTGAACAACAAATTCAGGATCATGCCACCAATGAGCGTGAGGCCAAGGGCAGTTGGGACACTGAGACTAGTTTCAATGATGATTTCATCTTTCATGACTGCCTTTAGGTTTACATACATTATTGTAGTTAATTACTTTGAGTAAAATTGATTGGGAGTCCCTTCGCTTATATTTTTTTATCATAAATGAGTATCTTATCTTAAGGTTGTCTTATTAAAATATCATACCTATTTATATTCGAGCCAAGTAGATGCTTTCCATTCATTTCACTATTAAAATACACAGATTTTGGTTCTTAAAACTCTTACAATTAATAATTTAACCATTTTAAACTTCCTGAATCAAGAATGGGCACAAGTTTTTTATTTTCATCTTTTAGATAGAAGAAGAACATCAAGAAACAAAACAAAACCCAGAAATGTAGAGAACAAATCGGAAAAAAAAAATTTGGCCACAAGAATCAATTCGTCGTACCACCACCGTCGACGACATGGAGATCGACCACAGCCGGCGAGCATAGAGGCCATCGGCCACAGGAGACTGCAAGGTGGAAGGAGAGGAAGTCGAAGAGATCTGTGGTGACCTCCGCGCGACCTCTCTCCTCTGCCCGTTTATGAATCGATGCTTCAATTCGTTGTATCGCCGCTGTCGCCCAAGTGCCTCGTCGTGAATCTGGCGAATAAAAAGAGGCGGCGGAGGCTGCGCGAAGATTTTCAAATTAATTTAATTTTCATTTTCATTTTATTAAATTATCAATCTAATCAAAATAATTATATTTCCTATAATTATTATACGAATAATATATAATTGTATAGATATAATTTAAATAAAAAAAAAAAAACATGCGCCACCTAAGCAACTAAAACTTTAATTGCTTATCTTGGTAACCGAGGATTCAGTCGTTCTCTCCTACATTGTCAACCTTGGCTAGCGTCTCCTTGCTCAGCCACTTCCACCTAGCAACTAGGGAAAATGCAATTGAGCTTTTAGTGACTCAAAATCTCAAATACCAACTGCCTAGCAACTGGATTTTCAATCAATATGTTGCACCAATGATGTAGTGAAGACTTACTTAACTCCGAAATTAGATTTACAGGAAGTAAAAACTAATAATTCAAATGATCTATTGACGAGAAAAAAACTATATCACAATTTAAATATATTAGGAGACGATTATCAAACAGTTTAAATTAAAGTTTCAAAATTTATTTTTTATAATCATGCCAAAGTTAGCTTGTTTGCACTTTGCATGACTAGGACCAATGTGTAACGGACTTTAAAGGTTTAAGAAGAACATGCGATAAAAGGGAGATTGGGAAGAAATTTAGAATGGTAGTTATATGTCTGGGGCAAATGATGCATTTGCCAATTTTATTTCATTGGCTAAATTCTTCAATCATGCTTCTTTTATCTTCGGTTCATTTCTCTTATATCATGCTTTATTTTAATATTTGGCTCATGTTTTTGTTAAATTTTCCATGTTCATGCTTTTGTAGACTGTTTTTTGTTATATCATTCCTTTGGTTTTTTTGGTGCATGCTTTAGGTCTTGTACGGATTAAAAATTTCTTTTGTAGGTTTAGGCTAAACTTTTGTCTTTACTTATAAATCCATGTCACTATAAAAGAAATGCCGTCAATAGTTAGTGACGCGATGCTATCACTAGTTAGTAACGCGCAGCCGTCGCTAGTTATTTAAGAATAACCATTGCTAGTTAGTGACACGTGGCTATCGCTATTTGCTGATAATTTATGACTAATAGCCGTCGCTAGTTCACAAATCTTGGGCACAACAATTTTTGTCACCAAACTTCCACTACATGCATCCATTCCATAGAACTCCAACAAGCAAACACAGAACTAGTTCCCATTAATCCAAACTAATGCCATAAACATAATTTGTTCCCATTAATCTAAAATAATTTATACATAAACATGACAGTTGATATTTATAACGCATACAATGTTAGAATGTATTTTGGCAAATGCACAGTCTTAATAATTATAGTAAAACAAGTACATGGGAGGCAATTTTATGCTAATGTCACCTAGTTTTGTGACAAATACTACCTAACCATTAGACTTTGGTGCAGCTGGTGGAGTCTTCCCAATTGCTTGCCATATGGATGCCATTTGATCCTGGTGTCTGCGCTCCATCTGTGCAACAATAGCAAATCAATTAAGGGCTTCATTGGAGTTATAGGTTGATTACCAAGACAACATTAGACTTATGATGATATGAAATGAGAAATGTACAGCTCGCTGAAGAATAACCCCAAAATACTTAATCAATCCAATACGTAAAAACACAAACATATGCTCATAAGAGACCATTGAGGAACAAAAGTCAAGTCAAGACAAAAGATCTTATTTCGACTTACAGGGACGGAGTTGCCTTGGGGTAGGGAGGGGCTGTCGCCCCCTAGATTTTTTAAATAATTTTATTAGTAGTATGTAATAGGATAAAAATTGTAACATTATTAAAGTTAGGTACTTGTTCGTAAATTATACAATTAATTAAGGACTTTTGCAGAATTTACCCTTTTTTAAAAAATTTTAATCGGAAAACCAGAATTAGAAATGCGAAGATTGCGAGTCATGAACAAACCACGTGGTCCACGCCCAAGCGCAAAGCTTCTTCTAGCTCTTAGTCCCTTTCAGCAGCAACAACAATTCTCTTCGATCTAACTCACCGGCGGACAGGCGCCCAGCCCCTCCTGGCTCCGACGCAGTGACGCCCTGTCCCTCTCAGCAGCAACGACAATTCTTTTCGATCTAGCTTATCGGCGGTGACCTAGCTAGCTTGAGCTTCTTCTCCCCATCACTGTCATTCATTCTGTCCATCTCCACCTCCGACTTCAAGTCGAGTCTGAGTTTTTAGAGAAAGCCCCTGCGCGTCCTGTGTTTGGTAGCCGAGTCACGACAGAGGTTGGTCATTTACTCAATTTTTCTTTTTTCTTTTTTTCCTTTAATTCTTTGTTTCTTTATCAATTGTTTACTTGAATTTGTGAATAAAGTTTACTAAATCATTCAATAATAAAGCTAAGATGTAAGATCCTAATTCTTATGTTTCCAGTTTTGGGTTTATAGCTTTCTCTATTCTTGAAATTGAATTTTCATGTTACTTTGCTTGGGAAATGAGAATTATGGTAATGGAACATTGCGTATTATGCTTAACATTTATGTGATTGACTTGTTTGGATATGTTATTAGAGAACATGTGAAGAAACATAGACAAAAGTTAGTATTAATTACAAACAAATTTATCAATTATCATTATAAATTTTTTTTTTGCATAATTTTAGGATGATTAAAATCCAATTGCCTTGTGATTCCCAAATCAGCTATGAAAATTATGAAGACCAGATTAAGAAACAAGATGGAGAATAACTTTCTTGCTAATAGTCTGTTTTTGTATATTGAAAAAGAAATTGCAGAGACTTTCAATTTGGATTGTATACTTGATGATTTTAGGAATTTGAATGAGCACTGTGTTAAATTCTAATCTAAATTATTGTAGACATTCAAATTTCATGAGTTTATATATTACATTATTTGATGTTTTGTATTATTGATCATAAATTTATACTTGTTAATAACCAGCTAACACTTGTACTTTTCATCCCGCTCCCTCTTGTTGTGAATCTTGGTTATGTCACTGTCGACTTCGGTAGAATAGAAACATATAATGGCCAATGAATTACTTTATTAAGAGGGAAAAACAGTCATTGAAAACCTAACATATTTGTCTATTGATTACTTTAATTAAACAAATCTATATCCCACAAAACTATATTTCATCTAACATTTTTTTGTCATACAACAACAGATGAATGGTCCATGCACTTGTATGAAAGATTACTAAAAAAATTGATAAGTTTAGTGCAAAGGTGCAAAGAGAGTTTATAGTTAGGATGAAAAGACCATGTGAAGTAGAGTCAATCCTAGAGGATAAGGAAAGTTTATTTCCTTTGAAGATAAAACCCACTACAGTTTAAAATGTAAGATAACATCAAGGCTAGTATTTTTTTTCCCCTTTTTATATTTTCAGTAAACGTGGGATTATCCCTGGTAGACAAAAACTACATAAAACTTCAATCACCAGAAAATGTAATTGGTGCTAACATACATTGTCTACTACATAATGTAAACAATTTGGAGTGAGAAGGTAATTAAAAAGTCCAAACCCTCTATTTGTTGATCTTCCTAATTCGAATACAAACAAGTCGTATGTAGCACACATGCACAAAAAAAAAAAAAACCAATAAGCCTATTGAGCAAGAATGCATAACAAAGCATCTTTTTGGGAATCAAAGACCAGCAATCCACTCTAAACACCAGTAATCCACTCTTGACCCTAAAGACTATATTTTGTCTTTTGACTCTAAACAATGCATAACATGGATTAGGTTATCCTTATAAAACAAAAGACCTTTGGAGTTGTACTGGTATTCACTTTAATATAAAGTTATTAGATATCGACTTAGACCTAAAATCTTCTGTCTAACTAGATAACCATTGCTACCATGTTTTATCAGGAACAACATTGCAGATTTAAATGATGCTAATAATAATGTGTCTTAAAGCTTTTTTTGCTATAGACCAAATTCTCACACATAAGATGCAATGAGGAATGCTATAACCTGGTTGTGTGAAGCTTGTCCACGCACTCAGTTAAGCTTCATATTCAAACTAATCATTTTAGTATCAACTTTTACATGCCCACTAGCATTAGGATTTGTTGGTAGAATTGTAGAGACCTTGTGATTATGTTGGTTCTCTCCTGCTAGTTTTGCTAGATGATTTTGTGCTTTTCTACCCTCACCTGGATCAACCTATTGGGGATCAGCATTCTTAGCATTGACTGGTTTATCACTTGGAAACTGCTGTACAATAGAAGCGAGTGAATTCATCCTTCTCATTATTCTTCATTTTAATTTTTCTGAGTAACATGAAAAGTACACCTTTGCATTATTCTACAAGCATTAACAACCAACCTCCACTCTCTGCCTTAATAAAATATATCTTTCATGGGTTCTTTTACCTCCAACATGAACAATCATATCACACTGTAAACAAAGAGAGCTCCCATATATCTCACAATAAAAAAACCTGCACAATATTTTTTAATAGAAACAAAATAAGTTTCAATGACCAAGTAGCCAAGAAAATTTCCTATTTTCTTGGTTTTTTTCAAGAAATACATAATTCAAGACAAAATATCTGGAAGTTATCACAGAATGAAAACAAAAGGAAGCCCTACTACCTGGTGAGTTCTCATAAATATTACAAAGAAAAGCATCATTTGGAGTTTTCTTCAAACCCAGTCTTGTAGATGGCACAACATATGAGTACACTGATTGCTACTTATGAACCTACAATTCAACATCTTCAAAGCTCTATCAAGACTGAACTTTGAGTGAAAAGAATTCACTAACCACAAAACCCAAAGAGGACTATGGAACTCCAAGATCGAAATAAGGATTCTAAAAAAAGTTATTGCTGGTAACAATTTGGTATGCTTAAGTAACATAACATCTGCCCAAACTTGAAAGAGGTAATTATTACATAGCAAATAAACCTAACACAATAGCAGCATCCTCAAATCTATTTTTTTTTCATGAAACAAAATTTAGAATGGCAAGCAAGGTGTAATTAACTGTCCTATTTTTCCTATAGATGATCCTTAATTCAAACACTACAAACTCATCCTCATTGCTATACATTAGAAGTTCATCATCAGCCTTAGCCTCTTACTGTCATCTTCTTCATCCATCATCTAGAGTGAGTCCCAACATGGCTCCTATGATGGAAAATGCGAACAGGACTCTGGTGGAGGCGGAGTGACGGTTGGGGAGCGGGCCATGTCAGGGAACCAGCAATTGTGAGTAGGGCTCCAACAAAGGGCAAAGAGAAAATTAGGGATTTTGCCATGGACACAAAACCTTAGCAAATCAAAACAAAATCCCAAATCAAGTAAGGAAATCATATGAAGAGATTCAGCTAAGAAATCAGAGAAACAAAAAACCAGAGAAATTAGACAATCGAAAAACCAGATGTGTACCAAATATCAAGCGAAGAAAAAAAAACTGATTTGCCAAAAACTAGATGCGCAATAGAGATCAGTTTAGCGCACCTCCTCCTCCTCTCAATATGAAGCTCAGTTATTCTTCATGAACAAATGACAGACGACTTGCAAGACACTGGTTTTTGAGAAGTTTTAAATTAGACTATCAAAGGCAAACCATCATAGGAAGAGATAGTGATGGCTAACCTTCCCTAAACCAACCACAATTTTTTTTATAAAAAAGTTAATGTATTAATTTTTTAAAAAATAACTAATAACTTTAGGCTACAATAAGATAATACTTCCCTAGACATACTTCTAATAACTTTAGACTACAATGAGATGATAAAATATTAAAAAATAGTTAAGCCTCATGTGCTAATAAACCAATTCAAATGAATTTAATTATCATTAATTAGATTTTTTGTAAATTACTTAAAAAAATCTTTAGATTTTTTCGCTCATCAAAATAGCAAAGCATTTGAATTAATCAAATTCAAATTTTTAATTCTACAATTAAACAAGTGACAGATGTTGGTGAAAGCAAGCTGTGACTAATCTTTGGGATATTAGTGAAGGTAAGCCATAACTAAATTTAGTGATAGCTAACAGTTACTAATTAGCGAAGGCTAACTGTCACTAAATTTAGTGATGGGAAACAGTCACAAAATTAGCTAAGGCAAGCCGTTACTAAACTTAGTGACAGCTAACAGTCACAAATTAGCAAGGGCCAACAATTACTAACTAATTAGTGATAGCCTTGGCTAAGTTTGCAAGGGCAAACCGTCACTAACTACGGCCTAAATTATAATCTATATTTTACTTTTTTTCTCTTATAAAAGAAGTACAAAATCTATCATGAACTACTTAAGGTCCTTCCCTATATACAAATAATGAATATTGATCAACAAATTAATCCTTCTAAAGTCTAGCAAAAAAATTAGTTGAAATTTAAGAGATTCCCATTCTCTTTTTTCATTTCTAGAAAAATAATTGAGGTGAATAAATTTTTAACCTAAATTATAATCTATATTTTTTAACCTACATTTAGATGACAGATATTAGTAAGGGCAAGCCATTGCTAATCTTTAGGATATTAGTGAAGGCAAATCATCACTAAATTACACACACACACACACACACACACACACACACACACACTCACACACACACACACACAAATCTTATATATACATGTACGCGTGTGTGTGTCTATGTGTATAAATATGTAAAACTTAATGCGAATCACCCATAGGATAATTTTATTAATACAGTTAGTGAAGGCTAACCGTCACTAATTTTTGGGATTTTAGCAAGACAAGCCGTTACTAAATTTAATGACGGCTAACCGTCGCTAACTTAGTCACTAAGTTTGGCGATGGCTAACCGTCGCTAAATTAGTGAAGGCGGGCCGTTGCTAAATTTTTACAATGGCTAGCCTTCATAAAGTTAGCATAGGCAAGCTTTCATTAACTATTGTTATAATTTAGTGATGGCTAGCCTTCGCTAAATTAGTGAGGGGAAGCTGTTACTAACTCTAGCGATAAGTTAGTAACAGCTAGCTCTCGCAAAACTTTTATTAGATTTTAAGGTATACATCTCCACTATATTACATATATTCAAAAAAATTATTTATGTTAAAATAGATGATAAGTTAGCATAAGAAATTGACTAACATGCGACAACTCAAACGTAGCTAGCATGGGTGAGTCGTCTTTAATTGGGATGTACTTTAGTGATGACTTGTTATAAATACTTTATTGGCTTTTAGCGAGGACTACGTGTCACAAAATTCGGAAGAGACTTAGCAAAGGCTAACATGTACTAATTTTTGAGATTTTAATTTAGTGACGGGTAACCGTCACTAAATTAGTGAGGGCAAGCCGTTGCTAAAGTTAGCGATGACTAATTGTCACTAAATTAGCTAGGGCAAGTGGTTGCTAAAGTTAGTGACTGCTAACTATCGCTAAATTAGCAATGGCTAGCAACTGCTAACTGTTGTTAAATTAGCGATGGTAAGCTATCGTTAAAATTTAACGACAGACAACTGTCGCTAAAATTTAGCAACTTGGCAATGGTAAGCCGTCGCTAAAATTTAGCAACAAATAACTATCTCTAAACTTTCACCGAACTTTTAGTGACTATGTGTCATCGCTAATTAGCGACTTCATTAATGGCCTTTTCCTAGTAGTGATAGTTCATTTCCCATTTCTGAAAAAAATATTATTTTTAGTTTTACTTATTTTTTTATGAAATTAATATCATATGAAAACTAATATTATGTATATCTAACAATTATGTGAATAATATTTTTAAAATATTTATTAAATTATATAATAAAAACTTCATTTTCGGGCTTCTTAGAATGTAATGTATCAGTAAACATACAAATTAGGAAATTATCACTTTTAAGTAAAACAAAAAAATTTCAATACCCTATTAATAATCCCAAATGAACTAACCTTTTATATTGCTATAAGAAAAAGTTTTCCAAGATTTTTTATAATAGGTATTTGATTTAGGTTGTATTGAAAGAAGAAAAATCTCAACAACCACTTTTAGAACTTTTTGTAATAAGAAAACTTAGTATTTCTTTTGATTTTTTTAAGCTGGTACGGAAAAAATGCCCTAAGTACCCCACCGGCCCATCAACTTACCCAACTCGAACGAGTTGTTCCCTCAACTGAAAATCAGTCTAAATTAAGCCCTAAACTTGTCAAAACGTGATGACTTAGTCCCCGAGGCAGGTTAGATCGGCTCGTGGTCTCATGTGGGGTAACGCCACCCACCTTTCTTTATTTAAAATGGAGGACAAGCAAAGGCGGATGCATGTAGAAATTATGGGGTTTATAGACCCCTTTTTCCTAAAAAAATGTTGATAAAAGATGTATAATTACGTAATTGGACCAATTTAAATTTTTTAATGGACCTCCATAATTTTCATAATATCTATTAAAATAAAATAATATGCCCTTTAAAGATAGAAAATGAGTCAATTTCTTTTTTCAACTGACAATTAGGATAATAGAAAAAATTTTATACTGGCCTTTTAACTTTCACTCATTTTCCTATCTAAGCTTGAAACTTTTTTTCCCACTTTTTTTCTCTAATTCAAAGGAAAAATTGTGAAACTAATTAGGTACAAGATAAAGTTAATAAACTAAGTAGAATATATATATATGATTTTTCTACCGAAACTGCTCATCAGCACATGGAAAAATGAATGGTATCATCTATAATCAGATTTTGACAATGAAAATGATTAAACTAGCTTTCAGAATGAAGATGGGTCAAAGATCTATATGTTGGCTTCCGGATGAATTTGGAATCAATCACTTCCGACATCTACAGCTCCAGATATGATTTTTCTTGTGAAGGATCGCCAAGTGATGATTTTACCTATATAAAAATTAATTATTTAATATATATTTTAATATTAATGAACAGTAAACCGCTTATGTACAGTAAATATGAAAACGAACAGTGAAATACGTCTATGAATAATAAGTCAGTAAATAGTAACCATGAATAGTAAGTCAGTGAATAGTAACTATGAATAGTAACTCGGTGAAAAAATTGCTTCAAATTAGAAAAATTAATCACACTTAAAATGTATAATGATAATTTAAACCTTTAATAGAAATACATTAATGAGTATTCATCAATATGTCACTATAGTTTTTTTTATCCGATCTCCCATTAATATTTTAAAATAGGCCAAATATGCTACTGAAGTTTCAAATTAGGAGTGAATATGCCATTGTCTATTAAAAACTAATGAGAAACAATAAAAGTAATTAGTTTTGAAATTTTAGGATGATAATGTAAGTTTTAACAAACTTCAAGAATCTTTTGTAATTAGACTTTCTCTCTTTCGAATGCTAACAAGGAGATAGGATGGTAGAGGTGAAGGGAGGGCAGCGGCAGATGACAGCCCGATTTCACGTTGAATTTTTCTCCCATTCCTTGACACGTTATTTTTATTCCTGAATCCATATCTATCAAGATGAAAATTTTCAGTGTCAACTTAAACTTACGGTTCAATATATAGTTGGATGATGGAGATGGAAGGAGATCAAAGATGGAGGAAGTGTGGGCACGGGGTTGGGGCACTGGTGACTGAGGCGACAATAAGGCTGGGACGCTAGTGATAGAGATGATGACAGCGTTAGGGTGCTTGTGACAGAGACGACAACGAGACTGAAGCGCTAGTGATGGAGACGATGATGGGGCTGGGGTGTTGGTGCCAGAGACAGTAACAGGGTTGGGGCGCTGATGATGGAGATCTGATCCTCTTTTGGTAAAAGTCTCAAAGGTCTTTATATTTTTGAAAGATATATAATAACCTTAAATTTTCAAAATTTGACATTTTTACTATTTTTTGTTATTTTTTAATGGACAATGGCATATTTGAGTTATTTTCAAAACATTAGTGAGAGATTGGGAAAAAAAACTATAGTGGTAAATCTGCGCCCAAGTTAAAACATTAGTGGTAAATTTGAGATTTTTGCCTTAAAATTTGTTGTGGCATTTTAAGAGTATAGCTATTGTGGAGTTATGTCCAACTAGTATGTGGATCGTATCTTTCACATTCTCAAAATACCCCACTCCACTGTCATTAAACCTCTCCTTTTGTTTCTCAAACTGAAGGTAGCGGCAAGTTGTCCTCATATACACTGTCACTCAGCAGCACTTTGCATCGGGCTTAGAAAACAAAGCCAAGGTTTATGTCTTCCCCTTAGCAAAGAGATACACCTTCCTTTTAGCCTGTTGGCTTTTCCCCAGTTGCTAGCAACCCAAAATGAGAAGAGGAGACCTACGAATGCCGATTTGCTGCTTCCCACCATCACTGGAGCTCTCTCGCGACATCCTAGAGGTCCTTGGTCACCAATGAAGGCTACCCAGGCTGGCTTCACGTAGCTTTTATTTTCATTGACATATTCTAAACTTTCCTTGACAGATCTTACAATTTTCACATTAGTCTAATGATTGTGAAAAAATAGGCAAGTCTAATGGTTGAGAAGAAATAGCAAAAACAGTAAGCGCATATGTGACTAATGAAAACGAGAAAGAGGACTACATTTGGAATTTTCCCCTAAAAACAAAAGCACAACTCTCTTCGTTCCCAGCCAAACGAATTAGAGGACCTGAACGAAGTAAAGCTGATGATAGCCCAGTAGAGTACAAATTATAGAAATATTTGTAGAGATCGAAACAACAGCTGCCCTGAGCGCCATTGCCGAGGAACTTGGTGGACCAGCTGCGCCAGAAGACGGAGGTGGCTCTCTTCAGTCTACAGATTTCTAGACTAAAGATAATATACACAGATGTCAGTTGACATGGATTCAAAAATATAAATAAGGTAAAATTTCACTGACTAAGTTGTAGCGTAGTTGCTCGAGGAACCGTTTAAACCTACACAGAAATTTGATATATCAAACATACATTGAATTTTATGTTGATCATCTGTACTGCTAGAACCACTACGGCTTGAGGTGGAGCCTTGGAGGGGACAACAGTACTCAGCCTAAGCACATGATCGAACTCATAGCAAAGCCGATGTTTATCATCAACACAATAATTCTAGAACCTTTATATCCATAACAAACTTTTGGAATAAATAATATACCAAAAAATAATTTTCTTTTTATCCTATAATACAAGATTATGCGTGAAGGGAAGATTATATTTTATACCCATGTCATTTTTTTAATCTTATTAAGACACATCATTTTTATTAAATGCAGTTTTATTGGTACAATAAATTAATGTAATTTTTACGAACAATATGCCTAGGCATAGATCCACCCACCAATTATTTACATTGAAAGTAACTATATAAATTTAACAAAGCTCCCCATTCATTAGGGGTTCATGTGTGTTATACTTTGTACGTGTCCGTGTATTATGCATGCGTACGTAACTTATTATGTATATGTAAACTTTTCTTAGGATAGGTTACATAGGTTTCTTGGTCTTCAAGAAGGAGTCTGTCTCCTATATCTCTTGGTCTATATAAGTTCCTTTGTGAACTATTGTTCTAGCAATTAATGGAAATACTTTCCATTCAAAATTTACATGGTATCAGAGCATGTTTCGATTCTGATTCCCTAACCTTATTTTTTAAAATCTTAATTCTTGATTCTTGACTGTAAAGAATGTCAGGTGGCAACAAGAAAACATTGAGCAGTGGTGATGGCTCTCCACCAGGCAATGATCCATTATCTCCTTATCACATTGGTTCATCAGATACACCTGGAATCATATTGGTGTTTTGCCAATTAAGGGAGATAATTATCCTACACGGCGGCAAGCCATGTTGAATGCTCTACGAGCAGAGAATGAGACAGCATTTGTTAATGGCACCCTTGAGAAACTTGAAGATAATGATGCCGAAGCCAAAGTATAGGAGAAGTGCAACTCCATGGTAATCTCATGGATCTTTAATTAGCTTTCTTTTGAGTTGCATAGGAGCGTGGCTTATGCCAACACTGCTAGAGAGATGTGGCTTGAGCTCGAAGACAGGTTTTCTCAAGGCAATGCCCCTCAAGTGCATGAGTTAAAGAGGGAACTCGCCCTTATGCAACAGAAAGACTTGTCTATAGTAGCCTACTACACTAAGTTGAAGAAATTTTGGGATGAGCTCAACATCTACAGTAAGGTACCTCCATGCACATGCAGCACAGTTAAAGAGATGATGGCCGAAAGAGAGAACAAAAAACTACATCAATTTCTCATAGGGTTGAGTGACCAGTTTAGTATTATTCAGTCATAAATCCTAAACATGGAGCCTCTTACATTTATCAAAAAAACATTTGCCTTTGCTGTTTATGAAAGAGGAGAGGGGTAGCAGATATAATTGGTCGGAGAACACATCGACACAAAACTGACAATTTGGAGAACATTGTGTAATGACCTAACCAAAGTTAGCCTATTTTATTATATTGGGTATTTAGGGTAAGGCCGAGAAAAAAAATAAATATAATAATAATAATAATAAGCAAAGGAAAAAAAAAGAACAAGGGAACTAAAAGAAAATAACAAGGGATACGGCAATAGTTATTATATTGTAGACATATGTCTAATTAGACAAACTAATCTAGTCCTAATTTCCTATAAATTATCCATAATCCAGTACATAAATAGACTAATTTACCCATGGACCAAAACTCACCCTCACTCTTGAAAACTCACTTCTGCTGCCGCTGCCATCTCCTCTTTCGATGAACCGTCATCGCCTTCAGATTTCATAGTCATAATTCGGCTCTAGATCTCGTAGCTGTTCGGCTCCAGATCTTGTTTTCACCCTTCGAAACTCATCAATCACCCGCCAGATCTTGCTTCTGATCGTTTTCAGGATCTCATCATCACCCGTCGGATCTTGTCATTACTCGCCGGATCTCGCCGATCACTTGTCGGATCTCGTCAATCACCTGCCGGATCTTGCTTTTGATCGTTTCCCAGATCTCGTTGTCATTCACTGGATCTTGTCGTCACCCACCGGATCTCATTGATCAACCGTCGGATCTCGTTCTTGCTTGCCAAATTTCATCATCACCCGCCGGATCTTGCTTCTGATCGTTTCCTCCAAGCACGTCCTTGTTGCTTCAGAACAATAAAAGTGTCTGTAATAAAATATAAACGTGTCTAATATAGTATGTGAAAGTGTCTACAAAGTAATATAAAATAAATTATTATAATGTTAAATTAAAAGTGTCTAAAGTTATAAGAATAAGTGTCTAATTAAATATTGTAAAATGTCTAAATAAACATGTAAAAGTGTCTGACACAAAAAATGACAGAATTGCTAAACATAATCAACTTGTGAACAATTTATTATCTTTAAAATATAATAAAAAAAGTGTCTGAATCAATAAGTAAAATTGTCTAATTGAATATTGAAAAATGTCTAAAGAAATATATAAAAGTGTCTAACTAAATAACTTCTAAATAATTTGTTAACTTTAGAAAATAAACGTCTGAAATAATTAAAATAAGTGTATGACTAAATATATAAAAGTGTTCAAATCAACATGTAAAAGTGCCTAAATATTTGAAGAAATATTCAAATAAAGGTATATGATTCAATGTCTAAAAGAATTTCTAAATAAAAAATTTAAAATGTCTAAAGCACAACAGAAAAGTGTCTAAACAGATTAGACTCTTCGCATCTCTCATCTGCCTCTTCTCCTTATTATCCCTTTGATCCTTGCCACCCTCTCTCTGACCACAGCCGCCGCCCTCCTTCCACGCTCAGCCTCCTTTCATCACTCACCTGGCATCGCCTCGCGTCGCTGCACCTCGCCTCACCCTGCACCTCGCTTTGCGCCATCGCACCTCATGCCTGGCCGTTCCTCGCCATTGCAACCATTGCCGGCATAAGGGGAGAGGATGTTACTGCCATCGCAAGAGCTGGCAACGGTTGTTCCTCATCTTGCTGTCCGTTTCTAGTTGTTCTTCATCTCATCGATCGTTTCTCAGGATTAGGTCTCACGATCACAGCCGATCTCGCCATCACAGCAGTTGTCGGCGTAAGGCAAGAGAAGGTTACCGGCCATCGCAGGAGCTGCCGCCATTGCCAGTGATTAAAGAGCTTATCTCATCATCTGTTTCTCGTCATTCTTCTACTTGTTATTCCTTATCGGTCATTTCTCGCTACCTAATCTCGCGATTGCACTCACCATCGCAACCGTTGCTGGCGTAAGGGGAAAGGTAGTTACGGGCCATCGTAGAAACTGCCGCCCCTGCAAGTGATTGAAGAGCTTGTTGACACCCAATTTTGTCTGGGCACTGACTTTTATTTAAGTTTTAGGTTAGGAAAATTAGTTTAGGGAGTATTTGGTCACTTGTTAGGAGTTTGGGTCATTTTTTTCGTTTTAGGGTTTTGTATAGTTAGTTGGCCTAGTCACATTTAGGTTACTTTGTTATTTTGGTCTACAAATCTTTAGGAATTTAGTATAGTCATCTAGAGTAGAAATAGGAGTTAATTTAGTTTAGGTACTAATTTAGTAATTTAGAGTCCTAAAGGTCTTGTAGGGTCAATTTAGGGAAAAAGGAAAAGTTTGGGTGAAAATCGATAGATTTTAGAAGATTCTAGGCAAAATTGGAAAGTTTGAGGCAAATCTGTCAAAATTGTGAAGATTTGGGCTAATTGGGTAAATCCTTGAATTTTTGGGCTTAATTGACAGATTATAGAAGTATTGGGTGAAATTGAGAATTCGCATAGAGTTTGGGGATGAACAACAACTCAAGAGTTTTTATGGACTTGGATTAGTATTTTGACCAAAACTCCTTCAAATTGAATTTGGATCAGTTTTAAACTTGGAAAATCTAGCTAATCTCACCTAAGACTCCCTAGTATAAATTTGGGTCACTATTGACATGAAAAGGGGGAGAAAATACGAAACCCTAAGCTCCCATCGAGAAAAGGTAAAACTGCAGCCTCAATTCTTAGTTTTTCGCAGCTAGGGGTGTAATTTTTGGGTTAGGGTCGGGTCCCAAAAATAACAACCAAGATATCCATTCGAAATTCAAAACCTGAACCAACCTAATTTACCTCTTTAACCCGAACCGACCCTAACCCAAAAAAAACGGATCGGGTCAGGTTAGGTTGGGTCTGAAACTTGAAAAATGGGAAAAAAATGTATAAAAAAAAATGCACATTTTATACATAAATGCAACTTCATAACACATAATAGTCAATAATCCAACATATACACATTACATTTGCCAAGTGTCAACATTGTTATTAGCTAATTCTAAGTCAATTAGCTTGCTACAAACATATGAGGTGTCAAGTGCCAAGTGCATGGCAACAAGCAAAGCCAAATAGAAACCAAAATAGTTCACAACCAGTCAACCACAACTACAAGTCCATAAGCAACAAACCACAGCTACAAGTCCATAAGTAACAAACCACAAATACAAAGCGGCTTAAACTAAACATCACCAAGCACAAAAGGATAACCACCAAGTAACCACAAGCCAATATCTAGCAATCCTCCACAAGCCACAGAAACAACAGTAGCCAATAGCCACCACCAGTAGCAAGCTAGTAAAATAAGTAGAAGATTATACTAGTGTAATTAGAATAATTGACAAGCATGAAATCAATTTAAATTTAAACCTACCAATTTAAGGTAATTACCATAAACATAAACTAACCATCGAGTAATGTCAACAATAGGTGGTGTGGATGGAATGGACTCCAATTCTTGGAAAAAAAGAAAAAATGAAACAAAGAAATAGGCACTTAATAAATACAAATGTTACATATGAATATCATAAAAAATAAAATAAAGTTTACCTTGATTGAGCTGTTCAATTTTAACCAATTGTTCTTCAATATTGATAGGCTCTTTCCTCAATATAGCTTTCATCCAATCCTGTGTACAAATAAGCGCCTCTACTATTTTTGGGGACAATGAACTCCTAAAGGGATCAAGCACTCGACCTCCGGTACTAAAAGTTGATTCAGATGCAACAGTAGACACGGTAATAGCCAAAATATCACGGGCAATCAATGAAAGTATGGGAAACTTAGGGCTATTGACCCTCCACCAAGTAAGAACACTGAAACCCTCATTTCCATCTTCGCAGTTCTCATCCAGATATTTATCTAACTCACTTTTAGCCTCAATACCACTAATGGCTTTCATTTGCTTCCATTGATGAACTCGGGCTGCACTTGACGAACTTATTTGGTGGTCATCCAAATCTATAACACTGGTAGTGGCATCTGAACTCCCAATTTGTTCCTTTCTACTTGAATGGTCGCTCTAAGTTGAGTACATTGACTTGTACTCAGTAAACAATTCTTTTAGACCCACTTTCACCTTTGCAATGAGCTTATCTGCCACAGGCTTGGGATACATCTGTCCCACCACAAAATCTAAGTACTCCATTTTATATTGTGGGTCAAGCACAACAGCAAAAAAGATCATCATATTAATCCTTTTAGGATTACCACAATATTTATCACATTTCTCCTTCATTTTCAAAGCCATATCAGAAAAGCTCTTATCATTATGTGTAGTCCCAGCCCAGTCACGTATCAAGATATCAACAGAAGAAATCTCATGGAAGTAAGTATTTGCAGTGACATAAAGAGAACTAGAGACACGTAAAGTAAGATCATAAAAGGCTTTAAGCAACTGAGTAAGATGTTTTACTTTGTCCTAATCCTCTTTCTCAGGTTTTCCTAAACCTTCACCCTCTAAAAGTTCACGAACATAAAAAGGATCGTGATCCTCATATGCAATAAATGCCTTTTCAAATTTCAAGGCTGTTTCAAGCATTAAATATGTTGAATTCCATCTAGTCGGGACATCAAGACAAAGTGAATTCTTGGACTGAATTTTCTTATCCTCAATACAAATCTTGAACTTTAACAACCATGCTGGAGATTGTCTAACATATCTCACAACATTGCGAACACGAATAAAAGAATCAGAAGTTAGCTTAAGTCCATCATTCACAACCAAGTTTATTATATGAGCCACACACCTCATAAGAAGATAGTTCCCATTTTAAATACTTCTTAACCTAGGACTGTTCATCATTTTCCTCTTCAAATAGACAACAGTTGTATCATTAGACTTTGCATTATCTACGGTGATAATGATCAAATTCTCAATGCCCCAAGTACCTAAGGCTTTTTCAATTACCTTGCCAATTGTTTCACCCTTATGTCCAGAAATTGGGCAGAAGTTCAAGATTCTTTTTTGCAATGTCCATTCATTATCGATGAAATGAGCAATGACACACATGTAGTTAATTCTTTGAATTGAAGTCCATGTGTCAATAGTTATGAACACCCATTTAGAATTCGACACTAAAAACTTCTTCAGTTTCTCTCTTTCATCAACAAAGACTTGATAACAATCTTTTGCAACAGTTATCCTAGATGGTATTTGAAGCCTATGTTGGATAACATTGCAAAACCTTCTAAAACCCTCGACTTCATCTTCTTCTTGCTTGGCTCACTAGCATCATCATTGCCAATAGTTTCAACAGTAGTAGAAGTTCGCGTTTGGGCCATGCCCATGCTTGTTCCGTAACCAACATCAACATCTCCCCCACTAACATTACTTGCCATCTGAAAATAAAACGAACATAATTTAATTAACATTCTCGACTAGCGTCTAGTGCATTGTTGTAAAACCAAGAGTTTTTCATTTATAACCCCAATTTACCCGTAAGTGTACGATTTTGACAAGTAATACACGACAAATACGGGTATTGTCCTAAGGGATAATGAGGCTTTTACCTAGAATTGAAATGTAACTACTCGAGCTACCTAATCGAGGACGGGAAAGATTCAAGTAAATAGAATGAAGTTGTCACTAGTAAAGCAATTAAAGAAGTTAAGCTAGATGGAATGACCAAGTACTAAAAGAAACTTGTCAAGTAGGCTAAAAATAAGGAAGCTATCTCCCTAGGACTCCACCCCCTTTCATTGCTGCCCAAAATAGATGTGACCTTTAAGTGGACTCCCCTTGTATGGTGATGAGATTTATAGCTAACAAACTTCTTTCTCAAGATAAGTTCTTGCTCACCCAAAATTAAACTTGGCAATACTCAAGCTCAAGTGTTAACCTTAGATGGATTAAGCTTTAATCCCCTATTAACATATAACGAAATCCTAGATTACCTCTAATCTAAGATACCCATTATGCCCCATTCTTCTCTTCACTCACCTATTAATCCTCTCTCAAGGACTATCACATAACAAATAACACAAGAAAAAGAGGCAGCACAAGTAGTCCTCAATCAACAACATAAACATAAATCCATTGAATAACAAGGTAAAGTAATGTCATCCTAGAGAGATATGAAAATCTATTCACTATCCATCATATGGTTCAATAAATAAGCCATAAACAATGTATCTATAAAAATTCAACTAAAGAGAAAGATAAAAGAAGAAACTCAATATAGCCCTTAAAAGACTAAGCCTCCTTGACTGATGTCACCTTCTCCAAGCTCCAAGATTCCTCCAATGGAGATCCAAGAAAATCAAGAAAAGAGCAAGATGCCAAGGTAGGTGGTGGGCTCTTCTTTCTTTCTCCTATTTATATCCTAGGTCATTCTCTCCTGTATTCCTCTTCCCAAAACCCTAAAAGGGATAAGAATCCCTTTCCAAGGCCAGGTCACCAGGTTGGAGGTGTGGGGGACCATAAAAAATTCAAGTTTCGGCGAAACAGATCATGCATTGGCGACGCATCACCAACTGGGTCGAATTCCTGGCGACGTGTCGCCAGATGGCAAAATCTTCACAGAACGTCAATATTGTTGGCGATGCGTCGCCAACCTTGTTTCAGCTTCAGCTGCTTCTCCTACCCAAAACTCCGTCTCGCTCGATCCTGTTCCAAGCCGCCATGTCCACAACACCATCCAACCTGTAGAAAACCAATGTAAACAAGAAAAACTGAGACCAAAAGGAAAATCATATAAGTATTTAGTGGTCAAAGTTGCCAAAAAGTCAACAGTTTGACCGTTGATTTATGCACTTAACATGCATTTAACTTAATCAATTAAACA
The DNA here is from genome assembly GCA_039654915.1 of Aquilaria yunnanensis. Lineage (NCBI taxonomy): Eukaryota > Viridiplantae > Streptophyta > Magnoliopsida > Malvales > Thymelaeaceae > Aquilaria > Aquilaria yunnanensis. The sequence continues at coordinate 3,500,501 of CM077597.1, read as the reverse complement.
AACAAATAGGCAGACTCAACAGTACACCCAAGCAATTAATCAAACAAAACAAATGGGCAATGTTGATGCTAAATTACATTTTTCAAACGTCAGCTGGGGGCTTGACGGTTAATGACACAGGTGAAATTTTCTACAAATGCATGGCTTTCCCTTCTGTTAGATGTAAATACAGAAGGTTAAATTAGTTGGGTCAATTTCGTGTGTCTATACCTTCCAATAAAATGTCGTATAAACCGGATGCTTGCCCCTTTAGTTTTTTAACTACGTAATGATGTATCACCTGTGAACGAAGTAAAAAAAAAAAGGACCAATGATAGAGTAACTGAACGAAGGGGATGAGTCGTAGAGTGAGTTGATGGGCACTCCCCAGCCCCCAGCTTAAAAGGCTTTTCTGTAACCAATATTATCTCACACCCCGCTGGTGAAAACTACTATTATCTCCACCATATTATCTTCTGTTCGGCCATCACTCTCAATTCTCAATAATCAAGTAATCAAATTAAATCTAAGCTAATATTCATCAATCATCAAACAAAACATTGTTACTGAAATTGAGGGAGAACTTCTCTGGGATAACCATCACTCTCAATTCTCAATAATCAAGTAATCAAATTAAATCTAAGCTAATATTCATCAATCATTAAAAAAAATGTTGCTACTGAAATTGAGGGAGAACTTCTCTGGGATAATTTTTCATAAACCTAATTTATAATTGAAAATCAACACTCAACAGAGATGTACCGTCAGATGTTGGTAATAGAGAAGGCCAAGCCAAGAGTAACACGCCGTGAGTCCGCAACAGCCACATGTCTATCATAACTGAGTCCGGCAGGTGCTTGTGACGGGCTGAGGAGTGAGGCCGACGTCGACAAAAGACAAGCAGCGCTGCAGCGGTTACGGAGGCGAAGCTCGCTGGTCTGGCTCTGGCCCTTTGTCGACAGCGTCGAGACTCGACGTTTACTGCCTCAATGTCGTTGGTCTGCTCACGCTGTCGCGTGATTTCGTTTGACGCTCGCTGCCTCGCTGTCGCTGGTCTGCTCACACGATTTCGTTTGGCTGGCTGCTAGGAGCCTGGGATGGGATAATTGCAATTGGGGTTTACGGATTTGCTGATTTGGGACTTAATGGATTGGGCTGGCCGAACGTTAATATTGGTGGGCTGGTGGGAACTGGGAACTGGGAACTGGGAATTGGTCCTTTTTTCGGGTTGGATTCGGGTAATAACCAAACCAACCCGATTTCAAGCTTTCAAAACAGTTCGGGTTTTGGTTGACCTGAATCCCCTTAATTTATATCTTTAACCCGACCCTAACCCATAAAATAGGGTCAGGTTTTGGGTTAGGGCCAACTTCTTTCACCCCTACTCGCAGCCCTTCACAGAAGGCCCCAGTTTTCTCCTCACAGCGCCGCCATCCCTATCTTCTTCTAGCCTGCCCTCGCTGTCGCCCTCCACGCCGTGCAGCCGCAGTAGCAATCAAAGACACCCAGGAGGAGTATCGGCCTATCCTCCCGCCATCGCTATAGCCTGCGCCATCAAAGCCTAATCGCTGTGCTTCTCTTACATGTCGTCGGAGAGGAGAAAATCAAGACCAGATCCGGTTCCCCATCGCGACCCGACTCGTTCTCGCCCAGCCCAGTCAACTCTTTCTCTGGTAGAACGCCTCTTCAGCCCTTTGACTTTTTATTTAATTGATTAAGTCACTAACATGTTTCTCCTTTTGAAGATAGGCCATTGACAGCAAGCTTTTGACGTTGATTATTTCTCTTTGTTTATTTATTTCTCTTTCTTTATTTGTTTGTTTGGCCATGCATTAGATTTAACCATTAAATTCACTTAGGGTGTTTACTTTTTTATTCTTATTTATTTATCTCTTTGTTATCTTTTATTTTCTTTTAATTTTTAGAATAGCTAGATTTTGCTTTTATTTTACATAATGCATCTAAAAAAATCATACTTAGGAAATTTCATTCCGCATAGGTTCGATAAAACCCTAGGATGAATTTAGGATGATAGTAAATTTCAAGATCCATATTCGGCTGATTCGATAGGATCCATGGTTTGGATTGATGATCAACTAAAATATTTAAAAGATAAATAAAGATAAATAAGGATAGGTTAAGTTTTTAAGATCCATATCCGGGTGGTTCGGTTAGAATCCATGGTTTGGATATTGATTGAAATTATTTAAAGCAAGCAAAACAAATTAAAATCAAACTAAGGTGCCAATCTTGAGCGCTAGAATAAAGTTATTTTAGCGTAACCGTACTCCTGAATCCCTTGAACTCTTGTAGACCATTTTTAGGTGTCTAATCGACCTAGGTTTAAGCTGATTAGTGGCGACTCCCAAAAACACGTTGCTACAGAGCTTATTAAAGATGGTGGCTTGGAGGAGCAAAAGTGATTTAGGGTAAAGGGTAAATTAGTAAAATCATCCCTTATGTCTAATTAGACATATGTTTACCATATCCTTTCATATACGGCAAAAGAAAAAAGGAAAAGAGAAGCCGTGAAACAAGTTATAGAAAGGGGGAAGTAAGAAAAAGCTAGGGTTGGATATTTCTCTCATTTTCTCATCTACCTGTTGCTTTGTATTGAAGAAATTGAACAAAAGACCATCAATTGAGGGTCAAGGAGAAGCAACTTGTGAATTTTTTTCTACGAGAGGAGAATATTTAGAGAGGAGAATATTTAGTGAATGTTTATTAGTTATTTCTAGTATACAAGTTAGTTGTTCTTCAAATTTGAAAAGGGATTTGGATTGATGATTTAATTAAATATAATTTATTTTTGATGATTGAAAGAGATAATCAATAATTAGAATTGTTTCAGTTGAATTAAAAATAAGTTTATAGAGGCTTTGGCTGGGCATAGTGGAAATCGGAGAGTAACAGAAGGTATGAAATGGGGAAGACGAAAAATAGGATTTCTGGGTAAAAATTGCGCTAACTACAATTTTGGTCCTTGGGTCTTGGAGGCGAGTTCATTGGCACCCTATAGTCTAAAATGTTACAACCTAGTCACTGGAAGTAGGATGCCGAGGAATATAATTGGGTTAATCACAGTATCAGTCTCTAAGGCTTTTATTCAGTGAATTCTTAGGTTCCAGAAGCGTTCATTTAGGTCACTACCAGCAAGTGATTTTGGCTTATTCTTTGAATTGATTCTGTTTTGACATAAACTTTTGTATTATTATTTTAGATGACTAAACAATTATTTTAGGAGTTGAAAAATTACATATTGAGGTAAGTGGCTACTACTACTTCTTAAAATTAAATTGTTTTGATATTATGTATATATATATTATTTCTTCAAAGTGTTAAGTTTTCCAACTTACTAAATTTAAATATTTTGATTTAAAGGTATTTTGCATTAAATTGATTTTCAATCAAAATAAAAGTTTTCAAATACAAGTTTTATTCTGAAATTGCTTTCCAAGTGTTTTATTAATTTACTTGTTTATCTGCTTGTTCGATTTTATCTTATTTATGCAATATACTGTGTTTGATTAAATAAGTTGGGATCATCTATGTTTTTTATTCTGATGTTTTGTACTGAAATTTTATAACAATTGTAATACTCTGAATTTCTGTTCCAACTTGTTGGTACTACTGGGAAAGTGTAGTTCTGAACTTTTTACGTAGGGTATTCTGTTCCGTTTTGTGCAGTGCACTGTTTTTAGAACTAGTCATTTAGGGCGCTCGATTGCTGGCGATTCTTAAACAATTCTGGACGCGTTACAGCGGTTTAAGTGTAGTCACAATAATCACCCCACCCACTTTGTTCTGATATTCTGCTATGAACTGCTCTGTTTTGATTAATAATTTTAGTTACAAATATTATTTGCTCAGCTCTCAAAATTACTATTACATTGATTATGTTATGATTCTTCAAATATCTTCTGCTAAAGTTTATGTTATTATTTTACAAGAATTATTTTTGCTTGATCCCTATATATTTTGTATGTTGTAATTCTGTTTTCAAAATCCGTCACTTGCTGGGCATTTGTGCTCACCTCGATTTTACCTCTCACATAGATAAGGAGTAGTTTGGGTTAACTAGCGGGAGTGACTACAAGACCAGCTACAGTTCAAGATTGTTAAAAGTATTTCGTTAGTACTACTATTAGAAATTTATTTGTGTTTAGAAAACTCTTTGGTTTTCATTTCATTCCTTAGAGCTCAAATATTTTATAAATTATGTTATGATTTCAAGGATTGAAGTTACTCTGCCTGTAATAACCCTAGAAATTAAGTAAAATAAAATCACCAAATTATCCTAATTAATTAAATAAATAAAATAATAAAAATAAAAATAATAATAAAATATAAAATTAAGAATCTTGAGTCTTAGATGATTCCTTTAGTGGTTATTAAATCAAATTCCAAACCGGAAGCTCAAAGTCATTTTCTTTAGGCTAGGGGCATTTTTGTCATTTACAACCGAGCATCGGATGAAAAATCTGAGAGCACCATTGGATTCTTCTCGAAAAAATGAGTCAAGAGAAATTTACCTCACTCAATTCTGAATTTGTTTGCTTAGGTTTTCAAAAATTTAGCCTACACAAGTGTACAGTTAAACTGGGATCGTGCTACCGTTACATGGAATATTTTCCCAACTAACCCTAATTTTTTTATTCTAAAAGTTTCAGCCACATGCCTCCTTGGAATTTTGTTTGTTTAAAAAAAAAAAGAAAACCAATTTAATTTAATTTGCCTACTCATCTATATTTTCCTTATCTTAAAAACCTTCATTATTATCCTAATATAACTACAACTCTTTCTTTTAATTTAATATTAATTCCCGTATCTCTCCTAGGTCAAAAAATTCAATTCGGCTCAAATTAAACAAAACCAAAGCCTGCTGCCGCCTCTTGTCTCCTTCTCCTTCAACAACTCGCCACCACCACAAAACAAAAATTGGAACTTGGGAAAAAGGCCATTCACAATCTTTTGGTCCGCTTCACCACGGTTGTTCATCTACGCTTATTCCTCCATCAAACCGTGTAAGTCAGCCCTCCATGCTTTGATTCTTAGTTATTCTAGAGTATTGGAACATTATTTTAATTTTATATTTTTCTTAGATTCATCAAATTGAAGAGAAACCCCACCGGGGACACAAAAACAATCCTACACATACCGGTGAACCCAAATTCATTTGTGTAAGTCTAAATTATTCTATATCCCTCTTTTAAATTTTTTTCCAGCACCTAAAGGTCTTATATCTTTGCTGTAAATATTTGGTAGATTATCATTAATCCAAGTTTTGGGTTTTTCCACTCGTTTCTGGTGCAATCTTGTCCATACTTGGTTCTAAGCCCGGTAAGCCACCGTAGCCTCTTTTAAAAATTATCTTGGCTGCTAATTTTGAATATTACAGCCCTAATAATTCTCTTTTCCTTGCTGTCCATGTTGTTATAAAGGCTTACAAAATCCTTACTTGAAGGTTTGGCGCTTTGTTGGACTCCCGGAGATCCCGAAAACACATCGGTAACCGAAATAAATTTTTTTTTCCTTCCAAGATCAATTTTTACAGCCATTAAATGAGCTTATAAGTTAGTGTATGGCTGTTGTAATTTTTAGGATCAATATCAAGAAGGCTCCCGGCACGATCCCGAATAGGCACAAGGCCACCGAAGGCACCCCGAGACCCTTTTTGCCCACTAGGTAAAATTTCGGTCTAAATGCCAAAAACATGAACCTTCCAAGTACCATTTAGGAAAATTTCTAAATTTTAGCACATTTTCTAATTTTCTACCTTACTAACATTTTGTAGGACCGTCCTAGGAAGCCGCCCCTTTCGCCGTATTATTCCAAACTAGGTAAGGGGGAAGAATGGGTTAATTCTCGTGGGCCCTCTTAGGCCCAAAATAAGCTTCAACCCGAATAATAAATTTTAAATAAACAATTGGGCTAAACAAAATCTTTAAATGCATGGGCAACATGGGTTAGGTAATTAATTAGTTTTCCTAGAATTTTATTTTATTTTATTTTAGTTCTCTTCCATTGAGATGTAATTTTGGTTGGTTGGTTGTATGGTTGTAATGATGTGATGTATGATGTATGTTTGGCGCTAGTATCATACTAGGACCGCTTATAACAAGAATTAAATATGTTAGGACCACCTAAATAAACATCGCTAGTAGCATGTTTAGGGCCGGCGAGACAAACACCGCTAGTACCATGTTTAGGGCCGACAAGCTCATTAGCAACATGATGAGATTGGAAGGAATCGTTAGTGGCATGTTAGGGCCGTAATAAATTATTATAAGCCGATAGATAAAGGATTAGGAGCGTAAATACTAAATGACCAATTTAGAAAAAAAAATTCACGAGAAATGAGATGAACATTTATCACAAATACACTTAAAAGATATCATTAATTGACATGACATCATGTAACACTAAACTAAGATAACATGATAAAAGAAATAAGATGCACTAGAATCATGGCATTCTACTAAAAAGAGCTAAAATAAAACGAGCTACGGTCATGCATCAATTGGTTGTTGCATATGATTGATGTTTGTCATACACAAGATTGCATTAAGTAAAAGATTTGAAGAGTAAGATAAAATACGAGGCATGCAAGGTTGGTGACGAACCATATCTACATGACCTAACAAGCCGTAAATTTAGACGAGAGGTTCGGAACGGACGATTCGAACCCGAGAGGCATGTTAGGGTGGTGGCGGACCGTCCCTAGTCATGACCCGATATTGACACGGAGTATGGAGATATGATTTGTGCGCTGTCAGACCATAGCTGGCGAGGGACCATGCTTATGGCTGTTATCACGAGAGGCTCTACCTCGGCGTAGGTATCCCGAGAGGCTCTGGCTTGGTGGCATCCCTAGTGGCACTGCCTAAGAGTTATCCCGAGAGTGGGTGATGTACACACTCACCACCCTAGGTTCGTCCGACGGCAATTAAGTATTGGATTAAGTGATCGATCAAGAAGATATTATTTAATCGGTAAAAAGAATTATGCATATGCGTGGTAGTTCAAGCATGCTAGTAGGATTTTGATTTTGTTGTTATGATGTTGTATGGAATTGTTCTTTAAGTAAATTGCTACAGCTTAAAGTTTATTATTCGTTGTTGTTTGTTACGGGAATATTAGGACCCACGTGATGGGCCTGATACTTCCCTCTTACTGAGCAAGTTGTGCTCATCCCTCCTCTTAACATGTTTTTCTAGGTGAGTACTATGAGGAGACAGAGTACACTGAACCATATAACGAGGTTCAAGATGTGGAGCAGACTGAGTGAGAGTACGCTGTAGCCCCTCGAAAGTAGAACTGGCTGGGACTGAGTTTTAACTTTGTGTTATTTGATTTCTAAAGAAACATATGGTTTGTTTAAATTGGCACCTTATCCGCATATTAGTTTTCCTGGGATTGTCACTTAACTACTCTGATTTCGTTTAATACTCTTATTGTTTGGAAAATAATTTAAAATAAAATGTTTTACCTCACATTTCTTAAATTATTTTAATTAAATACTTTATAATTCTGGGAATTTAAGTTATCTTTTAAAATTAAGGTTTATAAAATTGGGGGCGTTACACTGCCACTTATTGTCAGAAGTTGAATTTTATAAGTTTGGAGTTTTTTAGAATATGTAGCCTTACATGCTTAGGGAAATTATTTTCTTTAGTATGTGACGTGTCATCATCCCAAGACTCCTAGGGTGAGTTTCGAGGCGTGACACATTGACTGTACACAAAATTGTCAATTCAGAAATTCGATGTGCGAGGATTAGTTGATTCAATGGTAAAGACCGGTTAGGCAATCAAAGACAATTCAGCGGGCGATTCGGTGGTCGAAGATAATCAGTGAATCGACGCGAATTGATGGTGGCACTGCGAGAATCATTGGCAGTCGAAGACGATTAGCAAATTGATGGCACTAGGTATGAGGACGATCAGCAAAGCGCTGCTTCAGATGAGTTACAAATGGTTTTGAGACTGAAAAAGATTGAAGGGCAAAGATGCCCAAGAAAGGTCGAATGGAAAGGAACAGTGGAAAGAGAACGAAACTTTTGGGCAACACAGGTAGAAGGAGCTTTTGGGATGATGAGGAATAGAAGGGAAAAATTGGAAGAAAATGAAAGAAAGCTTGACGCCTTAAAAAGAGTGCCTAAAGAAACATTTCATGTAAAACAGGACGGAGGGAGTATTTTTCAATTGACTTCAACCTCTGATTCTTAAAACACCTTAAGAAGGCTAAGTACTAGTAAATATAGGCATTATAAGAACAAGTTGAGGTCCAAATAGTTAAAGATACAAAGCACCCAACATTTACCTCCCTTTCCACACTGTATCTTCATCCTCCAGAATCATCAGTTTTTGCTGATCTGCTACAATTTTCTTGCTTTGAAAGGTAGGTTAACTTTATCTTGAAATAAATTTTCTTTGAGTTCATTATTTTTTAATGACTTTTATCTTATTATTGTGAAACAAATGAGGCTTATGTCTATATGCATATAGGTAAACCTTACAAGGTTTGTCATTGATTTCCTATTTAATGAGAAATAGTATGTATATACGATAACTGTAAGGATATGCAATTATTATTATTATATAAATATAAAGTATGAAAGTGCACAAATGTTAAATTACCTTTTTGCCCTTATATTATAAGTAATTTTGTTCTATTAATAAAACACAATTTTTTCATTATCTATTTAATTGGAGTTATATTAACACTAGAACACTAAAAGGGAGCTTTAAGTTGCCACTAAACTTTTTTTTTTGTTTTAAACTTGCTTACGGTTGGTTTTATTATACAAAATCAAGTATTGAAAGTATTTTTTTTGTGTTAATCTTACCTTTAATGGCTAAAACTCCTAGATTACTACTAGTGTTTTTTTTTCAGCATCATACATGTTGCTTTTTGTTCTATTTACTATCAAATAATTATCTAAAGCACAAAAAATATTTCATAAAACTTATAATTTCAACTTAACAAGTATGGCCCAAGTTTGTTTTGCTATAAAAAAAAAAGTCTTTGAATATAAAATTTGAGTTAGTTAAGTTTTTTTTTTTCCAACTTGGATGAATAAATATTATATGAAAGTTGGGAAGGTTACACTTACCTACCTAAGATTTACCCTAACTTATAGTTTGACCCCTTTTATTTTTGAAAATCTGCACTTTGCCCCCTAATTTTTTCATACTGTTCGACAATAACTTCTAAAAATATAATTTAAACTGTACGATAGTCATCTTTCAGTAATTTTGGTTTCTCCAATATTTTTTTTATAGTTACTAAATATTTTAAATTATTATTTTTTTCCTTTCTGTAAATACATTTTTTTTTCTTATAAATGCATATGAATATTATTTAGAGGTTGGTTTGCTATGAAGAAAATATAACAAATCTTGAAATTACTGGAACATAGCTATTAGATAGTTTAATTTAAGGTTTTAGAAATTGTTGTTGGATACTATAAAGGAAGCAGAGGGTAAAGTATAGGTTTTTGAAAATAGAGGGAGTAAAGTGTAGATTAAATCAACCCATATGAGGAATTTTGTAATTTACCCTATTAAAGTTTTGATAATTATTAGTTTTTTTGAAAAATAGTATTGTTATATTCAGTTTACTAAGCTAATATTTTTCTGTATTTAATTAGTCAAAAATTAATGTATTTCTAATATATAAAATTTAATCATATTTGTACCATTTACAAATTATTTATATTAGGAAAATCATACTAGTATTTGAAAATAAAAAATAGAAAAAAAATAGATGATTGTTTTCTATTTTTCTATAAGTTTTTTTTATGGCAAAAGAACTTTATGAAGTTGATTTTTGTATGGTTGAATAATTATATTATAAGAGCAATAAGTAAGACTATGTTTTCAAACCTCAGTGCTATGAGTATAATTACACAAAAAGATTAAAAAATAAAAGCTATGCAAGACTTGACATCGATTTTTGAAATAATCACATTGACTCGACTATAAAATAGAGAGTAAGTGCAAATTTAAAACTTTAGAGGTGAGTATATTTTTTATTAAAAGTCAAGACTAAGGTAATTAAGCTTTTTAACAATAATGTATAGTTATTTATAGTTACATGTCTTCAAAAAAAAAAAGTACAATGTTCACTTACAAAGTTTATGCTTTGACATCATGACTCATACTTGTATCATACTTATTAAAAGAAATTTTTTTTTGCTTAGGTCTCTTATAGAATGTCCTAGTTGTGGATGTAGGATGTCTTTTATTTTATTTTAACAAAACCTCAAAACATTTACTAAAAGCTTAGATTATTTCTCTTTAAAAAGTCAGAGTTACACTAATACATTGATGGTAAATCCATTTACTTGTTTGAGCCAGCTAATATAATATTTTTAGTTTAATCATTAGCATTTTGAATCTAAAATATAAAAATTAAAATAAAATTTACTAACTTAAATTTTAATAAAATTTTTAAATACATTATATCATTAAGAATGCATGTTATTAATTTTAAATTTTACATTGAGAGGAGAAAAGTTGACATCTTTGATAAGATATTAAATATACAAGGAAGAAATTTTTATAAGTACTCTACCAACACAAATACAAAACAATTTTATCATTTTTTTTACAACTAGTATTACCTGTAGCATATTCTAAATTTTATTATTATTATTATTATTATTATTGTCATTTTTATTATTTATAGTAAATTGAAATTAAATACAGTGAATAATTTATTATAATGGATGACACAAATGAGGATAGCTATGATGAAATATTGAACAACCTTTTTGTTCTTAAAATTTAATATATTGTAATACTTTAAATAAACCTATTATTTTAATTTAACTATTTTATGACAATGGCTATATTCTTCAAAACACCTCTACCTTTCAATTCATTTTCATTTGAGACTCATATTTTAATTTTTTGCACTTTACAATGCACGACCATATGTTGAATAACCATTTTACCCTTAAATTTAAATATATTGTAATACTTTAAATAAATCTATTATTGTAATTTTACTATTTTAGGAAAATGACAAAGCTCTTGAAGAGACCTCCAGCTTTCAATTCTTTTTCAGTTAAGACCTCATATTTTAATCTATTGCACTTCCTAATGCGAGGCTATTAAAAAAATTCATCCATACTATCTAATGATGCAATGCATTTGCCTCTTGGAAAATCAACTTTCTTTGCTTATTAGATACTAGCCTCTTTTAAGGTTTAAAATTAAACTATCAAATTACATATTTACCATCATTGAGGTGTTATGTTTAATTTTGCAACAAACTATTCCTTTATTTCATAATATTATTAAATAAGACCTTAAGCACAATATTTTATCAATTTCATTACCCTTTAATTAAATTCAATGAAATATTTTTATTAAAACTTAAAAGTACATTTACGGATAAATCTTTTATTTGTCTATTTAATTAGTGCGTACATTTAAGATGAAACCAAAAAGAAAATTTGATGTAAGCTGCCCCAAGAAAATCACCCCAAATATAACCTTCAATTTGTTTGTTTTTTAACTTAAATAAAGTATACTATTAGAATATACAATCAAATTATTGAAAAAATTAATCTCCTTCAATATTTATGATTTATGTGACCTAAATTTCATCCTATGTCTTTTTCTGTTATCTTTTCATTCTAAAACAATTAAAAATATTTTAATTTTCCCTAATATGTTCACTTTGTTAATCAAACCAAAAGTTGCTACATAGTACTAGTGGTGGGTAACAGTGGAAACAACATACAAACTCTTCCACTTTCTTAACCTCTGTGCAAAACTAAATAAAGTAACATTGTTGGGATGAACGGAGCAAGTGCATACATTGTAAATAATAATTATTTCATATATGAAAAAAATTTGATAATGCAAGGGTTTATTTAATTGTAAAAAAACTATTTCCCAATTCAAATTTCTAAGAGAGCAATTATTAGACATCTAACAATAATTTTAAAAAATTGATATTACATAGACACAATTACTCCGAGTTAATAGATTTCATCCATTTGGGGACTAATATGGAATGTTTTAAAAAATTTAGAACCAAAAGAGAATACTAGTAGGTTAAAAATGAAAAGATAGCTTAAATTAAAGGTTGGCACTATTTTTAAATTTTACCTTATTCTTTATGTTAGCAATTTTTTTTCTAAAACTTGGAGTATAGTACAATATATTTTATTTCAAATAAAAACAAATGGTTTATTTGACATTAAGTTGTGCTTTTTATATCCACGGTTTTTGTTTTCTTTATTTTTTTTATTTATGCCTATTGTTTTCTTTGATCAATTAATTAAAATTTTAATTTTGACATATATTTATTTATTTAATAAAAATTTTAATATACTTTTAGTATTTAAAATATTAGATAAATTTTCACTAATTACATAAAATTTATTTACATTCGAAGAATGTGTCAATGATTAGTGTGAGTGTGTGTATATAATTTATTTTTATTTAAAAAATAAAATCCTGAAAAAGAAATATGAATATTGCAACCAAAATTTGATTGAATTCAAGCTAAAAAATGCATCTAAGGGCGACTAAAATCAAGTAAGTGGCGACTACCTTCAAGCCTCCTAGCAACTAAGGGCCAATTCGTTTGGAATAAAGTCAACTAACTTTTTTTAACTTTTACATCTTTTTTACCTAAAACCAATTTTATTTAAAAGTCAATGTTATGTAGATACAATAATCAATTTGAAAGTAAATTTTTAGAATGTTGTTAAATTTTTATGAATTTTTTTTTAAGGCTTGAAACTAGAAAAATTCATAAAAATTTAGTAATATTATAAAAATTGTATTTTCAATTGATTATTGTAACTACATAATATTAGCTTTTAATTAAAATTAGTTTCAAGTAAAAAAGATATAAAAATAAAAATAAGTCATTTTGTAGTCAATTGACTAAAGTTAAAACGAATTGGATGTAAAAACTTCAGTCATTTCATGTGTTGGTTACAAGAATGGAACAACTAAAGCTATTAGTCACTTGCCTTACAAAATTACATGGCAGTCTTTTAGAGCAACTGAAAATTCAGCCTCTATTTGAGTGCATTTTTTACTTTTCTAGCCTAGCGATTATGAGTTCAACTACTTTTTAGTAACTAGCCTCCTAGAATCCTTTAACCATCAAGTCTATAGATTTAGTGTTACTCTTCTCATTCAAACTCTCTATACCCTGTTTTCATCCTCTAGAAACATGGGCAACATTTTTTAATGCGTGTTTTTTCATTGTTGGGCCAATCTCCTCTTTATTTGACAAGTTTTTATGTATCCGTTCTTAATTATTTTTTTCATAATCTTGTTTACCTTCTGTGATTCCTCTATGGTTCTTGTTATTTTGTGTAATTTGTAGTGTTTATTTCATGTTATTGGATATTTGTGTTTTAATTTCGAGTTAATCAGTTAGATGTACGATTTAGGGTCCATGTCAATGATAGATCTTTGGTTTAATTTTCTACTAATTAATTAATTTTTTTTATTTCATGATAAATTTTTATTTTTAGTATATTTAGTACTAGTTATAAATTTGTATTCAGGATGTATTACCTATTTTATTTTTTTTATTTTGTGTTTAGGATGTGTTTGTAATTAATTATTGAAGAAGTAAAGAAGATCAGTATTGATTGAGTTTCCTTGTATGCATGATCTAATAGCTGTTATACTACAAAAACCGTGTATATACTTAAGGGAAGTAGGTTATGCTTCAATGTATATATGCAGCCCCTCTGTATATATAAAGCCTTGGTGAGTTCACCATTGCTCCCACAGTAATCTATAAAGCAGTTGTCGGTGTGCGCCGGCAGGAAGTCCAAATTGTCTGCAGTACAGAGACTTGTACTAGAGATGAACAACGACAGCAAGGAAACGTCTTCGGGCAATGGTACTAGAGATGAACAACGACAGCAACGATCCAACGTCTGCATACTACCTGAGTTCCTCGGATAATCCCGGCATGATCATCAGCCAGATTATCCAAAATGGAGAAAACTACCACCTGTGGGAGAAGGCTTTTCGCAGAGCCTTGAAATCAAAGAACAAATCATGTTTCATAGATGGCACTTTGAGCAGAAAAAAAGCCAGCAAGGATGACATATTCGCATGGGATAAATGCAACGCAATGGTGGTCTCATGGATCTTTAACTGTGTTGATTGAATCATACAAACCGCAGTCATATCATTTGAGAATGCAGCAGATCTTTGGGATGAATTGCAGCAAAGATATGATCAAGGACACAGCCCCAGGATGTATCAACTGAAGGGTGAACTGAATGATCTAAGGCAAGGATCAATGAGTGTAACAGAGTACTACTCTAAGCTGAAGGAAGTCTGGGATCAACTGGAGCAACACAGCAAGATTGATGTGTGCGAATGCGGCTCGGGATGCATAACGCTGGTCAACTTGGTGGAGGAAAGAGAGAATGATCGATATAACACAGTAAGGTCTAATATTATCTGTATGGATCCTTTGCTCTTTCTCACCCGATGCTTTGCTATGATTTCAAGAGAAGAATTGCAGCAAAAGGTAGGACAGCGAAAGGATCCAAGTTTAGAAGCCGCAGCCTTTGCCAGCAGAAGAAAATTTGAGCAAAAGGGACAAACCAGTGAAACACGAAGTTCCGAAGCTAGACTTGAAGTTTGTACGCACTGTAAACGACCAGGACATAACAAGTCTTGGTGTTTCGAAATAATTGGCTATCCCGAAAACTGGAATTCTAGAAGGACAAGTAGAAGTGGTCGTGGTCGAGGATGTGGCGGTCGAGGCTTCAGAGGAGCTACTGCCAACATGGTTCAAGGGTAGGCTGCCACAACAAGAGAATCTGAAAATCTGGTGCAGATGCCCTCGTTGACACAAATTCAGGTTGAAAGGTTAATGTCACTGCTAGGTATTAATGAATCATCAAGCATAGTTCATGAAGCTCTCTCTGGTAAGATTTTGCCCTCTGTTTATTTAACGGATTGGATATTGGATAGTGGTGCCTCACACCATATTACAGGAAATTTGGATGAGCTCAAGAATATTAGAAACGCTGAAAATGATGAAAGGGTTGTTATACCTGATGGTAGTTCTCTAAAAATTGAGAAGAAAGGAGATATCCTCATTAATGAAAACATTGAATTGAAGGATGTGTTATATGTACCAAACTTCAAGTGTAATTTGATTTCTATAAGAAGGCTAAGTGAGGATATGGGTTGTGCTATTACTTATTATTTGAATGTTTGTGTAATTCAGGACTTAAACCGGCGGACGCTGATTGGATTGGGTAATCTCAAGGATGGTGCCTACTACTTGCGAAGCACACATAGCGCACTAGCAATGATTGTTGGAAAAGATACTGAAGAGTTATGGCACAGACGTTTGGGGCATCCTTCAATGAGGAATCTATCTTATATATCAGAAGCATGTGGTCTTGTTTCAGAAAGAGATAAAAAGTTGGGTTGTGATATTTGTCATCGAGTTAAACAGTCTCGACTTGTCTTTCATTCAAGTAATAATAAAGCCAGTCATCCATTTGAATTAGTTCACTGCGATCTATGGGGTTGGTACCATACTGGGTCAATGTCAGGAGCACATTATTTCTTAACGATCGTAGATGATTTTACTTGAAGCACTTGGGTGTATTTATTGCGTGATAAGTCAGAAACTCAGAAGACATTCATGTCGCTTTGCGCAATGGTGGAAAGGCAGTTTGGTACCAATGTTAAAACAGTGCAAAGTGATAATGGAACTGAGTTCATGGGAGCTCTTCGTGAGTTTTTTCTTAACCAAAGGATAGTTCATCAGACATCTTGTGTCAAGACCCCGCAACAAAATGGAAGGGTTGAAAGGAAGCACCAACATATTTTGAATGTAGCCAGGGCATTGAGGTTTCAAGCAAATCTGCCATTGGAATTTTGGGGGGAGTGTATTTTGGCAACAACGTACTTAATCAATTACACACCAAGTAGTGCATTAGGAGGTCACACACCATTTAAAGTTCTATTTGGGAAGAAGCCTGCTTATTCGCATATAAGAACATTCGGATGTCTTAGCTATGCAAAAAGACAAACACCTAAGAATGATAAATTCGAAGAGAGAGCGGAAAAATATATCTTCATTGGATATCCCTATGGAAAGAAAAGATGGAAAATGTATAGCCTGGAAAGGAAGGATACCTTTGTTTCAAGAGATGTATGGTTCTATGAGGATGTATTCCCATTCAGAAATATCAAGGAAGGAAAGTTAAAGGAAGTCTTGAGTAAGGGAGAGCACAAAGTATCAACAGAAGAAATTAACATGTGTGGAGATGAAGACAAAGATCCGATTTTCAGCCAAAAAAAAACAAGTACAAACGAACCAGACAGACAAGTGGAACTGAGTGAGGATCAAGAAGCACACAGCGGAGTCAGTGTTTCCAGTGAAGAGGCAGCTAAAAAAAATCAAGTAGAAAAGCGAACCCAAAGAGCAATAAGAAGACCTGAGTATCTAAGTGACTATGTGTGCGATGTTGTATTAGAACCATCCAAGGGAAAACTAGTTCAAAAGGCGTCGGCAGGTAAGGCCTATCCTCTAACACATTATGTTTCTTATAATAAGTTTAACTTAACTCATTGAGCTTTCTTAGTGGCCATTAGCACGCATGATGAGCCAAACAGCTACACAAAAGCAATGAAAGACAAGCGGTGGACTGAAGCAATGAACATGGAGATCAAGGCGTTGGAAGATAACAAAACTTGGAAGGCTGTGAGTCTACCACCAGGAAAAAAGGTGGTAGGATGCAAGTGGGTCTATCGAATCAAATATAAAGCTTATGGTAGTGTTGAACGCTTCAAAGCAAGGCTAGTAGTGCAAGGATTCAGTCAAGTTCAGGGAGAAGACTATATCGAGACTTTCGCGCCAGTTGCAAAACATGTGTTAGTAAGGACTTTTTTGGCAGTAGCTATAGCAAAGGGGTGAGAGTTGCATCAAATGGACGTGAACAATGCCTTCTTGCACGGTGACTTAAGTGAATAGATCTACATAAAGCTACCGCCTGGGTTCAGTTCCAAGAAAGAAAATGCCATATACAAACTACAAAAGTCCTTGTATGGATTGAAACAAGCTCCCATAAATTGGTTCGCAAATCTGGCAGAAGCACTTTCTGAGTATGGCTTTGTGCAGTCAAAGGCTGAAAGTACACTCTTCATATACAGGAAAGAATAAGTTTTTATGGTGCTACTTGTATATGTTGATGATATTATTCTTGCAGGAAACAACTCCAAGGCTTGCACAAGTTTTAAGTCCTACTTGAACAATCGTTTTAAAATCAAGGACTTAGGAAACTTGAAGTACTTCCTTGGAATAGAAGTTGCTTGAGGACCAACAGGACTATTTCTGAATCAACGAAAGTTTGCACTGGACATCTTGAAGGAAACAGGTCTCACAGGCTGCAAATCTGCAAACACTTCCATAGAACAAAACCATCGGTTGAGGCATGCAGATTGAGATTACTTCTCGGAACCAAAAAGATATCGAAGGCTAGTAGGTCAATTGCTGTATTTGACGATAACTCGCCCAGATATCTCATACGCTGCACATGTGTTGAGCCAATTTGTGGAACAACCTCGGGTGGAGCATTGGAATGCACTTATCCGTGTACTGAAATACCTAAAGGGTTGTCCAGGTCAGGGTATCCTATTAAAGCGAGAAAATGACATGACTTTGAAAGCATATTGTGATGCTGACTGGGCAGGTTGCCCATTGATAAGAAGATCTGTAACAAGAATTTACATTCAGCTTGGAACTTCTCCTATATCTTGGAAGAGCAAGAAGCAGCCAATGGTGTCCCGATCATCTACAGAGGCTGCATATAGGGCAATGGCAATGGCATTAAGTGAGATTATATGGTTACGGCGATTACTAAGTGAGTTGCTTACAAAACAAACGGTGGCAACAAATCTTTACTGTGACAATCACGCAGCTATACATATAGCCAACAATCAGGTCTTTCATGAAAGAACAAAGCACATTGAAGTGGACTGTCATTTTGTTCGAGAAAAACTGTTGTCTGAAGAACTTATTCCACAATATCTTCAGTCACATCTTCAGTTGGCCGATTTGTTTACAAAGGGCTTAGGCAAGCAACAATTTCGGTTTCTTCTTGGCAAGTTGGGTGTCATGAATCCTCATGCACCAACTTGAGGAGGAGTGAAGAAGTAAAGAAGATCAATATTGATTGACTTTCCTTGTATGTATGATCTAATAGCTGTTATACTAGGAAAACCGTGTATTTACTTAAGGGAAGTAGGTTATGCTTCAATGTATATATGCAGCCCCTCTGTATGTTCGAAACAAGTAGAAAAACATTCAAGAAAACTTTCTGGTCTTGCATTTGTTTCTTTTTTTTTTTTTCAATTATTCATATTTTTGTTAATGAGCAAAAATTTTATGTTTGTGAATCTTAGGATATGGAACATTAAGATGATAGACGTCAATCATCAGGTGGTCATGGCAACCTAAGCCGAAGGGTCTAACACAGGTACATAGGCGCAGTATATTTACTTAGCTGGCCTCTAGCAATGTGGCAATTGGGTCCAATAGTATTCCATTGCTCTAAGTGATTTTGGCTTGAACCTACAATTCAAACCATTGAAGGACTTACTTAGTGCCTTTCACGGTTCTCCATCAACGTTAGGTGCCTTTGATTATGGCTACCATCGAAGAGTCATTGAGCCCGAATTGTAAGTCTTGTTAATTTTAAATTTTTAGTATATTTTAAACTTTATTAACTACGCCACTCATCTCATATTCTTTGTATCATTTTCCTTTTTTAGTTGTCTCAAATTCTTTACACTATTTCCTTTTTCAGTAAGTTTTACCAAGCAACTTTACCATTATACTTCTCATTCTACTAATATGTTATTCTCGGATATGTTTATTCTTTTTTTTTTTTTTGTCAACAAATTGTGAACCATAACCTCCAAACGAAAATTGAAACAGACAATCATAACAGCCAAAACCAATGCAATGCCCTGGGCAATGGGGAATGGAGGCAGTGGAGGTTATGAATTGATGCGACAAAGTGACAAAATGAATTAAAGGAAGGATGAAGGATCGAGGTGGCAAATCTTTTGGGTTTTTGTGTTTTCTACATTTTTTAGTTTATTGATCTTGTCTACAAAAATTTTTCATTGTATTTCTCCTGGGCTTCCTTTATTCAAATAGGAGAGGCGATCTGCAAGTTTGAGATGAAAGGAAAGGTAATCGGCGAGTTTGAGATCGAAGGGAGAGGCCAAGGCAAAAGGATGATGGAAGGAGGTGACAAATCTAAGGAAGAAGGTGATGAATTGAGGCCATAAAAGGAGAAATGAGGTGATGGGGTGAGGAAGGAGGTAGGGAGATGAGGAATGGGTGGGGAAGCAAGGAGGTAATGAATGTAGGTCATCGGGAAGCGGACAGGGGGACAAGGAGGCAACAAGCAAGTGAGGATTGATGGGGAAGTGAGGGGTGGAGGTGCCCATAACCATCTTTTTCTGGTGAAGTGGAGCGAATGGCAGAGGAGAAAAGAGGAAGAAGGATTATGAGTAAAATTGAAAAAAAAAAATACTTACTTTCATCAATTCTTAATTTCCATGTAAACACAAATAGAGCAAAGAAAGTGAGATGGAGAGAGTGTTTAAATATTACTAATTGTGTCCATCTTAGAGAGCTTTTCAAGGACAAACTGCCTTACTAGGGATCGATTCAACAAGTGCAGGATGATTAGTACTTAGCATAGCTGTAGGTAAATGAATTTCAAATAAGTATTTACTTAATTCAATTAGTCGCTTAATTGTAGTCATAATGAAGTTCAGGTACTCATTTGTTACCTTAGGTATTATTAATTGCCTGAAATTCTTTTGTTTCAGCAAACTTGTCGCTAGGTGCTGGCAGACAATGATGGAGTTAGGGAGTAGTTCTTCCACCTGATGGCCAGCAGCTAGAAGAAAAAGTGAACAATTGAGGGGATGTGTGATTAGGGATCATTTAGCGGAAGACTTCTACCCAACTGTGGAAAACAGCCGTCTAATTCCGTACTGACCTTGCCAGATTTTGCCTGACCATTGGAGACTCATATATCATTGGAACATAGAGGAATAGTAGCACAGGAGTAGCATACTGAAGAATAATAAGGTACATAACGTTTATTTGGCAGCAAATTATTTCTATATAATAACATTCATAACTTGTGTGCCTTAAACGTCAATTTTTAAAAACATGTACCTCCAAAAGGCCACGCTTAAGGATGCGACAGGGCCAAAGCATTCTTTGAGCAACCAGACAAAGCAGATTGCTTGGGATAAGATACTATGATCAACATTCACTTAGCTATCAGGGTTCTCTGACTGTTATTTATTATTAATTAATTTTGATTGCTTGTTTTTAATTTATGAAATGGGTGAAGAAGTTACAAAAGAACCTGACATTTGATGGATTCATTCAGTGGATGTCAACGAAGAATGGATTTGGCAATGTGATCAAGACCTCCTTGATGTTGTGTGGAGTTCTAAACGATGCCCTAACACAACATTGTCTTAATTTTTACCCTCTTCCTCACCCACAAGTGCACAGTGTCAATTGAGTTTTAGAGGGTAAGAGGTCAAACCCACTAGGACTAATGTGCTTAATTGAGGATATTGCTAATACCCTATTCTGTAACTCTATTGCAAATAACTACAATATGGAAAAGAACCTAGTAGCAACAAGTTGGAGAAGGGAAAAGGGAAATAATGGTGCAAACTAACTTAAACTAAACTCCTAAGCAAGACAAGCAAATATACTAACAAATCAAACATTAAAAGAGAAGCAATCTTTTATGGCTTGGGCTAAGTTTCATGCATGGGGTCATATGTCACATGTTCAGAGCACACTAAGGTGATGGTTCCGAATACTCCCTTAGCCATTTCTAAACTAAGCAAGCATTCAAACCCTTGACCATGGACAGCCTGATGCCATGCACCAAGAGTGTGAGCATTAACTTACAACCTTGTCCACCAAGATGGCTCCTAGGACATCTTCACGACTCTAGCAAACCACCTTAGTCCATCCCAACGACCTTAGCTTATGGAAAGCTCTTTCAAGCATTTACACAAACACCTAGTGGTATGTGTGTGTTTGTGTGGCCAATACTAGCACCGCATAAAAAATAAGCACAAAGATGAACATTATACATGTCATAAACATGCCTAGCATCATACTTCATCCATACATTCAATTAATCATCCAAACCCAAGGGGGTTTTGAGTGATTATTCACTCATGAACACAGACCAAGCGAATGAGAGAAAAATAGACATAATAAAGGAATGGTCTACTAAAATAGATAAGTAAAAGGGAAGAAAACACCAATAACAGAAATTGATCGTCCACTAGAAGCCTAAAGGTGAGACCTTTATTCCTTCTAGCTCTCTCGAAGCTCCAAGCTCCTAAAACTAAGTGTTCTAAGACCTGGAAGAGAGGAAAGTAGAAGATCCTCCAACTCTCCAACAATTCAAGGTTTTTAAACATTCACATAACTTAGTGGTTTATTTCCATCAGACCACATGTACTTATACCATCACCAGTAGCCCATTTATTGACAAGATCAGAAGTTTCATAGTTCCTGGGTGCAAAGGCAGTTTTACAAGTTAATGGGTGCAAATGAACTGAAAAACTGAATAACAGAACCAATCTTATAAGTTTGGTTTCGCTTGATCAGTTAACGGAACGGTTCAATTGGTGGGTCAGTTACTGTCTGATCCTAGATAGCTCAAAACGACAGAAACCCATCTTCCATTGACTTTATTTGACCCAAACATTAAAAACAAATGAAATGTATAGTACAAAGAATATCTGTGCAATCTGGAAACAAGAAATGAGAACGGGCCTAACTGATCCTGATTCATGCAAGCCAAAGTGGACGCATTGCCACAGATTTCATGCCTCAAAATGTTACCACCGGTCAACAACCATCACTAATGAAATAGGATTTGAGTACTTTGAATTTAGAACGAAATAACTTAATATTGTGAAAAGAAAAAAATATATTTTTTTTTCCAGAAAGACATCAAGGAGCAAAACACCAATCAACGATGGCAAGCAACGGAAATTTTTTACTTTGGAATTTCAACACCCTGTCCGTGTGTAAAAGGCTCTCTCACATCTCTCGTATAAATTTTCCTTAAATAATTTCTCAGCTACTAATTCTTGCACCTGTTTGAAACATAGGCTTTAGACCTTCTCGTCTGTTGCAACTGGTTCTGGCGGTCCCTCCTCTTTTGCTAACTTGTGGCTTGGAACTGAATAGGCAATACGCTCCTTCCCTCCTGGCTTCGACGATGCATTGCCATACCAGAGCATTCCAAGTATTGCAACAATCATGCCCAAAATTACTTGTAAGTTCAGACCTTCTTTCCCAAAGAAGACAAATCCTAAGATCAGGACAAGAATCGTCTTCATATGACCCAGCACTTGGAATGTTACGGCAGTAAACCTCCCAATGCAGATGAACTGGCTTAGGTTGGTACCGACAGCAATGGAGCAGGATAAAACTATAAAAAACTGTAGCCAACAAACAAAAACAGGAATCAGTTACAGCGCACAACTGACGTCAGGAAGAATGTCCTGGCTCCCATTCCTGAACATGTATATTCTGAATTTCTAGTCCTGGACCAGCCAAGGCTGTGGAACACATGTAAATTTCAGAAACATACAAGGAAAATGTATCAGCTACCATGTGCACTCTTACAAGTGTAAGACCAGTGCAGGTGAAGCTGCGTTTTTTCTTTTTTATTTTTTTCACCCGGATTCAAGAACATTCTAGTGCTATCTATGCGAGGAGGAATTAGATGTGCAAAAAGTCAAAAATAAATAGATGCCTCACAAAAACATAAATCATAAAATCTATGCGACACAGTACAGAGCAGCGCTAACAAAGTTACCAGCTAAAGCAAACCAATATCAGGTGAAAGGCTTACCATAGATATCACAGTATAGTCATAATCGTAAACTTTCTTGCTTGTCAGCCAATAGTCGACAAGAGGGCCAAAAAACAATAAGGACGCAGCTTGTAAAGGAGCAGTATGTGCTAGTAAGTTGAAAGATCCTATCGAGTGCTTCCTTTGAAGAAAATGGACATACTGTAAGCAAAGAAAATAAAGGGCACATCATTATTTCACTTGGAAGGTAAGGTATTCCTCAAATAAAGAGGGAGTGGGAGGGGCACAGAGTGTGGAAACCTTATGGGATGACACCTCAGAAAATCATTTTTGGTATCTTGTTAAACTGTTAAAGCAATTAACCTTCACTTTGAGAAAGCTATTCTGATTTTAGCAGGGAACAAGGATTCACTTACATACTGCTGAAGCGCCGTGCTCCAAACAGCTATAACTGCAGCTATAAAGCCCTTCAAATTAACACTAACATCTGTGACAGTGCAAACTGCAACTCCAATAAGCACCAGCAATATGCTGAGTTTTGTGTCCCTTGAGTACCGTACATGATCAAAGACAACTTCCAGGAAACAAGAGACTGGTATCATGCTCAACTTTGCTATCTGACAATAAAATTTTTCAAATAAAAATGGATATAAGTTCAAAAAGGTTCACATTCATGTGGAAGGGCATAAAGGATAGAGTAATTTGCACACACAAAAAGTCACCTGATAAAATCCCACAGAATTCCACATCAAGCTCACGTTCATTCCAACAATGGAGAAGTTTGCAAATAATACAAACTTTAAAATGTCTGACATCGGGAGATGAGACTCTTGAATATATCCCATCCATTTAAGAAGAACAGTTAAAAATGTTGTTGTGGCAAAATGCAAACCTGTTAATGTTGTAGCTGCAGCATAGGATCAATGGAAGTCAGATGGATTTATAACGCATAGCGCTTCAATCTGAAGCGTCCAGTTCTTAACAATAATGATGGATACTTCTTGAGAAGGAGACCATGCAAACAAGTAAAACAGAGACTTTCACATCCGATTTTTTACAATCTTTGTCCACTTCAACCGCTCAACAAAATCGTTAAGTATATCTCTGTTTAAGTTTACTAATCCCTCAACAATGCAAGGTTACAGCCTTACAGGGCGCAACAACAAGGAAATAACTACAGATCTCAAATCATTCCACCTTTCAAAAATAAGCATTCATCTGTACCCCCTAGAAACAAGAATCTCAGAGCTGGAAAATAATAGACGGTAGGGATCTCCAGCTTAACATATCGCCTTTTCACTTGATTATAATAATCATTCCTCATATCACCCACGCGCAAAAATTAAAGAAGTTCATGATTCATCATAGAACTTGCAGAGCAAAGCATCAAGTTTAAGGGAAAACACAAACACTAAAAAAGCACCATACCAAAACTGAAACCATATGTAGCCATCAAAGCCTTATTCACCATGATAATACCAACAGAGGTGACAACATTAAACAACCATGAAGCAGCATCTAGTGTTGCCTTCCTATCAGCCTTGCTTGGAGTTGCCATTTTCATTCTTATTTGACGGTGTAAACAATAAAGCAGCCTTAACTTCTCAAAATTTCAGACAAGCGAGGGACAGATTTCCGCCAAAAAGTAGTGCGGGTGCATTAACGACTCATCTGGAAAAATAAGAAGAAAGAGCAGCACTTAGAAGAATGAGTCAAAGCAAGTCTTTACTGATGGTAACCAAACAATGAAAACTGAGTATCAGCAAAAAAATCAGGAACTCTAAAATAGACCACGCAAGCAGCTGCTTTCTGAAAATTTCCTAAAAAACAGTGAGTTCAAAAACAGAGCTACAGCATGAAATAATTTCCTCCAACTCATTCAACACAACTGAGCCGGCCAACAAACAATTGACTGCAAATGGATCCTTTTATGTGAAATTAAAACATCAGAAAATTTAATAATTTCACCTGATTGAGTTTTAAGACCACTGCTGGCACCTTGTAATGTAGTACTACCTTTAATTACTCGGGCAACCTAAACTAGATTTGATCAAAACCCATGAAACAACTGAAATCTAAACCTCTTGTTTTTCCAAGCTAATCTCCACCAATATGCACTATTAGTTTCAAAGATCCAAATTTTGTTTTCTGTTCAACGTTCTACAAAACGACAAGAGCAGATCAACAGAAATGATGAGAAATCTAATGACTCTACAAAACCAAATCTTTCAAAGAAACGGTTCAGAAGCTTGAATCGAAGCAGCCCCAGATCGAATGACTACAAAGCACTGAATTAGCTTAGGAAAAAGAAACAAGCAAACAAACAGAAGCAACAAGGAATTTATCAGACGTACCCCCGAGGACCAAGAGGAGAAAAGAAGAAGAGGGAGAGCCCAAGAAAGTGCCTTGGGAGTACCGCTGTAAATAGAGAGAGAGGGGATGTGCAAGGAAATGAATAACTTTTTGCGGTTATTGTCGATGGCTGAGAGAGTTTCTTTGTCGCCATTAAAGTAAGGCAGACGGAAGTAAAAACTAAAAATTAAAAAGAATTCCCCTGTCTCTCTTTTTGCCCCTTTTTTGTTTTTTTGCTGGAAAAAAACACCATAAAACACTTAATCTTGAACTTTTTTTTTTGTAGTCATTAATCTTTAACTTTAGTTGAGAAAATTAGGAAAGTGCTGATGGCTGGTCAGTTTAAGTTTTATAACATTAGTCATTCAAATTTAAACATGTCAATGAGATGAAGATGTTTTTTTTATATATTTTATTATAAAATACTGCAATATTTCAGCGTTCCAAAATAGGAAGTATTATAATAATTTGTAACGTTATTGTCATTATTATTATTATTATTATTATTAAGTAAAACTGTATAAAGTAGGGTTCAATTCATTTTAAATTAAATTTGTATTATTGTGCATTTTTGTTGTATATATGATTATTTATCTAAATTATTAATTTATTAAAAATATACTTTATGAATTCTAAAAATTAATATCAAAATATTTTTATAAAAAATATTATTTTCTATTAATCTTTCTTTTTTAAATTAAAAAATCAATAAAAATATTTAATTTTTATTAAAAACCAGTAAAATTACTGTTAAGCTTTCATAAAGTATAGAATTTAAATAAATTAATAACTTATACAAATAATCACTATATACAAAATAGTACATAATAATGCATTAAATTTAATTTGAAATAGAATTTCCCCTTAGTTTTTACTCTAGCATGAGTGAATTCTATATATACAAGGTTAATAACCCATTAACTATGGGTAGACGTACACTATTATACTATAAAAGTCTGATGTTCAAATATTCAACGGAAATGTATTGGCAAAAAGAAAAAAAAATCTAATAAATGTAGATCATGTATTAACACCAATAAAAAAATACTACTCATTCCTCCCACATTAAACTCTTCCTCTATTCAAGTTTCAGTGTTTAGATTTAAGTTTGATTTAAATTTATTTATATTATTATTTGATAAAATTTAAAAAAATTATATTTAAAAATTACAACTCTTGTAATTTTTAAATATAATTTTTTAAAAAAATTAGTAAATAATAATATAAATAAATTCAGATTAAATTTAAATTAGAAAACTGAAATGAAACAAAGAATTGAAGAGATAGGTATTAGTTTAAGCTAGTTTTTAAAACAAACACATTTTTTTTCAGTATCAGTACATTGAGTCACTCTTAATAAATAATAATAATACAGGGTTTATTAGGAGGGCAATCTTTAAGATTTGTCTGAGCTAGTTGTCCAAAACCCTTTAATTAATTTAAACTCAAGATCTGACCTGTTTTTTTTTTTTTTTTGGAGTTAAAGTTGTGTCCCGTAATTTGTCGACGTGGATCGATCAGCTGTGATGGGACGGGAGGGTGTGAATGGATAATGACAATTTGTCCCTTGAGGTTTAGAAGAAATTACATTTTATCCCTGCCTTTTAATATAGTCCCACAATAACTTCTGAAATCTTAATTTAGACATTATGGTAGTCATCTTTCAGTAATTTCAATCTATAATGTATTTTTTTTACAGTTAATGGATATTTTAAATTATCAATTTTTTTATGTTTTTCTTTTAGTTTAAAATAGTATTTTTTAAATTTTAATTAATTATAAAAAATACTATACAAATTAAAATTGCTTAAAGATGATAACCATATAGTTTAAATTAAGATTTCAGAAGTTGATATTGGACTATATTAAAAAGGGTAGGGGTGAAAAAGGGCCGGGCCTATTTTGGGTAGCTCGAGCTTGAGCTCGAATTGAGGTTTTTTTAGTCAGATACTTTCAAGCTCGAGTTAAAAAGTGGGCTCGAATAAATTTAGGGCCGAGCTTGAGCCTTAACATATTTTTCCCTATAGGCTCGCAGGCCTATTGGGCTCAAGCTCTCCTAAGACACTTAAGCCTTTCTCCTCACTCGACCATTAAGCCCACCTCAGCTGCAAAATCGACCCCTACCCTGTCCCAACCTTCATTCTACTAAGTCTGCTCCTATTTCCAAGAATCCCAGTCACAACATCGGCCACCACCAAGAGAGTTTCTGGCAATGAGGCTAGAAGATCGACGACGGTTTCCAACAATGACAAAAGATCAATGAGGTTTCTAGCGACGACGATTTCCTGCCACCACCAAGAGAATTTCCGGAGATGAAAGCAAAATATCGACGACGAGAGCTGAAGATCGATGACGGCTTCTAGTGATGACAACCCCGAGATCAAGATTAATCGATGACGGCTTCAGGCGATGACAACCCCGAGATAGAGATCAACAACAACCGCAAGATTGCCGATAGCCGATAGCCCGAGTTTGACGATGGCCTCAATCCAAGGTTTGCTGACGATAGCCCCACCCAAGATCGACGCCATAGCCACCGACTCTCGAACCAAATGCCAGAGACCCAGGTGATGCCTCGAGGGCGGAACCAAATGCTCCATTGCCGAGTAAGGAAGATGATGCTTCATTTGTAAAGTTCACAACCTTAGGATAGAACTGGAAACAATTATAAAGTTTGAGATAAAGTCTCTAATTTTCCATTTCTAGCTATCTTTATCTATGTAAGAAAAATTACATATTTAATACTCATCTTTCATTTAAATTTAAGTTATAGTTAAGGTACTGAAATTTTATGTGTTATTCAAGTTTGACAGGCTTTTAAGCCAAGCTCGAACCTAAAAAAATTGGACTCGAGCAATTCGAGCTCGAGCCCGAGTAGTGCCGAATAGTAAATGGGCTGAGCTCAAGCTTGATGGACTTGGGCTTGGCCCAGCCTATTTTCACCCCTAAAAAAGGGGTCAAAGTGTATATTTTTTAAATAAGAAGGTAAGGTGTAATTTTAACTAAACCTCATGAGGTAAATTGTATTTAACTCTTATTAAATTAAATAGATAAAGTAATCATGTGATGATTACATATGTAGCAGGAATCTGAGGAAGGAAGGAAAAAGGTCGTTTTATTAGTCAATTACGAGGATTACGAATCAATGAAGAACATGAGTTTGATCCACGAAATTGTCAGATTCATGTTATTTTCAGCATTGTTCATGAGGATTCGTGACAATATTGTGTTCAATTGACATTCTCTGCTTTCTTTTTATTCAAGTATTTTCTTAGTTTTTTATTTTAAATTATTATAATTGCAGTTGAGCTAGATGGAAATCTACAATAAATGGTGAGGTGTTTTTTAAAAATTATATATATATTAAATATTTTTATTCTATTTTATTTTATTTTTTGTTAAAGTTCAAACTCTAAATTTTATGGGTAGAGGCAACCATAAATATGGAGATTGAACAAGTTACTTGTACGTTGCTGTTATGATGTTATTTTCTTTCCGATCACCCTTTGTTTTCGTTTTTCCGTTTCCACAATTCCCTTTTTCCTTCACCTAAAATGCTTGTAATTTAGAAAGAAAAATCATAAATACTAGGGGTGAATATCATTTACCACTAGTAATTACAAGTGGAGAGTTTCTGCCTTGAACATTATAATTGGGTAAATGACACCTATCATCCTTTAATTAAGACATATGTTGTAGACTCGTCCCAAAACTATAAAATGTTACATTATTCGTTCTCTAACTATAAAAATTGTTGTAATAACGTCCTACCATTAGGTTAGGCCATTAAAAAGTAACGGAATGAGGGGAAAAATGTGCAATCAATCCTATAACTTAATAAAAATTTCTATTTAAGCCATAAAATTTTACTATTTTCTAATTCAATTCTAAAACACGTACAAATTATTTTATGGGACAATAGACATGTAGCTCGAGTCGACTCGTCACTAAAAAAATCTCAAATCATCAATATGATACAACCAGTTTGAAAATTCAAAAAGTGAAGAAGAACGGAAAAGGATCGGCTGTCTACAGCTGCCTAACCAATCTCCGCCACCTATCGCCTTCATTGCCTTGATTCGCTCCTCTTTCATTGTCATTTGCCACAATGGCACCAAGAGATGTCCTCAGCTCCTCGCTGAAACTCGATCTCCTCACCGACACACGACCTCCTCAACTCTTGATGCCCCATTTCCTTACTGACTCCCGACGCACTTCGAAACTCGTTCTGTCGCACTCAAATTTCATCCTCTATCATCAACCCATTTTATCCAGTTTTTTTCAAAACCAAAAAGCAACCAACCTTTTTCTTATTCCTTCTTGTTCTTGTGCTTGTGGGATGGTTTTCATTTCCTTTTCAGCCCAAAAAATGGCAACTTTGAGCTCTTTTTCCCCTGCTTTCCTCTTCTTCAAGGGATTTGATTTTTTCCCTTACCACAATTCAACTTTTGAGTTGGATATCCTTGCCTCGGTTCTTGTCAATTTTTTGAATATCATCATTTCCCTCTATTTCCCTTTTGTTAATCTCTACAATGGGAAATGCTGAAGAAATTGTCAACACAGAATGACAATTTTCTCAAGAGATCTGCTTTGGAGATTCATTTCAAGTAGCAGTTTTGCCCACAAGTTTCAACATCAAAGTGAAGAGGATGAGGGAAAGCTAGAGTGAAGCTGGGGGCTCTTGATGAACGATTGTTTTGGGGTCAACCCACAAGCCAAGCTCACGAGATCGTCTTCAATCCCAAATTTTCTCAACATCAATGCTATGAGAACCGATAACGAAGATGGTTCTTCAACATTGCCGCTTGTGAGGACTTGCTTGTTGCCTCCAGAGACAGAGGATGAGTGGAGGAGGAAAGAGTTGCAGACTCTAAGGAGGATGGAGGTGAAGAGGAAGAGGTTGGTGAAGCAGAGGAATCTGGAAGCTATGAGGGATCAGAGAAAAGGGTTTCATGAAAAGATGGGCTGGGGAAGGTGAGGGGACGACTGACGAGGGGAAGAGATGGGTTGGGAAATGGAATTGATCCTAGATTAAAAAAAATAGGAAATAAAAATTAATAGGAGGAGGAAGGGCAATTAGAAAAAGGTAGTTTGATTATGAGATGTAAAAATTTTGAGGTTTCTAAGGCAAATAAAAAGTTTTTTAGGGGTTAAAACTAGTTTTTCACATTTTTTTTCGGTCCATTTTAACTGTTACAATTAACGATAGAATGAATGATGTAATATTTTTATAGTTAGAGGATGAATGATATAACATTTTATAGTTTCAGGATGAATGCGCAACATAAGACTTAGTTCAGGGATAACAGGTGTCATTTACCCTTGTATATATTATCAAGTTCAATAAGTGAGCCAAATCTTGTTTTCACCCATATGTTCCATAAAAGTAAACTTTGGTATATGTATATATAATGACCGTTATTCAAACTTGAGATGCTGTACATTCTTATAACACTTAAATGTCGTGACTAAGGTTGAAAATGGGCTAGTTGAGCCCGAGCTTGGCCCCTTTGTTATTCGGTACTACTTGAGCTCAAGCTCGAATTACTTGAGCTCAATTTTTTAGGCTCGAGCTCAGGTCGAGTTTGAACCCGTCTCAAACTCGACTTGAAAGCTCATCGGGCCTGAATGACATACATAAATCTTTAGTACCAAAATTACAATTTAGATGAAATATGGGGACTAAATTTACAATTTTCTATATAGATAACCAAAGAAGAGAAAATTAGAAAACCTATCCCAGACTTTTTAATTCTTTACTATTCTACCCTAATTTTGTAAAACTCACAACTAAGCCATCATCTTCCTTACTTCGACTGCGGAGCCACCATAGTCCATCCTTTGCAGGCTGCTGCATCGATTTCTAGGCCACTACAGTTCAACTTGCACACAACTAAATAAATCACAAAATCAGTAAGAGTGCAAAATCCAAATTTGCAATCGGGTGTCGAGAGTCTCTGGCGATCGAACGATCTCGTTGGGCAAGAGGCAATCAGTCAATCCTGTTGAGCAAAAGAAGTCCTAGGTCTACGACATCTGACGTCTGCTCGGTGCATCAACTATTGGCCACTGTTGGCCACCGTTTGCTAAGCTTAGTCATTTTGATTTAGGTTGCTGCTGAACCTTGGGGTATCAAGTAGCTTGAGGTGTTGCCATCGAGTAAGCGAGGCTAGTTCCTAGACGGTGGTGATCATCACTTTTTGGTAGTTGAGTAGGACCTAGGTATCGGACAAAGGGATGAATGGCCGAAGGGAGTGTGGGGATCTAGGTAAGGACGAAGGGAGTAAGGGAGTTAGGGAAGGGATTAAACTTAGGGCGTAGTGGGAAAAAGTCTAAAGGATAAATGATAAATCTCATTAGGCTAGCGAGCTGATAAGGTAAAGTTTCATGAGGTTCGAGCTCGGCCTTAAATGAGTTCTAACCCATTTTTCGACTCAAGCTCAAGCTCAAATGAGCCCAACTTAAAAAGCCCCAACTAGAACTCGAGTTCAAGCTACCCGGAAAAAGCCTGACCCCTTTTCACCCCTAGTCGTGACACATGAAATTAGCAATATGGACTTTTTTCTTCTTTTGTTTTAGATAATCTTTTCTTTTACAAACTCTCCCCTTAAGATCTCAAGAAGACCAACAACCTCATTTACTAGAGTGACTATATATATCATTGAAGAAATCAGAACATTCTCCTGCTGCTGGTTAGCTGTTCAAATGAATGCTTGGATTGGAAGAAGTTATGACTTGACTCGGGATACACAACACCAGAATTGAACTTCCAATGATTCACGGATTCCAAATTAACCTAACAACACAAAACAGGTTGCCAGCAAATTAAGGGGAAAGCTATCATGGGTATTCAGTAATCATGAGTACTGGGGCTATCTGCATGCATGTCCATGGACTCATTACCACTTCCAGAGGACAAACTGTTGTGGGGATTGTAACCTCCCTGGGGAAGGTTGTAGTTCTGGAGGCCCCGGAGAACCGGGCTGGAGAGTGCATCTGAGAAAACAGAGTTCTTTGCTTGGTAATCCCCTGAACGAATGCCCTGCCCAACTGTTGTGAGAGGAAATGGATTTGAGGAATTGGGGGCACCTGCATTGGTTAAGTTTGCTGTGTTCTGGAAAAGCTGCTGCTGATATCTGGGTGACACTGGAGGCCCCTCTGATCCATACTCCAGCTCATTCTGCAAGATCAAATGCCATTTCCTTAGTTCTTCACATATGTGCAACCAGTTATTATCATGCACCTTGTTTTAGCTAAGCGTATCAAATATCCAGTACTTCCAACTACATGGTTTTTGAAGGCTATTTGGTTCAGTCAAATCCCCACAACCCTCCCCATCCCCCAAAAAGAAGGTTTTTATTTTTATTTTTTAATAATAAAACAGGAAAAAAATGTTTAGCAAATTGTTTAACAAGAAAAAGAATTCGGGAAAACTCCAATCTCCTCATAAACAATTTTCGTAATCTGGAAACATATGGCTTGTAATTGAAGTTTCCCATTTCAGTTCTACAGAGAAACATGTTTCTTAAATTAATCACATAAGAACAAAATGACAATATAATTTTCACAAACAACGAGATAAAAAACAGACACAAAACAAATATCAGACAACCACTTAATAATCAAAGTCTTTTGGATTTTCAAACTTAAATGGGGCATCCTGGTAGCTTCTTGTTGATACCAACCTCAAAAAGTGGAATGACAATGCCAGGAAAGAAACAAAGGAAACTCTTATTCTTTGATTTATCGGTCAATAAACCAAAGCCTTAAACACAACTAATTGGATTGGCTACATCAACCCTGTTCTGCAAGTTTTCCTAATTCCTTTTATTTCTTCTGCAGCTCCTCTTGTATTTAACCTTCCGAAAACAGAGTAGGTAAATAGATGCATCTCTTAGACCCCAAGGGAGTAGGGATATAATTTCTCAGTTTGTTCATTTCAGGGCAACCTCTTGGCAACCTCGAACTATGTTCATCCTTTCTTCATTGCTTCTACCCTATAATCTCACTTTCTCATAACCCGCTCGTATCAAAATTACTTTCATTTTCCATCCCCCAGGATACAAACTTCGACTTTGTAAGTTCAAGTTATACAGCAAAAATTAGTGTAGCTTTAAGTCCCCAAAATAGTGCATGGCCGCATGAGGCCACTGGCTAATATAGAGTACAGATATCGCCATTCCTTTTTGTTTTGTTCACAAAAAAATTTTCAAGAACTCAGTCTCAAAACCATGCTCTCATGGTCACAGAGGGGCATCCTTACAATTGTATCAAGGCTCTCCATGATCAATTTGTTTGTCAAACTTGAAATGATTTATAAATAACTGTAAGCAGATAAAGAGCATACTAACATTCCTAATTGCATAAAATACCCATCTAGAGTTTTATATCAAGCACCTATAAGCCAGAAGAATATGGTAGCTTATGTCAAGACCAAGTCCGGAATCACTTCTCGGGCGATTAAAAAATGTGCAACAAAGAAATCCACAGCCATGCTTCACACCAAAACTTCCAAATATTGGGGCTGTTATCAATTCAGGAAGAAAGGAATATCCAGGCAAAACCACTCTTCTTGGACAATAAACCATATTTGGAGAACCAACTCTTGCACTAGAAATTACAGCAATACAGAATAGCTAAGAATTATCTGAAAGCGGATTCATATTCAATCATTGATGACCATGCATGTGGCACGGGTGATCATATATCCAAGCTCCAGACACTGAGAAGACAGTTCATGTAAGCTAACACAGAATCAAAATACAGCACAAGAGAATCTAACAAGGCTCAAAGTCATAACATCAGCCCAAAGGTATAGGTGCTTGGAAAGGTGCATGCATTGCATGAATAGAAGTGAGAAACCACAAAGGAGGAACCTGCAAATAGGCAAGTATGTCAACCGTTGCAATCCTTGACCCTTCTTCTTGCTGTCTCAGAATCCACTGGTAAAGTTTCTCCTAGAGGAAAAAGCATGGGTTCTATAATCAGATAGGACTGCGGGAAAATGATAATATAAACAACCTAGTTATATATACCAAAAGATGAGACAAAAAGAATCAGTGACAACAGCTAGAATAATCTTCCTTTTTTATTTAACAACAATATGCCAAAAGAATCTAAACCAACCTACAGTGGAAGGAGCTGTATGTGACAGTTAAAAGTTTAGGCAGGGCAAATGTTCTTAATTTCTCATCAATCAAGAGACTCAAGAAAAGGAGGACAATTTTCAAACTCCCAAAATTTCCAAGCCCCAGGCAATCGTACTTTTGTAAAAGCTAGCATTTTACTCATCATACTCTCTCCCAGAGATCAGTTACTCCACTTCTTCAACTTCCATAATATATTTGTTAGACACTTCAAGAAATGGAAACGTGTACGAAACTTTAAATACAAAAGAGAGTATAACAAAGTCATTCTTGAGTAGTAAGTACCTGAAATTCATATGACACGACTGAGTCCATCTAAATGGATCAAGACAAAAGCTAAGATAAGACATACTTAATTTTCCTCAGGCTATATGTACAGTGTTCTCAAAGTCATATACAGCTTCTGCAATTTTACAACCCTGATGATGCTATAGTAAGAGAAATAATACATGCAATACTGTGCTTGCACTTTGAGGCTTGAGCAATAAAAAGATTGAGGCCTCATACAACAGCACATGGGGAACTCCAAAGGAGGAGGTTCAGTTCACTGCTTGCCATTCATCCATGAAATCAATTTGCACTATATCACATTAACGTAGGCCACATAATGCATACTCCACTTTTCAGCAATGCAGAAAACTCCACTTCCACCGTGAAAACTGCAAGGCTCTATATTCAGCGATCAAATTTTCAACAAAATTTTCAAAAAGCTGAAAACCATGCAAAAGCTACCCTTCTTCAATCCCATTTGGAAATGTGCTCTCGATATAGAGTTGTTCTTTGTGAGTGATACCATCTTCAACGATAGTAACCTATTTTCCCTTTAGCTTTGCTAAAAGAAACCGGGCTATGCCTCGAAGTCTCTTAACTGCAACCAAGAACTAATTAGGAGAAAGAAAGATGGTACTCAAACTTCATGGGGTTTAGGCGCTACACATAAAATTTCAGGCCTTCAAAGAAAACGTGTGAAAATATTGGCAAAGAGCTAAACTTGCTTGTATTTCGGTCCCTGTAATACGAAATCCCGCTCCACACTGAAGAAAAATAAAAATAAAGGATAAAAAAAATTAAAATTTTCCATCAATATTCGTCGCTTCCCTCCATTCTCATAAGCCAAGCAAAACCTAACAGCCATAACAATCAAACGATTCAAGCCCATCAAGAATCAACACCACCGGTTACAAGTACAAAGTAAATCCATCATTAAAACCCTCAGAAACAAAAATAATACAATACGATTGCCAAAAAAAAATAAATAAAAAAAAAACAAAGGAAAAGCCCCATTAATTCAAAGCTGAAACACTAGAGGAAGGACGTAGAGAAAGGCGGAGAGACAAACCAAGGC
Organism: Aquilaria yunnanensis; assembly: GCA_039654915.1. Classification (NCBI taxonomy): domain Eukaryota; kingdom Viridiplantae; phylum Streptophyta; class Magnoliopsida; order Malvales; family Thymelaeaceae; genus Aquilaria; species Aquilaria yunnanensis. The sequence goes on along the minus strand of CM077597.1, from coordinate 3,464,758 downwards.
GTTGCGCTCGCCGGCCTGGAAGGAGAGGCGCTGGTGATTCATGGCCTGCGTGTAAAGCTGGGAAAGGGAATTGGCGGCGCTGCAGAAACTGGAGTACATGGTTCTGTCGACCTCATCGAGGCGCGAGGCAACGGATTTCCTCTTCTTCGCCATTACTTTCGAATTAAATTCGAGAAAAAACAACCCTAGAAGATAGAAAAACGAAAAGAGGTGGTTTCGTTCGCTTCGCTTGGCTCTGCTTATCGTATTGGTAAGGCAGGCGATGCGGGATTTGTATTGTCAGCTTTCGGTTCCGTGGGGATAATGGTTTTGTTTGCGGGTGGCTAAAGGTGGCGACGAGGAGAAGGAAAGTTGGTGGAACAGAGAACAGTGACATGGCGCTCCCTCTTCCTTACACGTGGACATGTTGACACGCTTCTTGCTTATTAGGACATTGGGACCCACTATGTCTCTCCCCAAAAGCGGACGGCCATGGAAATGAAAGCCGGGCTGGTTGGATGGTCGGGGACCCAAAATCTATTTAAGGGCCGGATCCCATTTCTGGAGCCCATAAATAACCTTGGTCCTTGAGATGAAGCCCATAGAACCACTAAAACTAGCCCACAGGCCCACGCTATGCACCCCACCAGAAAGGCCAGTACCTAGTTTGCCCAGTACTTCAGTGCTTCTATTCTAAGTTGGCCAAAATACTTCTTCAGCTCATGAACTCGGTTAACTAGGACATTTACCCCCTAAACTTGAATTCAAGCCAACTCAGCCCCTAAACTTGCTAAAGTGGGTTAGTCAACCCCTTTGACTGACCTAGGCTCATCATGTACCTGATGCCGTTCACCCCCCATTTGCTAATCCTGTTCGGCCCTTTCGCCTTACCAATCACTACAATCCCACCTTAATTTTCTGTCCAGTCACCAGGCACCATTTATCCTTCTTCACCATGTACCCTTCATACGCCCTTTTCTCTGCCAGCCATTTCATCGTCAGTGTCACTATCCTAAGCAAAGTAGTCTAAAACCCAAGCTGGCTCATCCTCTGCCACCACTGCTCCATCTTCTCGTGCTTTTCTACCTTTGCCGACCCATCGCAGCTAACTATGTTCTTGATCTCTACCGCAAAGTACAATTGCTCCGTCTTGGCCTTCATCGTGTTGTTCTTGGGTAAATCATGTTTATTTTAGCTTGAGCTCAGCAACGAAGAGTTGAAGAAGAGGAAGATTTGGATTTTTTTTGTTAAGGCTAGAATCCGAATCTCATGTCTGTTATGGTTGGAATCTAACCCCTCAAAGAGTATTGGCTTGAGATCAATGCTGGCGGTGTAACAGCCGGCTATGTGAACAGCGAGAGCGATGATATGTTGATTTTTGTTCAAAATCCATGGGGAGTAGAAGAAGAGAAAGATATGTCAGTTGCATTGAAGAAGGATGTGGGGGCAATTCTGATGAAGGTTTGAGCAAGGATTTGAGCCTGGCAGGGTTGGATGTGTATTGGACTAGGCATGTTTGTAATGTGAGCTAGATGATAGCTTGTTTGTAACTTCTATAAGTTCAAGGTCAATTAGTGAAAATTAGGCAATTGAGGATAGTTTCTGCAATTTTTGCTTATCTCGTTATATTGAAAGCAAATTACACATTTTTTTTCCCTATAGTTCATATAAAGTTATAATTATAACCCTAAAAATTTATATATGCCATGGAAGTGAACAACATCTATGAAAAACTATCACATGATGGCACAAGTCAGTCAAAGAGGTTGACTGACCCACTTAAGTAAGTTCAGGGGCTGAGTTGGCCCGAGTTCAAATTCAAGGGATAAGTGTCCTAGTTAACTAAGTTCGGGGGCTACAAAAGTATTTTTTTTCTAAGTTCTAACGGGGAAAGTCTTTTTTATCCTAAAATTTTACTTACTTTTCTATTTCAGTCCTAAAACTTTTAAATTTTTTAAATGAGTTATAAAATTTGGCGACTATGTTAACAAACAATCTTAAAACTTTTTACTTTTTTGGGTCAACTTTCTTTTATATATTAATTTAAATTATCTAGTAACTATTTTTTAGTAAATTCAAACCTTGTAATATTTCGACAATTAATGAACTATTTAAAGTATTAATTTTCATCTTTATAAGTCATGTCCCTATGTAATAATTGTCTTTCACTAAATATTAAGACTAACTGTTAACACTTTAATAGAGTTTTAAGACTCAAATAAAAATTATGACAAGTTTTAGGACTAATAGTAACATTTCTCCAAGTTCAAATATATCTTGAACGACTGAATTCTTTTTTTCACATCTGAACGTGGGGTTTATAAGGACTTTAATTTTAATTTTATGGAATAAAATTTCAAAAGTTTGTTAGATAGATAATAGTCTATTTGTTCAATTACGTAATACTTACCATTTCTTGTGGTTGACTAAAGTTTAAATCATAGTTTATAAAATAGATTTCTCATTTTTACTACAAAATAATGAAAAGTAAGATTGGGTTGAGAACGATGTAACCTAAACTATGTATTAAGAGCTATTTCGTTTGAGCTAAAATCAACTAACTTTTTTTAATTTTTACATCTTTTTTACCTGAAACCAATTTTATTTGAAAGTCAATGTTATGTAGATACAATAATCAATTTGAAAGTAAATTTTTATGATGTTGTTAAATTTTTATGAATTTTTCTTTTTTAAGACTTGAAACTAGAAAAATTCATAAAAATTTAGTAAGATTATAAAAATTGTATTTTCAATTTATTGTTATAACTACATAATATTTGCTTTTAATTAAAATTAGTTTCAAGTAAAAAAGATGTAAAAATAAAAATAAGTCATTTTGTAGTCAATTGACTAAAGTTAAAACGAATTAGGTGTAAGTTATCATTGGTAATCTTTTATGTGCTATGTGATTTTGAGCAATAAAAGAAATTTTTAAATAAGTTAATGGGAGCTAATAATAGGTATTCATAATTACACAAAAGATCAACTGGTAAGATTTATATTGGAAAATAATTCTAGATAATGGAAATTTGTATATGTAGAACTCTTGATTTATTGATTAATTTATATATATTATTTTTTGAAGAAAAATCAACTGACAAGACGTGATGCCGGCAGGCCACTCTTCAGAATCTCTTCTAAATCGCCTTTCTTCTTGGAAGCTACCTGCGCTGCCGAAGGCCAAACCAAACTTTGTCAACTTCAAGTAAATTGTGCACAACAGCACCGGCACGTGACTTTGTACCCTTAATTAATTACAATTACAAAGCCCATGACTAAGTGGCGATAACCCTGATCATTGATTAATTATTCTACATGTCAGCATTGGCGAAATGACTCGAGGCAGAAGACGAAAAGCTTGAAGCTTCTGTTTCTTAATAGGAAAAATAGAATTCATATAAATTATGAGTTCATGATATTTCAAGACATTTATTGTTACAGTCACTTAACCATTAATTACTATCATCACCATTAATTACTATCATCAGATGTATTGAAATATTTTCTTATAGATAATTATGGCGCTTAAAATTGAGGAGACTTCAAACTCCAATCCTTTATTTTTTAGAATAATATGCTACATATCATTTCTATGGCTGGCTAGTTCTTTCATTACTACAGTTACTTTTTTAGAATCATAACATAGTTGTCTATAAACTCGCTCAACATCTTTCCCATGGGTTGATAGGTTATAGGTGATTCTAGCTAACATAGGGGTGGAATTGGAGAGGGGTTAGTAGGGCCTAGGTCCTCGAGCCCAAGAAATATATATTATTGTAATCTTAATTCATACCAAGATGTAAGAGAGTTTTATGTATGGGCCTCATAAGCTATTTAGGATATTTGGTTCAATTTGTAAACTCTTTTATGCGAAGTGCTTCTTGTTAATAGAGGTGTTTATGGTGCATTTTAAAGCAAACCCACAACATAAATCCAAATAAGTAACAATAAAAAAATACATAGCTCAATTCATAAACCAACATACATAAAAAAGTAAAATCTCAAATAACAAATTTAGTCAAATTTATTATCCTAAATCAAAATAAACAATAACATCAGCAAATAACATAATATCAACCGTAACTAACAACAAAACAAATCTTGAAAGGAACAAAAGACAATCATATTGTTGCATGAGTCCTGAAAAGAGCTTAAAAAAATTGTTGCTTGTCACAAAAAAAACAAACTTATTGGCTCACAATATGGACCATAGAAACTTGAAGTTTAAGATGAGATTGGGTTATGTAGAGGCTTATGGGTTTAGAGTGTATACGAGCTTAATCGAACCTATGCGGTTTTTATATGTTATGACATTCAAAAACTGTAACCGTACTATATAATATTTAGTTTTAAAATTTTTAAATTTGGACTGAAACCGGAACCATATAAAACTGCATATCATTTTATTTGGTGACGATCTGTTTATTTAGTTTTATCGGTGACCTATTTCAATGAACACCTCTAGTTGTTGACTTGGACTAACTCTTTTAACTCAAGTTACTTATATTAAATGTTGTTTTGGATAAAAATTTCTTAATTCTTAAAAAATTGAATTAAATTTTGTTTTTTTATCTAATGACTTATGTGGCTTACAACCCCAAGTCCCCAACCTTTTCTTATTTTTTTTTTCAGAAGTTAGAAGTTAGTTGCCTGGTCTAATTTGAGCGATGTCGTTGTTGCTATTTTGATTTTAAACAGAGAGCTCCATGTTGAAGCAGACCCAAAAAATTTTTGAATCTACCAGGATGCCATGAATTTTACACCAATCTAACTTTGATTTCTGATTTCTTCAACAAATATTGGAATTCTAACTCTTTTTTTTTTTCTAGGTAAAATAAACCAAATTTTTTCATCCCATGTTCTCAACTCAATTAGCAATGCAAGGGGATATCACACGTAAAAAATCTGGGTCCAAGTGGTGTTACACTTCAAAATACCAGACATACAAAGATGGTCAAATTACGGCTGGAGTCCTCTAAGGTTTTGTGGAGTAGATACTCCATCTCATAACTTTTTTATAGGTTCTTCTAACTCTTGTATTTGTAAAAATTCTGAGCATAAAAAAAAACCAAACTTTTTTTGCTATGAACATTATAAAAACTTGAGTTTGCAGTAAGATAAAGACCAACATTCTTAGGAATTCTTTACTAATATATATATATATATAGCAAAAATGGGTAAAATCCATATTTGGTCCCCTAACTTTAAGGATTGTCCTAATGTGGTCCCTTATTTCTAAAAGTGACTATTAAAGTCCCCTAACTCAACTAACGTGTCCTATTTTGGTCCCTACTGTCAGTTCTGCCGTTATGTTGGATGAAAATTGCCTACATGGCACATAGATTGCCACGTGGCAGCTTCTTTTATGATAAGAAGTGACTAGATTGGGAAAATAATAAAGTTAAAGCTAAAATTGACATAAAATAATTTTAGTGACTTAAAAACTAGTTAACCCAATCTTCCCCCATCTTCCCCAATCCCGCCGCCACGGCTCTTCCACTCTGCCTCCTGCAGAGCAACAATGGCGAAACCCTACTCGTCAGCTCTGTTTCTCGCTTCACTTATTTTCTTGTATTTTTCTTCAGCCAATGCCTTTATAAACCCAGATTTGAAGCCCCTTTTAGAGTTCAAAACCAACGCCGACAAAGCCAACAGGCTTGCCTCTTGGAACTCTACTGCCAACCCCTGTGATTGGGTCGGCGTCTTCTGCATCAAGGGCCGCGTCTCCCGACTCGTCCTGGAAGACCTTCAACTCAGCGGCTCCTTCGAGCCACTCACTTGGCTCACTGAGCTCAGAGTCCTCAGCCTCAAGCGCAACAAGTTCAGCGGCCCGGTCCCTAACCTCGCCAATCTCACCTCCCTTAAGCTTCTGTTCCTCTCGCACAACCGCTTTGCCGGCCGCTTCCCGAAGTCCGTCGACTCGCTCTTCCATCTGTATCGTCTCGATCTGTCCTTCAACAACTTCTCCGGCGAGATTCCCGTCTCGGTCAACCATTTGTCTCATCTGCTAACGCTCCGGTTGGAGGGGAACCAGTTTTCGGGTACGATTTCGGGCATCGACCTCCCTAGAATCCAGGATTTCAATGTCTCCGGCAACCAGCTTTCCGCGGTGAGGACCGAATTGGGGAGGCGTGGCGGCGGGATTGGGGAAGATGGGGAAGATTGGGTTAACTAGTTTTTAGGTCACTAAAATTATTTTATGTCAATTTTAGCTTTAAACTTTATTATTTTCCCAATCTAGTCACTTCTTATCATAAAATAGCTGCCACGTGGCAATCTATGTGCCATGTAGGCAATTTCCATCCAACATAACGGCAGAACTGACAGTAGGGACCAAAATAGGACACGTTAGTTGAGTTAAGGGACTTTAATAGTCACTTTTAAAGATAAGGGACCACATTAGGACAACCCTTAAAATTAGGGGACCAAATATGGATTTTACCCTAGCAAAAATTGATGCAAATGTAATCATGGATGAATTTAGTTTCACAGGGGAACGATGAGTATAATTTAATTAAGTTATGTCTATTTTTTTAATTTCTTTATTATATTGGAATATTTTAAGGTTTTAATAACTAACTCGTAGCAAAATTTTCTAGGGCCTAACTAATTAAAGAGAAGGCGAGTTTTCAGGATAATTAAGATTAAGAGTGATTAATATTGAGATAATTAGGCTGACTGGCGTAGTTATGGTGTGATTTGAAGCTGGAAATTAATGGAGAAGTCTCGGTCGCATATGAAGGTAGCATGCATGCGAGTGGAGGCAGGCGACGGAGCACGTGATGGACCCATTAGCTTCGGCTTATCTTATCCCGGACCCAGACCCAGACCCAGAACCCGACCATTTTTATTTTCTGCCTGCCCCAACTAATTTCATCCTTTCAAGTCTTCTTTGCGTGACTTTAGCGTCCACTCTTGCCGGCTTGGTCATGTCAGGATGAACCTTGTCTTGCTCCGCTGTCGGCTTGGATCCATCGGTCGAACCGACTCGTAATCAAGTCCAACTCCATCGGCCACTTGTAGCCCACATTGTCCACTCCTCAACCCATTGACATCCCAACCCAACCCCAGCCTTTTCTTGATTATGAGACACTTGTACTGGCATGTTCTGGCTAGCAAGCTTGGTTTGTGTTTGTGTGTCTCTGTGTGTGTGTGAAGTGTGAACCTTATTTAGATCTTATCTTTGTACTGTTTTTGACTTTGGTTTGCTTGCATTTGCAGCACCATGTTGTTGTATTCATTTCCTTTTTCTCAAGTCAACAATGGTGATCTGTTAAGAGGATTCTTATCACCCCAATTTTATTCACACACACAATCCATATATAAGATTGATTACGATATGTATCTACTTACTTTTTACAGTTAGTTAGAGCTCAAATAAACTTTTTTTTGTTTCAGACTTTCAATAAGTTTTGAACCCTGAAGTATATAGTTATTATCAACTTCCAATAAGTAAATGTAAACATGCACTAAAACAAAATAAGTATAGAATTAAAATAAAGTTCTCATTAATCTCGGTAGGGAAAGCCTAGCTAACAAACCTGTAGATCGCAATTATTTGATTAAATGGTGCATAATAATAATAATAATCATCATGGCGATTCATGTAGATGTAGGAAAGGGTAGCTAGGGAGATTGAGGACCCCATGAAGTAGGTAATCCTCACAGCCCTTCACGTGATTTTTCGTGCATCACCCCTATCTGAAAATGATTGGAACCCCACCTTTGTCGGACTTTCTCCCTTCACCACTCCCGTCAGCCTTTTTCTCTAATTTAATTTGCATCTTAATCATTCATTAATTATCACTTAATTTTGCTTTAAGTTTTATAATTAAACCAGTTATTAATTTCTCACCCAGCCAGGGCCAGCCAGATTTTTCTCTCTGATGCATATGTATCTGTATAAACTGGGCCAGGAAGTGTTTGGTTTGCTTCCATGACGAACTGAAGATTGCTCATAGGCCTGGGATTCCTTCAAAAGAACTTCCAAATTAATGTTTGTCATCTAAGGCAAAGGCAGAGATCCACATATGAGAAAGATGAAGGTACAGTGGATAGGCTAGTTGATAGACCCAATCATGCATCAATTCCCTAACGGGTCCATAAACTTTATAGCATGTAAGGCACAATTAATGACTACAATCCAGTTAAAAACTGTCATGTCAATATATAAAATTACTTTTGTTAAAATATTATATATATCTAATTACATTTTCTTTAAGATACCTGTGTATTTACCTCAATTTTATGGATTTGTCTTTTGTCACACATCGGGTAGGGGAAAAAAACCTTGTACTTTGAAGTCCTTATATATAGGTAATTTTTGTTGTGACTAGGAAAATTGTATCAAGTCTAACCATGTAGAGTTACTATCTTCTTTCATAGTTGAGGAGCTTCGTATAATTTGTAGTCTCCTCCATTTTCTTTTGAACGACAAGAAAATGTATTATTAATAAAATAAATAAAACGTACAAATCTAAGTTCTAGAAATGTATTGAGCCATTTCGCCCCAAGAAACCCCAAGGAAAATATGATGCTCAACAACACCCTTTTCAATATATCCTTTAACCTAAAGGCACCCAACAATTCTTACTAACAACAAGAAGACATGTTTAACAACTATACCTACAATCTCCGAGACTCAAACAACAGTAGAATAGTATTCTAATCTTTAATCTTTCATTGCATTTTTTTTTAATTCACATTTTAACACCAATCCTTATGGTGATCTTGTTTTTTTTTTGCCCTTCCTCCGGTCTTTAATCTCACTGAGACTCTCTAAAATCCCCAATTCTAGTTCATCACAGCCATACTCCAATTTATATATAGTAAAATTTCTTCATCAGCACATGCCATTTGAGTCCTAAGCCAAACTAAGGGCCATTGGATGGTTAATTTAGGCTCATAAATATATATAAAGGTGTAATTGTCATTCTCAGTATTAGATTGAACTGTAACATTATATTTACTCATGAATTTGCAATGCCTATACATAAACATTTAATGACGTTAGTTAATTTCTACCCTTTCAAAACCAATGTTTGGTCATTGACAGTTATACATTAAAACTTCTTGTGTAACTTCATTTTTTGGGTTTCATGAGTTGTTATGGGAGAACAATCCGAATTTTACGTCATATACGAAGAATATTGTTTACACGGAAGTATTTGATGTTGATTTATTAGATGTGATTGATTTTGAAAAGGGACAAGTAAAGTAAATTAGAGAGGTAAGGATTTAGTTGTTGATTGGGGCGGGATTGTTAGAAGAATGGGGGGACGCATTTTTCATGCCTAGACAAAAAGGCGACATATTGATGCAGACTCTAATAGGCCACACCACACTACTCAGGATCCAGTACTTCCCACAAAACATAATGTCACTCTCGGCTGCTCCACCGTGTCTTCTCGTCTACCCTTATAACCTCTTGCTACCCTCAGCTTCTTTTCATCCTCTATATATATAAGAGCGGCCGATAGATCTGGCCACATCCTCCGAGACCTAGCTATCACAGACCAAAGCCGAAAACTGCAGAGAAACAAGGAAATTAAGAGAGGAAGAAGCTACCCCCAAATGGCTAGGGTTTCTTGCAAGAGTCTTCTTCTTCTGGGTTTTCTTCTTCTTTGCTTCTTCTCTGTCCCAACTAGAGGTGAGTAATATTGAAAGATTCTTTCTTTAGCTCGATTTTATGCATTTAGCATGTCCCACGCATATCTATATTCGTGGGTTTCTGAGCATGTGTAGTAGTAGTAGTAGTATATTAAATAGTTGTGGTTAATTTTGTTACTAATAATTAGTTATATCAATTAGTAGCTAGGGTATTGAACAATTTAATTAACACCAAAACTGGATATAAGGCACATCATCTTAATTAATGGAGAAAATGTTTTACTTTAATTTGAAAAGCTTGCTATAAACACTAGCAGAAAATGCGTGAGATTTTGCAATCTCACATTCCTACAGCTAGCTCAATATGGCTAGGTGTACTTGTTGAAAAATTTTAACCTAGCTAGCCGCCGGGATAGACGGTGACCCTTTTGGAAGATAGACAGAAAGATTGGGTTCCCTTGCCTTTTCCTAATTATGAGAAACTATTTAATATCACATATATAAGTGTATTTATTTATTTATTTCATTCAGTCCCTCATTAACAAACATATAGTATTAATATTATCTATATACATCATGCATGCTAATATAAGATAGAACTAATTATATAAGATATGTGGGATCTTATGCTAGCTTAAATGATCAGTATTTGGACATGTAATTGATAAGAATATATATGTATATATATATTGTCTGGGAATATTTCAGGTAGGAATTTAAGGGCAGTGTCAAGCAAGGAAGCTGAGAAGAGAGTAGAACACCAACATGTGGTTACCGGAGACCAAGTGGATGGGTCATCAAACGACGACGGATTGCTGGATATGGATTACACTCCCGCCAGAAGAAAGCCTCCTATCCATAACTAGTTTACCAAATCTATGCTTGCCAATTCAGATCAACAATGAAGTAGATACAATATTACCTGTTAGCAAAAAATATGTAATCAGTTTCTTTTTTTTGTTATCTACTAGTAGCTAGCTAGCTGCAGGAGGCTTGAAATTATACTAGTTGGAAGTGAGAGAACGATATTGAGAGAGAAGAAAGTGCAAAAGTTATAGGGATATATATAGAACAACACATTGCTTGTTCATATATATATTTAGTCATGCCTCTCCTCTCTTCTTTCCCTATAGTTAGGGTTTCCTCGTCTTGTAAGTTAATTTTGACATATACATGTATATTGGTATAAAAATTAATTCTAGGAATTTTCCATTTATTGTTTTATTTTTTTCCTAGTTAGTTTTGTATTTTCTTAATCTAAATATTGATACTATATCCTCCTTCTGTTCCATATTCTTTGCACAATTTACTTTTTAGTAATTAATCTATGATTTTTTTATTTTCAACATTTTAGTATATAAATGAAGAACATTTATATAAGAATAATAAATCAAGACATATAATTTCTAAATATATTTTTTTAATTTTTTTTAACAAATACTAATATGAATAAATTCAAGTCAAACTAAGCAAAAAAGTCAAATGTTGTAAATAATATGGGACGGAGGGAGTATATACTTATATATCACTTTATTTTATAAAGTATTATTGTTTGCTTACGTGCGCTTAATAATAGGTTCATAATTGAATGTATAATCGGGCCACATTTGCTTGATTATACTGGGATCCACTTTCTTTAAGTTCAGGTAACCTGAATTCCAAATGGAATCAATTAATTCAATGAATTGCAATATTAGGGTGGGTTTCCCTTCAGCCCCGAGTTCAGAGAAGTCGTATTTATTAATTCTTGATGTCGTGTACGAATAGAGCACGTAGTGCACCTCTTAATTAGTTGATGCCAAACGGACACGATGGACCGAAAGGGGGGAAAACGAAGAAGAGGAGGAATTTGGCAATATGGAGTAGGAGCTGTAGTATAAGAGTATTTTCTGTTATCCCATCCCAATAAAACACTAAAACCTATTTTGGGGATCAGCAGTATGTAATGGGCCCAGCGTAGAAATAAAGCAAGTATTTCTAATTTTCAATATCTGTTATATGGATGGAAACGAGCTTAAACACTCCAACTCAAAATTCAGCTCAAACTCGAGCTTGAGTCGACATGGCTCAAAGCTCGGGCTCAAGTTGTGCTTGTCAATTTGATAGATTTGAAACTCTAAATGTGGTTCAAACACGATTTAAGGAGTGCAAGATTTTTAGAGTACAAATATTTTTTATAATTATATTATAATATTATATGACTTTTTATATTGGGTTTGTTAGGCTTTATAAAAATTCGCGTAGAATATTACAAGGCTTGTACCTTGACTTATTAAGCATTTGAATTTTAGATGCAACTCAAATTAGGACTCTAGGTTCATTAGATTCGATTTAGTAACCAAAAAACAAGCTCAATCTTGAACCGCTCGATAGGAAATTGTGCCAATCTCCACCCCTAATACATTCCATTCAACAATTTTCTTTTTTTTTTTCCCCCATTTTAGGTAATTCATAGTTTGGTGGGTGTTCGCTTATACCATATCTTAGTCGGTTGCCCCCTCTGCTTCAATGATACAGATTGTTGTTTATCTGCCAGTTGACTTACTGAGTAATGAAATAGGCTTTTCTCAAAAAGAACAAAAATCTATGCACCTGAATGCTATACCTTTTCATATATTGTCTTTCTGTTTATATCGAAGGATAGAAAAATTAACCCAAAAAAAAAACAAATAATAGGTTTGATATCATGCAATGACCCGAACTTAGGTTAATTAAGGGCCTCGCGTACACATTTTGGCCAAGGGGTGTCATATATCGTCCTTTCAATTAGCTTATTTTTTTGTTTAATACTCAGAATTAACTATATTACAAGATTTAACGGTTTTTGAGTTAGGGACGGGGAGATGTATATCTAACCTGGGTCTAGACTAAGGAACGGTAGAGCCCCATCCACCTCACCAATGGTTCAGAGACTTCAAATTAGCTTCTTGGTTCTTCAAGTTTCTGCAAAACACATGCACATGCATGCACAGAACACATTGTCCACACCTCTTTTTTTTTTTTCTTTTCCGATATCCATCAGATGACGCCAAAAGTCCAAGTTCAATAAGCGCTGCATAGAGTTATCGTTTTGGCACTTATACTGAGAAAACAGAGCAAAATCTGCAAAAGTACCTAAAACTTTCCCAGCAGTGAGAAACAAGGAAGATTCTAATGTTTGTTGTGAGCAAACATTTTCCATCAGTCGGATGTGTACTTCAGTTCAGCCAATTTGGACTACAATTCAATAATTGTACAACTTTCTGAATGACAGGACAGTTTTCCTACCAAAATCTCTGGCATTACCAAGGTCCTGAGGTGAGTTAGTCCCAAATTTTACAATGCATTTCTCGAAGGTTTTTCTGACCGAGAGGAATTTACGCTCGTATTACCCACTTTAAGAACTTTGAGGTCCGGATGCAGGCACAGAGCAACCAGAGGCCAGATTCACTGCCTCGTACCTGTTTACCTGAGAATTCTTCAGAGCACTGGCATACTATTTCATAAAGCAATTAGAGTATGGGCGTTCTCAGCCTTCAATGATCCGCTCGTAAAAGAGCAAGCTGGCTTCAGCATCCAAAACTTCCTTCTCAGAAACGGGACGTACATCCGAATCCGATATACAGAACCAGGATGTACAAGGCTCACACTCCGTTCTAATTGTATTAGATTCAGGCATTGCACTTCGGTAAACAGTATAATGCCCACTGCCAGCCCTTCCAAAGTGCTCCACAACCGAAACAAGTTTGTATAACTGAGTTTCTGAAGATAACTCGCTAGCTGACTTCACCTGCATTCCAGAAATTATACACACATTACATTAGATTTAAGAGAATGACAACCATTCACAAGATTTCTCCTCACCATCCGAAAAGTTACTTCTTTTCTAGTGGTGAACATGCCATAATACATTTGATTATCTTTTTTTTTTCCCTCACTATTACCTTGTTTGATCTGTGTTAAAGTAGTACTGCTAAAATAAACGGACAAGAAAAACATCGATAAGTTAGCATGGCTTGTTGCCTCATCCACACAAAACTTATCTAGTCACCTCCATTATAGAGCCAATAATAGGGATACAAAAAGGACTAAATGTCAGATTTACAGATGTGTTTGCAGATATTGATGAATTAAGTGGATGTATACATCCAAGCATTCATTAAACTAACCTTGTCATCAGGTTGCTTGGGCATACCAGTATCCCTTGTCTCCAAACAACCACCAGCTTGGGCCACAAGCTCTCCAAGTTGGAATCTCACAGGTGAATTGCCGCCAAAGCCATTAGCAGCTAAATTTTTATTAGATACAATGTCTGTCCTTCTTCCGTAGATGTGATCTCGTATCATATCAAACTGTATACTTGAAAAATTGTGATAAGCACTTGGATTTTGATATTTCAACCTCGTCTGCACTCCCTGGGCGTCTCTGTTGTTTTTCAAATCAACTCCACTGTCCAAGAATGGGGATATGTCTAAAATCAACGGAAAAGCCACATGGCCCTGCAATTATTAAGAAAGGCATCGTTTGTTATAATAAAGAATAATAATAAAATATTCTCATGCACTGCTCTTTTTGGAGGAAATTGATAGCAGCTAAATATTATGTAGAACTTAATGGCTGGATGACCAATATAAACAGATCAGGTTATGGAGTAGGCTGTTGGTGTTGGGTTCGCAAAAACTGGGAAGAATTCTCTTTTGCTTATTGTTTTCATAGTGGGGAATGGTGAAAGGGTGTCCTTTCGGTGTGATGTATGATGCAGATCCAAGCCTCTTAAAGTCCAATTACATTGGTCTTGGCAGCCTCTACGAAGGGCAATATGGTTGTTGACTATTTTTGCCCAGACAGGGGGTAAATCGTTTGGGATATTACTCTTCCCAGGAATGCGAATTGTTTGGAGATTCAAAACTTTGATACCTTTTCACTTTAACCTTCAGACAATCATTCCAGACATATAGTCTAGACCAATGCACTAGTCTTGGAATCAAAGGTTCTTTTGAAGTCAAAGGTTATCACAGCTACCTCCTCACAATCACTGTCATGACTCATGAAGGGCCTCATCTTTTCCATGGAAAGCAATCTGGAAGATAGATGCCACTCAGACTTGCTTCTTTGCTTGGAAGGCTGCATGAGAAAGGATTCTCACGACTGACAACCCCCAAAAGAAGGGAAAGATAGATGATTCTTGTGTAAGGAAGCAGCTGAATCTGTAAACCACCTCTTGCTTTACTGTAAGGGGGTGTTTGGAAGAAGGTTTCATAGTTTCCCAGTAATTCAATTTTGATAGGAAAAACATATTTGGGAAATAGTTGTGTAGGAAACAAAAATTCACACGTTTGGCTGAAATTTTTCTCTAGAAATAAAAAACTTCAAAATAGTATTACAATGTGATGTAAGATAAATGGGAGAATTTATCTAAAGTAAATGTGCTCTTAATTGAAGCTAACAAGGTAGGGCAATGGACTGAACATGGCTTTTTGGCTCATTTGATCTGAATATTTTAAAAAAACAAATGCTTGAACAAGGAGAAGCAGGATTGACATGAGATTTGAAGGGAATGAGTTTCCCACACAATGTGAGAACATAATTTTCCCAGACAAACTAGATGTACGGGATTTGAAATTAAAATGGAAATCAACCATGTAGAAGTTATTCTCAACTGTTGGATTCACAGGAATCTCGAAACTTCCCCTCCTACCAAACACCCCCTAAGTGGTCTACAGACTTGTGGGATACCGCTAAGTCTCTAATGGGTGTTAGCTGGGTTGCAAGCAGGATCCACTAAAGTTACTGACTTGGCATGGGAAACAAAGAGGCCATCTCCTTAATCCCTCTTGCAGTTTTTCAGCTAAGATAGAGGGAAAGGAACTTGAGAGGCCGCTACCCTTTCTAAGGCAACAATGGCTATATTTCCTCAGATTTTGGGTGTCAACAAGTTATGTTTTGAAAATTTAGAAGTTGTAGTTTTTGTAGAGCCATCTTTTGTTCCTGAATTTTTTCTAAGGCTTAGCACCCCTTGGTGCTCCTTAAATTATATATATTATGCTGTTTTCTTATTAAAAAAATTATTCTCATGCGCTTCAGCAAAATAAATAAATAAATTAATAGGACTTAAGGCTAAAAGGAACCTGCAGCTTGATTGGTTCACTGTATTCATTCACTGAAGCACGCTGTAGTTGAACACAGAGAACCTGGAAACATGTAACTAGATCAGCAAACGCAATTGGAGATCAAATTGCACATAGTGTAAGCTGAACTTGATAGCAACTTGATAGCAGAAGGTGCGAATTTATTCACCCTTGTGTTAAATCCAAAAATTATGATGTTTGAAAATAATTCTATAAGTTACTAAGAAGACAAACATAAATATACAATTAGTTAAAGGCATGTATACATCTGCTCAGGTTTAATTCTCAAATTCACAATATAATTGCATTAATTGAAGTTGACTTACCTATATGAAAGATACATCTACATTTTCTATAGGATATTTGTTGACAACAACAAGAAGAAGAACAAAAGCTGATAATCAAATCACAAATTTTGCCAGGCTGAGTCAATCTGGCTATGCGTTTTGGATTATGCTTTAGTTGAAAAGCTAGGAAAACTAAAAAACAAATAACTGGGCTTCAAAAAATTCAATTTTTTTTTTATAAGACCTCAAGAATAATTGGCATTTGAGCCACTGTCATTATAAGGGTACACATGCAGGAATAGTAATCAACACTAAAAGTTAGCAAAACGGCTCTTCTGTAATTCAGAAAAAGAGAAATAAAGAAATAACCTTTCACAGCCAGCTACCTTCCCTAAACATGTCAGATGAAAAACCTAAGTCAATCTTGAAATTAATTATAGTTCCAACTGAATGCACTGAGACACAAGGTTGATTATGAAGCCAAACCGATCCCAAAGTTTGAGATTTTAAGGCTTGCATGATAGATCAATTGATCTGCTAACTCTTATACTTTACTTCAATGGTAAAGGGAAAAACAGGAAATGAACCCTCTGAACAGTTAACAATCATTCATCAGGACCTGACTTAAACAAGAACCTGAGAATTTTATTTCATTTCATTTTTTTTTATTTTTGTGGGGGGGGGGGGGGGGGGGGGGGGGGGGGGGGGTTCGGTGCGCTGAAGCTGAACAATACATTTTAGCTTACCTGCCCTCGGAACACTAGACAAAGGTTTCCTACTTCATATACTTTTTCCATCAAGTCAAAACTGAAACGATTTTTTCGTTTTTATTGCTAAAAAAAATTATAGCTCAACTAGTGAATACTAAGCACCACTTATTTTCTTTTTCCAACAGATTTCGGAAGTTAATTCAAGAAGTTAAATGAGTCACTCAATTCATTGTTCATACCTTAGGACTTCGAGAAATATTTAGCTTCTTCACTGCTTGTGAAAATTTATTTAGCAAAGGTGCAGCTTCAGGATCAATATGACTTTGACAATCACAGGGATCTTGAGCGCATTTCTTGAATATTTCAATCTCCATCTGCAAAAGAAATCCAAAAACACTGAGTGACTCTTCCAAAAAGATATTGATTAAATACATGTAGAAGTTATTATTTTCAAATTCTGTAAAAACCGTATAAAACATAGGAAATGAAGGGCATGCTCACTTGGTTGCATTACCACTTGCAATTCATTGTAGATTTGCAGCTGAACATAGATTACTATGAATTGCAATTTAATGCGAGTAAACATGATAAGGAGTTAGTAACCTATCATCCTTCATAAACAAATTCAATCATTTCCATCTCTCAAACCTGGACACACGCACAAGTGCACACACTTGCACACAAACACACAGGTACACATATTCAAGAGACATTAGTCTTTCATTCATAGACACCCAATCAAGCCTTTGCTATAGCTTGGTATTTAACCAAGAGAAATCAGCATGCTTAAGATTTAGCATGTGTGTTCAGGATCATCAGTAGAGGTTTATTTATCTTGTTAACACTATTCACTTTTTCAGCTCCCCCACCCACCCAGGCCCGGGGTTCAATCATATTCCTTGATACTCCCTTCATCCCAAATTCTATGACCCATTTTCTTTTTAACATAATTTTAGGCAACTCTTAATTTTTAACAAGATAGAATTGAAACAACAGGGATACTAGAATTGCACAGCACCTCAGTTGCTCCTCTTGCAGATACATAATTAATTGCACTCATATGCCAACAGTGGTAGCAGCAGTAGTTCTCAATTTGTTCAGCAATGAAAAACTGCTCCAAGCAATCCTCCAACGTGCATCCAGCCATCTAATATGTACAGAAATTCCGGTAAAGTAAGAAATATTATCCAGATTATAAAAGAAAAACATACAACACAAAATGTGTGACATAAATAGAACTCAGAAAAGAACCTTAAGCTAACATACAATCGTGGAACCATCACAAAAAACCAGTGGAATTGGTAAGCTGGGAAAAAACTGAAATTCCAACGAGATCTGCAAAATATTAGCATTGACAAAAAGAAAATTATAAAGCACACCTAAAAAGGAGGGGAATTAGTTTATTCGTGTACAGCAACAAAAGATAATATGAAATACAGATTACAAACAAATATTTAAATAAGACTTATAGTTTGTGCATGAACCTGAGACGAACAACCTTGACAAATCAAAATGCTACCAAGGATACCATTGAACGGTCCAAGGAAATATTCTTGCCATCTTCTATTCTCACCCTGGTCATTCTCATTATTCGGACTGAAGACCACACGTGTTGGAGAAGTCAAAATGTTTGCTATGGAAGTACTTTGACCAGGTTGATAAATGTCAGAAAATTCTTCCCTTAAAGAGGATAGAAGATGAAGAAATGCTTCTGATGCATCCTACAAGACAGAGAAGTACTATTTACAGACCAGAACACAATGGTGTGAATAGTTGAGATACCAAATAGAAATACTACCTGCTGTCTTGTTAGACTGAAATTTTGAATATATAATTCTAGGGCATGCATCACTTTTCGTGGGCTTAATACAACTCTGCGCTCAGCAATTTCACCTAATTCTGCAGGGAGGAATCCATCATCAAGGAAACGACAATGAGGATGCATTTGCATTCAGACCTTGGTTATATAGTGCACACCAACGTATAGCATCTTGAAGGTCAGCTACTCAATTCATTCCATTACTGATAATTTCAAAAGCCTTTCCCGCTCAGACCCAAATACCCTATAAACATGGAACTTATGACTAAAGTTGAGATAGCCATTTGAATCAATAAGAAGACAGAGATTTGCAATAGCTCAGAGACAAAAGAACACGAGAGCACTAAACACACTTCAAGTTCACCATCTTTCAAATTCCATCATATCGACAAAAATGAACGGCAGAGGATTTTTTTGGAAAAAAAAACAAAAAACGAAAAACAAATAGCTACCGTGCAACAAAGATGCAAGAGAAACTGTAAGAGGCAAGGTTTCACCCTCTTCTTCAACCGGCAAGGAATTGTATTCCTGAACAATCGTCTGAATGAATGACTGAAAATAAGAACAACCAGCCAGCGCCTGGAGATTTACAGATAAAGAAACCCTATTAAATGAGCAAATCATTCGAACGGTTCAATTCGTTTTTCTTTAAGTTCATAACAGGAAACTAAAACAAATAAGTTTGCTAAAAAAGCAGTAACATATACCTGTAATATAACATTCAGAAAACAATTGTTGCCAAGATTTTGCAAGCCAGGAACCAAATAATTCTTCTCCAAATCCTCGTCACTTTTACTCGACAACTTTCCAACTTTCAATAAACCCAAAACTAGACCAGCAGCTCCCACTAAACTGGCCATTGATAAGTAAATCCCAGAAGCTGAAACCCAGTTCATTTCAAACAAAGCTCTGTACCCGTACTTCAAATTCCTGGCTATTGCTTTAACACTTGAAGCTCCCTTGTGTTTCATTGAATCAGCGAGAGGTCGAGAGGCTTCCTAAGTATTTTGCCCTTTTACTCACGGGAAGACGAAGAGTCGGATCAATTCGATTCCGAGAAACTCGAAATTCGGAGCCCAGCCGGCTTTCGAGGTTTTGACTCTTTTGAGATCGTTTCGACGCAAACGAAAACCTTTCTTGAGGCTGCCAGTTTACGCTTCAGAAAGTTCGTAGTTGAGAGCCCATCTGAAACAACCACCTGCTCCGGCCCGACCCGGTCGGTACCATTGTCTTAGAGAGGTTGTTAAGCTCGGGATCCAGCTCTAAATCGTTTTCAGCCATATAAGATTAGATCATAAATCGTAAACTCCTCCCAAAACCTAAAATTTTTTATTTAAATAATATAATTAATATAAAAGATTAATTATATTGAAAACTTAAATAAAATTTAAGTGTCATAATAATGATAAATTGTTAAATATAACACAGATATTAATGCAATTCATATAGTTCAATTTGATTCAACTCTCTATTTTGATTTGTTCATGTTCTAGTACCTTAATTTTTCATTTATTTGAGAAATTGGGTTCAACAGACGTATCCTACTTAACAGGTTCATTTGCATATTGTTTAAATTTTATAATTTAGGTGAAAAATAATCCTAAACTCACCATAAATTAAAAGCAATTAAGATCAGTGGAATCACATAATCCTACCAATCCTATGGTCTTGGAAGCAATACTACTACAATTTGGCACATTTTGTAGAATTCGAATTGTAGAATTATGCAATCCTACAATCCTACAATCCAAATCACTATTTTAACAACCTTGGTTGGGAATATGCCCCTTCTAGGTAACTGTTGTCTACAATGTCAACCCTTCTTTAGGTACTTAGTACTTAGCCAATCCCAACTAATTAGGTTAAGCTACTCAATTAACAGATAGGAATTGATGTTCATGAAACAAGACAAATACTTATGTACTCTCTTTTACCCCTTCATTTTTACCACCTATAAAAAAAAAAAGAAAGAAAAAATGAACAAAAGAAAATAAAGAAAGAAAGGGTAAATAAAGGTAAAGAAGGCTCATTTTCTTTTTATGAATATAATCATCTTGGACACAAGTTGATGATAATGTTCTTCCTGGATAGTGTGATCGGGCATGAATCATACAGACTGTAGATGATGGAAATGCACAAGACAGGGAGTGTAATAATGCTGTTAGGCAAAGCACTCTAGAGAAATTTCATCAATGAAAACTGAACTTCAGGAACATAGGTCCAAAATTAAACACCAATGGCATCTGAGTTACAGGTCACTATGTCACAAATCAACACCTGACAGCTGAAGATATGAAGGCTGAAAAGCAAAATATAATAATAGATGTAGAGATCAATAGTGTAGTTGACAATATTAAGAATTTGAAGTGAAACAGCTTCAAAGTTCAGACATTGGTCCATAATGGAGAATTTAAAGACATAGTTGAAGGCTATAGCCAAGAAAATTGGCAACTTTAGCTTTAGAACAAAGGCAACTAAGCAAGTAATGCTCATTGCCTAAATTCGTATAAGCAGCATATTTCATGTCCTATTTAATTACCTAGTGCACATTTTGCATTGTACTTGAACTTGTTCATCCTCTTATGGAATTAAAACAATATGCTGAGGTAAGTGAAGATCTAGTGTACAAGAATAAAATGGAAACTTCTCAATTTCTTACACACTTAAAAATATTCTTGAATCCTAAGTCCTAATAGAACTATAGCGCCTCTCAAACAAACCATCAAAATAGTTTCTACTAGTGCTAACTGACAATGTCAAGCTTTTATCCTTACCGTTGTGTTGGTATTAACATCATTCAACACCTGTTGTGTTGTAAGATTCAACTTTCCATTGCCAAAGACTAAATGGACACAACGATAGCAAAGAGTGACAGAGAGAAAGAGAGGGAGGTAGCAAAGAATTTAGATAAGAAATAACAAGTAAATTGTGTAAATAGTTCATAACCTTTAATTGTCGTTTCGTTTTAGTCCCTAATCTATTGAATATTCTGTGTTGGTCATAAACCTATTAAGATTATTTCATTTTAATCATTCACCAGATGAAATTCATTCATTCATAATAACTGTATGACATAAACTTTTGAAATTTTGATTTAAATATTTGATAAGTGTCTTCCAGTAAATTTGAATAGTTTAATATTTTTTATAGCAAATAGACAATTTAAATTAGTAGCTTTTTCTTCCTAAACAAAATAATTTCAATTTATAAAAAAATTTGATTTGAATTTTCTATTAACTATAAAAAAAAATACTATTATGCAGATTAAATTTATTACAAGACAGTTACTGGATAGTTTAAATTATGATCTAAAATTTTTTTATCAAATGAATATTTTAAGTTAACATATTTCATCTAATTGGGACCAAAATGAAATGTTTTTAATGAATTTAGGACTAAAATGAAACGTTTTAATAGGTTTAGAACTAAAGTAAAACATTTAATATATTAGGGACTAAAATGAAATAATAGTTAAAGGTTAAGGATCATTTATGCAATTTACTCAAAAAAAAACAAATAAGCACATTAATTTATTGGAGAATGAAATGTAATAGTACACAAGGGGAAATGATACACAGCTATGGAGAAAATTATTGAGTTCATACAAGTTCTTGTCTTGTCAACAAGGCATAATCCAAAAGGGTGAACAAAAGGCAGAATGCAAATTCAGCACACCTTTGAACTTGTAGTACTCGATATCTCCAGTCTCAATGTCGTAGATTCCTACATCAATGATGCCATTAAATTGATAACTTTCATGATAATCATCCGTGAAATAAACTCAATTGGGTCGGCAACAAGGATAGTTTAAAGCGGCCACACTAAAATTGTAATTATTCTCAACAAACAATGCCCAATCCTCAATATGAGTAATCTCCTCCCATTCCCTCATCTCTACATCCATCTTGAAATTGTTGAAATCTCCCATCTTTAGCTCTTCCTTAAACCCTCCAACATTGATTCTGTTTTTATGTTCAATATCAAAGACCGTGCGAGCCATAAGTAACAGATGGTCGCCCACATCCACCAAGTATTTTTTGTTGGTGTGCTTAATTGCCAGAAGGGCCACAACAATTTGAACATTGATTTCCTTTCCATGTGTTTCATCCTTTTTGTAAAAATGTTTCAACGAAAACCTACTTGAGAACCCTTTGTTTTTGTACTGTCATTATTTTTACTCTCTGTTTTTTGGATTAAACGAAGGGCCCTTCGTTCTCCCCTGCCGTATGCTTTCATTTATCAATAGTAGAAGAACATGATGAACCTATAGAAATCCAAATTTGTTCTCCAATGGGGTGCCATTCATGATTTTCACCCTTCTAGTGGTAGAGGAACCTTATATCCAACACGGCATCAATTGGAAAACCATCATTTTGCCTTCTCACGGTTTTGTTTTAGACCCTCCACAGTAAATGTAGTTGGCCTTGTTCGATCCATAATCAAAATTGATAAATTGGACAGAGAAAAAGGTATATTGTATTTTACATGTATGTTTATTGTTAATGTGGTTTAGATGTTGGTTGAACAAGTCTATTAAATGTAGTATTTCATTTTTAATACTTCAAGAGCAAAAGTTGGATTCAGGGATTGGGGAAGGTAAGAAGATTAAGGCAAGGTTTATATCGAGGATAGGTTAGGTGAATCAATAATCCCAACTAATTGATCTAACAAAAAGGTTTATTCTATATTCCAAAGTGTTTCATTATTAAGGTACTTAAGATATTGGTACTACACCCATATAATATAGTATTTCATATTGAATATTATAGGGTCAAAAATTAGTTGTAGCGATAGGGAGGCAACTAGAATTCTGAAAACCATAAAGTTACTTAAGCTATATAAAGGAAAGTATAATTTTGACATCTAACCCTTTGTTTATTAATTGTTTTAATTAATTTTTTTTATTGAGGGAAAATATTTTTTCCTTAATTTTTTAAACAGTTAGTGAAAATGCAATGTGGATAGGAATTAAAAACATTTACCAAGAAACATGAATAAATAAGTACTTATTATAAGCATAGGAATTAAAAATGTCTGGATGCATGTTAAATACACCTAAATAACCAAGTAGTTTCCTAAGTGAACTTAAAAAAATGCATAAACCAGGAAATACCCATATAATTGAAATGTAATGACCTAAATCATAAAGGTCATTCCCAGAGTTGCTTGGTTTTGAAGGGTCAGACTCAATGCCACCCACTGCGTTTCCATTCTGTTGACCTTATGCAGGTAACTGCGCCTTCAGTACTTCAATCTTAGCCTCCAACTCCTTAATCATGTTCACATACATGCTATTTCAGTCATGATTGATTGCACTTAACCAACTGAATCTCATATTTTAGTCCATTAATTTCATAATCCTTTAAAGCTAGTTTCTCAGTTAAAGCAAGATGCCCACCAAAGTTGATGTCATGCATGAAAAACTTGTAGCACTGCTGCAGCCTGTGAATAGCATTGTTGGCCGCCATCTGCCCCAAGTCCTTGGAGAGTGACCCACTAACCCTAGCATATTTGTTCTCACCATCTGCATTTTTCCCAATCTAAATCTGAAGATAGAATCTAAACTTTGATCCTTCAAGAGCCTTGGTGTAAGTGGGGGGAAGGGGGTCTTGTTTAAGGGTGTTGCATACTTTTTCAAGGGTTTTTGACAAAATCAATTAGGATGACTTCCAGAGTATCCATGTCGGTAAAAATTGAAAATTTAATAAAATAAAACTGTTACAAAATTTTGGTTTATAAAATAGAAATTGAGAGTTTCACTGTTATAAAAAACCTCTGTTATGCACAAAAAAATTTCATGCGTGGGACTACTAGAAAAATAAATCCACGTTGCATTTTCCCTAATGGGTCTTCGTGAATTAATTTTACATGAGCATAACTAAACATGTGAAATTGACTGTAGGTCTATATCTTTAAACATGTAATAACTAATTTGCACTAAATTGTGGCAAAATATTAAAAGCACCCAAGGCAAGCACATTTAAATGGAAACAGAAATTGTAGAACATAAAAAAAAAAAAATGGGAACCTGGTTTTTCTGCTAAAGTTGATGGAAGTTGTGGTTCTAAAAAAGTGAGTATTTGAGTTAGTTGTTGGTTGCTATTGTATTCTCTGTATGGTAGGAAAATTGAATTAGATTAACATATTATTAAATAGTAATAGAATTTGTAGAAGGGAAAAAATTTTGGAAGCTGGTTACTCTACTGAAACTAATGCAAATTATGGTTCTCCAAAAGTGTTATTGGCGATGCTTGTTAATTGCGACTATATTATCTGCATGGTAGAAAAATTGTATTAGATTAACATGCATTTTGGTGTAAAAAATATTCACTGCTTACAAAAATTAATAGGTGATTGCCTACTACTGGGTATTATGGCCGATGAACACAGCTGTAAATGTAAATTATGAAGTAGGAAAGACGGTGACAGAGCTATTTCTTCCAACTGAAGGTTTCTTAACAGTAGATTATTTCCTCTTCACAGTTCGGCACATAAAATGATTTGAAGAATTAAACCGATGGAAATAAATAATGTAAATGGAATATGTAATTATAATCATTCTATATAACTGTAAAAAAAAAAAAGTAATAGAATAGTAGACTATCGATTGTAGGGAGGTTAGGAAGGACATGAGGCAATATGGGTGGGGGAAATGATAAGATAAAGACATTTTCAATGGTGGAAGTTAGAATTCAAAATTTGAAAACTAAAAGAAAATAATAAATAATGAATAAATCCTAGTTAATAGAGTTTTCAAAACTGGCGTAAATTTTAGAAATTTAATATATGTGTTTTAAGTTGAATTAAAAATGTCATCTTTAAATGGTTGTGAGATTTCACCGGATTAAGACTTGTGGAAAAGAATGTGAGGTGGATGCGATTCTGATAATAAAGTAAGATCATTTGTTCGACAAGTGTGAAATACCAATATAGTTTAAACAGAAAATAAATCAAACAGAACCAATCGTATAGGTACACATGTCTGTTGATAGGGGCAAAAAAGGAAATTACCATGTGTCAATCTATAATGTATTTAGGAATACACGTGTCAGATAGAGTGTTTTGCTTGGATTTTAAAAATATGTAAAATGACAATAGATGCAATGTACATGCTTTCATATTTATTTATAGATTACACTCGTTGCCTATTGGTCTAACTCTACACTCGGTATACGCTTCTTCATAAAATTTCATCTAAGTACCCACAAAGATAGCTTTTTGTAATTTGGTACCTCCTTTCTTATTGTTTAACCTTGACTTCGAGTATCAACTAGTCATATTTACTTGATGATTACACATGGCAACATATACTAGTCCACTAGACTAGCAGCCGGCCAAAACCAATACAATTAGAAAATTCACAAGAAAATTCGGATATGATTAAAATGTAAAATTTCTTGTCCAAAATGTACTAGTTTCCCTTTTTTTCCCTGGTAAATAATTATGTATGCCAACTGCCAAGCAAGACAAGCTGGTGTACGATTGATAAAAAAAAACGTATAGCTAATAACTTTAGCCTCAAGTAAGAACTTTCACTACTAAAAATACGTTTATTTCCAACTACCATTTCCAACGGCCGGCAGTTGGAAATTGTAGGTTTCCAACGGCTAGCTATTGAAACTTTGACAGTTGGAAATCCATTCGTTGGAAGTTTTACTTCCAACGGCCCAGATTTTAGCAGTTGGAATTTCTAACCGTCAACCGTTGGAAAATAAACAGTTTGAGAATTTCCAATGGCTGTAGTTATAATTTTATTTTTTTGGTGTTCCAACGGCTTTCAACTGCTCAGGCAGTTGGAAAAATTTTCTTTTGCAACTGCCTAGGCAGTTGGAAATTTGGCCATATTAAAAGTTTCCAACAGCTTTGGCCGTTGGAATTTCTTTTTTATTTATATTATTCGTCCTTGTGCTGTTCATTCCAATTGAATGTTTAGTTTAAATGTTAACCTGTTATATTCCAGTTAATTATTTCGTATGTAGTCAAATTTTTGGCTGAAATTACATAAAAATATATATAAAACAACATAAAAACATACACAATTGAAATTACTAAGTCATGATATAAATGTACTTATAAATCCACATAAAAACATTTATCCTAGAAATTACATGGTTTCATTCTTCAACTAAGTGTTTGTTTGTTAATAAACACACATAGTAGCATGATATACCTGATCTATTCTTAATCCGATCCCGAGGCATCATCATCATCTGCAGGAGGCGCGGGCGGGGGAATGCCAATTAACTTACATATGTACTCGAGCTCAGCTCATTGTCTCCTCTTCAGACGCTCTAGCTTCCGCTCATAATGTGATGCTTGTTATGCAGTTTGCTCCGCTACAACTCACTGTACTTGTTCAGTGAACTCCGGAGTCTGCATGACATCAACATGTGCTGCATGAGTAAGCCCTGGTCGTCGTCGTTTAGGCACAACATGTTGTTCTGATCCAAGGCCAAATACACGCCCTTTCTTCCTGCCCTCAGCAACTGCACTCATGATCGCAACCTCATCTATGTCAGGTGCACCACCTTCATCATCCATTTGCTGCGTTACTTCCTCAATCTTAATAGTTATTATTGCCTTCATAAAGAGTTAAGATAATTTATTAGTAACAAGATCAGAAATATTGGCTGTAATTATGAGTCAAATAATTATTGCAACTTCTTCAGTTCGCCTGTTAACGTATTCCCCGCTCTTTTTCTTATGAGTTTACTGCATCACCTTGAACAAGCCAGGGTCCCTCTTCTCCGGATCTTTCTCACGCTACGTTGGAAACGTACTAACATTAATTTTATTACAACGTAAGTAAGTTGAATTTTGTGTAAAAGAGGATGATAATTTTACCATTCGCTCTCGGTGTTCAGTAATTGAAACAGAACCTCCTACATAAGTAGGACTGCATGCACCTGTGGAGTTAGATGACTGCGATGATGAAGCTCGCATTGTCTTACCCCTTGCCGATCGCTCGTTAAACTCTGTTGTAGCCCACCATTCCTCAATTTCTGGATACTGTGCGTCGGTCATAAAAGATGCCCTTCCTCACCGTTTTTTCAAATTTTTCTCTCGGCGGATGTCACCCAGCGTTGATCGGTAATGATTAGCCGCAATCATATGCCGAACGCAATAGACCTCATTATGGTGAGCTGGATCCCACTCATATAATCCCTGCACTTTAAAAAAAATATATAGCGTCGCATAGTTCGCAACATGGTTGATAAAGTTGAAATAGTCATAAGAAAGTGCAAACCTCAAATACGCACCACCCACTTGAACATCTGCTGGGCTTGTGCTCGTCCAGTCATGATGTCCCTTGAAGTGTGTGGTAAAGCATCTAGTCACCAACCGTGTTGCTCTTGATGGAAGAAAGCTACATGAAGTGCATGTTTCGACACAATAAATTACTGTCTTTTTACTGAGACTTCACATACTTGATGTTAAATAAACTATTAAGGTTTAAAAGGGTGCATTACTTATGTGTTTCCGTGAGGTCTTATTCGTAAGCGCGCCTGAATCGGGGCTTGGGATACCGCTGACTGACCATTAAAATTCCCACCATCAGGTGAAACTACAGGGGCCGGAGTAGATCGACTAGCACTACGTCCGACTGGAGCAATGCGAATATCACCTGTGCGACGGTAAGGATGTGGAACAGTTGTTTGTTTTGTCGATGGCTGTGAATATGAATGACGGGAATGCGATTGGCCTGCCATTTCATGTTTAGCAATTGGTTCTGCTAATACTTCTTTTATCTGCTGAAATAGGTCTTTCCCTGACCGACGTGTATACGTTGCATCTCTTTTAGGTGACATCTGCATTATTTTAAAAACCCATACAACAATTTACAAAACTAACATACACCATTGAAAAAACTAGAAACGCTATGATATATTGCACTCGTCACTTTGAAGTTCGACTTAGTATTTACATATTAAAAGTTATTCTATGTTCACATTACATTTTATAAGTAATTGCACGTTTACATTATTGTCAATGGACTACATCGTCCTCATTTTCTATCTCTGATTCGCCACTATCAGTATCCCCATATTCAAATTCATCTTCTTCATCACTTCCTTCAAGGGACTCCTCACTGTCAGATTCATTGTCATGTTGCAAAGTTTCTTCCCTAATTGCCATGTCATCCTCTACAGCTTCCCATACTCCTGTTTCAGCTAAATTGTCGATTGGGGCATCCATAATTATGGGAAACCTATTCACACTGGCCAATAATTCTTCCTGAAATGCATCTTCGACATCAATTACATTATTATGAACGATGCGTCTAGGTTTTATTTTCAAAACCGCTAACCAACCTACTTTTTCACGTGACTTTGTTGGGTACGGGGTGTAGTAAACTTTATCAGCTTGGGATGCAAGAATGAACGGGTCAAATTTCCCATATCGGCGCCCATCACGAACCTCAACTATACCATATTGTTTATGAACCCGAGTGCCATGATCTAGAGTAGGGTCAAACCAAGCACACCAAAATAATACAACATTTTTGTGTGGCCAGCCAGGATATTCAAGTTGAATGATTTATTCTAACACCCCATAAAAATCACATTCAACCTCACTTGATCCTGAAGTCCTTATACATACTCCACTGTTAAATATTGGTTTGTCGCGACCCCAGTCACTAATGTGGAACTTGTACCCATTTATGAAGTAAACAGGCCAACTCTTAACACGATGGGATGACCCGCATGCAACATCGCACAGGAAACGGTCCGTGATAGTGTTACGCACATCATTCACCTAGTTACACATAGTGATACTATGAATATGTGTTTCCCTTCAAAAGCAAAATATGGGTAAAATTTAAGTGTAGATAACTTACATAGTTTCTAAGCCATGTCTTAAAGTTATTCTCAATGTAGACATCCAGGTCTGACATCTGTATATTGGGTTCATGCATATGCACTTCATCAACAAACAAACTACAAGATATAGAAAGAGGTCGATCCCGTATAAACTTGATGAGTTTAGTATAAAAGAAGAAAAGTGTTATTACTTAATATAGTTTATAAAGAAAATAGGTGTTATTTCACTTACTCGAGGTATGGCTTCACCTCCTTACAATTCAGTAACACATATGCAGTAGTGACCCTCAATTCATTGTCATTAAGATATCGATATCTTGATACACCATATGGACGACCCGGGTATGTAAAGATAGATCACACTGATTCATCATATGGTCCTTATCCGCCATCATCATTACGAGGAACTCTAGTTGCCATATAT